>CANXME010002377.1:660000-1387500 GCA_948144175.1 Closterium sp. NIES-65 | reverse complement strand
GACGACCGCTGCGTAGCCTGGTCGTCAGCCCAAGAAGCGTCCGCGTGGCCGGTAAGGACCACTGGACTCCGCCCTCCAAGCACTAGCCCCATGCCCGACGTGCTGCACAGGTAGCGCAATACCCTCTTCGCTGCAGCCATGTGCTCTGGTCTGTGTCTCCCAGGAGCAACATAGCGAGCAAGAATGCTCAGTGGGTATGCAAGGTCAGGTCGTGTGCAGGTCATCAGGTACATGAGGCAGCCAACAAGCTCTGCATACGGGCCACTCGACTCTACGGACTCATCCGAAGGCAGAGCTGAGAGTGAGTGGCGAGTAGGCAGAGGAGTGGCCTGAGGCGAGGAGTACGTGAAGCCGAAGCGCTGAAGGACCTGCTGCACCATGTGTGACTGAGTCAAGGTAATGGTGCGGCGTGCTCTGTCCCGAGTGATCTGCAAGCCAAGGTAGCTGCGCAGTTCACCCAGGTCTGTGCACGTGTGTCTCTTCAGCAGCTCGGACTTCACGTAGGCGAGTCCAGCAGTGTCCGCTGTGGCAAAGACCAAGTCGTCGACGTACACGAGGATGTAGAACGGCGGCAGGGAAGTGTCGGTGCGAAGAAACAGCGACGGGTCAGCAGTAGAAGGAGCAAACCCAAGAGCCGCAAGCGTAGTCCTCAGTGTGTCGTGCCACTCACGCGGTGCCTGACGGAGACCGTAGACTGGCCGTCGGAGGCTCCACTGGGTGCCAGGAGGGAAAGTCCCAGTGAAGCCAGGTGGACGGCGAAGCCAGATCTCCTCGTGCAGGCTACCCTGCAAGAACGCAGTGCTGAAGTCGAGAGAGTGAAGCTCGTAGTCGCGCTGAGCGGCTATGTGCAGCAGCACCCGAAGAGTAGTCATCTTCGGGGTGGGAGAGAAGGTCTGAAAGTAGTCAACTCCCTGCCGCTGACTGAAGCCACGAGCAACGTACCGTGCCTTGAAGACAGGTGGAGAGCCCGGCGGCCGCTTCACCCTGAAGATCCACATGCCACTGACGATGTTCGCCCCAGGAGGGGGAACCGCGTCAACGTAGGTGCCTGTGGACTTCCAGGAAGCCATCTCTGCATCCATAGCTGCCTGCCACTGAGAGGAGTAGGGACCCTCTACGGCCTCCGCGTAAGAACGCGGAGTCGGGATGTCTAGTGCATCCGGGTCTCCCTCAGGGGCAAGCAGTACAGACGCGAGATGAGGTGAAGCAGCCGCTAGACACTGTAACTCCTCCTGCCTGTCCTCTAGGACGTCCGTGCCAAGAGCACACTCACCCCCGACGGACGGAGGACAGACAGACGCAGACTCAGCAACAAGACTAGCAGCGTAGTCGAGACGACAGCGAGCAGCAAAGTCGACGAGCTCAGCGACTAGAGCAGACGCAGCAGTGGACTCAAAAGAGGGGTCAGTGACGACAGTAGCAAGCAGACGCGTGACAGTAGGACTGGCAGCACGAAGAGAGTCCGACTCAGGGTCGGCAAGCGCAGGAAGAGAGGACTCAGGAGGAGAAGGCAAAGGGGCACGCAGAGGAGCAGTGGACGGACGCAAAGACATCCGGTGCGTGCCAGGGACAGGAGGAGGACGCTGACGCGAACTGCGACCACTAGCGCGAGCAGCACGAACAGGCGACGCGGGACGAGACGCAGGCTCACGACGCTCAGCAAGACCCCCAGTAGGACCAGTGTAAGGAGAGGGAGCAGGCAGTGGAGAGGAAGGCTCCAGCAGGGACTGCGACTGGACAGGCGGTGGACCCTCTACTGGAGGAGAAAGACCAAGAACCTGCTGCAGGAGCGGAACGAAGTACGGCCGAGGCCGCGCGGCAGCTCCAGACTCAGCAGGGACAGCACCAGCACCCTCAGCGACAGCACCAGCGCCACCCACACCTGCAGCGGCAGGTCCAACAGCAGTAGGCTCAGCACCAACGCCCTCAGCAGCTCCAGCTCCAGGAGGACCAGTAGGTCCAGCAGCTCCGGGACCGGCAGCACCCGCACCCTCGACGGTCGAAGAAGCTCCAGCTCCAGCTCCAGCAGCACCTCCAGACTCAGCAGCACGCCTCCAGCGGCGAGCGAACCACTCGCGCAGCTCCTGTGGAGAGAGGGGCTCCCGGCGAGACGCAGCAGCAGGAGAAACCCCAGGCTCAGCAGCTCCAGACGCAGCACCCCCAGGCTCAGCAGCCCTCAGCTCAGCACCCCCAGGCTCAGCAGCTCCCGACCCAGCACCCCCAGACCCAGCACCTCCAGGCACAGCACCCCCCGGCTCAGCACCCCCAGGCTCCGCACCCTACGCAGTAGCACCCTCACGCTCAGCACCCCCAGCAGTAGCACCCCCAGGCTCAGCACCCCCGCGCACAGCACCCCCAGAGTCAGCACCCCCAGGCTCAGCACCCGCAGCAGCACCAGAGTCACCAGTAACCTCGACCGGGTCAACGGCGTCTACCTGGGACACACCTGAGGGGGCAGGAACCTGAGGGGGGAGGGGGTCTACCGGGGGGGGAACCGGCACAAGGAAGTCCGGGGGAGGGGGGAGGGAAGGAGTGCGGTAGGGGAAGAGACGGTAGAAGGGGACTGACTCGTCGAACGTGACGTCCTGGGAGGACAGAACACGACGAGAGGAGGGGTGGTAAAACTGCCACCCTGGGGCGTCAGTGGGGAAGCCAAGGAAGACACAGGGAGCAGCACGAGGGGACAGCTTGTCCGCAGACAAGTCGCGGACAAACGCCCGAGATCCCCAGACACGGAACACAGACGCATCGCCAACCTTCCCCGTCCACAGCAAGGCTGGGGACATCGCAGGCCGAGAGACCCGGGGGTGAAGGTTGAGCTGATGCGCCGCGTACCTCACCGCAAACGGCCACAGAAAATGGGGGGCAGCCGCATGCATCATGGACGTACGAGCGACATCCATGACCATGCCAATGCGGCGCTCAGCAATCTCATTTTGCTGTGGTGAGTCCGGAAGCGTGAAGGTCTGGCGGATCCCCCGTGCACGACAGTAGTCTCGCAGAAGGCGAGAGGAGAACTCTCCGCCTCTGTCCGAGTGCAGACGCAGAACAGGAAAGTCCGAGCCGAAGCTCTTCCTGAGTTGGAGACGAGCCTCGCGGATCCAGTCGATCAGCACCTCAGTGACCGCACCCTTGCTGCGCAAGGGGAGGACTGTGGTGTAACGCGAGTAGTCGTCAACCACCAACAGGAAGTAGCGCTCGTGACCCTGCCCACGGACGGGGGCTGGGCCCCACACATCCATGTGAAGCGTCTGCAGGGGAGCCTCTGTCGGGGGGGAGTGGGAGGAGTGAGGAGTAGCCCGGAGGCGACCCTCGACACAGGGGACACAGGAAGGTCCTGGCCCGGAGGGGAGAGGAGGGAGAGACTGGGGAAGACCAGAGACAAGGACACGGGAAGCCATGCTCCGAAGACGGGGCAAGGAGGGGTGGCCAAGACGGTGGTGCCACAGGAGAGTCTCGTGAGACAGGAGGCGACAAGAACAGGGGGCAGACTCAGGACCTGACCGGGACGCAGCAGCAAGTACCTGACCCGACGCAGCCACCTGACCAGACGCAGGGACAGGAGGAGACTCAACGGTCAGGGTGTAGAGACTCGACCCCGGCCGACGCGAGAACGTGGCCAGGTGTCGCCCTGTGCGTGCCTCCGTGCAGTGGGTCACCCGCTGACTCGCAGGAGTGAACTGGTGAACACCCCCATCCTGCAGGTCCGCTCCACTCACCAAGTTCGTGGAGAACGAGGGAAGGTACAGACCCGACAGGGTGCCCGAAGGGGCAGCCGGACACGGGAGGACAGTGGAGAAGTGAGACAGGACAGGACCTCCAGAGGGGTCAGCAAGGGAGACTGCAACCGGCCGGCCGAGCGGCGTAAGGGTAGTGCGGTCTCGAAAGAAGGAGCGAGAAGCTCCGGAGTCAAGTGTGAAAGTGAGGGAGGACGAGGACGACGCAGTACCTGAGAGCGCAGTCTCACCAGTACCTGAGAGCGCAGACGCACTGGCACCTAGAGCAGCAGCCTCACAAGCACCTAGCGCAGCAGTACCAATGCCCGGGTCGGGCTGGAAACAACGGTAACCCTCATTCTCCTCACTATAATCCACAACATACATAGCAGTAAGGATAGCATCAAAATCAAGATCAAAGATCGCTACACCAGCCCTGAGAAGCTCATCCCAGCGAGGGATCTCACTAGCCCCAGGGAACTGCTGACGCCAGGCGTCCGTCAGGCGGCCAAAGCAGCGCTGGGTGGCGTGGGCACCCCCACACTGCTCACCCGCGCGGTCGCCGGAACGAAGAACGTAGGTGCAGGGACCAGTACCCCCACCCCTCTGACGCCCAGCGTACCACTCACGAAGCTGCTGAGGCGGAGGGATGTCCCGCGAGCGCTGCTGCTGCTGCCGGTGCGAGCGCTGGCCACCACCACCGCCGCTACGCTGCTGGGTACCACCCCGACCAGCTCCACCTCCTCCACCACTACTGCCTCCTCCGCTGCCGCCTCCACCGCCTCCACCTCCGCCGCCTCCATCTCCGCCGCTGCCTCCACCACCACCGCTGGCACCACCACCACCGTCTCCGCCGCTGCTGCCACCACCACCACCACCACCCCCGCCACTAGTCCCGCCGCCACCCCCACTCCCTCCGCCGCCACCGCCGCCACCGCCACCGCCCCCTCCAGCTCCACCCGCGCCCTTGCCCCCCTTGCCCTTGCTGGAGCGACGTCTCCCACTAGGGGCAGACGCCGCGCCGACCGACTCAAGACCAAGCAGGTCGGCAGCAGCAGCAGAGGCAACAGAGGGCAGCAAGGGGGAAGGAGAGCACCCCTCAAAGATGGGGGTGCGAGGGTCACCACGAGAAGCACCTACAGCGACTATGCTCTTCTCCGCTGCAAGGAGGGCCTTCTCGAGGAGGTCGACGGTGAGGGTGGTGGGACAGACTGCGAGAAAGTGGTCCCTGACGACGCGAAGGGAGTCAGGGAGGCGCGCGACTACGTAGTAGAGAGCGATGTACATGGGGGGGGGGTTCTTAGCGCAGAACTCAGCAGGAAGGGCGGCGCGGTAGCGAGTGTCACTAGTGCGGAGGTGCGTAATGAGGTCAGCGACAGTGGGAAAGGCAGAGAGGTCAGGAAAGAGGTAGGGAAGCATGAGACGGCTCAGTGTAGCAGTGGCAGGGGAGGAGTAGCGCGCAACTACAGCGTCGTACAAGGTCTGAGCACCCTTGTACTGACTAAAGTGCGCACGCTCAGAGGTAGGGAGGTGGCGACGCACAGCAAGACGTGCAGCAGCATCGCGGGTGGCCCACTTAGAGCGGACAGCGGGATCAGCATCAGCAGCAGGAGCAGGAGAGGCGCCAGAGGTGAGATCAAAGAGAGAAAGGTCGTCAGCCCTGTTGCACTGTAAGAACATCTGCAGGTCGTCTAACCAGACCTCAAAATCAATGGCGCGACCCTCAGCGTCAAAAGCTAGGACACTAGGGGTAGCCATGGCGACGACAGCGACGCAGTGCAAGCAGCAGGGAAAGAGCTCGCAGTGGCAGTGGGACTGTGCTCACCAGGCAGGGCAGGTCGAGTAGGTATGCAGAAAGGCGGCTCAGCGACCTGGCGGCTCGGGTGCTGGGCGGCTCGGGCGCAGGGCGGCTCGGCTCCCGGGCGGCTCGGCTCCCGGGCGGCTCGGCTTCCGGGCGGCTCGGCGGTTGGGCGGCTCGGGTGCAGAGCGGCTCGGCTCCCGGGCGGCTCGGCGGTTGGGCGGCTCGGGTCCCGGGCGGCTCGGCGCCGGGCGGCTCGGCTCACGGGCGGTTCGGCTGCTGGGGCGGCTCGGCCAGGAGATCCAGGGGCGGGGCCGTCAGGTGCAGCGGCGGGTTGACCGGTGCAGTGGCGGGCCGGCAGGTGCAGCGGCGGGCCGGCAGGTGCAGCGGCGGGCCGGCAGGTGCAGTGGCGGGCCGGCAGGTGCAGGCGGCGGGCCGTAGGGTGCAGTGGCGGGCCGGCAGGTGCAGCGGTGAGGCCGTCAGAGGCGGCGGGCTGGCAGGTGCAGCGGCGAGGCCGTCAGAGGCGGCGGGCCGCTGGGTGCAGCGGCGGGCCGGCAGGTGCAGTGGCGGGCCGACAGGAGCAGCGGCGGGCCGGCAGGGGAGGCGGCGGAGCCGAGTCAGGGGAGGCGGCAGGGCCGCGTCAGGGGAGGCGGCGGAGCCGCGTCAGGGGAGGCGGCGGTGCCGCGTCAGGGGAGGCGGCGGAGCCGCGTCAGGGGAGGCGGCGGGGCCGCGTCAGGGAAGGCGGCGGGGCCGCGTCAAACAGGCGGCGGGGCCGCGTCAGGGGAGGCGGCGGAGCCGCGTCAGGGGAGGCGGCGGGGCCGCGTCAGGGGAGGCGGCGGGGCCGCGTCAAACAGGCGGCGGGGCCACGATCAGGAGAGGTGGCGGGGCCGCGTCTGAGGGACAGCGGGGCCGCGAGGGAAAAGGCGACCCGAGGGGTCGCTAAAAAAAGGCGCGCCTCGGGGCGCGCTTCGGTGGGCCCTAAAAAAAACGGTCCTAAGGTAGGACCCGCTCTATACCATGTGAAACAAGGAAAACAGGAATGAAAATGACTATGGAAGATTGGGTACAAATACAACCCTAGAAACCCTGTACCCCATATGTGCTACCCCACTAAAGCCTACAGAAACTATGTCATATAAATCTGACAGGCACAAAGACATCGTGATGAACAGGGTCATGGAGCCAAGTGACGCACATGCGCCGATCTCGTTGTACAACAATCTAAAAAAAAAAAAAAAAAAAAAAAAAAAAAAAAAAAGACCCCTTGCAAGGGTGTCAAGTCTGATGAGTGCTCTGGGGAAGTGTCAAAAAAAAAAAAACAAGAAAAAAAAAAAAAAAAAAAAAAAAACCGGGGGTGCGGGGAGGCGCGAAGGCGGTAGAAGTTGAGCGACATAGTTTACCCCGCAAAGCGTCTCGCAATATCTCGCGGCTAATCGACCTTGATCCTCGTTCCCCCCTCGCAACCTCGATTCCCACCAATGGCAGAAGATGAAGGCGAGTGGCAGAGTTCTCACTGGGACCCATACGAGCACGCAATAACGGACAACCTGGTGTCCCTCATGCGAATGCGATTGCGCAACAGCCTCCACTGGTGGCTATTATGGTGCGACAACAGTCTTATCCTTTCCATCATTGCCAAAGGGTACTGGCTACCATGGAAGGGCGCGGAGCCTCTCCCCTTCGAAGCTCCCAATCACGCAGGGGTTCAAGCACACATGGCATTCACCCAAGACGCTGTAAGCGACCTCATCGCGTCAGGCGCCGCGATGTATGTCTCGTCGAAAGCCGCACTTACGTGCATCAGCCCGCTCAATGTTGTGGAGCAACGAGACAAATGTCGGCTTATCCTTGACCTGCGGAAGGTCAATGCTCACCTCCAAGTTCCCAAGTTCAAGTACGAGGGATTGAGTCGGGTCGCGGAGATCATTCGCCCAAACGACTGGATGTTCACTATCGATCTCAAGTCAGGCTACCACCACGTCGACATCCACCCGTCGTGCTGGAAGTTCTTGGGCTTTCAATTGGGTGGAAATTTCTATTGCTTCACATCCTTACCTTTCGGCCTGGCAACAGCCCCGTTCATCTTCACCCAGCTTATTAAGCAACTAGCCAAGAGATGGCGCGCGCGCGGAGTGCGCGTTATACCATACGTGGACGATCTACTATTCCTCTGCGACTCCGAGGCGCAAGCCCGCTCGGCGTGCATCGAAGTTCTTCACAACCTGAAGGCGGCATGATTCGTGATAAATTCTAAGAAATCCCTCCTGCATCTCGCACACCACTTGCATTTTTTGGGGATGGAGCTTGACACGGAACGAGGGATGTTCCTTGTCGGAAAAGATCGGCGCGAACAACTACTGCAGGAGCTCCACCTACTTATACAAAAAGGGCAATCGGTTCGCCACGTGCCGATTCGCAAGATAGCCCGGATCACTGGATTCCTCAGTTCCATGTCGCTCGCACTGGGCACGACGGCGCGTGCCTTCAGCCATGAGCTGCTGCACTTGATCGACTCCGCGTGGTCATGGAACTCAAAGGTTCTATTGTCACCAGGAGCGACAGAGGAGCTGCTGTTTTGGACAATGCACTTCGATCGTTTCAATGGCGCCCCATTCCACCAGAGTCAGCGTTTTGATGCCGTGATACACGTCGACGCAAGCGCACACAGCTGGGGTGCCACCTTGGCCAAGTTCCCAAGTACATCATGCAAAGTAAGCGAGTGCATGCCACGAGGGCTTCTCACCACATCCAGTACGCGGCGAGAGCTCGAAGGAGTGCTATGGGCACTGCGGACGTTCGCAACTCGGATCGTGGATGCTCACGTCCTCGTCCGGGTCAACAACCAGGCAGTCATGTTTATCTTGCGCAAGAGGGGATCCCGTCAGGCGGATCTTACGTTGACATGCCAAGCGATCCTCCAGTTCTGCTTCGGCAACACAACACGCCTCGCGATCGAATGGACTCCAAGAGAGCTCAACGCCCATGCGGATGACCTATCCAAGATGCAAGGCTTTGATGACTACTCCCTACACGCACCTTGGTTTTGCCTCTTGGAATGTCGCTGGGGCCCCCACACAATTGATCTCTTTGCTAACGTTCGGAACAATCACGTTCAGCGCTTCTGCTCTAAGATACCGCACCCGGACGCGTTCGCTGTTGACGCATTTTCCATCTCGTGGAAAGGCGAGCGATGCTTTGCCTTCCCGCTGTGAGATAGAGAACGAGAATGAAATGACTATGAATGAAGTGAGTACATATAGGAAACCCTAATTGGGTTGTACCCCCTATGGGATAACCTACTATAGCCTACACAAATAAGTAAGCTATAATGTTCTGACACACCCCCATAGGCAAAGTGGGGGAGAACAAGGGGTCACAAGACCAGTCAAGCAAAGCAAGGCAAAGCTCAGGGTGGATCACAAAGTCACCACACATTCCGAGCACAAGTTCAAAAGCCAAAAGGCCAGTTCACATGCAAGATCACATATATAGATATACAAGAGGCTAAGCAAGCAAGAGCAAGAGTATATATATGTGAGAGTACAAGCAAGGTCAAGAGGAGAGCAAGTGAGGCAAGACAGGCACAAGACCCAACTGAGTGCAGAAGCGCTGATGATCACAAGGCGCAAGTGCCTTGGTGAAGACATCAGCAGTGTTGGCCTCAGAGGCCACGTACGCAAGCCGCAACTGTCCACGCTGCTGTAGCTCACGAGCAAGAAAGTAGCGAAGAGCAATGTGCTTTGTCCTGTGCTCCAGTCGCTGCTCTCGACACAAGGCCACCATAGCCTTGTTGTCTACGTACAGGACTGGAGGAGAACGAGGCGGCTCTCCAAGGTCTGTCAGCAGGTAGGTGAGCCAGCGAAGCTCCTGGGCAGCCATAGCCCCGGCGTAGATCTCAGCCTCACAACTGGAGCCGAGAACAGAAGACGAGCGGGTAGCCCGCCACGAAACAGAGCCGGAACCAAGACTGAAAGTGTAACCCTGTGACGACCGCTGCGTAGCCTGGTCGTCAGCCCAAGAAGCGTCCGCGTGCCCAGTGAGGACCACTAGACTCCGCCCTCCAAGCACTAGCCCCATGCCCGACGTACTGCACAAGTAGCGCAACACCCTCTTCGCTGCAGCCATGTGCTCTGGTCGGTGTCTCCCAGGAGCAACATAGCGTGCGAGAATGCTAAGAGGGTATGCAAGGTCAGGTCGTGTGCAGGTCATCAGGTACATGAGGCAGCCAACAAGCTCTGGATACGGGCCACTCGACTCTACGGACTCATCCGAAGGCAGAGCTGAGAGCGAGTGGCGAGTAGGCAGAGTTGTGGCCTGAGGCGAGGAGTACGTGAAGCCGAAGCGCTGAAGGACCTGCTGCACCATGTGTGACTGAGTCAGGGTAATGGTGCGGCGTGCTCTGTCCCGGGTGATCTGCAAGCCAAGGTAGCTGCGCAGTTCACCCAGGTCAGTGCACGTGTGTCTCTTCTGCAGCTCGGACTTCACGTAGGCAAGTCCAGCAGTGTCAGCAGTGGCAAAGACCAAGTCATTGACGTACACGAGGATGTAGAACGGCGGCAGAGAGGTGTCGGTGCGCAGAAACAGCGACGGGTCGGCTGTAGAAGGAGCAAACCCAAGAGCCGCAAGTGTAGTCCTCAGTGTGTCGTGCCACTCACGCGACGCCTGGCGGAGACCGTAGACTGGACGCCGGAGACTCCACTGGGTACCAGGAGGGAAAGACCCAGTGAAGCCAGGTGGGCGGCGCAGCCAGATCTCCTCGTGCAGGCTGCCCTGCAAGAAAGCAGTGCTGAAGTCGAGAGAGTGCAGCTCGTAGTCACGGTAAGCAGCAACGTGCAGCAGTACCCGAAGAGTGGTCATCTTCGGGGTGGGGGAGAAGGTCTGAAAGTAGTCAACCCCCTGCCGCTGACTGAAGCCACGAGCCACGTAACGCGCCTTGCAGACAGGCGGAGAACCCGGCGGCCGCTTCACCCTGAAGATCCACATGCCACTGACGATGTTCGCCCCAGGAGGGGGGACAGCGTCAACGTAGGTGCCTGTGGACTTCCAGGAAGCCATCTCTGCATCCATAGCTGCCTGCCACTAAGAGGAGTAGGGACCCTCTATCGCCTCCGCGTAAGAGCGCGGAGTCGGGATGTCTAGTGCATCCGGGTCTCCCTTAGGGGCGAGAAGTATAGACGCGAGATGAGGTGAAGCGGCGGCCAGACACTGGAACTCCTCCTGCCTGTCCTCAAGGACGTCCGTGCTAAGGGCACACTCACCCCCGACGGACGGAGGACAGGCAGACTCAGACTCAGCGACAAGACTAGCAGCGTAGTCTAGACGACAGCGCGCAGCAAAGTCGACGAGCTCAGTGACAAGGGCAGACGCAGCAGAAGACTAGAAAGAAGGGTCAGTGACGACAGTAGCAAGGAAACACGTGACAGTAGGACTGGCAGCACGAAGAGAGTCCGACTCTGGGTCGGCAAGAGAAGGAAGAGAGGACGCAGGAGGAGAAGGCAAAGGGGCACGCAGAGGAGCAGTAGACGGACGTAGTGACATCCGGTGCGTGCCAGGGACAGGAGGAGGACGCTGACGCGAACTGCGACCACTAGCGCGTGCAGTACGAACAGGCGACGCAGGACGAGACGCAGGCTCACAACGCTCAGTAAGACCTCCAGTAGGACCAGCGTAGGGAGAAGGAGCACGTAAGGGGGAGGCAGGCTGTAGCTGTGATTGTGACGGGACAGGCTGTGGACCCTCTAAGGGAGGAGGAGGACCAGTAGAAGGTGGAAGACCAAGAACCTGCTGCAGGAGTGGAATGAAGTACGGTCGAGGCCGTGCGGCGACGCCAGATACAGCAGGGACAGCAAGAGTACCCCCAGCAGGAGTACCCGCTCCAGTAGCACCTCCAGCAGCTCCAGAACCTCTAGCAGCACCAGGAGCACCCCCAGCAGGACCACTAGTGGTAGTCTCAGCGCCAACACCCTCAGCAGCACCAGCTCCAGTCGAACTCGCAGGCCCAGCAGCTCCAGTACTCCCAGTACGAGCACCTCCGGGACCCGCGACAGCAGCACCCTCAGCAGCAGAAGAACCTCCAGCACCAGCAGCACGCCTCCAGCGCCGGGCAAACCACTCACGCCTCTCCAGTGGGGAGAGTGGCTCTCGGCGAGACAAAGCACCCGGGGAACCTCCAAGCCGAAGAACCTCCAGGCTCAGCACCCCCAGGCAAAGAACCTCCAGGCCCAGCACCCCCAGGCTCAGCACCCCCAGGCTCAGCACCCCCAGGCTCAGCACCCCTAGGCTCCGCACCCCCAGGCTCCGCACCCCCAGGCTCAGCACCCCCAGTCGCAGCACCCCTAGGCTCAGCACCCCCAGTCTCAGCACCCCTAGGCTCAGTACCCGCAGAAGCACCAGAGTCATCAGTGACCTCGACAGGCTCGACCGCGTCTATCTGGGACACACCTGAAGGGGCAGGACCCTGAGGGGGAAGGGGGTCTACCGGGGGGGGACCTGGTACCAAGAAGAGCGGGGGTGGGGGGAGGGACGGAGTGCGGTAGGGGAAGAGGCGGTAGTAGGGTACCGACTCGTCGAACATGACGTCCTGGGAGGACGGAACACGGCGAGAGGTGGGGTGGTAGAACTGCCACCCAGGGGCGTCGGGGGGGAACCCCAGGACGACGCAGGGAGCAGCGCGAGGGGACAGCTTGTCCGCAGACAAGTCGCGGACAAACGCCCGAGATCCCCAGACCCGGAACGCCGACGCATCGCCAACCTTCCCCGTCCACAGCAGGGCTGGGGAGGTCTCCGACCGGGAGACCCTGGGGTGAAGGTTGATCTGGTGCGCCGCGTACCTGACCGCAAACGGCCACAGAAAATGGGGGGCAGCCGCATGCATCATAGACGTACGAGCGACGTCCATGACCATGCCGATGCGGCGCTCTGCAATCCCATTTTGCTGCGGTGAGTCCGGAAGCATGAAGGTCTTACGGATGCCTCGCACACGACAGTAGGCTCGCAGAAGGCCAGAGGAGAACTCTCCGCCTCTGTCCGAGTGCAGACGCAGAACAGGAAAGTCCGAGCCAAAGCTCTGCCTGAGCTGGAGACGAGCTGCGCGGATCCAGTCGATCAGCACCTCAGTGACATCACCCTTGCTGCGCAAGGGGAAGACTGTGGTGTAACTCGAGTAGTCGTCAACAACGAGCAGGAAGTAGCGCTCGTGACCCTGTCCACGGACGCGGGCGGGGCCCCACACGTCCATGTGAAGCGTCTGCAACGGGGCATCAGTCGGAGGAAACTGGGAGGAGTGAGGGGCAGCACGCTGGTGCCCCTCAACACAGGGGACACAGGTAGGGCCAGGGCCCTGAGGAAGGGGAGGGAGGGACCGGGGGAGACCAGACACAAGAAGACAGGAGGCCATGCCTCTGAGCCGAAGCAGAGAGGGGTGACCAAGGCGGTGGTGCCAAAGGAGAGTCTCGTGAGACAGGAGACGTCACGAACAGGGGGCAGACTCAGGACCAGATCTGGACGCTGCAGCAAACACCTGACCCGACGCAGCTACCCGACCAGACGCAGTGATTGGAGGAGACGCAGTGGTCAGTGTGTACATGCTAGACCCTGGCTGACGGGAAAACGTAGCCAGGTGTCGACCTGTGCTAGCCTCTATGCAGTGCGTCACCCGCTGACGAGCAGGGGTGAACTGGTGGACTCCCGCATCCTGTAGGTCAGCACCACTCACCAAGTTCGTAGAGAACGAGGGGAGGTAGAGACCAGATAGGGTGCCAGAGGGAGCCGCCGGACACGGGAGGACAGTGGAGAAGCGAGACAGGACAGGACCCCCGGAGGGGTCAGCCAGGGAAACCGCAACCGGCCGACTAAGCGGCGTGAGTGTGGTGCGATCCCGAAAGAAGGAGCGAGACGCCCCAGAGTCAAGGGTGAAGGTGTGGGAGGCCGAAGCCGACGTAGTACCTGAGAGCGCAGACTCACCAGTACCTGAGGACGCAGACACACTAGCACCTAGAGCAGCAGCGTCGCAAGCACCTAGGGCAGCAGCCTCACCAGTACCTAGAGCAGCAGTCTCAATGCCCGGGTCGGGCGGAAAACACTGGTAACAGTCACCCTCATCACTAATAGTCACAGCATACATGGCAGCAAGGATAGCATCAAAGTCAAGATCAAAGATAGCTACGCCAGCCCTAGACAGCTCTCCCCAGCGGGGGATCTCGGTGGCCTCCGGAAACTGCTGACGCCAAGCGTCCGTTAGGCGGCCAAAACAGCGCTGGGTGGGGTGGGCACACACTGCTCACCCGCGCGGTCGCCGGTGCGAAGGACGTAGGTGCAGGGACCAAGTCCCCCACCACGCTAACGCTGCGTGTACCACTCACGGAGATGCTGAGGGGTGGGGACGTCGCGAGAACGCTGCTGCTGCTGCTGCTGCTGCTGCTGCTGGCGCTGACCACCCCCAGTGCCGCTCCGCTGTGAAGTGCCATTCCGACCACCTCCACCACCTCCACCTCCACCTCCTCCACCTCCGCCACCGCCGCCACCCCCGCCAGTACCACCGCCGCCGACGCCGCCTCCGCCTCCACTGCTACCACTAGCACCCCCACCTCCACCCCCACCTCCTCCACCGCCACCCCCACTCCCTCCGCCGCCTCCACCTCCACCATCACCGCCCCCGCTAGCCCCACCCGCTCCCTTGCCCCCCTTGCCCTTGCCAGGGCGGTGTCTCCTGCTAGGGGCAGACGCCGCACCGACCGACTCAAGACCAACGAGGTCGGCCGCAGCGGCAGAGGCGACAGAGGGCAAGAGAGGGGAAGGAGAACACCCCTCAAAGATGGGGGCGTGGGGGTCACCTCGAGAAGCTCCTACAGCAACGATGCTCTTCTCCGCCGCTAGGAGGGCCTTCTCTAGGCTGTCGACTGTGAGATTGGTGGGAAAGACCGCGAGAAAGTGGTCCCGGACTACACGAAGGGAGTCAGGGAGGCGGGTGACTAGAAAGTAGAGAGTGATGTACATGGGGGGGGGGTTCTTGGCGCAGAAGTCAGCAGGAAGCGCAGCGCGGTAGCGGGTGTCACTAGTGCGGAGGTGCGTAATGAGATCAGCGACTATGGGAAAGGCGGCAAGGTCAGGGAAGAGGAAGGGTAGCATGAGGCGGCTCAATGCAGCAGTGGCAGGGGAGGAGTAGCGTGCAACTACAGCGTCGTACAAGGTCTGAGCACTCTTGTACTGACTAAAGTGCGCACGCTCAGTGGTAGGGAGGTGGAGACGCACAGCAAGACGTGCAGCAGCATCGCGCGTGGCCCACTGGGAGCGAACAGTAGGGTCAGCATCAGCAGTAGGGGCAGGAGAGGCGCCAGAGGTGAGGTCAAAGAGGGAAAGACCGTCTGCCCTATCGCACTGTAAGAACAGCTGCAGGTCGTCGACCCAGACCTCAAAGTCAATGGCGCGACCCTCAGCGTCGAAAGCGAGGACACTAGGGGTAGCCATGACGACAGACTCTAGCAGTGCAAACAGTAGGGTGAGGGCAGTGCAGTGAAAAAGGCTCTGTGCTCACCAGACTGGGCAGGTCGAGCGGTCTGGAAGTAGGGCAGCTCAGCGGCCGGCGGCTCGGCTGCTGGGCGGCTCGGCTGCTGGGCGGCTCGGCTGCTGGGCGGCTCGGCTGCTCGGCGGCTCGGCTGCTGGGCGGCTCGGCGGCTCGGCTGCTCGGCTGCTGGGCGGCTCGGCGGCTCGGTTGCTGGGCGGCTCGGCGGCTCAGCTACTCGGCTGCGGGGCGGCTCGGCGGCTCGGCTGCTGTGCGACCCGGCGGTCGGGCGGCTCGGTGGTGCTGGCTCAGGGCAGCGCGGCGGTCGTGGGTAGGGCGGCGGGTGGGCCGCAGGTAGAGCTGCGGGAGGGCAGCAGGTCGGGCGGCTGGCGGGCCGCAGGAGTAGGGCGGCGGGGCCGTCGAAAGGTAGGGCGGCGGGGCCGCGAAGTAGGGCAGCGGGGCCGCAGGATTAGGGCGGCGAGGCCGCGTCAGTAGGGCGGCGGGGCCGTCGGTGTAGGGCGGCGGGGCCGCGATGTAGGGCGGCGGGGCCGTCGGTGTAGGGCGGCGGGGCCGCGACGTAGGGCGGCGGGGCCGTCGAAGGGTAGGGCGGCGGGGCCGTGACGTAGGGCGGCGAGGCCGCAGGAGTAGGGCGGCGGGGCCGCGTAAGTAGGGCGGCGGAGCCGTCGGTGTAGGGCGGCGGGGCCGCGACGTAGGGCGGCGGGGCCGTCGAAGTAGGGCGGCGGGGCCGCGACGTAGGGCGGCGGGGCCGTCGAAGTAGGGCGGCTGGGCCGCAACGTAGGGCGGCGGGGCCGTCGAAGGGTAGGGCGGCGGGGCCGCGACGTAGGGCGGCGGGGCCGCAGGAGTAGGGCGGCGAGGCCGCGCGATGGGGCGGCGGGGCCGCGAGGTAGGGCGGCGTGACAGGCCGCTGCAAGGGCGGCGCGCCACCGCCGCTAAGGTGGCTCGGCGCGACCGAAAGGGCGGCGCGACGGGCCGCTAGGTGGGGGGCGACACGACGGGTCGCTAAAAAAAGGAGAGCGCGACTCGAGGCGCGCTTCGGTGGGCCCTAGGAACAGTCCCTAGGAGGGGACCTGCTCTGATTCCATGTGAGA
The DNA here is from genome assembly GCA_948144175.1 of Closterium sp. NIES-65. Classification (NCBI taxonomy): domain Eukaryota; kingdom Viridiplantae; phylum Streptophyta; class Zygnematophyceae; order Desmidiales; family Closteriaceae; genus Closterium; species Closterium sp. NIES-65. The sequence goes on along the minus strand of CANXME010002377.1, from coordinate 1,371,378 downwards.
TAGAGAACGAGAATGAAATGACTATGAATGAAGTGAGTACATATAGGAAACCCTAATTGGGTTGTACCCCCTATGGGATACCCCACTATAGCCTACACAAATAAGTAAGCTATAATGTTCTGACACCCGTCTCCACACTTAATTCCCGCTACACTCCGCCATGCGGAACTGACGCAGACAGAACTTACGCTCGTCGTTCCCCAGTGGACCGGAGCGTCATGGTGGCCGCTTCTCCAACCGTCCACTCAATCGTGGGCTCCGCCAGTAGTAGAGCACCTCTCCCTTGCCCAAGGGAGTCAATTCCTTAGGGCAGGTTCACACACCGCTGCATTCTCTGGGCTTGGATTGCCTCATAGCCCAATCATTGCTTTGCGTGTAAACTATGCGGTCTAATCAAAATTTCTCAATGTGTCATGTCAGGACTTTTGACCAAACTACAGCAACAATTGATGCAAGTAATTAGCCACGTTCGTGCACCATCTACAATCGAGACGTACCAACCTTATTGGCAGAGGTTTCGCACCTTCTGCACCAAAGTTAAGCTCGAGTTCCTGCCGGCAACCGACCTGACGCTAGCGCTGTATCTCATCCATGCGCTCAACAACAAAGCAACCCTCTCCGCGATCAACCTCACGTGTTCGGCAGTTGCCTTCGCCCACCGCATGACAGGAGAAACCTCCCCTACCGCCGGCCCATTCACCCTGCAAGTGCGGGAGTTCGCCAAGAGACACGGTCCCCGGCCTACAAGGACCAAAGAGCCCATATCTCTCCATCAAGTGCACAACATGGCTCGTCCCTTCCTCGAATCATCAATTCCTGCGAAATACCAGAAAGGATTGATTCCTCTTCTCATGTTTTCGACATTCTTGCGCTACTCCGACCTCGTCTCGCTCCAATGGAATGATGTACAGTTCGAGGAGAAGGCAATGTGGCTGCTCATCCCGCACTCCAAGACGGACCAGGAAGGGAAGGGTGTCTGGATCCCAGTGGCGGCAATTCCAGGCCCATACTGCCCGGTGAGGTGCACACGCAAATTCATACACCTCGCAGGCCTCACAAAGGTGCCACATGGACCGCTGATAAGGGTTTTCCCAAAAAACTCGCCAGCCAGACCTAACGACAAATCGCCATCCTACGTCACGATCAGAAACTGGTGCCTCGCGGCCGGCAGGCAAGCTGGACTGGATGTCGCGTGTCAGAGGTCCACTGGTGATCCCCGATTGATCCTAGGGAAGGGTTAAAGGCACGTTGGCCTGGGGGGTTATGGGCGCACAGACCCGCTACTTAAACAAGCCCTTTTATCCCAATGGTCTAGTGGTTGGGATTCTGACATGGTATCAGAGCGAAGGTCTCGGGTTCGAATCTCGGTGTATGCACTTCGGGCATCCCAGTGCGGGGGGGTGGCAGAGGTCCACTGGTGATCCCCGATTGATCCTAGGGAAGGGTTACAAGCACGTTGGCCTGGGGGGTTATGGGCTCACTGACCCGCTACTTAAACAAGCCCTTTTATCCCAATGGTCTAGTGGTTGGGATTCTGACATCGCGCACATCGGAACTCACTCATTCCGCAAAGGCGCAGCTACTGCGGCGGCAAGCCTCGGAGTTCCTGACCGGCTCTTCAAACGCATGGGCCGATGGCGCAGCGACAGCGCGAAGGAGATGTACGCTACAATCGCGCAGGATCAGTTCATCTCCCTATCCACGCAACTGCACGATCCTTCGACGGCTCCCTCACCCGCTACGCATCAGCAATCAATCGAACGGCACCGCCAGCCCCGACTGCACTTGCCTCAGAAGACCCATATGAAATGATAACGCTGCCTTTGCAAGTCAGCCTAAGTACACTTTCACAATATTATAATTTTTGAAAGTGTAATGAAATGTAACACTTTCTAAAAATTTGTATTGTGAAAAGGGGTACGTGGCCAACACAACTAAGGTAGCGCCGAAGCGCTACTTGTCAGAATATTGTTCTCTAGCCTGCAGCGGGGTACTCTATAGCGAGTACAACCCCGTAGGGTTTCCTATATGTATCTTTCTGCTTTCTAGTGAACCCCTCTTCCTTTCTTCATTATAAACTTCTACTCCTAAACTTGATATGCTATCAGAGCTGGTCGATCCCCTTGGGTCGATCCTGTGGGTGGGCCCACCACCTCACTGCTTCTGCTGCTATTGCTACTCTCTGGGTTGAACGCCCCGTGGCGTGCAACGGATTTTTCATCCCGCCGCACGCTCCGAGCGTGCGGCGGTTTTCTGCCCGCCGTGCGCCCTGAGGCGCGCGGCGGCTTTCTACCCCGTCACTCCGCGCGTCGCTCCCGGGAGGCGCTGCGACGGGCGACGGGGACCCGCGCGTCGCCCTCCGTTGCCCGTCGCGGCCTGCGCGACCTGCGTAGGGCCCGCGCGCGGCCCGTACAGCCTGCGCGCGGCCCGTACGGGCTGCGCCAGGCCCACGCGCGGCCCGTGCGGGCTGCGCCAGGCCCACGCGCGGCCCGTACGGGCTGCGCCAGGCCAGGGCGCGCCTCAGGCCGCCCGCGCGCGGTTCGTACGGGCTGCGCCTGGCCAGTGGGTGCCCTGTTTCCTCGTCCCCCGTGCTTCTGACGGCGCCCCACCCCTGCTGTTGCCCGTTCTCCTGCATTAGGGTTTGGAGTGGGGGGTATGGGGGTGCAGCTTCTGTGTGCCATCCCCTGCTCCTCCTCCTCCTCCTCCGTCTCCAAGTGCTGCAGCTGCCGCTGAGGGGGGTGGATCTGTTGGAGCCGTCGGAGTGGTACTAAGGGGGGTGAAGGGGGAGTGGAGCTAGGGGTGAAGCAGGGGGCGTGTGTCAAGGGGGGTGGGACTGTTTGGGGAGGCTGAGAGGAGGCTTCCGTCGTGTCGCCAGCAGCACCAGTAGTCCGGGGCGTTGCTCCGGTAGCCCAGTCGCAGCCAGCTGTGCGAGTCGCCCGTGGGTCCGTTGCTCGTCTGCCGCTAGTTTTAGCCGCGGAGCCAGTTACTCCAGTAGTCCGGAGCGTTGTTCCGGTAGCCGCTGTGCCAGTGTGACTCCGGTTGCCCGTGTGTCTGCAGCTTCAGCCGTCGCCTCCTATCTCCTCTCCTCTTACAGTCTCGCCTCCTCCTCCTCACTTGCCCGATGTGACTACCACTAGCTTTGCTCATAATTGTGAACTTTGAACTGTTGCTTCTTGTACTTGTGCTCAGAATGTGTGGTGACATTGTGATCCACCCTGAGCTTGTTCTGCTTTGCTTGCTCGGTTGATTATACCCCACTTTGGCTATGGGGGTGTGTCAGAATATTGTTCTCTAGCCTGCAGTGGGGTACTCTATAGCGAGTACAACCCCGTAGGGTTTCCTATATGTATCTTACTGCTTTCTAGTGAACCCCTCTTCCTTTCTTCATTCTAAACTTCTACTCCTAAACTTGATACTACTCACCCTCTTTTGCCTACAAAAGAGGGACGTGGGGACATTCGTCCCCACCCACGTTTTCATTTTCAAAATTGTAGTTCTCATTTCCCACCCGCCCACCCATTTGTGTATGCTGTTAGGGCGTATTCCTACGGCCTCCTATCAAGAAACCTCCTATCAAGATTGTACCTTTTGCCTGGTAAAAGTAGCGAGAGATTTTGGGTTTAGGGAATTTTCCAGTGAGAGCTTGATAGGAGGTTTTCTTGATAGGAGGATAGGAATACGCCCTTATGTAGACATATATAAGACGAGAATGATGTACTACTACCCATATGAAATGATAACGCTGCCTTTGCAAGTCGGCCTAAGCACACTTTCACAATAGTCAGTTCACCTCATCTGGGTAGATGCCCAATCCATGGGGACTTAGACTGCGTTCACAGCAAGTTCCCCCAAAGCGAACCACGCTCAACAACAGTGCACAAATATTTGTGAAGCATGTGTTTCGGGTTGCTTCACGAAAGCTTGTCATGAACGATCTTGAAGTCGACAGGGTTACATGCACCTTATTGGTTCTGATAATTCGATCAAACTCGTTTAGGTGTTATCCACATCCGCATGGCATGTGGAGTGGGTGTGGTCAGCTACAAAACTGCCATGCTGGACCCAAATGTCCGCACTTTTTGGCCTCTTGGGGCTACTTCGCTTGGGGGAACTTGCTGTGAACGCCAACTTAGTGTAGGAACAGGTGAAGGTAACAATAATACTGAGAAATTAATAATACTGGTATGTGTGGACATCTATAGGGATGCATGTACAAACCAATCTGGCCATCTACGGCCAGGGATGCACGTAGAAACCAACCCGACCATCTACGGCCAGGGATGCACGTAGAAACCGGCCTTTCTCAAGTCAGTCAGCAACCTCGTCGCATCCTCACGTGTGTGGATGAAATATTCCTCAGTCCACATAAATTCCGTCATGCTCGGATGGTGATAATGCACCTCGACAAACAGCTCGTCTACGATCGCTGCCATGCGGGGGTTGGAGATCCAGTGCTGCAGTATCTCCCACTCGTACCCCTCTATATCCATCTTCACCACGACCGAGTCCTCCTCCTTCAACTGCAGGTCCTCTAGCAACCACCTGGTCACATTCACCATGTTCTGGGACGGGGAGGGGGGGGGGGACGGGGGGGAGAGGGTTGGACAGCCAGTGCTGCAGTATCTCCCACTCGTACCCCTCTATATCCATCTTCACCACGACCGAGTCCTCCTCCTTCAACTGCAGGTCCTCCAGGAACCACCTGGTCACGTTCACCATGTTCTGGGAGGGGGAGGGGGGGAGAGGAAGGGAGGGAGAGAGGGGGGGAGGGGGGTAGGAGAGTAGGAGAGGGGGAGGGGAGTAGGAGAGGGGGGGAGGGGGGGGGTGGGGGGAGAGGGGGTGGGAAGAGGGGAGAGAGGGAAGAGTAAGTCTGAGTCCTCTTCCTTCAGCTTCAGGTTGTCCTGAAACCACCTCGTCACGTTGACCGTGTTCCGGGTGGGGGAGGGTGGGGAGGCACTTTTGAGAATTCTCAAAAGTGACTCCGGGCGGGGCAGGGTGGGGAGGTATGGGAGAGAGGAGAAAGGGGGAGAGGGATTGGGGCACATCCTGAAGGGGGAGAGGGATTGGGGCACGTCCTGAAGGGGGAGAGGGATTGGGGCACGTCCTGAAGGGGGAGAGGGATTGGGGCACGTCCTGAAGGGGGAGAGGGATTGGGGCACGTCCTGAAGGGGGAGAGGGATTGGGGCACGTCCTGAAGGGGGAGAGGGATTGGGGCACGTCCTGAAGGGGGAGAGGGATTGGGGCACGTCCTGAAACCACCTCGTTACGTACGTTGACCGTGTTCCGGGCGGGAGTGGGGGAAGAGGGAGAACAGGGACGGAGACGGGAGGTGGGAGGAGGAAAGGGATAGCACCTGGTCACGTTCACGGTGTTGTGGGAGGGCACAACGAGGAAGGAGGCAAAAATTAGCAGAGGGAAGAGCAGGGCAGAGGGGAAGAGCAGGGAAGAGGGGAACAGAACAGCAGGGCAGAGGGGAAGAGCAGGGCAGAGGGGAACAGAACAGAAGGGCAGAGGGGAAGAGCAGGGCAGAGGGGAAGAGCAGCATTTGTGTCAAGACTTTGTCCAGCCAATGAGGCCTTCATCTCATCGCTCGTGAGCATCACCTCGTCAAGTCATTTGCTCATGACTGAGCCCAGCACCCTCATCCAGCACCCTCATCCACCACCCTCATCCACCACCCTCATCCAGGAATGGGCAGGAAGAGAGCAGAAATGGGGGGGGAACAGAGCATGAAAGGGGGGGGAAAGAGCAGAGAGAGGGGTGAACCGAGTAAGAAAGGGTGGAAAAGAGCAGAAAGAGGGGTAAACCGATCAGGAAAGGGGGGGGGAGGGAAGAGGAGAAAGAGGGGAGGACCGAGCATGAAAGGGGGGGAAAGAGCAGAAAGAGTGGTGAACCGAGGAAGAAAGTGGGGGAAAGAGCAGAAAGAGGGGTGAACCGAGCAGGAAAGGGGGGGGAAGAGCAGAAAGAGGGGTGAACCGAGAAGGAAAGGGGGGAAAAGAGCAGAAAGCCAGCAACGGGGGGACACGGCGCCTACAGAGCAAAACAGAAAGGCCCTGATTCGGCCTAATTCAGGTGCTCCTAAGCTGTCTTCTTTGAAATGTATTTACCTTCTTGTGGTTGTCTTTGGAGACACAAAGAAGCTGTAAGGATGAACGCGTAGCAGCAACCATTGTGGGAAGTCTAAAATCACTTATTGAGAATTCTCAATCGGAATCTCGTTTTCGCCTTCTTCTTACCTGCTCCCGGTTGTCTTGGGAAGAGACGTAGAAGTTGTAGGGATGAACGCGTTTCAGCAGCCATTGTGGGAAGTCTGCTGGGCCTTCGTGTGTCGGACGCAGGCGTGAATTCTGGCCCAAATCAGTTGCGAGTACCTAGAGCAGTTCAGAGTGATGCGGAAGGGTTTTGAGCGGTTGTAGAGGGGTATTCAGATTACTTTATTAGATACGTTAACCCTAAAAAATATCTGAATTTTCGGAGGATAATATGTATTTGACAAGGCAGGAGAGGTGAAACAGGGGGAAGGGGATTGAAGAAAGTGGGGGCCGGGTATGGGGTACAGGGGCTGGGCTAAACGAAACGATCTACGCGTGGGGATGCGCAATGTGGGGATGCGTAACGTGGGGATGATGAAGACGTGGGCATGTTCCTGATTGACAAGATTGCACGCCTTTATCCCCGTGTTACGCATCACAAAGGAACACAACAAAAATACTCTGGCAGAACCTATGCCGGCGCTTTTTTGTATGAAAAACTTACAGCCGATGCATCCGTTCCCCACACTTTGCCCTTACCTCATCCTACTCTCCCCTCATCCCCTCCAACCACTCCCTCCCCCCCAGAAACCCAAATGTACCCCCTCGCCAAGCGTCTCTCCCAGCCCAGTTTGCTGTTCACGTGCCTTTCTGACCCCTCCATTATTCGTTTAGTTCCGTATTTATATGTACCGTATATCACACACCTTTGTTACTGATGCATTTGGCATTTGGAACACGCCCGGATTTGCTTCCACCGCATGAACCTCGGTGAAATCGAGGGGATACATTTGGAGAAACCAGGTTACACTCGTGTTGAACGTCTTGGCTCCGAGGTCGATATAAACCCTCCGCTTCCTGTGGGAACACGGAATTCAAGGGCAGATTGGAGATACAGGAGGCAAGCAAGCATGAGGTTTTTCTGTGACGACTGTGCATTTCTTTATAATCGTGGATTTCGGTGAAATGAAGGGGGCTTAGGGTACATGATTTCGTGGATTACGAAGAAACCAGGCTACGCTCGTGTTGAACGTCCTGACTATGAAGTCGATGTAAACCCTCTGGCTCCTGTAGAAACTCTGAATTTGGGGGCAGCTTGGTCATTCCCCGAGGCTACGAAGGTGGGGGAAAGAAGGCAAACAGTTGCGAATACACTTGGTTTAAGCCGACGCCACAGACGATAGAACTACCCCCAGTTGGTACTACCACTACTATTTACTATCGCCACGCACCTTGCGTGCATTTTAGGATCCAAGGCGCCGCGCATCAACGGCAGAACCTGCGTCTTATCTTCCACGTCTTCCACGAACCCGAGGGTCCACCCCCGGCGGAAGTTCAGATGCGCATCGAGCTCCTCTATAGGCAGCCCCGCTACAAGGCACGGAGAAACGCGGGGTGTCCACTGTGGGTATTTGTGGGGGAGTCGGGCAGGGGGGAGGGAAAAAGTAAAATTTCTTGAAGGAAGATGCTCCGTGGGGGAGTGGCATGGATTCCGTTTGATGGGGAAAATCTCATTTCAGGTTAGCCGGAGAATGCGAGCAGGCATGGGGGAATGCAGGTTTGCTAGGCGTGACGGAAAGAACTTCTGAAGCACCGAAACGAACAAGAGGATCGAGAGAAACTCATGCGCCAGATTGTAGGGCGCACTCGAGTGCGCCGCTTGGGGCCAAGAGTGTTGGAGAGATGTGCGGCGGGGAGGTGTATGGAACGGGGGAGAGGAATGCGAGGACGGAAGGGGAAACCAGGGGGAAGTAATGCGGGGAATGGGGAGGAAATGGGGCGAAAGGGGGGGGAGGGGGGCAGGGCGGGGAGGGAATAGCTGTGGGGGGAAGGGAGGAGAGGGGTGAAACTGATTGAGCCGACCTAGTACTGTCTCGACGCGGAAGTCACCTAGGACACCCCAGGTCGGGCTTCTGAGGTCCTGTAATCATCACGAAAAGTCGGGCTTCGAGAGAACAAATGCTCTTGCTACTAGCTAATATTGCCACCTTAGTAAACGCCCACGGATCTGGGAGCGCGCGGCCTTGAAATGGACGGCTGGTTGACAACCAATCAGTGCAGGACGCTGTCTCTCCCGCCGCACCGCCTCCGCCGGCCAGCGAATCGGAAGCGCCGGCAAGTTTCAGCGTGAGAACACTGCCTTCTGGTGGCCCATCTGTGAGTCCCATTGCTGCCGCCAAGACATTGCCGTTCTCTCCGCAGCCACGGGGAAACTGAAGGGTGACGATCGAGAGCGAGCAGAGGAGAGTGGTCGCGATTATCGCCCAAGCGAGCGCGACGGGGTACGGTATTATCGACTCGACGGCCTTCATACGAGATATCATCGTTGAGGGCGACTCGTCACCCGAAAACGAGGTTTTTCGGAACTGCTTGAAGTGATTCGTAGGACGGAATGAGTGCTGGAAGTATCACCGTAATGATGAGGGAACTGCGTCTGACTGTGAGGAGGGAATGATGTAAGGGAATGCATGGGTACTGATTGCGCCTGTAGACACCAAGCTCTGATTCAATGCTTGAGTGGTTTGAATCTGTGTTGCCTTGCCACCTCTACACGTGCTGACCTGTGTTGACATGCGGAATTAGCGGAATGCTGTTCCGCTTCTGATTGACCTAGACTGACTTACGGCTGGTTTGTAGCCAGCTGGAGCTGACTCCATGAGCCCACTAGGAAGAGTATCGGTCCCGGGCCTCTCGAGGCGCACTTTGTACACAGTGTAAATTTGGCGCTGGAATCACGCCGAGGCTAATTTTGTGTTCGTTTGTGAAGCTTGGTGCCCCGAGTGTGACTCGAAAGACCCCGATACAGGTGCACGGGTACTGATTGCGCCTACAGATACCAAGCAATGGGTACCGATTGTCCATGGGTACTGATTGCTCCTAAGAGCGTGTCTGAAGTGAACGTCGATATTCCTCGACGAAACTTTGAGGGATGTCGAGGAATCCTGACGGTTGGAACGCTCGATCCGAGGGTTGAAACTCACCGACATACCTCGACGAGACTGTACATTCGTCGACGTTTCACTTCAGACACGCCCTAAATGACACTCGCAGCAGCAAGGTGTTGCCTTACAAGATTCTTGCGACATTGCAAACCCGGTTCTGTATACAGTAACATACACACACATAAAAGCTACTTTCCCCATACACCCTGCTAGTTAGGGCGTGTCTCTTTTTTGCCTTTCATGATTTTGACGTACCGTCCGATTATAAGGAATCGGACGGTACGTTAATACCGAAACGGACTGTCCGATTTGAATGTTTGCAACTTCGGACGGTACGAATGCAGTTTTGTCACCTTTTCCACATGCTAGAGTTCCGCGATGGTTTTCCCTTCGCCATCTCAAATGTACACCAGTAACGCCAGTCACAACCCATCGCTATTTTCGCTGGTGGATTTCAGCGCTTCGGATTTGGTAAACCCACCAGTCCGCAGGGGTGACGAGGCTAGTTGTGATTGGTCAATGTCCCTTTTTGCATCCGAGTCGCATTTTCCCTTTTTTTGGCGAGGCGGTCCGCTGAAATCCAAATTCGCCCGCCAATCGCGTGTGCGGACAGGCGGACAGTCCGTTTGGGATTCGGACCGTCCGTTGTCAGAGTTTCGTGTCGTTGGAAAGAGGAAAAAGTGACAGGACGGAACGAATTTGTAGCGACGTCGCAGACATCCTCGCGAAACACTGCACGACATCAAACGAAAATGGTTACCCTTCGCATCGACGTACGGTCCACGGTTCGTTCCGTCGAGTGCAAAATAGAGACACGCCCTTAGACACATGCAAGGGATAAGGACATCGTCATTCCCTCGCGCGAAGAATCCCCGAGAACTGACAACAATCACTCATTGGTGACTCGAACCTGCGTGGCTTCACGTCCATACTTGTCACGTCTTGGGACACCAATCAAGGCAGCAGCGATCACCACGTCACGGTCGCAGATCGCCAGTGGTGGCTGCTCCGAGGAGGCTGGACGCCAGATCAGCGATTTCCGTGGATACGGGAGCAGACTGCTCTGTTTTAAAAAACGATTTGCTAGCTGACAAGTCGTTGCATTTTGTCGCGAAGGTGCTTGAAATACAGAGTTCAACTGATGGAGTGGACTGATGGAGTGTGGTCAATATCACGCTTTGGTCAGTCCGAAAGTCCTGCGCAGGCTCAAAATTGTACGTACAGTGAGGCACCAGCGAACATTTATGGTTCAATTTTCCCCGGACAAACAGGAGGTTTTACAGTTTTATTAACACTATGTGTTTCGGGCATGGGAAAGAATGAGATACATATGCCACGACCACAATCGACTAGACAACCAACCACTCTGTCAGGCCAGGCAGACAGGTCAGGCCAGGTCAGCTGATGCGTTTCTTTCGCCGTGTAATGCCTCGGGGAATGCGTTGATGATGGGCTCTGCTAAAATGGCGGTACGCGTCGCCGACCTGGGCATAATTGCGCCCGAATATGCGACCCCTGAATGCAGCAGTGAAAGCATCTCTTCCCAAACTGCCCCACGCATGTACCCCCAAACCAAACCCAAACCATACCCCGCCGCCGTCGCCATCAGCATCACGGTTTCCTTCCACCCGCTGCGAACTGGAGGAGGTACTTCGGCGCAAAAGGGATCCACTCCGCCCCACCGCTTCTTCCGACCCCGGTGCACGCAACCCAGTCTGCCTGAACAATGGCCCTCCCTCCCTGCGTGTTCTGAGAAAGGAGTTTCCCCTCCCGCCCCGCCGACGCACATCACATCACACATCATCATCATCATCATCATCATTCATCGAACGCGTCGGTTTTCCGCCTCAGTGGAAACCGCTTGGAACTGCTGGTGCGACCGTGCGAGGCAACCGCTTCACAGCCTGCGCTTCCCCAACCCAAGCTTCCCTTCCGCCAAACCCCTCGTGTCCTAGCGTGACGCCCCCTAAGGATTATTGATATGAAGTAACGCTATGAAGAATTTTTCAAAAGGTGGGTAGGCTCCACTGATTAAAACCCGAGTATCACATGGCTGAATACCAAGTTTCCTGAACATGAAACAGGGTTAGCGAGAGGGAGCAAAAACCTTTTTCGTAGAACCAACCCTGGCGACGCACTCTCAGAGTCGCGAAATCAATCATCACCTCGCCACACTCAGATTGGCCTGCTTCCCCCAGAGATGACCACCACTGCACGAAAATACTGTGTGCGACCATTCTGTCGCCTCGAATGGTGCAGAAGCGCAGCCAATCAGCACCACCGATAAAAATTACTTACATCGCATCCAAACAGCGAGGGGGTATAGAGGGAATAGGGGGGTTACAGTCCGGTGAAGTGTTGAATTGAACTACCAAAACGAGTGGTAGGTAAACATTTGACACCAACCTCAAAAGCGACCTGAAACACCTACAGCCTCGCAAAACGTGCCTCACTCTCTTCCTCGCGCACCCTCGGTTCCATCTCGGGAGTGGCACCCCGTGCACGCCTAGCCACCTACAAAGCCCTCTGGTTCAACAATGGGGGGAAGGCGGGCGCGTTCCAGTCAGACACCTCCGCAGCCGTTGATGCGGCCGTTCTCTAACACCCATGCGTTGAGGTGGTTTCGAAGGCGCCTAAAAAACCACCTCAACGCAGCCGTTGATGCGGCCGTTCTCTCAACTCTCAACCCTTTCATTCTCTCCTCCCTCCCCTCCCCTCCCACCCGCTCCCACAACCCACAGCGCAGCAGCAGGCAACGCCAACGTCCCTCTGACCCTCTCCCCCACGCGAACGCTCCCCACGGAGGGACTCCGTCATGGGTCTATATCAGGCGTCGCACCCCGCGCCCGCCTCGCCACCTACAAAGCCCTCTGGGTCACCCCGGGGGGAGAGGGGGGACGAGGGGGCTGGGGGGTGTGGATGAGATAGTGGAGGTGAGGGCGGTACATTCCGAGCTCTCTACTCATGTTTTTTCCCTCTCTCCGTCTCCTCCCCTCCCCCACACACAGCGCAGCAGCAGGCAACGCCAACGTGCCTCTGACCCTCTCCCCCACGCGAACGCTAGGCACCATCTCGGGAGTGGCACCCCGGGCCCGCCTCGCCACCTACAAAGCCCTCTGGGTCACCCCGGGGGGAGAGGCGGGCGCGTTTCAGTCGGACATCCGCGCAGCCGTTGATGCGGCCGTATCCGACGGTGTGGATGTGCTCTCGTGCTCGTATGGCGGCGCCATCTCACGGTATTTCAACGACCTGCCGTACCTGCAAGCGCTCAAGGCGGGGGTGTTCATCGCCTTTGCAGCGGGCAACAGCGGCGCCCCCTCCAAGGGGCAGATGATTGGCACTCTCAGCAACACAGCGCCTTTTTACCTCACCGTTGGAGCAAGGTGAGACTTGGTTGACTCGCGTTGACTTGTGTTGACTTGCGTTGACTTGCGTTGACTTAGATTGACTTGGGTTTGGCGGCGCCATCTCGAGGTATTTCAACGACCTGCCGTACCTGCAAGCACTCAAGGCGGGGGTGTTCATCGCCTTTGCAGCGGGCAACAGCGGCGCCCCCTCCAAGGGGCGGATGATTGGCACTCTCAGCAACGCGCCGCCCTTCTGTCTGACCGTTGGGGCTAGGTGAGAATTAGGTTGACTAGGGTTTAGTCAGGTTGACTGGAAGTTAGTGTTGCTGTGAGCTGCAACAGCGGAGCCCCCTCTAAGGGGCAGATGCTTGGCACTCTCAGCAACACGGCGCCTTTTTACCTCACTGTGGGAGTTAGCTAAGACCTGGGTTGACTTTGTTTGACTTGGGCTGACTTTTGTTGACTTGGGTTGACTAGGAATGAGCTGCTTGCTGCTCGGCGCGCAGCAACACGGCGCCTTTTTACCTCACTATGGTGGCCAGGTGATGGCTGGCTTCAGTTGACTTGACTTGACTTGACTTGACTTGAGGGTGTTGCTGTTCGCTTCTCCTGCACACTCTCAGCAACAAGGCGCCCTTCTACCTCCTTGTGCGGGCCAGGTGAGGCTCGGGTTGACTTGATTGACTCAGGTTGACTGAAAGTGACTGTTGCTGTGGGCTGCTAGCTGCTCGCTGCTCGCTGCTCGGCACTCTCAGCAGCACAGCGCGTCCACCTCTCCTCCCCTCACCCCACCAGCACCATTGGTTGTGAGTACCAGCCAACTTAGGCCTGGGCAACGGAGTGCACCTCACAGGGCTGGGCTTGCATCAATCCCCCTCTTGACTTCGTTCCCCACTATCCCCACACTTCCACCCCCATGCCACCAGCACCATCGGGCGTGAGTATCAAGCCAACATCACCCTGGGCAAACGAGTGCACCTCACAGGGCAAACGAGTGCACCTCACAGGGCAAACGAGTGCACCTCACAGGGCACCTCACAGGGCACCTCACAGGGCAGAGCTTCCACCAATCGTCCACTCAACTCCCCTCCCCCGTTCCCCCGCCCTTTCCTTTCCCACACATTCCCCTGCCTTCCCCCCACCAGCACCATCGGCCGTGACTATCAGGCCAACCTAACCCTGGGCAACGGAGTGCAGCTCACGGGGCTGGGCTTTGGCAGCGGGGGCAACGCGCGGGACCTGCCTCTCGTGCTCTCCTCTGCTGCTGTTCACCCGCTGGGGACTCTCAGCCTGGTGCGTGGTGGGAGGGTGACACAGGCACAGGCACAGGCACAGGCACAGGCACAGGCACAGGCTTTGGCAGCGCAGGCGACGCGAGGGACCTGCCTCTCGTGCGCTGGTGGTGGGTGCTGGCAGCGCTGGTGGTGGTTGCCAGGTGGGGTGCAAAAAAATAGGTGGGTGCCGGGTGGGAGAACAGACTGCAGCTCATGGGGGCTCATGGGGGCTTGGCTTTGGCACCACAGGCAGTCCATCAGATCTTGCCTTTCGTTCTCCCCTCCCCTTACCCCCTCCTCTTACTCCACACCCTTTCTCTCATTCTCCCTTTCCCCATTCCGCCCTCCCCCCCCCCCCAGGCCCGGGAGTGTTTCACCTCAAGCCTTGACAAGGCCAAGCTATCCGGGCGAATGCTCGTGTGCAACCTCAAAACCAGAGACGTCACAGAGGCAATGAAGGACTCCACCACCACAGCTCTCGGCGCCGCTGCCATGCTGCTGCTCTCCGCCCCCGCTAACCTCCCCTGCCATGTTTCCCTTTTCCTTTTCCCCCTTCCCCCGCTTGCCTCCGCTCTCTTCGCCCCACCCTAGGCCCGAGAGTGCTTCGCCTCAAGCCTCGACAAGTCCAAGCTCTCAGGCCGAATGCTCGTGTGCAACCTCAAGACAAGGGACGTGCGGGAGGCAATGAAAGATACCACCACGGCTGCGCTCGGCGCCGCTGCCGTGCTGCTGCTCTCCGCCTCCGCTTCCTCCCCGGCGCCCTCCCGCGTACCCTATACAGACGTCCCCGCTATTCACTTGAACGCGGAGGATTCCGGGACTGTTCGGCAGTACCTCAGCAAGGCAACCAAGTGAGTGTGGAGCAGCGTGTTGTGAAAACTCTCGAAGATGTTTTGATTTTGGCTATTTATTAATATTGTTATCATTATTATTATTATGATTAGTATTATTTCTAGTTTCTCAAAGGCATCCTACAAGGTTCATGTCCCTCACCCTCGCTTTCCGTTCACCTCTCTGCCCCTCCCTCTCTTGCCCCTCCCTCTCTTGCCCCTCCCTCTCCTACCCCTCCCAGCCCCACACGTCCCTCTCGCCGCTCTTCACCACGTTCTCATCTCAGGCGAAGCCCCCTCAGCGGCCATTTTCTCCTCCACCGGCCCGCCTCTCAACCCCTTCATCTCATTCCCTGTGTCCCCTTCCTCTCCCTGCCCCATTTCCCGTTACTTCCCCTGCTCCCCCGTTTCCCAACCCCACAGCCTCCCTCATTCCGCCCTTCATAACATTCTCAGACGAAGCCCCATCAGTGCACAGACCCACCTATCAACCCCGCCTTCCCCGTCACCCCGCGCCTCCCCGCCTCCCACCTCCCTTGGGGTTCTGACCTCTGGGTTACACTAATCACCCTGTCGTTTTTTTTCTCTCTCTGCACTTCCCCTCCCCTGCTCCCCCGTTTCCCAGCCCCACAGCCTCCCTCATTCCGCCCTTCATAACATTCTCAGACGAAGCCCCATCAGTCGCCTACTTCTCCTCCCACGGGCCCGCGGCCCGCCTCTCAACCCCGCCTTCCGGCTCACTGGTCCCTTGCCTCTCGCCTCTCTCTCGCCTCTCATTTTTGGGCGGTTTAAGGCAGGGTAGAGAGGCGGGCACGTGGCGGGGTAAAGAGGCGGGCACGTGGCGGGGTAGAGAGGCGGGCACGTGGCGGGGTAGAGAGGCGGGCACGTGGCGGGGTAGAGAGGCGGGCACGTGGCGGGGTAGAGAGGCGGGCACGTGGCGGGGTAGAGAGGCGGGCACGTGGCGGGGTAGAGAGGCGGGCACGTGGCGGGGTAGAGAGGCGGGCACGTGGCGGGGTAGAGAGGCGGGCACGTGGCGGGGTAGAGAGGCGGGCACGTGGCGGGGTAGAGAGGCGGGCACGTGGCGGGGTAGAGAGGCGGGCACGTGGCGGGGTCTCGCCTCTTTCAATGCTAATCAGCACTTTCTTCCTTTTCCTTCTTCACTCTCCCCCCTCCTCTCCCCTCCCTTCCCCTCCCAGCCCCACAGCGTCCCTCTCCCACGTTCTCAGACGAAGCCCCATCCGTCGCCCACCTCTCCTCCACAAGCCTGCCTCTCAACCCCTTCATTCTCCTTCCCTGTTTCCCCTTCATTTTCCCATTTCACACCCCCCCCCCCCCCCCCCCCCTTTTGCTGCCCCTCTCAGCCCCACAGCCTCCCTCTCGCCGCCCTTCACCACGTTCTCAGACGAAGCCCCATCAGTCGCCTACTTCTCCTCCACGGGCCCGCCTCTCAACCCCGCCTTCCCAGTCACCCCGCGCCTGCTCGCCTCAAACGACATCTTAAAGCCCGACATCATTGGCCCGGGATTCCAGCTCTGGGCTGCTTCCAGTGGCCTCACACCGTCCTCTTCCTCTGAGCCGCCCAAATTCGCCTATCTTTCCGGGACCTCTATGGCCACACCGCATCTGGCCGGCATTGCCGCCCTGATCATCCAGAAGAATCCAAACTGGTCGCCCGCCCAAATCGCATCCGCAATCATGACCACCGCCTACACCACCAACAAGCTCGGCAACCCCATCCGCCGAACCACCAGCTCCGGCAAGAAGAGCTCTGGGAAAACGGTCGAAGCTACCCCGTGGGATATGGGGTCGGGTCAAGTTGACCCCATGCGGGTATTGAACCCTGGTCTTACATTCCACGTGGGTTACAAAGATTACGTAAACTTTCTCGCGGGGCGTAGCTATTTCTACACCATGATGAATTTCCCAGGTGTTGGGGGAATCCGGCCGGTGAAAGCGTTCAATCTCAACCGTCCGTCGATCTCCATCTCGCGGCTCTCGAGACCGGTGGTGGTAAGGCGTGTGGTGAAGAATGTAGACGTGGTGGCAGAGACCTACAGGGCGATAATAAGGGGGCCTAGTGGAGTGAAAATAGATGTCAATCCAAAGAGCTTCACTATCAATCCCGGGCAGACGCAAAAGTTTTCGGTGCGGTTTCGGCCCAAGGGGAAGCCAAGCAGGGTGTTTAAGTTTGGAAGCCTGGTGTGGCGAGGCAATCAGTCGCATATTGTTCGTATAGTTCTGGCCATTAGAACTGTACCTGTGACTCAGTTCCTTAACTAGGTTGTTATCTTGTTTCTCAACGCCTTGTTGATTATGTGCTATTAAATTATTGTATATTGAACGATCTGTAAGCATAAATACATACGATGTAAAATCATGTTGCAGCGCAGTGCTGCCACCGGAGCACTGTATGAAGAAACTATGCACAAGGGTCTAGCATAGTTTAGATATTGTTACGAGTGCAATTGAGTGAACGAACGAGAATTGCACTATCGAAGCAAGAATACAATGAGCGAGGGCGTGAGCAAAGAATATATAGCGAAACTACAGTGGTAACGGTAATGGTCTGTGGTAGTCGCGCGACGAGCCTGGGACTGAGGTTGGGAAAGTGTCGAGGCGTAGGCCCGGAGCGCGGGTTACCAGCCGAGCCGTGAGGTCGGGATGCGATGTGCGAAAAATGGCGGGATGATTGTCGATGCGATGATCGCGAGTGGTAACGGTGCTGACTGAGGTGCTACAGTGATGTACGCGTTGAGCAAGGATGCGAAGTAAGGAAAAGGGATTTTCCTTACACTACCCCCCCCCTCCTAAGGAGGTCCTTCTTACGAAAGTGTGTGGACATCTTTTAAGTTTCGGCTGCGCAGATATTCGGTGAGGACAGGGTGGTTTTCAATTCTGTCCAGGGGAGCCCAGTTGTCCTCGGTAGGTGTACGGTCTTTCCAGCGGATCAGGAACTCGATCTTTCGGGCTCCTCGGGGGTCGCGAACTCTGTGACTCAGGATTTTGTCAGGGGTGATGATTGGTTCGGATGGTGGTCGTGCCATGCTGGATGGTCGGTGTCGTGGGAGTTGGCCGGTGGATGGTACGTAAGGGCGAAGCAAGCTGACGTGGAACGAGGAGCTGACGTACCAGTCAGCAGGGAGGAGGAGGTGCGCGGTGACAGGTGTGATCATGTGGCTAATTCGAAATGGCCCACAGTATCGGGGGCGGAGTTTTGGAGTGATGGGCAGGCGGAGGTTTTGAGTGTCGAGTAAAACGAGGTCGTCGGGCTGATAAGTGACAGGTCTGCGGTGGCGGTCGGCGTTGCGTTTAGCGATGATGTTCGATTTTTTTATTGCTTCTGCTGCCCTGGTCCGTGCTGCTTGCAAAATCTCGGCAAATTGTTGCGCACGTGGAACGGGATTGTCGGGATTTGGGGTCATGGGTACTGTGGGGTCTTGTCCGTAATTCAGGTAAAACGGCGACTGTTGGGTCGTGGCAGATGGCGCGTTGTTGTATGCGAATTCGATGAGTGGCAGCTGCTGCTCCCACGTGTTTGGGTCGTCGCACGTGGCCCTAATGAGCTGCTCCATGGTCTGGTTTGTCCGTTCTGTCTGTCCGTCGGTTTCGGGGTGATACGATGAACTGAATTGTAGTCGCGTGCCGAACTGCTGCCACAGGTTCCGCCAGAAATTGCTGGTAAACTTCATGTCTCTGTCGCTGATGATCGATGCTGGTATCCCGTGCAGTCGAACGACGGTGGTGATGAAGAGTCGGGCTGTTTCCTCGCCTGTGATTGTTTTCTTGCAGGCTGCGAAGTGTGCCATTTTCGTCAGTCGATCGACGACGACCAGGATCGCGTCATTCCCACTCGCCCCGGCTGGTAACCCCGTGACGAAGTCCATCGTCACTTGTTGCCAAGCACGCTCTGGAGGTGGGATTGGCTGTAATTGTCCCGCCGGCCGCTTCCTGGTTGACTTCATGAGCTGGCAAGTGGGACACGATGCCACGTGTCGTTGCACGTCGGTCAACATTTCAGGCCAGTAATAGTACCGCTGCAACTGCTGCCGTGTTTTCTCTACTCCGAAATGTCCCGAGGTAACTCCGTCGTGTGCCTCCTGTAACAGTAATTCCCGTAGTAGTGTGTACCCTGGTACCCAGATGCGGTCGGTTCCAGCTTTTACGTAATAGACTCCCTTGGCTGCTGCGAATTGCTGCGAGTTTCCTCCTGTGAAGAATGGGTCTATTTGATATCCGTGGGTAAATAGTCCTGTCAGTAGCGGACTGGTCTGGGCGAGTAGTATCGCATGGATCTGGGCAGTGGGGCGGGTCAGTGCGTCGGCGATATTGGAGGCTCCTTTTTTATAGGTGACCGTATAATGGAAGTTCGACTCGAGGAAGTCGAGCCACCGAATCTGTCGTGGGTTGAGGTGGGGCTGTGCACGGAGGTACTGTAGGGATCGATGGTCTGTCCGTACTGTCACGTCTGCGCCGGTCAAGTAGCAGCGCCACACTTTGAATGCATGCACGATCGCGAGCATTTCGCGGTCGTGTATCGGGTAATTTCGCTCAGGCGGATGCAGTTTGCGTGATTCGTAGGCGATGGGTTGGAGGCCGTTGCCGAAGTCCTGTAACAGTACGGCTCCGATGGCGATGTCGCTCGCGTCTGTAACAACCTTGAAGGGGCGATGTGGGTCAGCGATGCGTAGGACGGGTGGTGAACAGAGAACAGTTTTCAGGGCAGAGAAGGCAGCATGCTCTTTCTCCCCCCACGTAAAAACGACCCCCTTACGCAGTAAATCTGTGAGTGGGGCTGTTAAGCGTGCCATGTCGGGGACGAACCGACGGACGTAATTAACGAACCCTAAAAAACTCTGCAGTTCCGTGATGTTCGTCGGGGGACGCCACGCGTTGACAGTATCCAGCTTCTTAGGGTCGATTTCAACTCCAGCCTCCGAAATAACGTGTCCTAAAAATTCTAGCCTGTCCCGAAAAAACTCGCACTTGGAGCCCTTGGTGAGTAACCGATGTTCCGCTAAAATTTTAAAAACTGCTTCGAGATCGACTAAGTGCTGCTGCTTGTCCCGACTGTAAACGAGAATGTCGTCAAGGTAAACTATCACGCATTTATCTAAAAGTGGCCTAAACGCCTCGTTCATGGTCATTTGAAATGTGGCGGGCGCGTTGGTCAGCCCGAAAGGCATCACCGTATACTCGAATGACCCGTACCTAGTTCTAAATGCTGTCTTGGCGCAGTCCGATGGTTCGACCCGAATCTGATGGTAACCTCCTCGTAAGTCTATTTTCAAAAATACCCGTGCGGTTCGTAACTGGTCGATCAGTTCGTCGGCGCGGGGGATGGGGTACCGTGATTTGACTGTTACCCTGTTAAGCGCTCGGTAGTCGATGCATATGCGAAACCCTCCGTCTTTTTTCGGTGTGAACAGTATCGGTGCGGCGAACGGTGACGAGCTCGGTCGGATAAACTGCTTCTCTAACAGATAATCTAACTGCTTCCTTAGTTCGTCGAGCTCGGGCTGTGTCAGTCTGAACTGGCGCTGTACAGTTGGCTGTGCCCCCGGTTCTAACTCGATCCTATGGTCATGCGCCCGCTGAGGTGGCAGCCCTTGTGGTAAGTCATCCGGAAAGATACCCGGGAATCGTTTCAGTAGTGCCTGAAGTTCGGGTGGTACAGCTGCCAATAGTTTCTGAAAATCGCTCGGCAGCTCCTCTTCTTGCATTAATGCTATATCCACTGCGTACACGTCAGCTCCAGCAGCGACAGCCCGTTTCATCGTGATGGCGTTGACCTGGACCGTCGAAGACTCGGGTGGCTGCCAGCGAGGTAGGACGACCCAGTTACCACTATTTCGCACTGTGCAGCTACCCGTCGTCCAGTCAATTCGCGGGTTATACCGTCGCAGCCAATCACGTCCCAGTAAAATGTCGTGCCCATCCAGTGTCGTTGCGAGCATTTCCTGTGTAAACCCGAAGTTTCCTCCGCAGCGGACTTTTACTCGCTCCACCTTTTCCCGTATGGCTAGTGGCGTTCCGTCGACTAAGCGTGCATCTATCTCAGGTAAGCATCGGTTAAGTGTTAACTGTAATTTCCGTGCGGTTGCGGTATTAACTAAACTGTGACTTGCTCCCCCGTCAATAAAAATCTTCACTACTGCTCCATGCATTTTCCCGTAGATCAGTACCGGGCAATCCGTCGCTGTACCCTCCTTATTCATCCGAGCCCGATCGATGGCGTGAATCGGTACTGTGACTCGGTGAGGGTCGGTGTGGTTGGGCGAGCAGGCAGTCTCGTCAGCAGTTGGCCCATCTTCTACTGACTGCTGGCGTTTCCCTGCCTCTGAGACTCCCTCCCCTGCTCTGCTCCTCGGCGACTCAGCTCCTCTGGGCATTCGCTCTTGCGATGGCCCGGCCTGTTGCAAGCAAAGCAACGCCCTTTAAACGGTGCGGCAGCTGCATTTGTTGCAACGGCGTGTACAGTGGCGCGCTCGGTCGGTCCCCGAGGGCGATGTCCGTAATAGGACCCCGGTCTCGGTCGGCGTAGAATGTCGATCTTCTCGGCGAGCGCGAGAATCTCGTTAAAATTAGAGAGTCAGCGCAGCATTATTTCGTGCGAGATATCCGGCTTCAGCCCTCCGACATAACGGTCCACCCGCTCCGCTTTGTGCATGTAGCCGACCTGCTCGCAAAGTGCGAGAAAACCGCTTGTATAATCTTGAACTGACCCGAGCTGGCGCCAAGTGCGCAATCTCTGACGCGCCGAAATTGAAGCCGCGATCGGCTCAAAACGCGCCCGAAGCCCTGCGCACCACGCATCCCACGTGCTGTATTGGGCGGTCTCAGAGAACGAACTCCAGGTGACAGCTGGACCCGTGGGCCCTTCCTCGTGCGACGGTGGCTCGTAGGCGCGTGGCGACGTCACGATGACTCGCCACCAGTCCATGGCGGGGCCCCTTAGCAGTGAAACTGCATACCGGATTGTTAGAACATTATAGCTTATGCTATTGTGTAGGCTATAGTGGGGTATCCCATAGGGGGTTCAACCCAACTAGGGTTTCATATTTGTACTCGCTTCATTCATAGTTCACCTCATTCTCGCTCTAATCTTCTCATGGTATCGAGCAGGTTCCCCCTTGGGAACTGTGCTTAGGGCCCACCAAATCGAGTTTTTTTTTTTTTTTTTTCCTGCCCGAAGCGCGCTCAGCCCGAGTCGCGCTCCGGGCCCTCACTTTGTCGAGCCGCCCAAGCGGCCCTTCACTGCGGCCCCGCCGCCTGTCTCAGCGGCCTCGCCGCCCTTTTCTGCGGCCCCGCCGCCTCTCTCTTTGCGGCCCCGCCGCCCTTCACGGCGGCCCCGCCACCTGTCTCAGCGGCCCAGCCGCCCATCTTCGCGGCCCCGCCGCCTCTCTTGCTGCGGCCCCGCCGCCTCTCACTGCGGCCCCGCCGCCCGTCTCAGCGGCCCCGCCGCCCGTCTTCGCGGCCCCGCCGCCTCTCTCGCTGCGGCCCCGCCGCCTCTCACTTCGGCCCCGCCGCCCGTCTCTGCGGCCCCGCCGCCCGTCTCCGCGGCCCCGCCGCCTCTCTAGCTGCGGCCCCGCCGCCTCTCCCTGCGGCCCCGCCGCCCGTCTTCGCGGCCCCGCCGCCTCTCTCGTTGCGGCCCCGCCGCCTCTCACTGCGGCCCCGCCGCCCGTCTCAGCGGCCCCGCCGCCCGTCTTCGCGGCCCCGCCGCCTCTCACTTCGGCCCCGCCGCCCGTCTCTGCGGCCCCGCCGCCCGTCTCCGCGGCCCCGCCGCCTCTCTAGCTGCGGCCCCGCCGCCTCTCACTGCGGCCCCGCCTCCCGTCTCTGCGGCCCCGCCGCCCCTCTCGCTACGGCCCCGAGCCCTACCAGCGGCCCTACGGCCCTACACCGCCCGCGCCACCCGAGCTGCCCGACCCGCCCGACCCGCCTGAGCCGCCCGAGCTGCCCGACCTGCCCGAGCCGCCCGAGCCGCCTGAGCTGCTGAGGAGCCGAGCCGCCCGACCCGCCCGAGCCGCCCGAGCCGCCCGAGTCGCCCGAGCCCCCTGAGCCGCTGAGGAGCCGAGCCGCCCGACCCGCCCGAGCCGCCTGAGCCGCTGTGGAGCCGAGCCGCCCGAGCCGCCCGAACCGCAGTTGCTGCTGAGCCGTCCGAGCAGCCGCGTTGCTGTGCTGCTGAGCTGCCCGACCCGCCCTGTCTGGTGAGAGCAGCGCTCCTGTCACTGCACTGCCCCTGTCCTACAGGTAGTACTGCTAGGCTACTGTCGTCATGGCTACCCCTAGTGTCCTCGCTTTTGACGCTGAGGGTCGGGCCATTGACTTTGAGGTCTGGGTAGACGACGTGCAGCTGTTCTTACAGTGCGATAGGGCAGACGGCCTCTCTCTCTTTGACCTTACCTCTGGCGCTTCCCCTGCCCCTGCTGCTGATGCTGAGGCCACTGTTCGCTCCCAGTGGGCCACGCGCGACGCTGCTGCACGTCTTGCTGTGCGTCGCCACCTCCCTACCTCCGAGCGTGCGCACTTTAGTCAGTACAAGAGTGCTCAGACCTTGTACGACGCTGTAGTCGCGCGCTACTCCTCCCCTGCCACTGCTGCACTGAGCCGTCTCATGCTACCGTACCTCTTCCCTGACCTTGCTGCCTTTCCCACCGTGGCTGACCTCATTACGCACCTCCGCACTAGTGACACTCGCTACCGCGCTGCACTACCTGCTGACTTCTGCGCCAAGAACCCCCCCCCCCCCCCATGTACATCACTCTGTACTTCCTAGTCACTCGCCTTCCTGACTCCCTTCGTGTAGTCAGGGACCACTTTCTTTCAGTCTGTCCCACCACACTCACTGTCGATCTCCTCGAGAAGGCCCTCTTAGCAGCGGAGAAGAGTATAGTCGCTGTAGGAGCCTCTCGAGGTGACCCGCGCACCCCCATCTTTGAGGGGTGTTCCCCCTCCCCCCTTCTGCCCTCTGTTGCCTCTGCTGCTACGGCCGACCTCCTTGGTCTTGAGTCGGTCGGTGCGGCGTCTGCCCCTAGCGGGAGACGCCGTCCTGGCAAGGGCAAGGGGGGCAAGGGAGCTGGAGGAGCGGGCGGTGGAGGTGGAGGTGGAGGCGGTGGGGGTAGTGGGGGTGGCGGTGGGAGTGGAGGTACGGGTGGGGGGGTCGGTGGCGGCGGTGGAGGCGGAGGCGGCGGCGGCGGTGGCGGTGGGAGCGGAGGTGGCGGAGGAGGCGGCGGTGGAGGCAGCGGTGGAGGCGGCGGTGGAGGCGGCGGCAGTAGCGGAGGCGGCGAAGGCGGTGGGGGTGGCGATGGAGCTGGTCGCGGGCCTTCGCAGAGGAGTGGCTCCGGTAGTGGCGCGCGCCAGCAGCAGCAGCGCGGTCGTGAGACCCTGTCCCCTCAGCAGCTCCGTGACTGGTACACTGCACGCCAGCGAGGTGGGGGTTTTGGTCCATGCACCTACGTCCTGCGCACCGGCGACCGTGCGGGTGAGCAGTGTGGGGGTCCGCACCCCACCCAGCGCTGCTTTGGCCGCCTGACGGACGCGTGGCGTCACCAGTTCCCGGAGGCCTCAGAGATTCCTCGCTGGGGCGAGCTGTCTAGGGCGGGTGTTGCCATCTTTGATCTTGACTTTGATGCTATTCTCTCTGCCATGTATGCTGTGTCTCATAGTGATGAGGGTGACTGCTACCGCTGTTTCCCGCACGATCCGGGCATTGAGGCTGCTGCCCTAGGTGCTTGCGACGCTGCTGCTCTAGGTGCTAGTGTGTCTGCGTCCTCAGGTACTGGTGAGTCTGCGCTCTCAGGTACTACGTCGGCTTTGGCCTCCCTCACCTTCACTCTTGACTCTGGGGCGTCTCGCTCCTTCTTTCGGGACCGCACCACACTCACGCCGCTTAGTCGGCCGGTTGCGGTGTCTCTGGCTGACCCCTCCGGGGGTCCTGTACTGTCTCGCTTCTCCACAGTCCTCCCGTGTCCGGCGGCTCCCTCTGGCACCCTGTCTGGTCTCTACCTCCCCTCGTTCTTGACGAACCTGGTGAGTGGTGCTGACCTACAGGATGGGGGAGTACACCAGTTCACTCCTGCGCGTCAGCGAGTGACCCACTGTACAGAGGCTAGCACAGGCCGGCACCTTGCTACGTTTACCCGTCAGCCGGGGTCGAGCCTGTACACACAGACCACTGCGTCTCCTCCCGTTACTGAGTCTGGTAGAGTCGCTTCGTCCGGTCAGGTGTTTGCTGCAGCGTCTAGGTCTGATTCTGAGTCTGCCCCCTGTTCGTGTCGTCTCTTGTCTCATGAGACTCTCCTCTGGCACCACCGTCTTGGTCACCCCTCTCGGCTTCGGCTCAGAGGCATGGCCTCCCGTCTTCTTGTGTCTGGTCTCCCCCGGTCCCTCCCTCCCCTTCCTCAGGGCCCTGGCCCTGCCTGTGTCCCCTGTGTCGAGGGGCGCCAGCGGGCTGCCCCTCACTCCTCCCAGTTTCCTCCGACAGAGGCCCCATTGCAGACGCTTCACATGGACGTGTGGGGCCCGGCCCGCGTCCGTGGACAGGGTCACGAGCGCTACTTCCTGCTCGTTGTTGACGACTACTCGCGTTACACCACGGTCTTCCCCTTGCGCTGCAAGGGTGATGTCACTGAGGTGCTGATCGACTGGATCCGCGCGGCTCGTCTCCAGCTCAGGCAGAGCTTTGGCTCGGACTTCCCTGTTCGGCGTCTGCACTCGGACAGAGGCGGAGAGTTTTCCTCTGGCCTACTGCGAGCCTACTGTCGCGCACGAGGCATCCGTCAGACCTTCACGCTTCCGGACTCACCGCAGCAAAATGGGATCGCTGAGCGCCGCATTGGCATGGTCATGGACGTCGCTCGTACGTCTATGATGCATGCGGCTGCCCCCCATTTTCTGTGGCCGTTTGCGGTCAGGTACGCGGCGCATCAGATCAACCTCCACCCCAGGGTCTCCAGACCGGAGACCTTCCCAGCCTTACTGTGGACGGGGAAGGTTGGCGATGCGTCGGCGTTCCGGGTCTGGGGATCTCGGGCGTTTGTCCGCGACTTGTCTGCGGACAAGCTGTCCCCTTGTGCTGCTACTTGCGTCTTCCTGGGGTTCCCCCCTAACGCGCCTGGGTGGCAGTTCTACCACCCCACCTCTCGACGTGTTTTGTCCTCCCAGGACGTCACGTTTGACGAGACGGTCCCCTACTACCGCCTCTTCCCCTACCGCACTCCGTCCCTCCCCCCACCCCCGCTCTTCCTTGTACCAGGTCCCCCCCAGGTAGACTCCCTCCCCCCTCAGGGTCCTGCCCCTTCAGGTGTGTCCCAGGTAGACGCAGTCGAGCCTGTCGAGGTCACTGGTGACTCTGGTGCTGCTGGGGGTGCTGAGCCTGGGGGTGCTGGACCTGGGGGTGCGGAGTCTGGGGGTGCTGAGCCTGGGGGTACTGCGTTTGGGGGTGCTGAGCCTGGGGGTACTGAGCCTGGGGGTGCTGAGCCTGGGGGTGCTGAGCTTGGGGGTGCTACGCCTGGGGGTGCTGAGCCTGGAGGTGCTACGCCTGGGGGTGCTGAGCCTGGAGGTGCTACGCCTGGGGGTGCTGGGAGTGGAGGTGCTCCGCCTGGAGGTTCTCCGGGTGTTTCTTCTCGCCGGGAGCCACTCTCTCCACAGGAGCTGCGCGAGTGGTTTGCCCGGCGCTGGCGCCGTACTACTGGTGCTGGAGGTTCTTCGGCTGCTGAGGGTGCTGCGGTCGCGGGTCCCGGAGGTGCTCGTACTGGGAGTACTGGAGCTGCTGGGCCTACGGGTTCGACTGGAGCTGGTGCTGCTGAGGGTGTTGGCGCTGAGACTACCGCTGGCGGTCCTACTGGGGGTGCTCCTGGTGCTGCTGGAGGTGCTGCTGGAGCGGGTGCTCCTGCTGAGGTTACTGGTGCTGTCCCTCCTGCTTCTGGCGTCGTCACGCGGCCTCGTCCGTACTTTGTTCCACTCCTACAGCAGGTTCTTGGTCGTCCTCCTTCTACTGGTCCTCCTCCTCCCTTCGAGTGTCCACAGCCTGTCCCGTCACAGTCACAGCTACAGCCTGCCTCCCCTCTGCCTGCTCCTTCTCCCTACGCTGGTCCTACTGGAGGTCTTACTGAGCGTCGTGAGCCTACGTCTCGTCCTGCGTCGCCTGTTAGAGCTGCTCGCGCTAGTGGTCGCAGTTCGCGCCAGCGCCCTCCTCCTGTCCCTAGCACGCACCGGATGTCTCTGCGTCCATCTACTGCTCCTCTGCGTGCCCCTCTGCCTTCCCCTCCTGAGTCCTCTCTTCCTGCACTTGCCGACCCTGAGTCGGACTCTCTTCGTGCTTCCAGTCCTACTGTCACGCGTCTCCTTGCTACTGTTGTCACTGACCCTTCTTTCGAGTCTACTGCTGCGTCTGCTCTCATTACTGAGCTCGTCGACTTTGCTGCCCGCTGTCGCTTAGACTACGCTGCTAGTCTTATTGCTGAGTCTGAGTCTGTCTGTCCTCTGTCCGTCGGGGGTGAGTGTGCCCTTGGCACGGACGTCCTTGACGACAGGCAGGAGGAGTTCCAGTGTCTGGCTGCTGCTTCACCTCATCTCGTGTCCGTACTGCTTACCCCTGAGGGAGACCCGGATGCACTTGACATCCCGACTCCGCGCTCTTACGCGGAGGCGATAGAGGGTCCCTAACCCTCTTAGTGGCAGGCAGTTATGGATGCAGAGATGGCTTCCTGGAAGTCCACAGGCACCTACGTTGACGCTGTCCCCCCTCCTGGGGCGAACATCGTCAGTGGCATGTGGATCTTCAGGGTGAAGCGGCCGCCGGGTTCTCCGCCTGTCTTCAAGGCGCGTTACGTGGCTCGTGGCTTCAGTCAGCGGCAGGGACTTGACTACTTTCAGACCTTCTCTCCCACCCCGAAGATGACCACTCTTCGGGTACTGCTGTACATTGCTGCTCACCGTGACTACGAGCTCCACTCTCTCGACTTCAGCACAGCTTTCTTGCAGGGCAGCCTGCACGAGGAGATCTGGCTGCGCCGCCCACCTGGCTTCACTGGGTCTTTCCCTCCTGGTACCCAGTGGAGTCTCCGGCGTCCAGTCTACGGTCTCCGCCAGGCGCCACGTGAGTGGCACGACACACTGAGGACTACGCTTGCGGCTCTTGGGTTTGCTCCTTCTACTGCCGACCCGTCGCTGTTTCTGTGCACCGACACCTCTCTGCCGCCGTTCTACATCCTCGTGTACGTCGACGACTTGGTCTTTGCCACAGCTGACACTGCTGGACTCGCCTACGTGAAGTCCGAGCTGCAGAAGCAACACACGTGCACAGACCTGGGTGAACTGCGCAGCTACCTTGGCTTGCAGATCACCCGGGACAGAGCACGCCGCACCATTACCCTGACTCAGTCACACATGGTGCAGCAGGTCCTTCAGCGCTTCGGCTTCACGTACTCCTCGCCTCAGGCCACTCCTCTGCCTACTCGCCACTCACTCTCAGCTCTGCCTTCGGATGAGTCTGTAGAGTCGAGTGGCCCGTATCCAGAGCTTGTTGGCTGCCTCATGTACCTGATGACCTGCACACGACCTGACCTTGCATACCCTCTTAGCATTCTTGCACGCTATGTTGCTCCTGGGAGACACCGACCAGAGCACATGGCTGCAGCGAAGAGGGTGTTGCGCTACTTGTGCAGTACGTCGGGCATGGGGCTAGTGCTTGGAGGGCGGGGTCCAGTGGTCCTCACTGGGCACGCGGACGCTTCTTGTGCTGACGACCAGGCTACGCAGCGGTCGTCACAGGGTTACACCTTCAGTCTTGGTTCCGGCTCTGTTTCGTGGCGGGCTACCCGCTCGTCTTCTGTTCTCGGCTCCAGTTGTGAGGCTGAGATCTACGCCGGGGCTATGGCTGCCCAAGAGCTTCGCTGGCTCACCTACCTGCTGACTGACCTTGGAGAGCCGCCTCGTTCTCCTCCAGTGCTGTACGTAGACAACAAGGCCATGCTGGCCTTGTGTCGAGAGCAGCGACTGGAGCACAGGACAAAGCACATTGCTCTCCGTTACTTTCTTGCTCGTGAGCTACAGCAGCGTGGACAGTTGCGGCTTGCGTATGTGGCCTCTAAGGCCAACACTGCTGATGTTTTCACCAAGGCACTTGCGCCTTGTGATCATCAGCGCTTCTGCACTCAGCTGGGTCTTGTGCCTGTCTTGCCTCACTTGCTCACTTCTTGACCTTGCTTGTACTGTCACATATATATACTCCTGCTCTTGCTTGCTTAGCCTCGTATATATATATATATATATATGTGCTCTTGCATGTGAACTGGCCTTTTGGCCTTTGAACTTGTGCTCGGAATGTGTGGTGACTTTGTGATCCACCCTGAGCTTTGCTTTGCTTTGCTTGACTGGTCTTGTGACCCCTTGTTCTCCCCCACTTTGCCTATGGGGGTGTGTCAGAACATTATAGCTTATGCTATTGTGTAGGCTATAGTGGGGTATCCCATAGGGGGTACAACCCAACTAGGCTTTCATATTTGTACTCGCTTCATTCATAGTTCACCTCATTCTCGTTCTAATCTTCTCACGGATCTTCGCGGCGTCCGACTCGACGTAATTTGCGTCGAAGAAGACGTTCATCGTGAAGACCCACGATTGAACCGTCGGACCGCCGCGTTGGCTTGGGTCGAATCAGGGCGGGCGTTGCGGCTTGAGCGGCATTGGTGCCATGATGGCTTGTTTGCCACTTGTCGCCGCAAATTCCACGTGCCGATGGGCTTCTCGGGGCTCCCGCGGGCTTGGTGCGATCCTGTTTCCTCCCATGCCAGGCATCGGCTGGGCGGCGCCATTACTGGTTGTGCCTGAGCGTTGTCCCATGCTGTCGTGTTGTGTTGGTGTGCCGGACGAGATGACGATCGGTTCATCCGAATGTGCCGATACATTTGTTGGTGTGTGTGATGTCGTCGGAACGTTCACCGTGGACTGTTGATGGGCGGAGTCTTGTTCCGCCGTGAGCGTCGCGATTTCGAGCGCTGAATCTTCCAGTTGACGCACGAGACGATCAAGTTGCTCCTGCGTTAATGTGGCGAGCGTGAAATCGGCCATGGCGGGGGTGTCGGGCAAGCTCAGCGAGAGCCTCGGTCGTGGCCGTGCGTGCTTGCGAGAGAGCACTACGAGCGGCGGTGCTGTATCGCTGAGAGACGTCTACCCCCCCCAAAAAATTGAGATAGTGGGGAAGCGAAGGTGTGGATGCGGTCCGAGCTGAGATCGTAGGCTCTGATAACCAAGTGTTACGAGTGCAATTGAGTGAACAAACGAGAATTGCACTATCGAAGCAAGAATACAATGAGCGAGGGCGTGAGCAAAGAATATACAGCGAAACTACAGTGGTAACGGTAATGGTCTGTGGTAGTCGCGCGACGAGCCTGGGACTGAGGTTGGGAAAGTGTCGAGGCGTAGGCCCGGAGCGCGGGTTACCAGCCGAGCCGTGAGGTCGGGATGCGATGTGCGAAAAATGGCGGGATGATTGTCGATGCGATGATCGCGAGTGGTAACGGTGCTGACTGAGGTGCTACAGTGATGTACGCGTTGAGCAGGGATGCGAAGTAAGGAAAAGGGATTTTCCTTACAGATATCAGCAAAGCAAACTTGCAGGGTCAAGACCAGGAAGCAAACTCTGAAAATGGCGTGCATTTCTTGACAAGGTACGGGAATATTCTCTGCATTAAATGTCAAAGTTTAGAAGAGAGAAGAGGACTGCACTAGCAAGAATGGGGATACAAATAGGAAACCCTAGAAGGGTTGTACTCGCTATAGAGCACCCCACTACAGGCTAGAGCATAAGATAACATTCTGACACACCCCCATAGCCAAAGTGGGGTGTAATCAGCAGAGCAAGCAAAGCAGTACAAGCTCAGGGTGGATCACAATGTCACCACACATTCTGAGCACAAGTTCAAGAAGCAATAGTTTAAAGTTAACAATTATGAGCAAAGCTAGTGGTAGTCACAACGGGGAAGTGAGGAGGAGGAGAGAGAGTGAGAGGAGAGGAGATAGGAGGCGACGAATGAAGCTGCAGACACACGGGCAACAGGAGGCACACTGGCACAGCGGCTACCGGAACAACGCTCTGGAATACTGGAGTAACTGGCCCCGCGGCTAAAGTAGCGGCAGACGAGCAACGGACCCACGGGCGGTTGGCACAGCTGGCTACGACTGGGCTACCGGACGAAGTCCCCGGAATACAGGTGCTGCTGGCGACACGACGGCAACCTCCATTCAGCTTCCCCAAACGATCCCACTCCCCCTGACACACACCCGCTGCTACACCCCTAGCTCCACTCTCACCCCTCCCCCTAGCACCACTCCGTCGAATCCCACACACCCACCCCCCTCAGCGGTAGCTGCAGCAGTGGGAGACAGAGGAGGAGGAGGAGCAGGGGAGACTACACACCCGCCACCCCCCAGGTCGCCCCTCCCGTCGCCTGTCGAGGCGACCTGAGGGGGCCGCGTGCGGCACAGAGAGTAGTGATAGCAGTAGCAGTGGGAGTTGCAGCGGAAGCAACGAGGTGGTAAGTCCACCCACAGGATCGATCCAAGGGGATCGACCTGCTCTGATAGCATGTCAAAGTTTAGAAGAGAGAAGAGGACTGCACTAGCAAGAATGGGGATACAAATAGGAAACCCTAGAAGGGTTGTACTCGCTATAGAGCACCCCACTACAGGCTAGAGCATAAGATAACATTCTGACATTAAAGCCCGGAGTCAGCATGGTAATTTATCAAGCTATGTGGGTTTGAAATAGTGTTGGCGAAACCTTGAAAACAAGAATTTCGGCAAAGTCAGTGTAGCGAGAAAAACATCGATTGACGAGGGGGAAAGGGGTCTCGCCAAACGTGAAGCGATGGTGAACGATATTGTGCAGCTTTGACGGATTTGCAAGCACTGTGGTGCGACTGGAAGGAGTGTCGCAAGGATTGTTCTTCAGCCAATCAGGTTCAAGTAGTGGAGAAGGTCCACGCACAATGCGACTACTAGCAAAAACGAAAACGGGATGCACCAACACGAGTGAGGAGAAAGAACACCACGATCAATCAAGCTAACTACTTCGTGTGAAATAACCGCAGGAGCTAACAACGTGCAAACGTACATGCTGAGTCGTAGGAAGGAGCGTTGAGAAGAGCGCAACACAGCGCGATATGGCCTCTGGCACATCGATTGCCTCTGGCAGCACATAGGTCGACTGTTTCGGGGCATTGCGAACGTATATTGGGCTCGAAAGTGCCTATTACTTAGGGCAATGCCACGCTCGTGGCGTCCACAATATGCATACCCTTAGGGTTACGCAATTCTACTTTGTCAGCCACCGGGCGCCCACGGGCGGATAGCAGCGCGCGAAATACAGAGACGACCATCCCCCTCACCGGTTTACACGCAGCTCGCGCCACTGGTTGTCTAGCAGCGCGTCAACTCACAAACGTCCAGCGCGCGCACTATTCTAGTCGAATAGCAGCGTGGAGAGGGCGCTAGAACGAGGCACCACCACGCCAGGACAGGTACACGCGCTCCGCGCCCCTTCACTCTGCGCTCTGCCCCCTCCGCCCCCTGCGTTCTACCCCTTGCGCTCTGCTCTATGAGCCCTGCGCTCTGCGCCCTATTCTCTGCGCCCTATGCACTGCGCCCTATGCTCGGCGCCCTATGCACTGCGCCCCATGCTCTGCGCCCTATGCTCTGCGCCCTATGCTCTGTGCCCCATGCTCTGCGCCCTATGCTCTGCGCCCCATGCTCTGCGCCCTATGCTCTGCGCCCCATGCTCTGCGCCCTATGCTCTGTTCCCCATGCTCTGCGCCCTATGCTCTGCACCCCATGCTCTGCGCCCTATGCTCTACGCCCATGGCCCACCCTTTCTCCCCCTCATCCCTGCTTCACCGCATTTCCCTCCCTGCTTCACCTCACTGGTTCACCTCATTTCCATCCCTGCTTCACCTCATTTCCCTCACTGCTTCATCTCATTTCCCTCACTGCTTCACCTCATTTCCCTCACTGCTTCACCTCATTTCCCTCACTGCATCACCTCATTTTCCTCCCTGCTTCACCTCATTTCCCTCACTGCTTCGACTCATTTCCCTCCTTGCTTCACCTCATTTCCCTCCCTGCTTCACTGTCAAACTATATAATTATTGTTAGTTAGGCTATATTGGGGCTAGCTTTAGGGGGTACAGAATTTCTCTCGACATTCTAGCCTTGTACCCCCATCTTGACCTAATCTACTCATTCTTGCCTAGTATTCTTAATATGGTAACTAGAGCAATAGGTCCTTAGGACCTGAGATTTGGGCCCACCATTGTCTGCCCCTACAGCCTTACCTGCCTTGTCTGCTGCCCGCGCGCGCCTTGGCTGCGCGCGCCCGTTAAAATTCTTTTTTTAAGCGCGCCCCACTGCTGCACCTCGCGAACGGCCCGCTGCAGCTTAGTGCGTCGCGCTGCCCGCCTCAGTCGCCCGTCGCCTGCAGCCGCGCGCAGCCCGCAGCCTGCCGCCCGACGCCGCGCACAGCCTGCAGCCGCGCGCAGCCCATTGCCTCGCGCAGCCCGCCGCCCGCCGCTACGCGCAGCCTGCAGCCGCGCGCAGCACGTCGCCCCGAGCAGCCCGCAGCCGCGCGCAGCTTGGAGCCCCGCGCAGCCTGTCGCTGCTGCACTCTGCCCTGCCTGCACGCTGCCGCCTCGCCCTGCGCGCTTGCTGCCCTACCTTGCGCTTGCCTTGTCTTGCACCTTCCTGCCTTGCACCTGCTGGCCTGCCTGCCTGCCTACTGGCCTGCCTGCCTGCCTTGAGTCTTGCGGCCTGCCTGCCTGCCTCGCGCCTGCCTTGTCTTGCACCTTCCTGCCTTGCACCTGCCGGCCTGCCTGCCTGCCTACTGGCCTGCTTGCCTGCCTTGAGTCTTGCGGCCTGCCTGCCTGCCTTGCGCCTGCCTTGCCTTGCACCTTCCTGCCTTGCACCTGCCGGCCTGCCTGCCTGCCTACTGGCCTGTCTGCCTGCCTGCCTTGCGCCTTGCATCCATTGCGCCAGCCTGACTTGTGAGCCTGATAGCTGCTGTGGTCTGCTGCCTTTGCCTACGCTGCTGTAATGGCGACGCTTAACGTTCTCGCGTTTGAGCCTGACGGTCGCCCGATAGAGTTTGCCACTTGGCTTGACGACCTGCAGCTATTTCTTATGACGGATGCCAAAGACGGCGTTTCTCTGTTCGATCACGCGTCAGGCACTGCCGCTGCCCCTATTGCCACTGATCCTGTTCTTCACCGCTCACAGTGGCAGACTCGCGATGCTGCTGCGCGCCTCGCTATCCGTAGCCACCTGCCGATCACTGAGCGCACGCATTTTAGTCAGCACAAGACTGCTAAGGCGCTGTATGACGCTGTAGTTGCGCGCTATTCCTCCCCAGCCACTGTAGGCGTAGGACGCCTCATCCTGCCCTACCTATTCCCCGACCTGTCCTCGTTTACCACCGCTGAGGACCTCATCTCTCACCTCCGCGCTAGTGACGCCCGCTTTTGTGCCGCTCTTATCGACGAGTTCCTCGCCACGAACACCCCACCGCTGTACTTTACCCTCTACATCCTCGTCACTCGCCTCCCTGACACTCTTAGCTCGGTCAGGGACCGTTTCCTCGCCAAGGACCCTACCACTATCACGCTAGCCGGCTTCGAGCAGCAGCTCCTAGCAGCAGAGAAGAACATCCTCGCTGTAGGTGCTGCCCGTGGCACTCCACGCACTCCCCTCTTTGAGGGGTGCTCCCCCTCCCCTCTTGCCCCCTCCTACGCCTCAGCTGCTGCTGCAGTCGACCTCCTTGGTGTTGAGAAGGTTGCAGCAGCTTCCGCTCCTAGTGGGAAGCGCGGCAGTGGCAGGGGTGGCAAGGGTGGCAGGGGTGGTGGCGGTGGCGGTGGCGGGAGCGGTGGTGGAGGCGGCGGGGGTGGTGGCGGGGGTGGGGGTGGTCGTGGGGGTGGAGGAGGTGGGTGGGGCGGTGGTGGAACCGGGAGTGGTGGAGGTGGCAGCGGAGGTAGTGGGGGAGGAGGCAGTGGTGGTGGCAGTGGAGGTGGGGGCGGGAGTGGAACCAACCATAAGGGGAGTTCCAGTGGTGGCCAGCAGTAGCAGCAGCAGCAGCAGCAGCAGCAGCAGCAGCAGCAGCAGCAGCGACAGACCCCCTCTTCTCAGTAGCTCCATGACTGGTATGCCGGGCGTGGGGCGTCTGGGGGTCCTGGTCGCTGCCCCTATGTCATTCTCACTGGTCCCCGTAAGGGTCGCCCATGCAACGGCTTTCACACTGAGTACCGCTGCTTCGCTCGGCTCAGCGATGCCTGGAGCGCCAAGTTTCCTGATGCTGCTGAATTCCCCAACTGGGCAGATCTGCTTAGGCGTGATGTACCTATCTTTGATCTTGATTATGATGTAATCCTTGCTGCCATGTATGCATTGACTGTTAGTGCTGAGGGTGGCTGTTACTTGTGTGTGCCGCCTGACCCCGGTATAGACCGAGGTATAGCACTTGCAGCCCTAGGTGCTAGTGAGTCTGCTCTCCCTGGTACTGCATCCGCTCAGGCCTTGCACACTTTTACACTTGACTCTGGTGTTTCCCGCTGTTTCTTTCGTGACAGCACCACACTCACTCCCCTTCGTCGTCTTGTCCCTATCTCACTGGCTGACCCCTCTGGGGGCCCAGTGCTTGCACGGTCCACCACTGTGCTTCCGTGTCCGGCGGTTACGTCTGGTGAGCTGTCAGGTCTCCACCTACCCTTGTTCTCTACGAACCTGGTGAGCAACGCCGTCTTTCAGGATCACTGAGTTGACACCTTTACTTCTGGAGGACAGTGTGTGGCGATCTGCACGTGCTCCCGGACAGGCCGCCACCTGGCCACGTTCACACGTGCGCCTGGGTCCAATCTGTACACCCTCACCACTGCGTCGCGCTACACCCCTTTGTCTCCCTAGGTGTACGCGTCTGCTCAGGTAGCTACCCAGTGTGAGTGTCGCGGGCTGTCGCACGACACTCTCCTGTGGCACCACCGCCTTGGTTACCCCTCCCTGCCTCGCCTTCGGAGCATGCACTCTCGCTACCTGGTCTCTGGCCTTCCCAGGTCTCTGCCTGCCCTCCCTCCCTCGCCTGCGCCACCCTGCATTCCTTGTGTCGAGGGGCAGCAGCGCACCGCTCCTCACTCCTCCTTGTTCCCTCCCACAGAGGCTCCACTGCAGACTCTCCACCTGGACGTGTGGGGCCCAGCCCGCGTCCGTGGACAAGGCCACGAGCGGTACTTCCTGCTGGTCGTCGACGACTACACGCGTTACACCACGGTCTTCCCCTTGCAGCGCAAGGGGGACGTCCCTCATGTTTTGATCCCCTGGATCCGCACTGCTCGTCTCCACCTCCACGAGCGGTTCCAGTCGGACTTTCGTCTCCTGTCTGCACTCTGATAGAGGTGGTGAGTGAGAAAACTAGAACGAGAATGAATGCAGTATGAAAGAGTTGGGTACAAGTACTAACCCTAATTGGGTTGTACCCCATATGGGCTACCCCACTACAGCCTACACAAAAGCATAAGCGATAATATTCTGACACACCCCCATAGGCAAAGTGGGGGAGTACAAGGGGTCACAAGACCAGTCAAGCAAAGCAAAGCAAAGCAAGCTCAGGGTGGATCACAAATTCACCACACATTCCGAGCACAAGGCCAGTTCACATGCAGGAGTACATATATATATAAAAGGCTAGACAAGCAAGAGCAGGTGTATATATATATATGTAACAGTACAAGCAAGGTCAAGAGGTGAGCAAGTGAGGCAAGGCAGGCACAAGACCCACCTGAGTACAGAAGCGCTGATGATCACAAGGCGCAAGCGCCTTGGTGAAGATATCAGCAGTGTTGGCTTCAGAGGCCACGTACACAAGACGCAGCTGACCATGCTACTGCAGCTCACGGGCAAGGAAGTAGCGGAGAGCAATGTGCTTCGTTCTGTGCTCCAGTCTCTGCTCTCGACACAAGGCTAGCATGTCCTTGTTGTCTACGTACAGCACTGGAGGAGAACGAGGCGGCTCTCCGAGGTCACTCAGCAGGTAGGTGAGCCTGCGAAGCTCCTGAGCAGCCATGGCCCCGGCGTAGATCTCAGCCTCACAACTGGAGCCGAGAACAGAAGACGAGCAGGCAGCCCGCCACGAAACAGAGCCGGAACCAAGGCTGAAGGTGTAACCCTGTGACGACCGCTGCGTAGCCTGGTCGTCAGCCCAAGAAGCGTCTGCGTGCCCAGTGAGGACCACTGGACTCTGCCCTCCAAGCACAAGCCCCATGCCTGACGTACTGCACAAGTAGCGCAACACCCTCTTTGCTGCAGCCATATGCTCCGGTCTGTGTCTCCCAGGAGCAACATAGCGTGCGAGAATGCTAAGAGGGTATGCAAGGTCAGGTCGAGTGCAGGTCATCAGGTACATGATGTCAGAACATTATAGCTTATGCTTTTGTGTAGGCTATAGTGGGGTATCCTATAGGGGGTACAACCCAATTAGGGTTAGTACTTGTACCCACTTCACTCAGAGCTCATTCATTCACGTTCACTTCTTCACATGGAATCAGAGCAGGTCCCCTCCTAGGGACTGTTTCCAGGGCCCACCGAAGCGCGCCCCGAGGCGCGCGTTCCTTTTTTTTTTTTTTTTTTTTCGCGACCCTCCGTGTCTCCCCTAGCGGCCCGTTACGCCGCCCTTACCTACGCGGCCCCGCCGCCCTTACCTCCGCGGCCCCGCCGCCCCTACCTACGCGGCCCCGCCGCCCTTACGTCGCGGCCCCGCCGCCCTTACGTCGCGGCCCCGCCGCCCTCACGTCACGGCCCCGCCGCCCTCACGTCGCGGCCCCGCCGCCCTTACGTCGCGGCCCCGCAGCCCTCACGTCGCGGCCCCGCCGCCCTCACGTCGCGGCCCCGCCGCCCTCACGTTGCGGCCTCGCCGCCCTTACGTCGCGGCCCTGCCGCCCTCACGTCGCGGCCCAGTCGCCTCACCTTCGCGGCTCCGCCGCCCTTACCTACACGGCCCCGCCGCCCTTACCTACGCGGCCCCGCCGCCCTTACCTACGCGGCCCCGCCGCCCTTACGTCGCGGCCCCGCCGCCCTTACGTCGCGGCCCCGCCGCCCTCACGTCGCGGCCCCGCCGCCCTCACGTAGCGGCCCCACCGCCTCACCTTCGCGGCCCCGCCGCCCTCACGTAGCGGCCCCGCCGCCTCACCTTCGCGGCCCCGCCGCCCTCACGTAGCGGCCCCGTCGCCTCACCTTCGCGGCCCCGCCGGTCTCCCCTCCTGCCGAGCCGCCCAAGCAGCCGCCTGCCACGCTGCCCGTTCCCGGAGCAGCCGAGCCGCCGGGCCGCCGACCCACAGTACAGCCGAGCCGCCCAGCAGCCGCCGCCGAGCAGCAGTACCGCCGAGCCGCCCCGCAGCCGAGCCGCACTACTGCCGAGCCGCCCGACCTGCCCTATCTGGTGAGCACAGCCCCACTGCTACTGCGTGCCCTTCCCCCACTGCTTGCACTGCTAGTCTGTCGTCATGGCTACCCCTAGTGTCCTCGCTTTTGACGCTGAGGGTCGAGCCATTGACTTTGAGGTCTGGGTCGACGACCTGCAGTTGTTTTTACAGTGCGATAGGGCGGACGGTCTTTCTCTCTTTGACCTCACCTCTGGCGCCTCCCCTGCTCCTGCTGCTGATGCTGACCCCACTGTTCGCTCTCAGTGGGCCACCCGCGATGCTGCTGCACGTCTTACTGTGCGTCGCCACCTGCCTACCACTGAGCGCGCGCACTTTAGTCAGTACAAGAGTGCTCAGACCTTGTACGACGCTGTAGTTGCGCGCTACTCTTCCCCTGCCACCGCTGCACTGAGCCGCCTCATGCTACCGTACCTCTTTCCTGACCTTGCTGCCTTTCCTACAGTCGCTGACCTCATCACGCACCTCCGCACTTCTGACACTCGCTACCGCGCTGCACTTCCTGCTGAGTTCTGCGCCAAGAACCCCCCCCCCATGTACATCGCTCTCTATTACATAGTCACTCGCCTCCCTGACTCCCTTCGCGTAGTCAGGGACCACTTCCTCTCAGTCTGTCCCACCATCCTCACTGTCGACCTCCTCGAGAAGGCCCTCCTAGCGGCGGAGAAGAGCATAGTCGCTGTAGGAGCCTCTCGTGGTGACCCGCGCACCCCCATCTTTGAGGGGTGTTCTCCTTCCCCCCTGCTGCCCTCTGTTGCCTCTGCTGCTGCTGCCGACCTGCT
Organism: Closterium sp. NIES-65; assembly: GCA_948144175.1. Taxonomy (NCBI): domain Eukaryota; kingdom Viridiplantae; phylum Streptophyta; class Zygnematophyceae; order Desmidiales; family Closteriaceae; genus Closterium; species Closterium sp. NIES-65. Next base: position 1,332,484 of record CANXME010002377.1, on the reverse strand, counting down.
TGGTCTTGAGTCGGTCGGTGCGGCGTCTGCCCCTAGCGGGAGACGCCGCCCTAGCAAGGGCAAGGGGGGCAAGGGCGCGGGTGGAGCTGGCGGGGGCGGTGGAGGTGGCGGTGGCGGTGGCGGAGGGAGTGGGGGTGGCGGTGGGAGTGGTGGTGGGGGTGGTGGTGGTGGTGGCGGCAGCGGAGGCGGCGGCGGTGGCGGCGGCGGCGGTGGTAGCGGAGGCGGCGGTGGTGGCGGAGGTGGAGGCGGCGGTGGCGGAGGAGGTGGAGCCGGTCGGGGTAGTGCCCCGCAGCGGAGCGGCTCTGGTGGTGGTCAGCGCCAGCAGCAGCAGCAGCGTTCTCGGGACATCCCCCCGCCTCAACAGCTCCGTGAGTGGTACACGCAGCGTCAGCGTGGTGGGGGTCTTGGCCCGTGCACCTACGTTCTTCGTTCCGGCGATCGCGCGGGTGAGCAATGTGGGGGTGCCCACTCCACCCAGCGCTGCTTTGGCCGCCTGACGGACGCTTGGCGTCAGCAGTTCCCCGAGGCCAGTGAGATTCCCCGCTGGGGAGACCTGTCTAGGGCTGGCGTAGCGATCTTTGATCTTGACTTTGATGCTATCCTTGCTGCCATGTATGCTGTGACTATTAGTGATGAGGGTGACTGTTACCGGTGTTTCCCGCCCGACCCGAGCATTGGTACAGCTGCGCTAGGTGCTTGTGAGGCTACTGCTCTAGGTGCCAGTGCGTCTGCACTCTCAGGTACTGGTGAGGCTGCGCTCTCAGGAACTGCGTCGGCTTCGGCCTCTCTCACCTTCACACTTGACTCAGGGGCTTCTCACTCCTTCGTTCGAGACCGCACCACACTCACGCCGCTTGGTCGGCCGGTTGCAGTCTCCCTGGCTGACCCCTCTGGGGGTCCTGTCCTCGCTCACTTCTCCACTGTCCTCCCGTGTCCGGCTGCCCCCTCGGGCACCCTGTCGGGTCTGTATCTCCCCTCGTTCTCGACGAACTTGGTGAGTGGTGCTGACCTGCAGGATGCGGGGGTTCACCAGTTTACTCCTGCGAGTCAGCGGGGGACCCACTGCTCGGACGCCCGCACAGGCCGACACCTAGCCACGTTTTCGCGTCGGCCCGGGTCGAGTCTCTACACCCTGACCATTGAGTCTCCTCCAGTCCCTGCGTCTGGCCAGGTAGCTGCGTCGGGTCAGGTGTTTGCTGCTGCGTCCAGGTCTGGTCCTGAGTCTGCCCCTTGCTCGTGTCGCCTCCTGTCTCACGAGACTCTCTTGTGGCACCACCGTCTTGGCCACCCCTCCTTGCCTCGTCTTCGGGGCATGGCTTCCCGTGTCCTTGTCTCTGGTCTCCCCCGGTCTCTCCCTCCCCTTCCTTCGGGGCCAGGACCTTCCTGTGTCCCCTATGTCGAGGGGCGGCTCCGGGCTGCCCCTCACTCCTCCCAGTTTCGCCCGACAGAGGCTCCTCTGCAGACGCTTCACATGGACGTGTGGGGCCCAGCCCGCGTCCGTGGACAGGGTCACGAGCGCTACTTCCTGCTGGTGGTTGACGACTACTCGCGTTACACCACAGTCTTCCCCTTGCGCAGCAAGGGTGATGTCACTGAGGTGTTGATCGACTGGATCCGCGCGGCTCGTCTCCAGCTCAGGAGGAGCTTCGGCTCGGACTTTCCTGTTCTGCGTCTGCACTCTGACCGAGGCGGAGAGTTCTCCTCTGGCCTTCTGCGAGCCTACTGTCTTGCACGAGGCATCCGCCAGACCTTCACGCTTCCGGACTCTCCACAGCAAAATGGGATTGCTGAGCGCCGCATTGGCATGGTCATGGACGTCGCTCGTACGTCCATGATGCATGCGCCTGCCCCCCATTTTCTGTGGCCGTTTGCGGTTCGGTACGCGGCGCATCAGCTCAACCTTCACCCCAGAGTCTCCCGGCCGGAGACCTCCCCAGCTCTGCTGTGGACGGGGAAGGTAGGCGATGCGTCTGCGTTCCGTGTCTGGGGATCTCGGGCGTTTGTCCGCGACCTGTCTGCGCACAAGCTGTCCCCTCGTGCTGCTCCCTCTGTCTTCCTAGGCTTCCCCCCTGACGCCCCAGGGTGGCAGTTCTACCACCCCTCCTCTCGTCGTGTTCTGTCCTCCCAGGACGTCACGTTCGACGAGTCCGTCCCCTTCTACCGCCTCTTCCCCTACCGCACTCCTTCCCTCCCGCCGCCACCGCACTTCCTTGTGCCAGGTCCCCCCTCGGTAGACCCCCTTCCCCCTCAGGGTCCTGCCCCTTCAGGTGTGTCCCAGGTAGATGCAGTCGAGCCGGTCGAGGTTGCTGGTGACTCAGGTACTGCTGGGGGTGCTGAGCCTGGGGGTGCTGAGCCTGGGGGTGCTGAGTCTGGGGGTGCTGAGTCTGGGGGTGCTGAGCCTGGGGGTGCTGAGCCTGGGGGTGCTGCCTCTGGGGGTGCTGAGCCTGGGGGTGCTGACTCTGAGGGTGCTGCGCGCGTGGGTGCTGAGCCTGGGGGTGCTGAGCCTGGGGGTGCTGCGTCTTGAGCTGCTGAGCCTGGAGGTGTGGAGCCTGCGGCCACTGGACCTCCCCTCGTGGCGTCTGGCGGTACTGGGCCTGGAGGTTCTCCGGGTGTTTCGTCTCGGCGGGAGCCACTCTCTCCACAGGAGCTGCGCGAGTGGTTTGCTTGCCGCTGGAGGCGTACTGCTGGAGCTGGCGCTTCTTCGGCCGCTGAGGGTGCTGGTGCCGCCGGTCCCGGAGCTGCTGGGCCTGCGGGTCCGCCTGGAGCTGGAGCTGCTGAGGGTGTTGGTTCTGAGACTACTACTGTCCGTCCTGGTGGTGGTCGTGCTGCGGGTGCTGCTGGCGCTGCTGGAGGTCCTGCCGCTGGAGGTGCTGTTGGCGCTGGTGCTGCCGGAGGTGTTGAGGGTGCTGGTGCTGTCCCTGCTGTGCCTGGTGCCACCGCGCGGCCTCGGCCGTACTTCGTTCCGCTCCTTCAGCAGGTTCTTGGTCTTCCTCCTCTCTTAGAGGGTCCACCGCCTGTCCAGTCGCAGTCACAGTTACCGCCGGCCTCCCCACTGCCTTCTCCCTCTCCCTACACTGGTCCTACTGGAGGTCTTGCTGAGCGTCGTGAGCCTGCGTCTCGTCCTGCGTCGCCTGTTCGTGCTGCTCGCACTAGTGGTCGTAGTTCGCGTCAGCGTCCTCCTCCTGTCCCTGGCACGCACCGGATGTCTCTGCGTCCGTCCACTGCTCCTCTGCGTGCCCCTTTGCCCTCTCCTCCTGAGTCCTCTCTTCCTGCGCTTGCCGACCCTGAGTCGGACTCTCTTCGTGCTGCCAGTCCTACTGTCACGCGTCTCCTTGCTACTGTCGTCACTGACCCCTCCTTTGAGTCCACTGCTGCGTCTGCTCTTGTTGCTGAGCTCGTCGACTTTGCTGCTCGCTGTCGTCTAGACTACGCTGCTAGTCTTGTTGCTGAGTCTGCGTCTGTCTGTCCTCCGTCCGTCGGGGGTGAGTGTGCTCTTGGCACGGACGTCCTTGAGGACAGGCAGGAGGAGTTTCAGTGTCTGGCTGCTGCTTCACCTCATCTCGCGTCTGTACTGCTTGCCCCTGAGGGAGACCCGGATGCACTAGACATCCCGACTCCGCGCTCTTACGCGGAGGTCGTAGAGGGTCCCTACTCCTCTCAGTGGCAGGCAGCTATGGATGCAGAGATGGCTTCCTGGAAGTCCACAGGCACCTACGTTGACGCGGTTCCCCCTCCTGGGGCGAACATCGTCAGTGGGATGTGGATCTTCAGGGTGAAGCGGCCGCCGGGCTCTCCACCTGTCTTCAAGGCGCGGTACGTGGCTCGTGGCTTCAGTCAGCGGAAGGGAGTTGACTACTTTCAGACCTTCTCTCCCACCCCGAAGATGACCACTCTTCGGGTGCTGCTGCACATAGCCGCTCAGCGCGACTACGAGCTCCACTCTCTTGACTTCAGCACTGCTTTCTTGCAGGGTAGCCTGCACGAGGAGATCTGGCTACGCCGTCCACCTGGCTTCACTGGAAATTTTCCTCCTGGCACCCAGTGGAGCGTCCGACGGCCAGTCTACGGTCTCCGCCAGGCACCACGTGAGTGGCACGACACACTGAGGACTACGCTTGCGGCTCTTGGGTTTGCTCCCTCTACTGCTGACCCGTCGTTGTTTCTGCGCACCGACACTTCTCTGCCGCCGTTCTACATCCTCGTGTACGTTGACGACTTGGTCTTTACCACTGATGACACTGCTGGACTCGCCCACGTGAAGTCCGAGCTACAGAAGAGACACACGCGCACAGACCTGGGTGAACTGCGCAGCTACCTTGGCTTGCAGATCACTCGGGACAGAGCACGCCGCACCATTACCTTGACTCAGTCACACATGGTGCAGCAGGTCCTTCAGCGCTTCGGCTTCACGTACTCCTCGCCTCAGGCCACTCCTCTGTCTACTCGCCACTTGCTCTCAGCTCTGCCTTCGGATGAGTCCGTAGAGTCGAGTGGCCCGTACCCACAGCTTGTTGGCTGCCTCATGTACCTGATGACCTGCACACGACCTGACCTTGCATACCCTCTTAGCATTCTCGCACGCTATGTTGCTCCTGGGAGACACCGACCAGAGCACATGGCTGCAGCGAAGAGGGTGTTGCGCTACTTGTGCAGTACGTCGGGCATGGGGCTAGTGCTTGGAGGGCGGAGTCCAGTGGTCCTCACTGGGCACGCGGACGCTTCTTGGGCTGATGACCAGGCTACTCAGCGGTCGTCGCAGGGTTACACCTTTTGTCTTGGTTCCGGCTCTGTTTCGTGGCGGGCTACTCGCTCGTCTTCTGTTCTCGGCTCCAGTTGTGAGGCTGAGATCTACGCCGGGGCCATGGCTGCTCAGGAGCTTTGCTGGCTCACCTACCTGCTGACTGACCTTGGAGAGCCGCCTCGTTCTCCTCCAGTGCTGTACGTAGACAACAAGGCCATGCTGGCCTTGTGTCGAGAGCAGCGCCTGGAGCACAGAACGAAGCACATTGCTCTCCGCTACTTTCTTGCTCGTGAGCTGCAGCAGCGTGGTCAGTTGCGACTTGCGTACGTGTCCTCTGAGGCCAACACTGCTGATGTTTTCACCAAGGCACTTCCGCCTTGTGATCATCAGCGTTTCTGCACTCAGCTGGGACTTGTCCCAGTCTTGCCTCACTTGCTCACCTCATGACCTTACTTGTACTCTTGCATATATATATATATACCCGCTCTTGCTTGTTTAGACTTATATATATATATGTCTCCTCCTGCATGTGAACTGGCCTTGTGGCCTTGACCTTGTGCTCAGACTGTGTGGTGACGTTGTGATCCACCCTGAGCTTGCTTTGCTTTGCTTGATTGGTCTTGTGACCCCTTGTTCTCCCCCACTTTGCCTATGGGGGTGTGTCAGAACATTATTGCTTATGCTTTTGTGTAGGCTATAGTGGGGTATCCCATAGGGGGTACAACCCAATTAGGGTTAGTACTTGTACCCACTTCACTCATAGTTCATTCATTCACGTTCACTTATTCACACATGAGGCAGCCAACAAGCTCTGGGTACGGGCCACTCGACTCTATCGATTCATCCAAAGGCAGAGCTGAGAGCGAGTGGCGAGTAGGCAGAGGAGTGGCCTGAGGCGAGGAGTACGTGAAGCCGAAGCGCTGAAGGACCTGCTGCACCATGTGTGACTGAGTCAGGGTAATGGTGCAGCGTGCTCTGTCCCGGGTGATCTGCAAGCCATGGTAGCTGCGCAGTTCACCCAGGTCTGTGCACGTGCTCGGACTTCACGTGGGCGAGTCGAGCAGTGTCACTTGTGGCAAAGACCAAGTCGTCAACGTACACGAGGATGTAGAACAACGGCAAAGAAGTGTCGGTGCGCAGAAACATCGACGGGTCGGCAGTAGAGGGAGCAAACCCAAGAGCCGCAAGCGTAGTCCTCAGTGTGTCGTGCCACTCACGCGGTGCCTGGCGGAGACTGTAGACTGGCCGCCGGAGGCTCCACTGGGTGCCAGGAGGAAAAGTCCCAGTGAAGCCAAGTGGGCGGCGCAGCCAGATCTCCTCGTGCAGGCTACCCTGCAAGAAAGCAGTGCTGAAGTCAAGAGAGTGAAGCTCGTAGTCGCACTGAGCGGCTATGTGCAGCAGCACCCGAAGAGTGGTCATCTTCGGGGTGGGAGAGAAGGTCTGAAAGTAGTCAACTCCCTGCCGCTGGCTGAAGCCACGAGCCATGTACCGCGCCTTGAAGAGAGGCGGAGAACCCCGGCGGCCGCTTCACCCTGAAAATCCACATGCCACTGACGATGTTCGCCCCAGGCGGGGGAACCTTGTCAACGTAGGTGCCTGTGGACTTCCAGGAAGCCATCTCTGCGTCCATAGCTTCCTGCCACTAAGAGGAGTAGGGACCCTCTATCGCCTCCGCGTAAGAGCGCGGAGTCGGGATGTCAAGTGCATCCGGGTCTCCCTCAGGGGTAAGTAGTACGCACACGAGATGAGGTGAAGCAGCAGCCAAACACTGGAACTCCTCTTGCCTGTCCTCAAGGACGTCCGTGCCAAGGGCACACTCACCCCCGACGGACGGAGGACGGACAGACTAGGACTCAGCAATAAGACTGGCGGCGTAGTCTAGGCGACAACGAGCAGCAAAGTCGACGAGCTCAGCAACGAGGGCAGACGCAGTAGTGGACTCAAAAGAAGGGTCAGTGACGAAAGTAGCAAGGAGACGCGTGACAGTAGGACTGGCAGCACGAAGAGAGTCCGACTCCGGGTCGGCAAGAGCAGGAAGAGAGGACTCAGGAGGAGAAGGCAAAGGGGCACGCAGAGGAGCAGTGGACGGACGCAGAGACATCCGGTGCGTGCCAGGGACAGGAGGAGGACGCTGACGCGAACTACGACCACTAGTGCGAGCAGGACGGACAGGCGACGTAGGGGAAGACTCAGGCTCACGACGCTTAGCAAGACCTCCAGTAGGACCAGTGTAGGGAGAGGGAGAAAGCAGTGGGGAGGCCGGCGGTAACTGTAACTGTGACGGGACAGGCTGTGGACACTCTAAGGGAGGAGGAGGACAAGTAGAAGGCGGGAGACCAAGAACCTGCTGAAGGAGCGGAGCGAAGTACGGCCGAGGCCGCTCAGCGACTCCAAACACAGCAGGGGCAGCACCAGCACCCCCAGCGGCAGGACCAGCGCCAGCAGCACCTCCAGCTCCAGGACCTCCAGCAGCACCAGTAGCACCTACAGTAGCACCGCCTCCAGGACTGACAGCAGTAGCCTCAGCACCAACACCCTCAGCAGCTCCAGCTCCAGTCGCACCCGCCGGCCTAGCAGCTCCAGTACCTCCAGTACGAGCACCTCCGAGACCCGCGGCACCAGCACCCTCAGCAGCCGAAGACCCTCCAGCTCAAGCAGCACGCCTCCAGCGCTGGGCAAACCACTCGCGCAGCTCCTGTGGAGAGAGTGGCTCCCGCCGAGACGAAGCACCCGGAGAACCTCCAAGCCCAGCACCGCCAGACACCACACGAGCAGGCCCTGCCCCCTCAGGCTCCACACCCCCAGGCTCAACACCTCCAGACATAGCACCCCCAGGCTCAGCACCCCAAGTCGTAGCACCCCTAGGCTCAGCACCCCCAGGCTCAGCACCCCCAGTCTCAGCACCCCCAGTCTCAGCACCCCCAGTCTCAGCACCCCCAGGCGTAGCACCCACACGCTCAGCACCCCCAGAGTCAGCACTCCCACGCTCAGCACCCTCAGCAGCACCAGAGTCACCAGTGACCTCGACAGGCTCGACTGCGTCTACCTGGGACACACCTGAAGGGGCTAGACCTTGAGGGGGGAGGGGGTCTACCGGGGGGGGACATGGCACTAGGAAGAGCTGTGGTGGGGGGAGGGACGGAGTGCGGTAGGGGAAGAGGCGGTAGTAGGGGACCGACTCGTCAAACGTGACGTCCTGGGAGGACAGAACACGGCGAGAGGTGGGGTGGTAGAACTGCCACCCTGGCGCGTCAGGGGGGAAGCCAAGGAAGACGCAAGGAGCAGCATGAGGGGACAGCTTGTCCGCAGACAAGTCGCGGACAAACGCCCGAGATCCCCAGACACGGAATGCAGACGCATCGCCAACCTTCCCCGTCCACAGCAAAGCTGGGGAGGTCTCCGGCATGGAGACCCTGAGGTGAAGGTTGATCTGATGCGCCGCGTACCGAACCCCAAACTGCCACAGAAAATGGGGGGCAGCCGCATGCATCATGGACGTACGGGCGACGTCCATGACCATGCCAATGCGGCGCTCAACAATCCCATTTTGCTGTGGAGAGTCCGGAAGCGTGAAGGTCTGGCGGATGCCTCGTGCACGACAGTAGGCTTGCAGAAGGCCAGAGGAGAACTCTCCGCCTCTGTCAAAGTGCAGACGCAGAATAGGAAAGTCCGAGCCAAAGCTCTGCCTGAGCTGGAGACGAGCTGCGCGGATCCAGACGATCAACACCTCAGTGACATCACTCTTGCTGCGCAAGGGGAAGACTGTGGTGTAACGCGAGTAGTCGTCAACCACCAGCAGGAAATAGCGCTCGTGACCCAGTCCACGGACGCGGGCGGGGCCCCACACGTCCATGTGAAGCATCTGCAGCGGGGCCTCTGTCGGAGGAAACTGGGAGGAGTGAGGGGCAGCCTGCTGCCGTCCCTCGACACAGGGGACGAAGATAGGGCCAGGCCCCGGAGGAAAGGATTTCTCTTCTGCCTGCTGCAAGTACGCTGCTAAAGTAAATTCTCTTGACAACGCCAAGGAAGCGACGATTGCTACTACACTTAAGCTGTTGCTACGACTCTCTCTCTACACAATCGGACCCTTGGATAGGCGCTGACCTCGGTCAGGCACCCAAGGACCCTAGGAGGTGACCCCGAGGAGAGAGTTCTAGTGCCACCTACAGCTTGTTAGTAGCTAGCTTAGTACGTTTGAAGACTAAGAGATTTCCTAGGTTAGGTGCATTCTAATAGGTTATTATAGTTATAGCTGTGAAGAAATGAGGAATGAATAAACTAGCAAGCAGGTGGGTACAAGTAGGAAAACCTAAAAGTGTTGAACCCCATATTGTCTACCCCACTACAGCCTACACAAACTATAGCATATGAGTTTGACACACCCCCATAGGCAAAGTGGGGGAGAACAAGAGGTCACAAGACCAGTCAAGCAAAGCAAGGCAAGCTCAGGGTGGATCACAACGTCACCACACATTCCGAGCACAAGTTCAAGGCCACAAGACCAATTCACATGCAAGATCATATATAAAGGTAAACAAGCAAGTGCAGGTATAGAAAGATCACAGTACAAGCAAGGTCAAGAAGTGAGCAAGTGAGGCCAAGTAGGCACAAGACCTAGCATCGTACAGAAGCGCTGATGATCACAAGGCGCAAGTGCCTTGGTAAAGATATCAGCAGTGTTGGCCTCAAAGGCCATGTAAGCAAGGCACAGCTGACCACGCTGCTGCAGCTCACGAGCAAGGAAGTAGCGAAGAGCAATGTGCTTCGTTCTGTGCTCCAGTCTGTGCTCCCGACACAAGGCCAGCATGGCCTTGTTGTCTACGTACAGAACTGGAGCAGAACGAGGCGGCTCTCCCAGGTCGGTCAGCAGGTAGGAGAGCCAGCGTAGCTCCTGTGCAGCCATGGCCCCCGCGTAGATCTCAGCCTCACAGCTGGAGCCGAGAACAGAAGACGAGCGGGTAGACCGCCACGAAACAGAGCCGGACCCAAGGCTGAAGGTGTAACCCTGTGACGACCGCTGCATAGCCTGGTCGTCAGCCCAAGAAGCGTCTGCGTGACCTGTGAGAACGACTTAACGTCGCCCTCCAAGTACTAGCCCCATGCCCGACGTACTGCACAAGTAGCGCAACACCCTCTTTGCTGCAGCCATGTGGTCTGGTCGGTGTCTCCCAGGAGCAACATAGCGTGCGAGAATGCTAAGAGGGTATGCAAGGTTCGGTCGTGTGCAGGTCATCAGGTACATGAGGCAGCCAACAAGCTCTGGGTACGGGCCACTCGGCTCTACGGACTCATCCGAAGGCAGAGCTGAGAGCGAATGGCGAGTAGACAGAGGAGTGGCCTGAGGCGAGGAGTACATGAAGTCGAAGCGCTAAAGGACCTGCTGCACCATGTGTGACTGAGTCAGAGTAATGGTGCGCTGTGCTCTGTCCCGGGTGATCTGCAAGCCAAGGTAGCTGCGCAGTTCACCCAGGTCTGTGCGCGTGTGTCTCTTCTGTAGCTCGGACTTCACGTGGGCGAGTCCAGCAGTGTCATCAGTGGTAAAGACCAAGTCGTCAACGTACACGAGGATGTAGAACGGCAGCAAAGAGGTGTCGGTGCGCAGAAACATCGACGGGTCGGCAGTAGAAGGAGCAAACCCAAGAGCCGCAAGTGTAGTCCTTAGTGTGTTGTGCCACTCACGGGGCGCCTCGCGGAGACCGTAGACTGGCCGCCGGAGGCTCCACTGGGTACCAGGGGGAAACGACCCAGTGAAGCCAGGTGGGCGGCGCAGCCAGATCTCCTCGTGCAGGCTGCCCTGCAGGAAAGCTGTGCTGAAGTCAAGAGAGTGAAGCTCGTAGTCGCGCTGAGCGGCTATGTGCAGCAGCACTCGAAGAGTGGTCATCTTTGGGGTGGGAGAGAAGGTCTGAAAGTAGTCAACTCCCTGCCGCTGACTGAAGCCTCGAGCCACGTAACGCGCCTTGAAGACAGGCGGAGAACACGGCGGCCTCTTCACCCTGAAAATCCACATGCCACTGACGATGTTCGCCCCAGGTGGGGGAACCTCGTCGACGTAGGTGCCTGTGGACTTCCAGGAAGCCATCTCTGCGTCCATGGCTGACTGCCAGTGTGAGGAGTAGGGACCCTCGATCGCCTCAGCGTACGATCGAGGAGTCGGGATGTCTGGTGCATCCGGGTCTCCCTCAAGGGCAATCAGCGTGGATACGAGATGAGGCAAAGTAGCAGCAAAACACTGGAACTCCTCCTGCCTGTCCTCAAGGACATCCGTGCTAAGAGCACACTCACCCTCGAAGGACGGAGGACAGACAAATTCAGACTCAGCAACAAGACTAGCAGCAAAGTCTAGGCGACAGCGAGCAGCAAAGTCGACAAGCTCAGCAACTAAGGCAGACGCAGCAGTGGACTCAAACGAAGGGTCAGTGACAACAGTAGCCAGGAGACTCGTGATAGTAGGACTGGCAACACGAAGAGAGTCAGACTCTGGGTCAGCAAGGACAGGAAGAGAGGACTCTGGAGGAGACGGCAACGGGACACGAAGAGGAGCAGTGGAAGGACGCAGTGCCATCTGGTGTGTGCCTGGGACAGAAGGAGGACGCGGACGCGGAGCACGACTACTAGTGCGAGCAGCACGAACAGGCAACGCAGGCAAGACGCAGGCTCACGACGCTCAGCAAGACCTCCAATAGGACCAGTGTAGGGAGAAGGAGCAGGTAGGAGGTGGCGGGCTGTAGCTGTGAGCGCGACTGGACAGGCTGTGGACACGCTAAGGGAGGAGCAGGACCACGAGAGGGCGGGAGACGAAGAACCTACTCAAGGAGCGGAACGAAGTACGGTCGCGGCCGCGCAGCGCCTCCAGAACCAGCAGGGACAGCACCAGTACCCCCAACGGCAGCACCAGCGCCAGCAGCACCCCCAGCTCCAACAGCGCCAACTCCAGCAAGCACCAGCGCCAGCAGCACCTCCAGCGCCAACACCCCCAGCAGCTCCAGCTCCAGCAGCGCCAGCTCCAGCAAGACCGTTAGCTCCAGCAGTCTCAGCAGCACCTGGGGCCGAGCAGCTCCAGTACCTCCAGAACAAGCACCTCCAGGACCAGTGGCTCCAGTAACTCCAGTGCCGACCTCAGGGTCAGCAGAGACAGCAATACCTCCAGCTCGAGCAGCACGGCTCCATCGCCGAGCAAACCACTCACGCAGCTCCTGCGGAGAGGGTAGCTCCCGCCGCGACGAGGCACCCAAAGGGGCCCTAAACCCAGCACCGCCAGAGGCCACACGAGCAGACCCAGCACCCCCAGGCTCCGCACCCCCAGGCTCAGCACCCCCATGCTCTGTACCCCCAGGCTCCGCACCCCCAGGCTCAGCACCCGAAGGCTCCGTACCCCCAGGCTCCGCACCCCCAGACTCAGCACCCCCAGGCTCAGCACCCCCAGACTCAGCACCCCCAGCAGGACGAGAGTCAACAGCTACCTCGACAGGCTTGACTGCGTCTACCTGGGACACACCTGACGGGGCAGGACCCTGAGGGGGGAGGGGGTCTACCGGGGGGGGACCTGGCGCAAGGAAGAGCGGCGGCGGGGTGAGGGGTGCAGTGCGGTAGGGGAAGAGACGGTAGTAAAGAACCGACTCGTCAAACGTGACGTCCTGGGAGGAAAGAACACGGCGCGAGGTGGGGTGGTAAAACTGGCAACCAGGCGCGTCAGGGGGGAAGCCAAGGAAGACGCAGGGAACCGCACGGGGGGACAGCTTGTCCGCAGACAAGTCGCGGACAAACGCTTGAGATCCCCAGACACGAAACGCAGACGCATCGCCAACCTTCCCCGTCCACCGCAAGGTGGGGGAGGTCTCCGGCAAAGGGACCTGGGGCTGAAGTTTGATCTGATGCGCTGCGTACCGAACCGCAAACGGCCACAGAAAATGGGGAGCAGCCGCATGGATCATGGACGTACGAGCGACGTCCATGACCATGCCAATGCGGCGCTCAGCAATCCCATTTTGCTGTGGAGAGGCCGGAAGCGTGAACGTCTGGCGGATGCCCTGTGCACGACAAAAGGCTCCCAGAAGGGCAGAGGAAAACTCCCCGCCTCTGTCAGAGTGCAGACGCAGAACAGGAAAGTCCGAGCAGAAACTCTCTCTGAGCTGGAGACGAGCCGCGCGGATCCAGTGGATCAACACCTCAGTGACGTCACCCTTGCTGCGCAAGGGGAACACCGTGGTGTAACGCGAGTAGTCGTCAACCACCAACAGGAAGTAACGCTCGTGACCCTGTCCACGGACGCGGGCGGGGCAGGGAACGCATGTAGGGGCAGGCCCCGGAGGGAGGGGAGGGAGGGACCGGGGGAGACTAGAGACAAGGACACGGGAGGCCATGCCTCGTAGACAAGGCAGGGAGGGGTGACCAAGGCGGTGGTGCCAGAGGAAATTCCGGTGGGACAGGAGACGACACGAGCAGGGAGCAGACTCAAGACCAGACCTGGACGCTGCAGCAAACACCTGAGTCGACGCAGCTACCTGACCAGACTCAGCAACCGGAGGAGACTCAGTAGCCAGTGTGTACAGGCTCGACCCCGGCTGACGGGTAAACGTGGCCAAGTGTCGGCCCGTCTGAGCACACGTACAGTGGGTCAGCCGCTGACTCGCAGGAGTGAACTGGTCAACCCCCCGATCCTGTAGATCAGCACCACTCACCAAGTTCGTAGAGAACGAGGGGAGGTAGAGACCTGACAGGGTGCCAGAGGGGGCTGCCGGACACGGTAAGACAGTGGAGAAGTGGGCAAGGACAGGACCCCCAGAGGGGTCCGCCAGGGAGACCACAACCGGCCGACTAGGCGGCGTAAGCGTGGTGCGGTCTCGAAAGAAGGAGCGGGAAGCACCCGAGTCAAGGGTGAAGGTGTGTAAGGCCTGAGCCGACGTGGTACCTGAGAGAGCAGACTCACCAGCACCTGGGGCAGCAGACGCACTAGCACCTAGAGTAGCCGCCTCACCAGCACCTAGAGCAGCAGCCTCAATGCCCGGGCCAGGCGGAACACACAGGTAACAGTCACCCTCATCACTAGTAGACACAGCATACATGGCAGCAAGAATAGCATCATAATCAAGATCAAAGATAGCAACCCCCGACCTCTGCAGCTCTCCCCAGCGAGGGATCTCAGTGGCGTCAGGGAACTGGAGACGCCAGGCGTCCGTCAGGCGGCCGAAGCAGCGCTGGGTGGGGTGCGGGCCTCCGCATTGCTCACCCGTACGGTCGCCGGTACGCAGGTTGTAGGTACAGGGACCAGTACCCCCACCCCGCTGACGCGAAGTGTACCACTCACGAAGGTGCTGGGGGGGCGGGGTCTCACGAGTGCGCTGCTGCTGTTGGCGCTGACCACCACCGAAGCCGTCCCGCTGCGCAGAGCCACCCTGACTAGCTCCGCCTCCTCCTCCGCTCCCACCGCCACCGCCGCCGCCGCCTCCGCCGCCACCGCCGCCACCGAAGCCCCCACCCCCGCCACCACTCCCACCACCACCCCCACTCCCTCCACCTCCTCCACCGCCACCTCCACTGCCCCCGCCAGCCCCTCCAGCGCCCTTGCCCCCCTTGCCCTTGCCGGTGCGGCGTTTCCCGCTAGGGGCAGACGCAGCGCCGACCGACTCGGTGCCAACGAAGTCGACGGCAGCAGCTGAGGCAACAGAGGGCAAAAGGGGGGAGGGGGAGCACCCCTCAAAGACGGGGGCACGAGGGTCACCACGAGAGGCTCCTACAGCGACTATACTCTTCTCAGCTGCTAGGAGGCGCTCCTCGAGGAGGTCAACGGTGAGTGTGGTGGGGCAAACAGAGAGGAAGTGGTCCCTGACCGAGCGAAGGGAGTCAGGGAGTTGGGTGACTATGTAGTAGAGGGTGATAAACATGGGGGGGGGGGGTTCTTGGCGCAGAACTCAGCAGGAAGCGCAGCGCGGTAGCGGGTGTCACTAGTGCGAAGGTGCGTAACGAGGTCAGCGACAGTGGGAAAGGCGGCGAGGTCAGGAAACAGGTACGGCAGCATGAGGCGGCTAAGGGCAGCAGTGGCAGGGGAAGAGTAGCGTGCAACTACAGCATCGTACAAGGTCTTAGCACTCTTGTACTGACTAAAGTGCGCGCGCTCAGTGGACGGCAAGTGACTACGCACAGCAAGACGGGCAGCAGCATCGCGTGTGGCCCACTGTGAGCGAATAGTGCTGTCAGCATCGGCAGCAGGGGCAGTAGAGGCGCCAGAGGTGAGATCGAGCAGGGAGAGACCGTCCTTCCTATCGCACTGTAGGAAAAGCTGGAGATCATCGACCCAGACCTCAAAGTCAACAGCCCGACCCTCAGCATCAATGTCTAGAACACATGGGGTAGCCATGACAGCAGTGGCAGCAGGCTAGGGGCAGCAGTAGCAGGCGTGGCTCGGCAGTGCTCTCACTAGGGCTGGTAGGTAGGGGCCGGCAAGCGGTGGGGCAGGGCCGAGGCGCGTCGGCAGGGACAGAGCCGCGACCGCGGCGGCAGCTCCTGCTGTCATTGGTGGCGGCAGTCGCTGTTGTCGGCGGCGAAGGCTGCTCCTGGTGGTGGCCGCCGCTGTTGTCGGCTGCTGCTGGCGGCGGCGGTGGCTGCTGCTGGTGGCGGCTGCTGCTGGTGGCGGAGGAGCCGAGGAGGGGCCGAGAAGGGTGGCGACAGGGCCACGAAGGGCGGCGACGGGGCCGAGAAGAGGCCGCGAGGGGGCGTGAAGGGCGGCAACGGGGCCGCTAGGGGCGGCGACGGGGCCGCTAGAGGCGGCGACGGGGCCGCAAGGGGCGGCGACGGGGCCGCGAAGGGCGGCGACGGGGCCGCTGGAGGCGGCGACAGGGCCGCGAAGGGCGGCGACGGGGCCGATAGGGGCGGGGACGGGGCCGCGAAGGGCGGCGACGAGGCCGCTGGGGGCGGCGACGGGGCCGCGAAGGGGCCGCGAGGGGCCTTGAAGGGCGGCGACGGGGCCGCGAAGGACGGTGGCGGGGCCGCGAAGGGCGGTGACGGAGCCGCTAGAGGCGGCGACGGGGCCGCGAAGGGTGGCGACGGGGCCGCTAGGGGTGGCGACGGGGCCGCTAAGGGCGGCGACGGGGCCGCTAGGGGTGGCGCGAGGGGCCGTGAGAGGGGCCTCTAGAAGGGCGCGATGGGCCGCTAAGGGCAGGGGACGCGACGAGAGGGCGGCCCACGGGGCGCGCCTCGGGCAGGGGCGACTCGCGCTCCGGTCAGATTTTTTTTTTTTCAGTGGTGGGCCCTTGGAAGCGTTCCCACTAGGGAACCTGCTCTATACCATTTGAAGAAATGAGGAATGAATGAACTAGCAAGCAGGTGGGTACAAGTAGGAAAACCTAAAAGTGTTGTACCCCATATTATCTACCCCACTACAGCCTACACAGACTATAGCATATGAGTTTGACGATAGCACCAAACCAGGTTGCGTAAACAGAATTCTAGGCTTTTCGGTTGCCACCGAATCGCCTTTTACCGAATTTGGGAAAGCTCTGTTCGGAACGCTTCACGACCCTTAGAACCTTCGCGTAACACCTGCATTACTGGCCTTGTGTCGAGACTATATATAGCCTCGTGTTGTACCCAGGTGGATAATTGAATTCAAACTCTCTTTTCTGAGCTCGGTCCTAGATCCTCACACTTAGTAATCAGAGTCGTTTAAAAGCGAAGTTTTTTCGACCACTAAAATCGAGTCTTAAACAAACCGCGGGGGTGACGACTGTTAATCACCGATTTCGGGTATGTACAACCAGTTCCGTGTTTTTCACTCCCCCTCGTTTTTGGTTTTCGGATGTGCAATGTCAGGGATGGAGGGACAAGGCGACAATTACGTGACCACCTACAACATCGCCAGACTTCGCACCAACGTGGAGCAGACGCAGGCCGCGATTCGGCGAATCGAGGCCCTCCTGGGGAACCAATCGGTAGCCGCCACCACAACAGTCAATGCAGTAGCGAACGTAGCAGCGACAGCAACAATAACACCGGCGACACCGACATTTCATGGATCGATGGCACCACCTTTGCCGAACCTCGAAGCAGCTCGCCCGAGGCTTTTCGAAGCGTTCGATCCGAGCACTAAGGGATCGGACGTTCGACGATTAGTGGCGACCCCCGTAATTTACTTCGAGGCCATTGGCAGTTCGACCCCGACACACGATGCAGCACTGATTCGGCTCGTAGAGACACTGTTGCGAGGACCAGCACTCGAGTAGATTGACTACAGTGACGTGGCCCGCAGGGAGAATGTCAGAGGTCCACTGGTGATCCCCGATTGATCCTAGGGAAGGGTTACAGGCACGTTGGCCTGGGGGGTTATGGGCGCACTGACCCGCTACTTAACAAGCCCTTTTATCCCAATGGTCTAGTGGTTGGGATTCTGACATGGTATCAGAGCGAAGGTCTCGGGTTCGAATCCTGTGTCAAACACTATAGATGTGTTATTGCTGTGTAGGCTATAGTGGGTTAGCCCATAGGGGGTACACAACTTCTAAGGTTTCATACTTGTACTGCAATGTTGTCTAGTTCATTCTCTTCTTGATTTTGACATGGTATTAAGAGCTTATGTTCTAGACCTAAGGGTCCACCGTTCCGCTAGAGGTGCCCTCGTGCGCCCTTTTTTTTAGCGCCCTCGTGCGCCTTTCCCCTAGTGCGCCCTCGTGCGCTCTCCTCTCACGCTGCCCGTGTGCAGCTCGCTAGCAGCCCGAGCGCGGCCCCGCCGTTTTAGCCCGTGTAGGAAACCCGCCGCCTAGGGCGGCCCGATTCTTCTCACGAGCCCCAGCAGGCCTTTGCCCGTAGGCCCCTGCTAGCCCCTAGGCCGACGCGCGACCCACAGCCGCCCGCCTGCAGGTCGCAGCCAGCGCGCCGCGACGATCGCGCGTTGGCTGCTGCAGCGCGCGACCCACAGCCGCCGCTAGAACGCAGCCGCGGCCCGCGCGCTGCTGCACCCTAGGCGCCGCCGCGCACCTAGCCTAGGCCCGCCGTCGCGCCGCCTTAGCTGCCCGACCCGCGTCGCCCGAGCCGCGCCGCCCGAGTCGCGCCGCCCTAACCGAGCCGCGCCGCCCTGACCGAGCCGCGCCGCCCTACCCGCTGCAACCGCTCCTCCTGCTCCTACTGCTACTACTGTTTCTACTGCTACTGCTACTGCTACTCCTGCTCCTGCCACTATGGCCAGTCCCACTGTTCTCGCCTTTGACGCCGAGGGCCGCCCGATTAAGTTCGATGTCTGGCTTGATGACCTCCACCTGTTCCTCCAGATCACTGCCAAGGACGATGTCTCACTATACGACCACACGTCAGGCGCTGCTCCCGCACCTCCCGTGTGAGGATCTGGGATCGAGCTCAGAAAAGATGATTCAAATTGAATTGAATCGAATCGAATGTCCACCTGGGTACAACACGAGGCTATATATAGGCTCGACACAAGGCCCCGTAACCAGGTGTTACGCGAAGGTTCCGCGGGTCGCGAAGCGTCCCGAACAGATCCTTACCGAATTCGGTAGAAGGCAATTCGGTGGCAACCGAAAAGCCAGAATTCGGTGCACGCAACCTAGCTCGGTGCTATAACTATAATAAAATATAGGAAAGCACCTAGCCTAGGAAATCAAGCAATTCATGCATGCATATGATTATCCTATGCTAGAAATAGCATGATAAAGTAGAGGCAAGCAAGCATAGCTGGCATAAGCCGTCGTACTCTCACACGTCCCCCCCTCAAAGCTGGGTGGCGTGAGATACACCCTGCTTGACAAGATAGTCCTTGAGAGCACGGCGTGCGTTGCCCATATCAGCTTCTGCAACCCAACTGTCCTCAGTGGGGTCGTATCCCTTCCAGCGTATTAGGAACTCGAGGGTCTTGCCACCGCGGCGCCGATGGGTGAGAACGCGCTCAATCTCGTACTCGGGTTCATCCTGTATGAGAACAGGTGGTGGTGGCGGTAGTTGCCGTCCCTGGAACTGTTGGTTGGGGTCCTTGTAGGGCTTCAGTAGCTGGACATGGAAAACGTTGTGAAGCTTCCATGTATCTGGTAAGCGCAAGCGGAATGTAACTGGTGTCACCTGTGCCTCAACGAGAAAAGGACCACAGAAGCGAGGCCGGAGTTTGGATGGGAGGTGAGACAGGTTCAAGTTGCGCGTGTCAAGAAGCACCTGATCTCTGACTGCTACTGAGTGATCACGTCGCTGACGATCGGCATACTGCTTCTGGGAGTTCTGCATCGTGGTGAGACGTCGCTGAGTCTTCTCCCATAGCTGCTGCATGGTGGTGACGAAGTCATGTGCGGCTTGGACGTGTGCCGGTGTAGTTGGCTGCTGTGGTGTGAGTGGTTCCCGTCCGTAACACAGGAAGAAAGGAGTTTTCCCTGTGGCCGCATGTGATGCGTTGTTGTAAGCGAACTCTAGGGTTGGTAACTGTGTGTCCCAGTGGCTAACGTCGTCCTTGCAAGCTGTGCGCAGTAACTGTTTAACCACTTGATTGAGTTGCTCTGTCTGTCCGTCAGTCTGTGGGTGGTATGCTGAAGACATTGCAAGCTTTGTCCCCAACAGTCCCATGAGCTCCTTCCAGAACTTACTCGTGAATTTGGGGTCTCTGTCTGAGATGAGTGTAGCGGGGATGCCGTGGATGGTGATGATGCGGTCGAAGAAGTCGAGCAGTTGCTTCAGCTGTAGCTGTGGCGTTGGTCGGTATGAAGTGACCCATTTTGGAGAACTTATCGATCACCACGAGGATGGAATCATGTCCCCGTGAGGTCGAAGGAAGCCCTGTGATGAAGTCGAGGCTAACGACCTGCCATGGCTGCTCCGGTACGGGTAGAGGCTGAAGTAACCCTGCTTTTTTTTGCTTGCTGCTCTTCATCCGCTGGCACGTGTCGCAAGAGGTGACGAACTGCTGCACGTCTGCTGCCATCCCGTGCCAGTAGTAATACTCTATCTGTTTTTTCATGTCTGTCAGTTCAGTCGGACTCAGTCGGTATGGTGCACGTGAGACGGGTTTCGCACCTGGTTCCTCCACGATCTCGTGCTCGTGGGTGCGTGCTGGAGGTACGCCCGCAGGTAGGTCGTCGGGTATTATATCCTTTTACTGCTCCAAGACCTCTTTCACTGCTGCAGGTAGCTCGGAACTCGGCTTCTCCTCCTCTGCTGCTGCCATAACCAGTGCTAGGTAACCCGTGTTACTCTTGTTCACCGTCTGTTCGAACCGTGCCAGTGTCGTTTCAGGTACGTCCCCTGTATCCGTCCAGCTTCGCAGTGCTTTCCGCTTCCCATTGTTGTAGATGCACACTTTGCTGTTGACCCAATCGATCTCGGGGTTGAACTGCTTCAGGAAATCTCGCCCCAAGATAAAATCTAATCCTTTGATGTTGGTGACTGGTAGCTTCGGCTTCCACCTCAACGCACCTATATGCAGTTGCAATGATGCTTCGCCGTGGATAGGAAGCTTCGTACCATCCACCATGGTTGCTGAAAACTGGGTCTCTTCCGCCTTCTCTCCAATTTTCTCCAATGCTCCGCGGTCACACACCGAGTGAGATGCACCGCTGTCCACCAGTGCCTGGAGGCGTCGCCCATTGCATAACACCTCGAGGAGTAGTGGTTTCTGCTGTGCTGAGTAGCCAAAGAGGGTCTCGTTAAGAGGGTCCCTTTTTCCTATACCTGACTCAGCGCTTTCCAACTTCACCTGGGGGGTAGGAGGATTTTTCCGAGGCTTGTATAATTTATCCTGAGTTTGGATGTCTCCTCTAAGCCTTGGCAGCTGTGTAGGCTTCACCTGTGGGCGACGGGGAGCCTTACCACTGTGCTGCGGGGAGAGAATATTAATTCCACGGAACGCACGACCCTTTTCTACGCTCCGTAGTGCTTTGCCCAACTTCTCAGGTACCTGAATAATTTCTAAAGGCTTTTTCTTGGCCTCTAGACCTCCCCTGAATTTTTTGAAGGCTTGTAAACCACGAGAAGCAATATTCTTCGTTAGAGCATCTTTATAGGATACTTTTAACGAATTCTTACTTTCGTGGGTGTTCGGCTGGAGTTTCCCGGTCGGTGCAGAGTCTTTTTTCGCGGAGCCTCCATTCGCCTCGGCGATTTCCCCTGATGCCGATCGGTCGTGACGTTTTAAATTCGCGCCATCTTTTTCTCCTTTTTTCACCCGCTCCGAAGTCGCCACGTCGTCGCCTTTTCCTGCTTTTCGGATCTTTACGCGATCGCCAGGTCGATCCGCGGCTACTGGCGATTCCCGTTTTTTGACTTCGGGGGTGCTCCACTGTTTCCGTCCCAGAGTGCCGTACGTCGTTTCTTCATTTTGTAGCACGACAAAAACTGATGTCCTGCTGCGCCGCAAAATTCGCATTTTGTCGGCTGCTGCTTCGCGTCGTATTTGTCGATATCCATCGATTCGGTGAACGTGGGGGGTGCCGATCGCTCCGTGCCGAATGTACGGTTCGGCGTGAAGCGTCGTGTTTCGGGTTGACTTCGAGTCAGCGCGTCGTATCGCTCGGCAGCACGCACGATGTCTCTGTAGCTGTTGTAATTCGCCGCAATCACCTGCCGCCGAATCTCCATTTTTAATCCTTCGGTGTACGCCTGGATTTTTTCGCCTTCGGTCAGGTCGGTGATTCGGTTGAACAGTAACTCCATCTGCTGCGTGTACTGTATTACACTACTGTATTGCTTGTGTCGGTGTATCTGCTGCCGCGCCATGTAGGTTGTATTAATTGGTTCGAAACACTCGATTAAATCTGCCCGAAACTGCTGCCACGTTTTCTCCCCGCGGGCTACGTCGGTGTAGTAAATCCATTCGAGAGCCGGTCCACGTAATAGTGTCGCTGCGAGCCGAATCCTTGCTGCGTCATGTTGCGGGGTCGAACAGCCAATGGCCTCGAAGTAAATTTCGAGGGTGGCCACGAATCGCCGGACGTCGGATTCCTTCGCGCTTGGATCGAACGCCTCCGGGAGCCTCGGTCGTGCTGCTTCGAGGTTCGGCGACAGTGGTGACATTGGTCCGTGAAATGTCGGTGTCGCCACTACTGCTGGAGTTGTCGGTGCTGCAGTCGCTGTGGTCGCTGCTGCTGTGGCGGCTGCCGACTGGTTCGCGAGAAGCGCCTCTATTCGCTGGAGTGCCGCTCGCGTCTGGTCGAAGCCGGTGTGTAACTCCGTAATTTTCCGTACGGAATCATCACCGTTTTCCTCCATTTGGCGATTTATAGGAAGATTTGCGAAATAAATGAATTTTAGGCGCTGGTCATCTTACTGTGAGTCGAGTTGACTGCAGAAATGACGAGGGCTGATTCTGTAGGTCGCGTAATTCTCCCTTAGTTGAAATTCGCGTCTGATCTCGGCCGTTGAGAAGAAATTCGATCCGACGCTCCAAATTCCAACTTCTTTGGGCGAAATTCTCGAGGCCGTTGAGATTCGAATCGATCCGACGGTCAAAATTCCAACTTTTTCACCATTGGACCTGAGGAGTGTTCGAAAACCGGTTCGAGGGGGACGTTAGAAAATAGCGCGGAACTGGTTTACCCCGAAATCGGCGCTTCCCGTCGTCGCCCCCGCGGTTTTAAAAGCTAGGTTTTAGCGTTCGAAAAACTTCGCGTCTAAACAGGCTCTGATTACCAAGTGTGAGGATCTGGGATCGAGCTCAGAAAAGATGATTCAAATTGAATTGAATCGAATCGAATGTCCACCTGGGTACAACACGAGGCTATATATAGGCTCGACACAAGGCCCCGTAACCAGGTGTTACGCGAAGGTTCCGCGGGTCGCGAAGCGTCCCGAACAGATCCTTACCGAATTCGGTAGAAGGCAATTCGGTGGCAACCGAAAAGCCAGAATTCGGTGCACGCAACCTAGCTCGGTGCTATAACTATAATAAAATATAGGAAAGCACCTAGCCTAGGAAATCAAGCAATTCATGCATGCATATGATTATCCTATGCTAGAAATAGCATGATAAAGTAGAGGCAAGCAAGCATAGCTGGCATAAGCCGTCGTACTCTCACACGTCCCCCCCTCAAAGCTGGGTGGCGTGAGATACACCCTGCTTGACAAGATAGTCCTTGAGAGCACGGCGTGCGTTGCCCATATCAGCTTCTGCAACCCAACTGTCCTCAGTGGGGTCGTATCCCTTCCAGCGTATTAGGAACTCGAGGGTCTTGCCACCGCGGCGCCGATGGGTGAGAACGCGCTCAATCTCGTACTCGGGTTCATCCTGTATGAGAACAGGTGGTGGTGGCGGTAGTTGCCGTCCCTGGAACTGTTGGTTGGGGTCCTTGTAGGGCTTCAGTAGCTGGACATGGAAAACGTTGTGAAGCTTCCATGTATCTGGTAAGCGCAAGCGGAATGTAACTGGTGTCACCTGTGCCTCAACGAGAAAAGGACCACAGAAGCGAGGCCGGAGTTTGGATGGGAGGTGAGACAGGTTCAAGTTGCGCGTGTCAAGAAGCACCTGATCTCTGACTGCTACTGAGTGATCACGTCGCTGACGATCGGCATACTGCTTCTGGGAGTTCTGCATCGTGGTGAGACGTCGCTGAGTCTTCTCCCATAGCTGCTGCATGGTGGTGACGAAGTCATGTGCGGCTTGGACGTGTGCCGGTGTAGTTGGCTGCTGTGGTGTGAGTGGTTCCCGTCCGTAACACAGGAAGAAAGGAGTTTTCCCTGTGGCCGCATGTGATGCGTTGTTGTAAGCGAACTCTAGGGTTGGTAACTGTGTGTCCCAGTGGCTAACGTCGTCCTTGCAAGCTGTGCGCAGTAACTGTTTAACCACTTGATTGAGTTGCTCTGTCTGTCCGTCAGTCTGTGGGTGGTATGCTGAAGACATTGCAAGCTTTGTCCCCAACAGTCCCATGAGCTCCTTCCAGAACTTACTCGTGAATTTGGGGTCTCTGTCTGAGATGAGTGTAGCGGGGATGCCGTGGATGGTGATGATGCGGTCGAAGAAGTCGAGCAGTTGCTTCAGCTGTAGCTGTGGCGTTGGTCGGTATGAAGTGACCCATTTTGGAGAACTTATCGATCACCACGAGGATGGAATCATGTCCCCGTGAGGTCGAAGGAAGCCCTGTGATGAAGTCGAGGCTAACGACCTGCCATGGCTGCTCCGGTACGGGTAGAGGCTGAAGTAACCCTGCTTTTTTTTGCTTGCTGCTCTTCATCCGCTGGCACGTGTCGCAAGAGGTGACGAACTGCTGCACGTCTGCTGCCATCCCGTGCCAGTAGTAATACTCTATCTGTTTTTTCATGTCTGTCAGTTCAGTCGGACTCAGTCGGTATGGTGCACGTGAGACGGGTTTCGCACCTGGTTCCTCCACGATCTCGTGCTCGTGGGTGCGTGCTGGAGGTACGCCCGCAGGTAGGTCGTCGGGTATTATATCCTTTTACTGCTCCAAGACCTCTTTCACTGCTGCAGGTAGCTCGGAACTCGGCTTCTCCTCCTCTGCTGCTGCCATAACCAGTGCTAGGTAACCCGTGTTACTCTTGTTCACCGTCTGTTCGAACCGTGCCAGTGTCGTTTCAGGTACGTCCCCTGTATCCGTCCAGCTTCGCAGTGCTTTCCGCTTCCCATTGTTGTAGATGCACACTTTGCTGTTGACCCAATCGATCTCGGGGTTGAACTGCTTCAGGAAATCTCGCCCCAAGATAAAATCTAATCCTTTGATGTTGGTGACTGGTAGCTTCGGCTTCCACCTCAACGCACCTATATGCAGTTGCAATGATGCTTCGCCGTGGATAGGAAGCTTCGTACCATCCACCATGGTTGCTGAAAACTGGGTCTCTTCCGCCTTCTCTCCAATTTTCTCCAATGCTCCGCGGTCACACACCGAGTGAGATGCACCGCTGTCCACCAGTGCCTGGAGGCGTCGCCCATTGCATAACACCTCGAGGAGTAGTGGTTTCTGCTGTGCTGAGTAGCCAAAGAGGGTCTCGTTAAGAGGGTCCCTTTTTCCTATACCTGACTCAGCGCTTTCCAACTTCACCTGGGGGGTAGGAGGATTTTTCCGAGGCTTGTATAATTTATCCTGAGTTTGGATGTCTCCTCTAAGCCTTGGCAGCTGTGTAGGCTTCACCTGTGGGCGACGGGGAGCCTTACCACTGTGCTGCGGGGAGAGAATATTAATTCCACGGAACGCACGACCCTTTTCTACGCTCCGTAGTGCTTTGCCCAACTTCTCAGGTACCTGAATAATTTCTAAAGGCTTTTTCTTGGCCTCTAGACCTCCCCTGAATTTTTTGAAGGCTTGTAAACCACGAGAAGCAATATTCTTCGTTAGAGCATCTTTATAGGATACTTTTAACGAATTCTTACTTTCGTGGGTGTTCGGCTGGAGTTTCCCGGTCGGTGCAGAGTCTTTTTTCGCGGAGCCTCCATTCGCCTCGGCGATTTCCCCTGATGCCGATCGGTCGTGACGTTTTAAATTCGCGCCATCTTTTTCTCCTTTTTTCACCCGCTCCGAAGTCGCCACGTCGTCGCCTTTTCCTGCTTTTCGGATCTTTACGCGATCGCCAGGTCGATCCGCGGCTACTGGCGATTCCCGTTTTTTGACTTCGGGGGTGCTCCACTGTTTCCGTCCCAGAGTGCCGTACGTCGTTTCTTCATTTTGTAGCACGACAAAAACTGATGTCCTGCTGCGCCGCAAAATTCGCATTTTGTCGGCTGCTGCTTCGCGTCGTATTTGTCGATATCCATCGATTCGGTGAACGTGGGGGGTGCCGATCGCTCCGTGCCGAATGTACGGTTCGGCGTGAAGCGTCGTGTTTCGGGTTGACTTCGAGTCAGCGCGTCGTATCGCTCGGCAGCACGCACGATGTCTCTGTAGCTGTTGTAATTCGCCGCAATCACCTGCCGCCGAATCTCCATTTTTAATCCTTCGGTGTACGCCTGGATTTTTTCGCCTTCGGTCAGGTCGGTGATTCGGTTGAACAGTAACTCCATCTGCTGCGTGTACTGTATTACACTACTGTATTGCTTGTGTCGGTGTATCTGCTGCCGCGCCATGTAGGTTGTATTAATTGGTTCGAAACGCTCGATTAAATCTGCCCGAAACTGCTGCCACGTTTTCTCCCCGCGGGCTACGTCGGTGTAGTAAATCCATTCGAGAGCCGGTCCACGTAATAGTGTCGCTGCGAGCCGAATCCTTGCTGCGTCATGTTGCGGGGTCGAACAGCCAATGGCCTCGAAGTAAATTTCGAGGGTGGCCACGAATCGCCGGACGTCGGATCCCTTCGCGCTTGGATCGAACGCCTCCGGGAGCCTCGGTCGTGCTGCTTCGAGGTTCGGCGACAGTGGTGACATTGGTCCGTGAAATGTCGGTGTCGCCACTACTGCTGGAGTTGTCGGTGCTGCAGTCGCTGTGGTCGCTGCTGCTGTGGCGGCTGCCGACTGGTTCGCGAGAAGCGCCTCTATTCGCTGGAGTGCCGCTCGCGTCTGGTCGAAGCCGGTGTGTAACTCCGTAATTTTCCGTACGGAATCATCACCGTTTTCCTCCATTTGGCGATTTATAGGAAGATTTGCGAAATAAATGAATTTTAGGCGCTGGTCATCTTACTGTGAGTCGAGTTGACTGCAGAAATGACGAGGGCTGATTCTGTAGGTCGCGTAATTCTCCCTTAGTTGAAATTCGCGTCTGATCTCGGCCGTTGAGAAGAAATTCGATCCGACGCTCCAAATTCCAACTTCTTTGGGCGAAATTCTCGAGGCCGTTGAGATTCGAATCGATCCGACGGTCAAAATTCCAACTTTTTCACCATTGGACCTGAGGAGTGTTCGAAAACCGGTTCGAGGGGGACGTTAGAAAATAGCGCGGAACTGGTTTACGTACCCGAAATCGGCGCTTCCCGTCGTCGCCCCCGCGGTTTTAAAAGCTAGGTTTTAGCGTTCGAAAAACTTCGCGTCTAAACAGGCTCTGATTACCAAGTGTGAGGATCTGGGATCGAGCTCAGAAAAGATGATTCAAATTGAATTGAATCGAATCGAATGTCCACCTGGGTACAACACGAGGCTATATATAGGCTCGACACAAGGCCCCGTAACCAGGTGTTACGCGAAGGTTCCGCGGGTCGCGAAGCGTCCCGAACAGATCCTTACCGAATTCGGTAGAAGGCAATTCGGTGGCAACCGAAAAGCCAGAATTCGGTGCACGCAACCTAGCTCGGTGCTATAACTATAATAAAATATAGGAAAGCACCTAGCCTAGGAAATCAAGCAATTCATGCATGCATATGATTATCCTATGCTAGAAATAGCATGATAAAGTAGAGGCAAGCAAGCATAGCTGGCATAAGCCGTCGTACTCTCACACGTCCCCCCCTCAAAGCTGGGTGGCGTGAGATACACCCTGCTTGACAAGATAGTCCTTGAGAGCACGGCGTGCGTTGCCCATATCAGCTTCTGCAACCCAACTGTCCTCAGTGGGGTCGTATCCCTTCCAGCGTATTAGGAACTCGAGGGTCTTGCCACCGCGGCGCCGATGGGTGAGAACGCGCTCAATCTCGTACTCGGGTTCATCCTGTATGAGAACAGGTGGTGGTGGCGGTAGTTGCCGTCCCTGGAACTGTTGGTTGGGGTCCTTGTAGGGCTTCAGTAGCTGGACATGGAAAACGTTGTGAAGCTTCCATGTATCTGGTAAGCGCAAGCGGAATGTAACTGGTGTCACCTGTGCCTCAACGAGAAAAGGACCACAGAAGCGAGGCCGGAGTTTGGATGGGAGGTGAGACAGGTTCAAGTTGCGCGTGTCAAGAAGCACCTGATCTCTGACTGCTACTGAGTGATCACGTCGCTGACGATCGGCATACTGCTTCTGGGAGTTCTGCATCGTGGTGAGACGTCGCTGAGTCTTCTCCCATAGCTGCTGCATGGTGGTGACGAAGTCATGTGCGGCTTGGACGTGTGCCGGTGTAGTTGGCTGCTGTGGTGTGAGTGGTTCCCGTCCGTAACACAGGAAGAAAGGAGTTTTCCCTGTGGCCGCATGTGATGCGTTGTTGTAAGCGAACTCTAGGGTTGGTAACTGTGTGTCCCAGTGGCTAACGTCGTCCTTGCAAGCTGTGCGCAGTAACTGTTTAACCACTTGATTGAGTTGCTCTGTCTGTCCGTCAGTCTGTGGGTGGTATGCTGAAGACATTGCAAGCTTTGTCCCCAACAGTCCCATGAGCTCCTTCCAGAACTTACTCGTGAATTTGGGGTCTCTGTCTGAGATGAGTGTAGCGGGGATGCCGTGGATGGTGATGATGCGGTCGAAGAAGTCGAGCAGTTGCTTCAGCTGTAGCTGTGGCGTTGGTCGGTATGAAGTGACCCATTTTGGAGAACTTATCGATCACCACGAGGATGGAATCATGTCCCCGTGAGGTCGAAGGAAGCCCTGTGATGAAGTCGAGGCTAACGACCTGCCATGGCTGCTCCGGTACGGGTAGAGGCTGAAGTAACCCTGCTTTTTTTTGCTTGCTGCTCTTCATCCGCTGGCACGTGTCGCAAGAGGTGACGAACTGCTGCACGTCTGCTGCCATCCCGTGCCAGTAGTAATACTCTATCTGTTTTTTCATGTCTGTCAGTTCAGTCGGACTCAGTCGGTATGGTGCACGTGAGACGGGTTTCGCACCTGGTTCCTCCACGATCTCGTGCTCGTGGGTGCGTGCTGGAGGTACGCCCGCAGGTAGGTCGTCGGGTATTATATCCTTTTACTGCTCCAAGACCTCTTTCACTGCTGCAGGTAGCTCGGAACTCGGCTTCTCCTCCTCTGCTGCTGCCATAACCAGTGCTAGGTAACCCGTGTTACTCTTGTTCACCGTCTGTTCGAACCGTGCCAGTGTCGTTTCAGGTACGTCCCCTGTATCCGTCCAGCTTCGCAGTGCTTTCCGCTTCCCATTGTTGTAGATGCACACTTTGCTGTTGACCCAATCGATCTCGGGGTTGAACTGCTTCAGGAAATCTCGCCCCAAGATAAAATCTAATCCTTTGATGTTGGTGACTGGTAGCTTCGGCTTCCACCTCAACGCACCTATATGCAGTTGCAATGATGCTTCGCCGTGGATAGGAAGCTTCGTACCATCCACCATGGTTGCTGAAAACTGGGTCTCTTCCGCCTTCTCTCCAATTTTCTCCAATGCTCCGCGGTCACACACCGAGTGAGATGCACCGCTGTCCACCAGTGCCTGGAGGCGTCGCCCATTGCATAACACCTCGAGGAGTAGTGGTTTCTGCTGTGCTGAGTAGCCAAAGAGGGTCTCGTTAAGAGGGTCCCTTTTTCCTATACCTGACTCAGCGCTTTCCAACTTCACCTGGGGGGTAGGAGGATTTTTCCGAGGCTTGTATAATTTATCCTGAGTTTGGATGTCTCCTCTAAGCCTTGGCAGCTGTGTAGGCTTCACCTGTGGGCGACGGGGAGCCTTACCACTGTGCTGCGGGGAGAGAATATTAATTCCACGGAACGCACGACCCTTTTCTACGCTCCGTAGTGCTTTGCCCAACTTCTCAGGTACCTGAATAATTTCTAAAGGCTTTTTCTTGGCCTCTAGACCTCCCCTGAATTTTTTGAAGGCTTGTAAACCACGAGAAGCAATATTCTTCGTTAGAGCATCTTTATAGGATACTTTTAACGAATTCTTACTTTCGTGGGTGTTCGGCTGGAGTTTCCCGGTCGGTGCAGAGTCTTTTTTCGCGGAGCCTCCATTCGCCTCGGCGATTTCCCCTGATGCCGATCGGTCGTGACGTTTTAAATTCGCGCCATCTTTTTCTCCTTTTTTCACCCGCTCCGAAGTCGCCACGTCGTCGCCTTTTCCTGCTTTTCGGATCTTTACGCGATCGCCAGGTCGATCCGCGGCTACTGGCGATTCCCGTTTTTTGACTTCGGGGGTGCTCCACTGTTTCCGTCCCAGAGTGCCGTACGTCGTTTCTTCATTTTGTAGCACGACAAAAACTGATGTCCTGCTGCGCCGCAAAATTCGCATTTTGTCGGCTGCTGCTTCGCGTCGTATTTGTCGATATCCATCGATTCGGTGAACGTGGGGGGTGCCGATCGCTCCGTGCCGAATGTACGGTTCGGCGTGAAGCGTCGTGTTTCGGGTTGACTTCGAGTCAGCGCGTCGTATCGCTCGGCAGCACGCACGATGTCTCTGTAGCTGTTGTAATTCGCCGCAATCACCTGCCGCCGAATCTCCATTTTTAATCCTTCGGTGTACGCCTGGATTTTTTCGCCTTCGGTCAGGTCGGTGATTCGGTTGAACAGTAACTCCATCTGCTGCGTGTACTGTATTACACTACTGTATTGCTTGTGTCGGTGTATCTGCTGCCGCGCCATGTAGGTTGTATTAATTGGTTCGAAACGCTCGATTAAATCTGCCCGAAACTGCTGCCACGTTTTCTCCCCGCGGGCTACGTCGGTGTAGTAAATCCATTCGAGAGCCGGTCCACGTAATAGTGTCGCTGCGAGCCAAATCCTTGCTGCGTCATGTTGCGGGGTCGAACAGCCAATGGCCTCGAAGTAAATTTCGAGGGTGGCCACGAATCGCCGGACGTCGGATCCCTTCGCGCTTGGATCGAACGCCTCCGGGAGCCTCGGTCGTGCTGCTTCGAGGTTCGGCGACAGTGGTGACATTGGTCCGTGAAATGTCGGTGTCGCCACTACTGCTGGAGTTGTCGGTGCTGCAGTCGCTGTGGTCGCTGCTGCTGTGGCGGCTGCCGACTGGTTCGCGAGAAGCGCCTCTATTCGCTGGAGTGCCGCTCGCGTCTGGTCGAAGCCGGTGTGTAACTCCGTAATTTTCCGTACGGAATCATCACCGTTTTCCTCCATTTGGCGATTTATAGGAAGATTTGCGAAATAAATGAATTTTAGGCGCTGGTCATCTTACTGTGAGTCGAGTTGACTGCAGAAATGACGAGGGCTGATTCTGTAGGTCGCGTAATTCTCCCTTAGTTGAAATTCGCGTCTGATCTCGGCCGTTGAGAAGAAATTCGATCCGACGCTCCAAATTCCAACTTCTTTGGGCGAAATTCTCGAGGCCGTTGAGATTCGAATCGATCCGACGGTCAAAATTCCAACTTTTTCACCATTGGACCTGAGGAGTGTTCGAAAACCGGTTCGAGGGGGACGTTAGAAAATAGCGCGGAACTGGTTTACGTACCCGAAATCGGCGCTTCCCGTCGTCGCCCCCGCGGTTTTAAAAGCTAGGTTTTAGCGTTCGAAAAACTTCGCGTCTAAACAGGCTCTGATTACCAAGTGTGAGGATCTGGGATCGAGCTCAGAAAAGATGATTCAAATTGAATTGAATCGAATCGAATGTCCACCTGGGTACAACACGAGGCTATATATAGGCTCGACACAAGGCCCCGTAACCAGGTGTTACGCGAAGGTTCCGCGGGTCGCGAAGCGTCCCGAACAGATCCTTACCGAATTCGGTAGAAGGCAATTCGGTGGCAACCGAAAAGCCAGAATTCGGTGCACGCAACCTAGCTCGGTGCTATAACTATAATAAAATATAGGAAAGCACCTAGCCTAGGAAATCAAGCAATTCATGCATGCATATGATTATCCTATGCTAGAAATAGCATGATAAAGTAGAGGCAAGCAAGCATAGCTGGCATAAGCCGTCGTACTCTCACACGTCCCCCCCTCAAAGCTGGGTGGCGTGAGATACACCCTGCTTGACAAGATAGTCCTTGAGAGCACGGCGTGCGTTGCCCATATCAGCTTCTGCAACCCAACTGTCCTCAGTGGGGTCGTATCCCTTCCAGCGTATTAGGAACTCGAGGGTCTTGCCACCGCGGCGCCGATGGGTGAGAACGCGCTCAATCTCGTACTCGGGTTCATCCTGTATGAGAACAGGTGGTGGTGGCGGTAGTTGCCGTCCCTGGAACTGTTGGTTGGGGTCCTTGTAGGGCTTCAGTAGCTGGACATGGAAAACGTTGTGAAGCTTCCATGTATCTGGTAAGCGCAAGCGGAATGTAACTGGTGTCACCTGTGCCTCAACGAGAAAAGGACCACAGAAGCGAGGCCGGAGTTTGGATGGGAGGTGAGACAGGTTCAAGTTGCGCGTGTCAAGAAGCACCTGATCTCTGACTGCTACTGAGTGATCACGTCGCTGACGATCGGCATACTGCTTCTGGGAGTTCTGCATCGTGGTGAGACGTCGCTGAGTCTTCTCCCATAGCTGCTGCATGGTGGTGACGAAGTCATGTGCGGCTTGGACGTGTGCCGGTGTAGTTGGCTGCTGTGGTGTGAGTGGTTCCCGTCCGTAACACAGGAAGAAAGGAGTTTTCCCTGTGGCCGCATGTGATGCGTTGTTGTAAGCGAACTCTAGGGTTGGTAACTGTGTGTCCCAGTGGCTAACGTCGTCCTTGCAAGCTGTGCGCAGTAACTGTTTAACCACTTGATTGAGTTGCTCTGTCTGTCCGTCAGTCTGTGGGTGGTATGCTGAAGACATTGCAAGCTTTGTCCCCAACAGTCCCATGAGCTCCTTCCAGAACTTACTCGTGAATTTGGGGTCTCTGTCTGAGATGAGTGTAGCGGGGATGCCGTGGATGGTGATGATGCGGTCGAAGAAGTCGAGCAGTTGCTTCAGCTGTAGCTGTGGCGTTGGTCGGTATGAAGTGACCCATTTTGGAGAACTTATCGATCACCACGAGGATGGAATCATGTCCCCGTGAGGTCGAAGGAAGCCCTGTGATGAAGTCGAGGCTAACGACCTGCCATGGCTGCTCCGGTACGGGTAGAGGCTGAAGTAACCCTGCTTTTTTTTGCTTGCTGCTCTTCATCCGCTGGCACGTGTCGCAAGAGGTGACGAACTGCTGCACGTCTGCTGCCATCCCGTGCCAGTAGTAATACTCTATCTGTTTTTTCATGTCTGTCAGTTCAGTCGGACTCAGTCGGTATGGTGCACGTGAGACGGGTTTCGCACCTGGTTCCTCCACGATCTCGTGCTCGTGGGTGCGTGCTGGAGGTACGCCCGCAGGTAGGTCGTCGGGTATTATATCCTTTTACTGCTCCAAGACCTCTTTCACTGCTGCAGGTAGCTCGGAACTCGGCTTCTCCTCCTCTGCTGCTGCCATAACCAGTGCTAGGTAACCCGTGTTACTCTTGTTCACCGTCTGTTCGAACCGTGCCAGTGTCGTTTCAGGTACGTCCCCTGTATCCGTCCAGCTTCGCAGTGCTTTCCGCTTCCCATTGTTGTAGATGCACACTTTGCTGTTGACCCAATCGATCTCGGGGTTGAACTGCTTCAGGAAATCTCGCCCCAAGATAAAATCTAATCCTTTGATGTTGGTGACTGGTAGCTTCGGCTTCCACCTCAACGCACCTATATGCAGTTGCAATGATGCTTCGCCGTGGATAGGAAGCTTCGTACCATCCACCATGGTTGCTGAAAACTGGGTCTCTTCCGCCTTCTCTCCAATTTTCTCCAATGCTCCGCGGTCACACACCGAGTGAGATGCACCGCTGTCCACCAGTGCCTGGAGGCGTCGCCCATTGCATAACACCTCGAGGAGTAGTGGTTTCTGCTGTGCTGAGTAGCCAAAGAGGGTCTCGTTAAGAGGGTCCCTTTTTCCTATACCTGACTCAGCGCTTTCCAACTTCACCTGGGGGGTAGGAGGATTTTTCCGAGGCTTGTATAATTTATCCTGAGTTTGGATGTCTCCTCTAAGCCTTGGCAGCTGTGTAGGCTTCACCTGTGGGCGACGGGGAGCCTTACCACTGTGCTGCGGGGAGAGAATATTAATTCCACGGAACGCACGACCCTTTTCTACGCTCCGTAGTGCTTTGCCCAACTTCTCAGGTACCTGAATAATTTCTAAAGGCTTTTTCTTGGCCTCTAGACCTCCCCTGAATTTTTTGAAGGCTTGTAAACCACGAGAAGCAATATTCTTCGTTAGAGCATCTTTATAGGATACTTTTAACGAATTCTTACTTTCGTGGGTGTTCGGCTGGAGTTTCCCGGTCGGTGCAGAGTCTTTTTTCGCGGAGCCTCCATTCGCCTCGGCGATTTCCCCTGATGCCGATCGGTCGTGACGTTTTAAATTCGCGCCATCTTTTTCTCCTTTTTTCACCCGCTCCGAAGTCGCCACGTCGTCGCCTTTTCCTGCTTTTCGGATCTTTACGCGATCGCCAGGTCGATCCGCGGCTACTGGCGATTCCCGTTTTTTGACTTCGGGGGTGCTCCACTGTTTCCGTCCCAGAGTGCCGTACGTCGTTTCTTCATTTTGTAGCACGACAAAAACTGATGTCCTGCTGCGCCGCAAAATTCGCATTTTGTCGGCTGCTGCTTCGCGTCGTATTTGTCGATATCCATCGATTCGGTGAACGTGGGGGGTGCCGATCGCTCCGTGCCGAATGTACGGTTCGGCGTGAAGCGTCGTGTTTCGGGTTGACTTCGAGTCAGCGCGTCGTATCGCTCGGCAGCACGCACGATGTCTCTGTAGCTGTTGTAATTCGCCGCAATCACCTGCCGCCGAATCTCCATTTTTAATCCTTCGGTGTACGCCTGGATTTTTTCGCCTTCGGTCAGGTCGGTGATTCGGTTGAACAGTAACTCCATCTGCTGCGTGTACTGTATTACACTACTGTATTGCTTGTGTCGGTGTATCTGCTGCCGCGCCATGTAGGTTGTATTAATTGGTTTGAAACGCTCGATTAAATCTGCCCGAAACTGCTGCCACGTTTTCTCCCCGCGGGCTACGTCGGTGTAGTAAATCCATTCGAGAGCCGGTCCACGTAATAGTGTCGCTGCGA
The DNA here is from genome assembly GCA_948144175.1 of Closterium sp. NIES-65. NCBI lineage: Eukaryota > Viridiplantae > Streptophyta > Zygnematophyceae > Desmidiales > Closteriaceae > Closterium > Closterium sp. NIES-65. The sequence continues at coordinate 1,298,038 of CANXME010002377.1, read as the reverse complement.
GCCGAATCCTTGCTGCGTCATGTTGCGGGGTCGAACAGCCAATGGCCTCGAAGTAAATTTCGAGGGTGGCCACGAATCGCCGGACGTCGGATCCCTTCGCGCTTGGATCGAACGCCTCCGGGAGCCTCGGTCGTGCTGCTTCGAGGTTCGGCGACAGTGGTGCCATTGGTCCGTGAAATGTCGGTGTCGCCACTACTGCTGGAGTTGTCGGTGCTGCAGTCGCTGTGGTCGCTGCTGCTGTGGCGGCTGCCGACTGGTTCGCGAGAAGCGCCTCTATTCGCTGGAGTGCCGCTCGCGTCTGGTCGAAGCCGGTGTGTAACTCCGTAATTTTCCGTACGGAATCATCACCGTTTTCCTCCATTTGGCGATTTATAGGAAGATTTGCGAAATAAATGAATTTTAGGCGCTGGTCATCTTACTGTGAGTCGAGTTGACTGCAGAAATGACGAGGGCTGATTCTGTAGGTCGCGTAATTCTCCCTTAGTTGAAATTCGCGTCTGATCTCGGCCGTTGAGAAGAAATTCGATCCGACGCTCCAAATTCCAACTTCTTTGGGCGAAATTCTCGAGGCCGTTGAGATTCGAATCGATCCGACGGTCAAAATTCCAACTTTTTCACCATTGGACCTGAGGAGTGTTCGAAAACCGGTTCGAGGGGGACGTTAGAAAATAGCGCGGAACTGGTTTACGTACCCGAAATCGGCGCTTCCCGTCGTCGCCCCCGCGGTTTTAAAAGCTAGGTTTTAGCGTTCGAAAAACTTCGCGTCTAAACAGGCTCTGATTACCAAGTGTGAGGATCTGGGATCGAGCTCAGAAAAGATGATTCAAATTGAATTGAATCGAATCGAATGTCCACCTGGGTACAACACGAGGCTATATATAGGCTCGATACAAGGCCCCGTAACCAGGTGTTACGCGAAGGTTCCGCGGGTCGCGAAGCGTCCCGAACAGATCCTTACCGAATTCGGTAGAAGGCAATTCGGTGGCAACCGAAAAGCCAGAATTCGGTGCACGCAACCTAGCTCGGTGCTATAACTATAATAAAATATAGGAAAGCACCTAGCCTAGGAAATCAAGCAATTCATGCATGCATATGATTATCCTATGCTAGAAATAGCATGATAAAGTAGAGGCAAGCAAGCATAGCTGGCATAAGCCATCGTACTCTCACATCCCGCTACTGCTGACAGTACTGCTCGCTCCCAGTGGCAGACTCGTGATGCTCACGCCCGCCTAGCCGTTCGTAGTCACCTGCCGGTAGATGAGCGCGAGCACTTCGGCCAGCATAAGACCGCTAAGGAGCTGTACGACGCAGTAGTCGCGCGCTACTCCTCCCCTGCCACTGCTGCTATAGGCCGTCTCTCACTGTCCTACCTCTTCCCCGACCTGTCCGCCTTTACCACTGTAGCTGACCTCATCACCCACCTCCGTACCAGTGACCTCCGCTACCGTGCCGCACTCCCCCCAGACTTCCTCGCCAAGAACCCCCCCCCCCCCCCGATGTACCTCACACTGTACCACCTTGTCACGTGCCTCCCCGACTCCCTTCGCACAGTCAGGGACCACTTTCTAGCCCTCTCCCCCACTGACCTCACTGTCGACCTCCTCGAGAAGGAACTCCTAGCAGCTGAGAAGAGCATTGTAGCTGTAGGTGCCTCTCGTGGCAACCCTCGCGCCCCCTTCTTTGAGGGGTGCTCTCCCGTCCCCCTCCTCCCCTCCATTGCCTCTGCTGCTGCTGTCGACTTCCTCGGAGCTGAGGGGGTCGGGGCTGCGTCTGCTCCTAGTGGGAGGCGCAAGGGCGGCAGGGGCAAGGGGGGCAGGGGTGGTGGAGGTGGAGGCGGGGGCGGCGGCGGTGGAGGGGGTGGAGGGGGCGGGGGTGGTGGAGGAGGTGGGAGTGGCGCGGGTGGTGGGGGGGTCGGTGGCGGCACAGGGGGCGGTGGAGGCGGCGGTGGTGGAGGTGGTGGGGGTGGTGGTGGTAGTAGTGGCGGCGGTGGAGCGGGTGGCGGGCGCGGTGGAGCGGTACAGCGGGGGGGGTTTGGCGGTGGCCAGAGGCAGCAGCAGCAGCGTCCCAGTGAGACTCCCTCGCCACCAGCAGCTCCGTGAGTGGTACTCTCAGTGTGGGGGGTCTGGGGGTGGGGGTACTTGCCCGTACGTCATCCGCACGGGTGACCGCACTGGCCAGACTTGTGGGAGGTTTCACACGGCACAGCGCTGCTTCTTTTGCCTCGACGACGCCTGGCGCGAGCAGTTGCCTGACGCCTCTGAGCTGCCCCGCTGGGCTGATCTGCGTAAGAAGGGAATTGATATCTTTGCTCTTGATTATGATGCTATCCTTGCTGCTATGTATGCATTGACTATTAGTGTTGAGGGTGACTGTTACCTGAGTGTACCGCCCGACCCAGGTATTGAGACCGGTGAGACTGTAGCTCTAGGTGCTAGTGCGTCTGCTGCTCCAGGTCCTGGTGAGGCTGCTGCTCTAGGTGCTAGTGCGTCTGCATCTGCTGGTACTGCACCTACTAAGGCACTTCACACCTTCACACTGGACTCAGGTGCTTCCCGCTGTTTCTTTCGCGACCGCATTGCCCTAGAGCAGCTCCCTAGACCGGTTGCTGTCTCCCTGGCTGACCCCTTAGGGGGTCCGGTCCTTGCGACCTCCACCACTGCCCTCCCTTGTCCTGCTGTCCCGTCTGGCACACTGTCAGGCCTCTACCTCCCCTCGTTCTCTAAGAACTTGGTGGCGGGTTCCGCGCTCCAGGACGCGGGTGTTCACCAGTTCACCCCGGCCTACGAGCGTGTGACGCACTGCACGTGTGCCCGCACGGGTCGTCACCTGGCTACCTTCACTCGGCAGCCGGGGTCGGACTTGTACACACTGACCACTGAGTCCCCTCAGGTAGCTGCGTCTGCGTCTGCGTCAGGTCAGCTGTCGGCCCCTTGCTCGTGTCGCTCCCTGTCGCACAGGACTGAGCTCTGGACGTGTGGGGCCCCGCCCGCGTCCGGGGACAGGGCCACGAGCGGTACTTTCTGCTGGTCGTCGACGACTACACGCGCTACACCACGGTCTTCCCCTTGCGTACCAAGGGTGAGGTCCCTGATGTCTTGATCCCCTGGATCCGCGTTGCTCGTCTCCAGCTCTGCCAGCGGTTCCAGTCGGACTTTCCTGTCCTACGCCTGCACTCTGACAGAGGTGGCGAGTTTTCCTCTGACCTCTTGGCAGCCTACTATGCGGAGCACGGCATCCGCCAGACGTTCACTCTCCCGGCCTCTCCGCAGCAGAATGGGGTTGCTGAGCGCCGCATTGGTCTTGTCATGGAGGTCGCTCGTACCTCCATGATCCATGCGGCTGCCCCCCATTTCCTGTGGCCGTTTGCTGTGCAGTACGCCGCGCATCAGCTCAACCTCTGGCCCCGTATCTCCGTTCCGGAGACCTCGCCTACCCTGCGTTGGACGGGGGAGGTTGGCGACGCGTCGGTGTTCCGAGTCTGGGGATGTTGAGCCTTTGTCCGCGACACGTCCGCGGACAAACTCTCCTCCCGTGCGGTTCCCTGTGTCTTCCTGGGCTTTGTCCCTGACGCGCCTGGCTGGAGGTTTTACCACCCCACCTCGCGCCGTGTATTCGCCTCTCAGGACGTCACCTTTGACGAGTTGGTACCCTTTTACCATCTCTTCCCCTACCGCACTGCCCCGCTCCCCCCCCCCCCCCGCCGCTCTTCCTCACCCCAGGTGTCCCGTCGGTAGACCCCCTCCCTCCCCAGGGTGCTGCTCCCTCAGGTGTTTCCCAGGTAAACCCGGTCGAGCTTGTCGAGGTAGCTGTTAACTCTGGTCTTGTGCGAGGTATAGAGGGTGCTAAGCCTGGTGGTGCTAGGTCTGGGGGCACTGAGACCGGGGGTGCTGAGCCTGGGGGTGCGGAGACTGGGGGTGCTGAGCCTGGGGGTGCGGAGACTGGGGGTGCTGAGCCTGGGGGTGCGGAGACTCGGGGTGCTGAGCTTGGGGGTGCTAAGACTTTGGGTGCTGAGCCTGGAGGTGCTGCGACTGGGGGTGCTGAGCCTGGGGGTGCTGAGACTGGGGGTGCTGAGACTGGGGGTGCTAAGCCTGGTGGCGCTCCCTCTTCACTGCAGCTACGTGAGTGGTACTCTCAGCGCTACAGCCTCCGTCGTGGCGCTGCTGGAGCTGGGGAGTGTGCTGGAGTCGGGGCTGGTGGCCTCGCAGGTGCAGTGCCGTAGCCAGAGCCTCCCTCCCCTCAGCGGCTACGTGAGTGGTACACTCGGCGCTCCAGCACCAGCAGTACCAGCTCCACTCCTAAACCCTAAACCCTAAACCCTTGAGGTACAGCTGGTACTGCTGGAGGTCCTGGAGCGGGTGGAGGTGCTGCTGGAGGTTCTGGAGCTGCTGGAGGTACTGCTGGTGCTGGTGGAGGCCCTGGAGCTGTTGGAGGTGCTGCTGGTGGTGGTTCGGCTGGAGGTTCTGGTGCTGTCTCTGCTGCTTCTGGGGGCGCTTCACGACCGCGGCCGTACTTCGTTCCGCTCCTTCAGCAGGTTCTTGGTCAGCAGCCTCCTAGTCCTCCTCCCTCCTTAGAGTGTCCTCCGCCTGTCCAGTCGCAGTCCCAGCTCCCACCTGCCTCGCCACTGCCTGGTCCTTCTCCCTACACTGGTCCGACAGGCGGTCTTACAGAGCGTCGTGAGCCTGAGTCTCGTCCTGTGTCGCCTGTGTCGCGTCCTGTGTCACCTGCTTGTGCTACTCGCACTGGTCGCCGTGGTCAGCGTAAGCGTCCCTTACCTGTGCCTGGCACACACTATATGACTCTGCGTCCTTCCACTGCTCCGCAGCGTATCCCTTTGCCGTCTCCTCCTGAGTCCTCTCTTCCTGTCCTTGCTGACCCTAAGTCTGACTCTCTTCGTGCTGTCAGTTCTACTGCCACGCGTCTCCTGGCCACTGATGTCACGGACCCTTCCTTTGAGTCTGCTGCTGCGTGTGCCCTAGTTGCTGAGCTTGTCGACTTTGCTGCTCACTGTCGTCTAGACTACGCTGCCAGTCTTGTTGCTGGGTCTGAGTCTGTCTGTCCTCCGTCCGTCGGGGGTGAGTGTGCTCTAGGCACGGACGTCCTTGAGGACAGACAGGAGGACCTTGAGTGTCTTGCAGCCGCTGCGCCTCATCTCATGTCCATGCTGATTGCCCCTGAGGGAGACCCGGATGCTCCAAACATCCCGACCCCGCGCTCTTACGCTGAGGCGATCGCGGATGAGTACTCCTCTCAGTGGCAGCCAGCCATGGATGCAGAGATGGCATCCTGGAAGTCCACTGGCACTTACGTTGACGAGGTTCCCCCACCTGGGGCGAACAACGTCAGTGGCATGTAGATTTTCGGAGTGAAGCGGCCGCCGGATTCTCCGCCTGTCTTCAAGGCTCGTTATGTTGCTCGAGGCTTCAGTCAGCGAGAGGGAGTAGACTTCTTTCAGACCTTCTCCCCCACCCCGAAGATGACCACTCTTCGGGTGCTACTGCACGTTGCTGCTCAGCGTGACTACGAGCTTCACTCTCTTGACTTCAGCACAGCTTTCTTGCAGAGCAGCCTGTACGAGGAGATCTGGCTGCGCCACCCTCCTGGATTCACTGGGTCGTTTCCCCTTGGTACCCAGTGGAGCCTTCGGCGGCCAGTCTACGGTCTCCGCCAGGTGCCACGTGAGTGGCACGACACACTGAGGACTACTCTTGCGGCACTTGGGTTCGCGCCCTCTACTGCTGACCCATCGCTGTTTCTGCGCACTGACACTTCACTGCCGCCGTTCTACATCCTCGTGTACGTCGACGACTTGGTCTTTGCCACTGCTGACACTGATGCTCTCGCCCACGTGAAGTTGGAGCTGCAGAAGAGACACACGTGCACAGACCTGGGTGAACTGTGTAGCTACCTTGGCTTGCAGATCACCCGGGACAGAGCACGCCGCACCATCACAGTGACTCAGTCACACATGGTGCAGCAGGTCCTTCAGCGCTTTGGCTTCACCTGGTCCTCGGCACAGGCCACTCCTCTGGCTACAGGTCACTCGCTCTCAGCTCTGCCTTCGGATGAGTCCGTAGAGCCGAGTGGTCCTTACCGAGAGCTAGTTGGTTGCCTCATGTACGTGATGACTTGCACACGTCCTGACCTAGCATACCCTCTTGGCCTTCTGGCCTGCTACGTGGCTCCTGGCAGGCACCGAAAGGTGCAGTGGGATGCTGCAAAGAGGGTATTGCGCTACTTGTGCAGTACATCGGGCATGGGGCTCGTGCTTGGAGGAGGGAGCTCAGTTGTTCTCACTGGGCACTCAGACGCTTCTTGGGTTGACGACCAGGCTACTCAGCGGTCGTCACAGGGTTACACCTTCAGCCTTGGCTCTGGTTCAGTTTCTTGGCATTCTACTCGCTCGTCTTCTGTTCTCAGCTCCAGTTGTGAGGCTGAGATCCACGCCACAGCCATGGCTGCACAAGAGCTACGCTGGCTCACCTACCTGCTGACCGACTTGGGAGAGCGGCCTTGTTCTCCTCCAGTACTGTACGTCAACAACAAGGCTGCCATTGCCTTGTGTGCGGAGCACAGACTGGAGCACAGAACGAAGCACATCGCTCTCCGTTACTTCCTGGCTCGAGAGCTACAGCAGCGCGGTCAGCTTCGTCTGCGTTACGTGGCCACTCAGGCCAACACCGCTGATATATTCACCAAGGCACTCCAGTCTGGTGATCATCAGCGTTTCTGCACTTTGCTTGGGCTTGTGCCCACCTTTCCTCACTTGTTGTAGGCTTTGCCTGTACTGTGATCTCTATATATACATACCTGCCTGTTTGCTTTGCTCGGTTGAGATCACCTTGTTGTTTGTACTGCATATATGCCTCTGCATGTGAATTGGCCCTGAGGCCCTTTGCTTGTGCTCAGAGTGTGTGGTGACGTTGTGATCCACCCTGAGCTTGTTTACCTTTCTTGACTTGTCTTGTGACCCCTTGCTCTCTCCCACTTTGCCTATGGGGGTGTGTCAAACACTATATATGTGTTATTGCTGTGTAGGCTATAGTGGGTTAGCCTATAGGGGGTACACAACTTCTAGGGGTTCATACTTGTACTGCAATGTTGTCTAGTTCATTCTCTTCTTGATTCGGACATCCCGGTGTGTGCACTTCGGGCATCCTAGTGCAGGGGGGTGTCAGAGGCCCACTGGTGATCCCCGATTGATCCTAGAGAAGGGATACAGGCACGTTGGCCTGGGGGGTTATGGGCGCACTGACCCGCTACTTAACAAGCCCTTTTATCCTTATGGGCTAGTGGTTGGGATTCTGACAGAGAAAACGTGGACGCAGTTTCGGGCAGACCTCATCGAACGATTCGAGCCGAAAAATTCGGTATACATGGCGCGGCAGCAGATTCAGCGACACAAGCAACTCGCAAGTGTAGCACTGTACACGCAGCAGATGGAGCAACTTTTCAATCGCATCACTGACCTGACTGAAGACGAGAAAATCCAAGTGTATACCGAGGGATAAAAAATGGAGATTCGCCGACATGGTACCGCGAACTACAGTAGGTACCGCGACATGGTACGTGCAGCCGAACGATACGACACATTGACGCGTGGTCAACCCGAAACACGTCGCTACGGGCCGAACCGTACATTTGGCACGGAGCGATCGGCACCCCCAGCGTTCGCCGAACCGATGGATATCGACAGATTTGACGTGAAGGAGCAGCCGACAAAATGCGAATTATGCGGTGCAACCGGACATCAAATCCTGTCGTGCTACAAAATGAAGAAAAATAGTATGGCTGGGCGGCAACAGTACATCACCCCGAAGTAAAAGGAGGGGAATCCCCAGTAGCCGTGGATCAATCTGGCGATCACATAAATATCCGAAAAGAGAAAAAGGGCGACGACGTGGCCACTTCGGAGCGGGCGAAAGAAAGGAGAAAATGATGGTGCGAATATAAAACGTCGCGACCGGCCGGCAACAGGGGAAATTGCCGAGGCAAATGGAGGCTCCGTGAAAAAACCACTGCACCAACCGGGAAACTCCAGCCGAACACCCACGGAAGTAAGAATTTTTTAATGTTATCCTACAAAGATGTCAGAACATATCTATAGCTTATACTGCTGTGTAGGCTGTAGTGGGGTATCCCATAGGGGGTACAACCCAGTTAGGGTTTCATATTTGTACTGCTTTCATTCATAGTTCATTCATTCCTGCTTACTCTTTTCACATGGTATAGAGCTAGGTCCCTCCAGGACCGAAATTTTTGGGCCCACCGAAGCGCGCCCCCGAGGCGCGAATTTTTTAGCGACCCCTCGAGTCGCTCTCTCCTCTGCGGCCTCGCCGCCCACTCTGTCGCGGCCCCGCCCTGCTCCTTACGCGGCCCCGCCGCCTGCTCCTTACGCGGCCCCGCCCCGGCCCTTACGCGGCCCTTACGCGGCCCCACGCCAGCCCCTTACGCGGCCCTTACGCGGCCCTTACGCGGCCCCACCCCGGCCCTTACGCGGCCCTTACGCGCCGGCCCCTTACGCGGCCCTTACGCGGCCCTTACGCGGCCACGCCGCCGGCTCCTACGCGGCCCCTCGCCGGCTCCTTACGCGGCCCAGCCCCGGCCCTTTCGTGGCCCCGTCCCCGGCCACTACGCGGCTCCGCGCCGGCTCCTACGCGGCCCTTACGCGGCCCCGCACCGGCCCCTTACGCGGCCCTTACGCGGCCCTTACGCGGCCACACCGCCGGCCTCCTACGCGGCCCTGCCCCGGCTCCTATCACAGCCCCGCCCCGGCTCCTTCGCGGCCCTGCCCCGGCTCCTACGCGGCCCTACCGCCGGCCCTGACGCGGCCCCGCCCCGTCTCACTTCTACGCGACCCGAGCCGCCTGTCACCGAGCCGCCCGGGACCCTAGCCGCCCTGCAGCCGAGCCGCCCGGGAGCTGAGCCGCCCTGCAGCCGAGCCGCCCGGGAGCCGAGCCGCCCTGCACCCGAGCCGCCCTGCAGCCGAGCCGCCCGGGAGCCGAGCCGCCCTGCACCCGAGCCGCCCTGCCGCCGAGCCGCCCGGGAGCCGAGCCGCTGTACACCTGAGCCGCCCGGTCGCCGTTCTGCTTTTCTGTCGAGCTGCGCGACCTGCCCTGCCTGGTGAGCACAGTCCCACTGTCACTGCGTGCTCTCCCCCCTACTGCTTGCACTGCTTCACAGTCGTCGTCATGGCTACCCCTAGTGTCCTAGCTTTTGACGCTGAGGGTCGCGCCATTGATTTTGAGGTCTGGTTAGACGACCTGCAGCTGTTCTTACAGTGCGACAGGGCTGACGACCTTTCTCTCTTTGACCTCACCTCTGGCGCCTCTCCTGCCCCTGCTGCTGATGCTGATCCCGCTGTCCGCTCTAAGTGGGCCACCCGCGATGCTGCTGCACGTCTTGCTGTGCGTCGCCACCTCCCTACCTCTGAGCGTGCGCACTTTAGTCAGTACAAGAGTGCTCAGACCTTGTACGACGCTGTAGTTGCGCGCTACTCCTCCCCTGCCACTGCTGCACTGAGCCGTCTCATGCTTCCCTACCTCTTTCCTGACCTCTCTGCCTTTCCCACTGTCGCTGACCTCATTACGCACCTCCGCACTAGTGACACTCGCTACCGCGCTGCCCTTCCTGCTGAGTTCTGCGCTAAGAACCCCCCCCCCATGTACATCGCTCTCTACTACGTAGTCGCACGCCTCCCTGACTCCCTTCGCGTCGTCAGGGACCACTTTCTCGCAGTCTGTCCCACCACTCTCACCGTCGACCTCCTCGAGAAGGCCCTCCTTGCAGCGGAGAAGAGCATAGTCGCTGTAGGTGCTTCTCGTGGTGACCCTCGCACCCCCATCTTTGAGGGGTGCTCTCCTTCCCCCTTGCTGCCCTCTGTTGCCTCTGCTGCTGCTGCCGACCTGCTTGGTCTTGAGTCGGTCGGCGCGGCGTCTGCCCCTAGTGGGAGACGTCGCTCCAGCAAGGGCAAGGGGGGCAAGGGCGCGGGTGGAGCTGGAGGGGGCGGTGGCGGTGGCGGCGGTGGCGGCGGAGGGAGTGGGGGTGGCGGCGGGGCTAGTGGCGGGGGTGGTGGTGGTGGTGGCGGCAGCAGCGGCGGAGACGGTGGTGGTGGTGCCAGCGGTGGTGGTGGAGGCAGCGGCGGAGGTGGAGGCGGCGGAGGTGGAGGCAGTGGAGGCGGCAGCGGAGGAGGCAGTAGTGGTGGAGGAGGTGGAGCTGGTCGGGGTGGTACCCAGCAGCGTAGCGGCGGTGGTGGTGGCCAGCGCTCGCACCGGCAGCAGCAGCAGCGCTCGCGGGACATCCCTTCGCCTCAGCAGCTTCGTGAGTGGTACGCTGGGCGTCAGAGGGGTGGGGGTACTGGTCCCTGCACCTACGTTCTTCGTTCCGGCGACCGCGCGGGTGAGCAGTGTGGGGGTGCCCACGCCACCCAGCGCTGCTTTGGCCGCCTGACGGACGCTTGGCGTCAGCAGTTCCCCGGGGCTAGTGAGATCCCTCGCTGGGATGAGCTTCTCAGGGCTGGTGTAGCGATCTTTGATCTTGATTTTGATGCTATCCTTACTGCTATGTATGTTGTGGATTATAGTGAGGAGAATGAGGGTTACCGGTGTTTTCAGCCCGACCCGGGCATTGGTACTGCTGCGCTAGGTGCTTGTGAGGCTGCTGCTCTAGGTGCCAGTGCGTCTGCGCTCTCAGGTACTGGTGAGACTGCGCTCTCAGGTACTGAGTCGTCCTCGTCCTCCCTCACTTTCACACTTGACTCCGGAGCTTCTCGCTCCTTCTTTCGAGACCGCACTACCCTTTCGCCGCTCGCCAGGCCGGTTGCGGTCTCCCTTGCTGACCCCTCTGGGGGTCCTGTCCTGTCTCACTTCTCCACTGTCCTCCCGTGTCCGGCTGCCCCTTCGGGCACCCTGTCGGGTCTGTACCTTCCCTCGTTCTCTACGAACTTGGTGAGTGGAGCGGACCTGCAGGATGGGGGTGTTCACCAGTTCACTCCTGCGCGTCAGAGGGTGACCCACTGCACGGAGGCTCGCACAGGCCGACACCTGGCCACGTTCTCACGTCGGCCGGGGTCGAGTCTCTACACCCTGACCGTTGAGTCTCCTCCTGTCCCTGAGTCTGGTCAGGTGGCTGCGTCGGGTCAGGTACTTGCTGCTGCGTCCCGGTCAGGTCCTGAGTCTGCCCCCTGTTCTTGTCGCCTCCTGTCTCACGAGACTCTCCTGTGGCACCACCGTCTTGGCCACCCCTCCTTGCCCCGTCTTCGGAGCATGGCTTCCCGTGTCCTTGTCTCTGGTCTTCCCCAGTCTCTCCCTCCTCTCCCCTCCGGGCCAGGACCTTCCTGTGTCCCCTGTGTCGAGGGTCGCCTCCGGGCTACTCCTCACTCCTCCCACTTCCCCCCGACAGAGGCTCCCCTGCAGACGCTTCACATGGATGTGTGGGGCCCAGCCCCCGTCCGTGGGCAGGGTTACGAGCGCTACTTCCTGTTGGTGGTTGACGACTACTCGCGTTACACCACAGTCCTCCCCTTGCGCAGCAAGGGTGCGGTCACTGAGGTGCTGATCGACTGGATCCGCGAGGCTCGTCTCCAGCTCAGGAAGAGCTTCGGCTCGGACCTTCCTGTTCTGCGTCTGCACTCTGACAGAGGCGGAGAGTTCTCTTCTCGCCTTCTGCGAGACTACTGTCGTGCACGGGGGATCCGCCAGACCTTCACGCTTCCGGACTCACCACAGCAAAATGGGATTGCTGAGCGCCGCATTGGCATGGTCATGGATGTCGCTCGTACGTCCATGATGCATGCGGCTGCCCCCCATTTTCTGTGGCCGTTTGCGGTGAGGTACGCGGCGCATCAGCTCAACCTTCACCCTCGGGTCTCTAGGCCTGCGATGTCCCCAGCCTTGCTGTGGACGGGGAAGGTTGGCGATGCGTCTGTGTTCCGTGTCTGGGGATCTCGGGCGTTTGTCCGCGACTTGTCTGCGGACAAGCTGTCCCCTCGTGCCGCTCCCTGTGTCTTCCTTGGCTTCCCCACTGACGCCCCAGGGTGGCAGTTTTACCACCCCTCCTCTCGTCGTGTTCTGTCCTCCCAGGACGTCACGTTCGACGAGTCAGTCCCCTTCTACCGTCTCTTCCCCTACCGCACTCCTTCCCTCCCACCTCCCCCGGACTTCCTTGTGCCGGTTCCCCCCCCGGTAGACCCCCTCCCCCCTCAGGTTCCTGCCCCCTCAGGTGTGTCCCAGGTAGACGCCGTTGACCCGGTCGAGGTTACTGGTGACTCTGGTGCTGCTGCGGGTGCTGAGCCTGGGGGTGCTGACTCTGGGGGTGCTGTGCGCGGGGGTGCTGAGCCTGGGGGTGCTACTGCTGGGGGTGCTGGGCCTGAGGGTGCTACTGCGGAGGGTGCGGAGCCTCGGGGTGCTGAGCCGGGGGGTGCTGTGCCTGGAGGTGCTGGGTCTGGGGGTGCTGGGTCGGGAGCTGCTGAGCCTGGGGGTGCTGAGCTGGGAGCTGCTGAGCCTGGGGGTGCTGCGTCTGGAGCTGCTGAGCCTGGGGTTTCTCCTGCTGCTGCGTCTCGCCGGGAGCCCCTCTCTCCACAGGAGCTGCGCGAGTGGTTCGCTCGCCGCTGGAGGCGTGCTGCTGAGTCTGGAGGTGCTGCTGGAGCTGGAGCTGGAGCTTCTTCGACCGTCGAGGGTGCGGGTGCAGCCGGTCCCGGAGCTGCTGGCCCTGCAGGTCCTCCTGGAGCTGGAGCTGCTGAGGGCGTTCGTGCTGAGCCTGCTGCTGTTGGTCCTGCCGCTGGAGGTGTGGGTGGCGCTGGTGCTGTCGCTGAGGGTGCTGGTGCTGTCCCTGCTGAGTCTGGAGCTGCCGCGCGGCCTCGGCCGTACTTCGTTCCGCTCCTTCAGCAGGTTCTTGGTCTTTCTCCTCCAGTAGAGGGTCCACCGCCTGTCCAGTCGCAGCCCCTACTGGAGCCTTCCTCTCCACTGCCTGCTCCCTCTCCTTACACTGGTCCTACTGGAGGTCTTGCTGAGCGTCGTGAGCCTGCGTCTCGTCCCGCGTCGCCTGTTCGTGCTGCTCGCGCTAGTGGTCGCAGTTCGCGTCAGCGTCCTCCTCCTGTCCCTGGCACGCACCGGATGTCTTTACGTCCGTCCACTGCTCCTCTGCGTGCCCCTTTGCCTTCTCCTCCTGAGTCCTCTCTTCCTGCGCTTGCGGACCCTGAGTCGGACTCTCTTCGTGCTGCCAGTCCCACTGTCACGCGTCTGCTTGCTACTGTCGTCACTGACCCCTCTTTTGAGTCCACTGCTGCGTCTGCTCTAGTCGCTGAGCTCGTCGACTTTGCTGCTCGCTGTCGTCTCGACTACGCTGCTAGTCTTGTTGCTGAGTCTGCGTCTGTCTGTCCTCCGTCCGTCGGGGGTGAGTGTGCTCTTGGCACGGACGTCCTAGAGGACAGGCAGGAGGAGTTACAGTGTCTAGCGGCTGCTTCACCTCATCTCGCGTCTGTACTGCTTGCCCCTGAGGGAGACCCGGATGCACTAGACATCCCGACTCCGCGTTCTTACGCGGAGGCCGTAGAGGGTCCCTACTCCTCTCAGTGGCAGGCAGCTATGGATGCAGAGATGGCTTCCTGGAAGTCCACAGGCACCTACGTTGACGCGGTTCCCCCTCCTGGGGCGAACATCGTCAGTGGCATGTGGATCTTCAGGGTGAAGCGGCCGCCGGGCTCTCCACCTGTCTTCAAGGCACGGTACGTTGCTCGTGGCTTCAGTCAGCGGCAGGGAGTTGACTACTTTCAGACCTTCTCTCCCACCCCGAAGATGACTACTCTTCGGGTGCTGCTGCACATAGCCGCTCAGCGCGACTACGAGCTTCACTCTCTCGACTTCAGCACTGCGTTCTTGCAGGGTAGCCTGCACGAGGAGATCTGGCTTCGCCGTCCACCTGGCTTCACTGGGACTTTCCCTCCTGGCACCCAGTGGAGCCTCCGACGGCCAGTCTACGGTCTCCGCCAGGCACCGCGTGAGTGGCACGACACACTGAGGACTACGCTTGCGGCTCTTGGGTTTGCTCCTTCTACTGCTGACCCGTCGCTGTTTCTTCGCACCGACACTTCCCTGCCGCCGTTCTACATCCTCGTGTACGTCGACGACCTGGTCTTTGCCACAGCGGACACTGCTGGACTCGCCTACGTGAAGTCCGAGCTGTTGAAGAGACACACGTGCACAGACCTGGGTGAACTGCGCAGCTACCTTGGCTTGCAGATCACTCGGGACAGAGCACGCCGCACCATTACCTTGACTCAGTCACACATGGTGCAGCAGGTCCTTCAGCGCTTCGGCTTCACGTACTCCTCGCCTCAGGCCACTCCTCTGCCTACTCGCCACTCACTCTCAGCTCTGCCTTCGGATGAGTCCGTAGAGTCGAGTGGTCCGTATGCGGAGCTTGTTGGCTGCCTCATGTACCTGATGACCTGCACACGACCTGACCTTGCATACCCTCTGAGCATTCTTGCACGCTATGTTGCTCCTGGGAGACACAGACCGGAGCACATGGCTGCAGCGAAGAGGGTATTGCGCTACCTGTGCAGTACGTCAGGCATGGGGCTAGTGCTTGGAGGGCGGAGTCCAGTGGTCCTTACCGGCCACGCGGACGCTTCTTGGGCTGACGACCAGGCTACGCAGCGGTCGTCACAGGGTTACACCTTCAGCCTTGGTTCCGGCTCTGTCTCGTGGCGGTCTACTCGCTCGTCTTCGGTTCTCGGCTCCAGTTGTGAGGCTGAGATCTACGCCGGGGCCATGGCTGCACAGGAGCTTCGCTGGCTCACCTACCTGCTGACTGACCTTGGAGAGCCGCCTCGTTCTCCTCCAGTGCTGTACGTAGACAACAAGGCTATGCTGGCCTTGTGTCGAGAGCAGCGCTTGGAGCACAGAACGAAGCACATTGCTCTCCGCTACTTCCTTGCTCGTGAGCTGCAGCAGCGTGGTCAGTTGCGACTTGCGTACGTGGCCTCTGAGGCCAACACTGCTGATGTGTTCACCAAGGCACTTGCGCCTTGTGACCATCAGCGCTTCTGCACCCAGCTGGGTCTTGTGCCTGTCTTGCCTCACTTGCTCTCCTCTTGACTTCACTTGTACTGTGACATATATATATACCTGCTCTTGCTTGTCTAGCTTTATATATATGTCTGTACTCTTGCTTGTGAACTGGCCTTTGGCCTTGCTCTTGTGCTCGGACTGTGTGGTGACTTTGTGATCCACCCTGAGCTTTGCTTGTCTTGCTTGAGTGGTCTTGTGACCCCTTGTTCTCCCCCACTTTGCCTATGGGGGTGTGTCAGAACATATCTATAGCTTATACTGCTGTGTAGGCTGTAGTGGGGTATCCCATAGGGGGTACAACCCAGTTAGGGTTTCATATTTGTACTGCTTTCATTCATAGTTCATTCATTCCTGCTTACTCTTTTCACAAAAGATACTTTCACCTATAATATTACTTCTCGTGATTTTCAAGCCTTTGAAAAATTCAGGGGAGGGTTAGAGGCCAAGAAAAAGCCTTTAGATATTATTCTGGTACCTGAGAAGTTGGGCAAAGCATTACAGAGCATAGAAAAGGGTCGTGCGTTCCGTGAAGTTAATATTCTCTCCCCGCAGCACAGTGCTAAGGCTCCCTACACAGCTGCAAAGGCTTAGAGGAAAATTCTAGGCTCAAGAGAAGTTGTTCAAGCCTCGGAAAAATCCTCTTACCCCCCATGTGAAGTTGGAAGTGAAAAGTGATGAGTCAGGTATATGAAATAGGGATGGTGCTCTCTTTGATGTACCCTATGTGATCCTATTAATGAGACCCTCTTCAGCTACTCAGCGCAGCAGAAACCACCACTCCTCAAGGTGTTATGCAAAAGACGACGCCTCCAGGCATTAGTGGACAGCGGTGCATCTCACTCAGTGTGTGACCGCGGGACGTTGGAGAAAATTGGAGAACCTTCGGAGGAGACCAAGTTCATGGAAATGATGGTGGACGGCACGAAACTTCCCATCCACGGCGAAGCATCACTGCAGCTGCACATAGGGGCGTTGAGGTGGAAGCCGACGTTGCCGATCACGAACATCAAGGGTTTAGATTTCATCTTGGGGTGAGATTTCTTGAAGCGGTTCAACCCCGAGATCGACTGGGTCAACCGAAAGGCGTGCATCTACAACAACGGGAAACGAGTGGAGCTACGAAGCTGGACGGATACAGGAGACGTTCCTGAAACCACACTGGCACACTTCGAACAGACGGTGAACGAGAGTAACACGGGTTACTTAACACTGGTGATGACAGCAGAAGAGGAGAAGAAGCCGAGCTTGGAGCTACCTGCAGCAGTAAAGGGGGTCTTGCAGTAGTACGAAGACATCATGCCAGACGACCTACCTGCAGGAGTACCTCCAGCACGCACCCATGAGCACGAGATCGTAGAGGAACCAGGTGCGAAACCTGTCTCATGTGCACCATACCGCCTTATTCCGACTGAACTAACGTACATGAAGAATCATATAGAGTATCTACTGGACAAACAACTGATCCGCCCATCCACCTCTCCCTATGGTGCATCAGTTCTCTTTACTCCAAAACCAGACGACATTTTATGGATGTGCATCGACTACCGCGCACTGAACAAACAGTCAGTAAAGAACAATCATCCCATACAGCGCATAGATGACCTACTAGACCAACTGCGCGGTGCAACAGTCTTTCGAAGCTGGACCTACGGTCGGTTTACTGGCACATCAAGTTGGCAGACAACTCGGTCCACAAGACGGCGTTCCGTACCAGATACGGCTACTACGAATACTTGGTGATGCCGTTCGGACTCTGCAATGCACCAGCGACGTTCCAGGCGGAGATGAATCACATCTTACGACCCCTATTGGACAAATGCATGGTGGTGTTCCTGGACGACATTCTCATCTACTCTAAGAACAGAAAGGAGAACGTGTACATGCCGTGCTGCTGCTCTCCGCCTCCGCTAACCCCCCCCCTGCCATGTTTCCCTTTTCCTTTTCCCCCTTCCCCCGCTTGCCTCTGCTCTCTTCGCCCCACCCTAGGCCCGAGAGTGCTTCGCCTCAAGCCTCGACAAGTCCAAGCTCTCAGGCCGAATGCTCGTGTGCAACCTCAAGATAAGGGACGTGCGAGAGGTAATGAGAGACACCACCACGGCTGCTCTCGGCGCCGCTGCCGTGCTGCTGCTCTCTGCCTCCACTTCCTCCCTGGCGCCGTCCCGCGTACCCTATACAGACGTTCCCGCTATTTACTTGAACGTTGTGAGGATCTATGATCGAGCTCAGAAAAGAGAATTGTAATTGAATTGAATTGAATGATCACCTGGGTAAAAAAAGAGACTATATATTGGCTCGACACAAGGCCCCGTAACCAGGTGTTACGCGAATGTTCCGCGGGTCGCGAAGCGTCCCGAACAGATCCCTCTCGAATTTGGTAGAAGGCAATTCGGTGGCAACCGAAAAGCCAGAATTCGGTGCACGCAACCTAGCTCGGTGCTATAACTAT
Organism: Closterium sp. NIES-65; assembly: GCA_948144175.1. Taxonomy (NCBI): domain Eukaryota; kingdom Viridiplantae; phylum Streptophyta; class Zygnematophyceae; order Desmidiales; family Closteriaceae; genus Closterium; species Closterium sp. NIES-65. Next base: position 1,280,521 of record CANXME010002377.1, on the reverse strand, counting down.
TATAAAATATAGGAAAGCACCTAGCCTAGGAAATCAAGCAATTCATGCATGCATATAATTATCCTATGCTAGAAATAGCATGATAAAGTAAAGGCAAGCAAGAATAGCTGGCATAAGCCGTCGTACTCTCTCACGTCCCCCCCTCAAAGCTGGGTGGCGTGAGATACACCCTGCTTGACAAGATAGTCCTTGAGAGCACGGCGTGCGTTGCCCATATCAGCTTCCGCAACCCAACTGTCCTCAGTGGGGTGGTATTCCTTCCAGCGTATCAGGAACTCGAGGGCCTTGCCGCCGCGGCGCCGATGAGTGAGAACGCGCTCAATCTCGTATTCTGGTTCATCCTGTATGAGTACAGATGGTGGTGGCGGTAGCTGCCGTCCCTGGAACAGTAGGTTGGGGTCCTTGTAGGGTTTCAGTAGCTAGACATAGAAAGCGTTGTGAAGCTTCCAAGTAGTAGGTAAGCTCAACCGGAATGTTACCTGTGCCTCCACGAGAAATGGACCATAGAAGTGAGGCCGGAGCTTGGAAGGTAGGTGAGACAGGTTCAAGTTGCGCGTTTCAAGAAGCACCTGATCTCCGACTACTACTAAGTGATCACGTCGCTGACGATCGGCATACTGCTTCTGGGAGGTCTGCATCGTGGTGAGTCGTCGCTGAGTCTTCTCCCATAGCTGCTGCATGGTGGTGACGAAGTCATGTGCGGCTTGGACGTGTGCCGGTGTGGTAGGCTGCTGTGGTGTGAGTGGTTCTAGTCCGTAACACAGGAAGAAAGGAGTTTTCCCTGTGGCTGCATGCGAGGCGTTGTTGTAAGCAACCTCTAGGGTCGGTAACTGTGTGTCCCAGTAGCTGACGTCGTCCTTGCAAGCTGTGCGCAGTAACTGTTCAACCACTTGATTGAGTCGCTCTGTCTGTCCGTTAGTCTGTGGGTGGTATGCTGAGGACATCGCAAGTTTGGTCCCCAATAATCCCATGAGCTCCTTCCAGAACTTACTCGTGAATTTGGGGTCTCTGTCTAAGATGAGTGTAGCGGGGATGCCGTGGATGGTGATGATGCGGTCGAAGAAGAGGCGAGTAGTTGCTTTAGCTGTAGCTGTGGCGTTGGTCAGTATGAAGTGACCCATTTTGGACAACTTATCGATCACTACGAGGATGGAATCGTGCCCCCGTGAGGTCGAAGGAAGTCGTGTGATGAAGTCGAGGCTAATGACCTGCCATGGTTGCTCCGGTACGGGTAGAGGCTGAAGTAACCCTGCTTTTTTTTGCTTGCTGCTCTTCATCCGCTGGCACGTGTCGCAAGAGGTGACGAACTGCTGCACGTCTGCTGCCATCCCGGGCCAGTAGTAATACTTCGCTATCCCTGCTAACGTCTTGTCGTTCCTGAAATGTCCTGCGTAAGGTACGTCGTGAAACTCCTCCAATAGGATATGCCGTAGCGGGGCGTAATTCGGTACCCAAATCTTTCCTGAACCCTTCCTTATAGCTAAGTCTTTCTCCCACTGTAACAGCTTCTTAGTCTGTGCTGTAGCAATCTCTGCGTCCACGTAGTATCCATGTTGGAATAGACCCTTGAGCAGAGGGTTCATTCCGTCGAGCTGGATGCCTGCTACATGTCCGGGGCGGCTCAACGCGTCTTCCTTGTTGTGTAGCCCGGGCTTGTAGACGATGTCGTAGTGGAAGTGAGTTTCCAAGAAGTCCACCCACCGCACCTTTCGTCGTGAGAGCGTTGGCTGTGACTTCAGGTATTTTAGACTGCAGTGGTCAGTATAGACTGTGGTCCTGCCTCCTGCTAGGTAACACCTCCACGCCTTGAAGGCTATGACTATCGCCAAGGCTTCCTTGTCATGGATGGCGTAGTTCAATTCTGCTCCGTGTAGCTTCATACTGAGGTAGGCAATGGGCTGCAAACCACGTCCGTGATCCTGCATCAGTACTGCTCCGACTACTTGGTCACTAGCGTCTGCTTCCACCACGTAGTCCTTGTCTGGGTCCGGTAGGATGAGTACTGGCGTTGTAGTCAGTGCTGTCTGTAGCTTCTCCATGGCTTACTGATGAGGAGTATCCCATTTGTAGGGCGTATCCTTTTTCAGTAGGTCGGTCAGTGGCGCTGCTATCTTAGCGCACTGCGGCACAAACCTGTTGTAGTAGTTGGCGAAGCCTAGGAACTGCTGCAACTCCTTCACGTTCTCCGGTACTTTCCACTTCTTAACGGCTTCGATTTTCTGCGGGTCCACGTGTACGCCCTCGGCACTCAACATGTGCCCGAGAAACTGCACCTTCTTCAGGGCGAAGTCGCTCTTCGACAGCTTCACGTAGAACTTGTTCTTCTGCAGGATCTCGAAGACCTTCCGTAGATGCTCCACGTGCTCCTTCATGTTCTTGGAGTAGATAAGAATGTCGTCCAGGTACACCACTACGCACTCGTCCAGCAGGGGTCGTAAGATGTGATTCATCTCCACCTGAAACGTTGCTGGTGCGTTGCAGAGTCCGAACGGCATCACCAAGTATTCGTAGGAGCCGTATCTGGTACGGAACGCCGTCTTGTGGACCGAGTTGTCTGCCATCTTGATCTGCCAGTAACCCGATCGTAGGTCGAGCTTCGAAAAGACTGTTGCACCACGCAGTTGGTTGAGTAGGTTGTCTATGCGCGGTATGGGATATTTGTTTTTAACTGTCTGTTTGTTTAGTGCGCGGTAGTCGATGCACATCCGTAGACTGCCGTCTGGTTTTGGTGTGAAAAGAACTGGTGCACCGTAGGGAGAGGTGGATGGGCGAATCAGTTGTCTGTCCAGTAGATACTCTATCAATTTCTTCATGCTTCTTAGCTCGGTCGGACTCAGTTGGTATGGTGCACATGAGACGGGTTTCGCACCTGGTTCCTCCACGATCTCGTGCTCGTAAGTGCGTGCTGGAGGTACGCCTGCAGGTAGGTCGTCGGGCATTATATCCTTGTACTGCTCCAAGACCTCCTTCACTGCCACAGATAGCTCCGAACTCGGCTTCTCCTCCTCTGGTGCTGCCATAACTAGTGCTAAGTAACCCGTGTTACTCTCGTTCACCGTCCGTTCAAACCGTGCCAGTGTCGTTTCAGGAACGCTCCCTGTATCCGACCAGCTTCTCAGCTCCACTCGCTTTCCGTTGTTGTAGATGCACGCCTTCCTATTGACCCAGTCGATCTCGGGGTTGAACCGCTTCAAGAAATCTTGCCCCAAGATGAAGTCTGATCCCTTGATGTTCGTGATCGGCAACGTCGGCTTCCACCTCAGCGCCCCTATGTGCAGCTGCAGTGATGCTTCGCCCTGGATGGGAAGTTTTGTACCGTCCACCATCGTTGCCGTGAACTTGGTCTCGTCCGAAGATTCTCCAATTTTCTCCAATGTCCCGCGGTCGCACACCGAGTGAGACGCACCGCTGTTCACCAGTGCCTGGAAGCGTCGCCCGTTGCAGATCACCTCGAGTAGTAGTGGTTGTTGCTGTTCTGTGTAACCGTAGATGGTCTCGCTTATAGGATCGTAGGGTACATCAAATAGATTATCCCTCGGTCCTGCGCTCGAAGGTGCTGACTCCATATCAGTTTCCAACTGAGTATGGTTAGAAGGATTTATCCGAGCCCGATTCAGCTTCGTCTTTGCCTGGAACCTTCCCTTAAGCCTTTGCAGCTGTATAGGCTTCTCGTGTGGGCAATGGGGAGCCTTAACACTGACAAAATTAGAAGAAGAAAGAGAAATGAACTAGTAGAAATGGGGATACAAATAGCAAACCCTAGAAGGGTTGTACTCGCTATAGAGCACCCCACTACAGGCTAGAACATAAGAATAATATTCTGACAAACACTATGCTGCGGGAAGAGAATATGAACTCCTTGGAACACACGACCCTTTTCAACGCTCCGGAGTGGTTTGCCCAACTTCTCAGGTACCTGAATAATGTCAAAAGGCTTTTTCTTCGCCTTGAAATCTCCCCTGAATTTTTTAAAGGCTTGAAAACCTCGACAGGAAATATTCTTACACTCGAGGGTGTTCGGCTGGAGTTTCCCGGTCGGTGCAGAGTCTTGTTTCGCGGAGCCTCCATTTGTCTCGGCGATTTGAGAAAACTGAAACGACGATTTCCCCTGTTGCTGGCCGATCGTGGCGTTTTAAATTCGCGCCATCATGTCCTCCTTTTGTCGCCATCGTGGATGTCGCACTTATGTTGCCCTGCAGCTCCGCTCGTGCCTTCTTCATTTTCCAACACGCCAAGAATCGATGTCCTGCTGCGCCGCAAAATTCGCACTTCTCATATTTTGTCGGCCGCTGCTTCGCATCGATCTTGTCGATATCCATTGGGTTGGCGGTCGTGGGTGGTGCCGATCTCTTCGTGCCAAATGATCGGTTCCGCACGTGGCGTTGTGTCTCGGGTTCACATCGCATCAGCGCATCGAATCTCTCTGCTGCACACACCATGTCGCGGTAGTTGTTGTAGTTTGTGCGGAGATAACTGCTGCAACGGGAGCTAGACTACGGGCTAGGCACGTGTGCTCGTGTGATCTCTGCGTTCGTTCACTTAGTCGTTTCCTTGTGTTCACGCTTCTTGCTAGTTCACGGGGAGAATCGGCAAGAGTTTCACTAGGAAAACATAACAACAATGATAGTAACAACATTGGCATCACAGACTACATCAGTGCTAGCTAGGCTGCTGGTCGACCTCCAGCGCAGCAGCGCTCGCACCGCTCCAGCGTTGCAGAGTAGCGGTTCGCCAACGTTGCTTGTCCACGGTGTGCCAGTGCTGCAGCAAGTCGGCTGCACAGCGTTGCACCCGCAGGACAACGGTGCACCTGCTTCGCAGGTGCGCGCAGCTGGTTGGTGCGCACTTCCCTGTCACGTGCACAGCGCAGACGCCTGGCAGACTCCACGCCAGCGACTGCGCCCACCAGCCACGTCGACCTCGGGATACCACCCCCGAGGTCGGCCTCGCAGACTCCACCCTGGCGACACTCGCACACATCGCCCGGGTATCCCGGTCGACCGGGCAACCACGCCTTGCCGACTAGCGCAGTTCGTAGCCGGCCGCGCATGCCCGGCGTCCCCAGTCCGGCGTCCAGGCGCTCAGGACGCCTTCCGAATCCCCAGGTCGGCGCCCAGACGCCCAAGACGCCGAGCAAACCTCCAGAGCGGCGTCCCTCCTCCCAGGACACCGACCAGATGCCCAGGTCGGTGTCTGGGCCCCCCGGGACGCCCAGGTCGGCGTCCGGACCCCCAGGACGCCGTGCAGGCGCCCACGACGTCGACCAGGCGCCCGGGTAATCGTGGCGACGCCCAGCTCGGCATCCAGCTTCCCAGGACGCCATCCAAGCGTCCGAGATGCCAACCAGGCGTCCAGGGCGGCGTCCAGGGCGGCGTCCTCCTGCTCGGCGCCCTCCAGCCAGGCGCCCTCCAGCTTGGCGCCCTTGTAGTGGCCCCCGTGCCCACTGCTGCAGGTCGGCTGCAACCCCCGCACATCCGACCACAAGGTTGGCTCCGCCCAAGCGAGGACGGGGCCTTACAACGCTCCCGTTGACACTCCCCTGCCGCGTTGACGCTTGGGCTCCTAGCCCACACGGCAGTACAGCTCCGAGAATAGCCCGTTGGCGTGCACCCAACACAGAGCACGCCGGTCACCGCACCAGCCATGCAAGAGGGCATGGCACCTACTGCTGCACGTCGTTGTCGCCGTCGCCCACGTCGGCCAAGCGCACCTGGCCGATTGCGACGGAGCACCGGTTGAAGGCCGGATAGTGCAGCGCCTTCGTCAGGAAGTCGGCTGGCTGCTAAGCAGTCGGGATGTACTGCAGCGAGAACTTCCCACGCTTCACCATGTGCTGCAGCCAGGCCTGTCGCCGCTCCATGTGCTTGAGGTTGCCTGTCAACCCCATGCCCTCGGCGACCGTGATGGCCGACTTGTTGTCCACGCGCAGGACAGTCGGCTTCCCGGCGTTCAGCTGCCGGAACTCGGCGAGGAGGAAGCGAAGGTGGCGTCCCTCCTTGCCAGCTTCAGTGGCCGCCACGTACTCCGACTCGGTCGACGACAGCGTCGCACACTTGATGCGCTGGCTCGACCAGGAGACTGCAGCCCCAACGTAGATGAACACATAGCCACCCGTGCTCGTCCTGTTCTGCTTGTCACCGGCGTCGTCGGCGTCCACGTAGCCGACCAGCTCGAGCGACTCAGGTCCACCGCCGAACTCCAGGGCGGTGTCACGTGTGTTGGCGAGGTAGGCAAGGCAACGGTCGACCTCGCGCCAGTGCTGGTCGCTCCTCACCGTGAGGCCGCTCCCCAGCTTGCTGCAGGCAAAGGCGATGTCCGGCCTCGTCGTCGTCGCCGCAAACTGCAGCGAGCCGACCTTCTGCCGGTACTCCTCCTCCTGCCGTTCCTGCGCCACCTCGTCGTCGAAGGTGAGCTCGGCGTAGGCGTCGACCGAGACCGGCGTCTTTGGGGTGCGCCCGGTCTGCTCCTCATCGATGAAGCGCCTACGTAGCTTGTCGGCGTAGCCTTGCTGGTGCAGCCACAGTTTCCCCGGCGACCTGTCGCGCACGATCTCCAGCCCGAGGTACTTCTGCACCAGCGAGATCTCGCGCAGCTCGAAGGCGGCTTCCAGCAGCTCCTTCAGCTCCTTCAGCATCGCGGCGCTGCTGCTAGCGGCGAGCAGGTCGTCAACGTAGACCAGCACCCAGCAGGCCACTCCGTCCTCGCCGACCTTGAAGTAAAGAGCCTCGTCGACCTGGCTCTTCTTCCACCTGGCGCCGACCAGCACATCGTTGAGCGCCAAGTACCACAGCAGCGGCAACTGCTTCAGCCCATACAGGCTCTTCAACAGCCTGCACACCCGGCCGGATCCGTCGTTGAAGTAGTCCGGCTGGTGCATGTACAGCACCCGGTCGAGCTTGCTATGCAGGAAGGCGTTCTTCATGTCGAGCTGCATTAGGTTGAGGTTGAGGACGGCGACGATGCTGAGGAAGATCCTCAGCGTGACGTAGCTGCCCACCGGCGTGAACGTCTCGTCGTAGTCGGCGCCGTACACCTGCGTGAAGCCCTTCACGACCAGCCTCGCCTTCTCTTGCTCGACGGTGTCGTCGATATGGTACTTCGTCGTCAACACCCACCGGTTCTTCATGATGTTCACTCCCGGCGGGCGTTCGACCAGCTCCCACGTTCCCATGTTAACGAGGCTACGGATCTCCTCTTCCATGGCGGCCTTCACCGCCGGGCCCTTCCAGCTTGCCAACGCCTCCTTCACCGTCATCGTCACGATGTCCCAACGGTGCTCAGGGTCGGCCAGCATGTCGAGGTCGAGCTCCGGAAACTCCTCATCCTCCTCGGCGTCGTCGTATAGCAGGTCATCGTCATCGTCCACGTCGTACACCGTGGTGAAGGCGGCGGGGACAAAGAAGTCAGGCGGCCTCCGAAGTCGGCCTGAACGCCGTGGTCCTGGCTGGACCTCCTCGGCGTCCCCTCCATCGTCGCCGTCGTCGCTGCCCTCGGCGTCCTGCTGCTCCTCAGCTGGCTTACCAGCCGACTGCTCCCCTGTGGTCGCCTCCCCTGCCGACTGCCCGGTCGCCGACTGCTCCTTGGTCGGCGTCGCTGCTGCATGCTCCCCTGTCAGCTGCTGTTCTGCAGGCGCCTCCTTTACCGGTTTCACCAAAGGCGTCTGCACCACCTGCTACCTCCCAGTCGGCGTCAACTTTGCTCCCACACCGACTTGCACAGCATCACGTCGGCCACCGGCGATGCTTGGGGTCGGCGCCACAGGTGACGCCTCACGTCTCCCCTCATCACCGAAGGCTGACGACGGGGTCAGTTCATGCAAGTCGGCGTCCAGGGGAGGGGCAGGTGAAGGGTAGGGACCGGGGACGTCCTCGGCGTCCTCACCAGCAAGCGCACCGACCTCGGCGAGCAGAGGCACCGACGCCGTCGAGGTGACCGTTGGCGGGTGAACCGGCATCCACCCTGACACCGGCCCGTGCGCCGATTTCCACATGACCAGCGACATGTTTTCGTAGAACACCACGTCCGACGTGGTGACCACCCGGTTGTCGGAGATGTCGAGGAGCTCCCAGCCCTTGCTCTCCTCCGACACGCCAAGGTGAAGGCCCCACCGGGCCATCGGCTGCAGCTTCCCACCACGCTGCTACTCGGGGACTAAGAACTGCGCCATGCAGCCCCACACCCGCGCCAGCGACAAGTCGGGCTTCTTCCCGGTCAGCAGCTGGTACGGCGTCGTCCCCGGCGGCAGCGCCGACCTCTCAAGGCAGTTGCGGACCCAGACGGCTTTCCGGAGAGCGAGGTGCCACCAGTGGTGCTGCACGCCCATGTGCAGCAGCATCGTCCGCACCGACTCCACCACCATCCTCATCTCCCGCTCCGCCATGCTGTTCTGCTGCGGGGTGTATGGGCAGGTTAGATCGTGGACGATCCCCTTGCCGTTCACGAAGTCGGTGAACTGCTTCCCGAGGAACTCCCCTCCTCGGTCAGAGCGCAGCATCACCACCGACTTCTTCGTCTGCCGCTCAGCCACCGCCAGCCACTGCACGAATACCGGCAATGCATCTGACTTCTTGGCGACCGTCTTCACCCACACGTAGCGGGTCTTGCGGTCCTTCAGCAACAAGAAGTACAGGCTGCCATCCTTGGCAGCCACGCAGAACGGCCCGCACAGGTCGATGTGCACGACGGCCAGCACGTCGTCGGCGTTGGAGCCTTGGTCGGGGAAGGTGTGCCGCGCCAGCTTCCCGCCGACGCATGAGACACACGGTGAGTCGGCGCTTGTCGCCAACTTGAGGTCCAGCCCAATGGCGACCTCGTTCTTTGCCGAGTTCCTGATGGTGTCCATGCCGACGTGCGCAAGCCTTGCGTGCATCCTGTCCGGCGATGCCTTCGTCGCCGAGACGATCGCGCGCAGGGCCACTACCTCCGTGGTAGGCGTTGTTGGCGTGGCCGAGCAGGGGCGCAGGTCGGTGCAGAGGACACGCCCGGTGTACATCGCCCGACCGAGCACCTCCCCTGCTGCCGAGACGAGCAGCATCCCGTCGCCGTCCTCCTGCAGCTTCACGCCGTGCTCTTTCAGCTGGCCGGCTGAAAGCAGGTTTGCCCGGACGCTGGGTACGTAGAGCACATCGGGGATGAGCACCTGCTTCCCGGCCTCCCCTTGCATAGCGACAGTGCCGCGGCCCTAAACGTCCTGGAGCGCCCCATTGAAGCCGCACACGTGCTTCACGTCGCCGCTCGGCCCCAAGTCGACGAAGGCATCCTTCGTCCCCATTAGGTGGTGCGAGCAGCCGCTGTCGAGCAGAACCACCGCTGGGTTCGCCTGCACAGCTGCTGCTACCGCCTAGAAGTCCTCGCCGGCCTCCGGCGCCAGTGAGACGGTCGGCTCCACGACACCGACCAGCGAGCACGACGCCGCCTTGTCGTCTCGCCCCGTGCCGCCTGCAGAGGAGTCGGCGTCCGTCACCGAGGCCGACTTGCTCGACTGCTTCTCCTTGCACGGCTTGTTTCCTCGACGTGGACGACGGCTGGCCGACCTCCCGCAGCCTCCCTTAGCGTCGTCGTCGTCGGTATCGCTGCGGTCGGGACACTCGAAGGAGAGGTGGTCGGGGCTGCGGTAGATCCAGCACTCCCGGCGGCGACTTCCTCCTCCTCGACCACTGTCTTTGGCCGACTTCTTCTTGTCGGCGTCCTTGCTCGGCTTCCAGCCACTGCTACCGCCGCCGCCCGACTGCCCACGCTGCCTTGGTCGGCCTCCTTGCTTCGTCGGGGCGACGAAGTTGGCCTGCGCCAAGAGCTTCTGGGATCGCTCGGCCTCCTGCATCGCCTCGTCCTGCAGGATATACAAGGTCAAGTTGTCCTCGTTGAGAGTCGCCCTCATGCTCGGCGCCATGGACAGCCGCTTCAGCAGGTTGTAGCTGTTAGAGACTCCCTGCATGACGTGAGTGGGTGACGTACGACGCCGTCGAGTACTGCGCGCCGGCCATCCTGATGGTGGCGAGTATTCGCCGGGCCCGGTTGTAGTAGTCGGTCGCCGTCTCCTCGTCGCCCATACGCAGGTGCGTCAGCTGTCCCTCTAGCTGAGCGATGAACAAGTCGTCGGTGACTTGGTAGGTCTCGGCACCATTTCAAAGCGATCTGCACGCCTGGCGTGCAGCACCGCGAGATGACCGTGAGGGTCAACAACTGCACGGCGCAAAACTCCGCACGCAGGTCGGGGTGGTGCGCCCCCGGCGTCGCCACGGTCCCTCGGGCGAAGCCAATCAGCCCGGCCATCTCCAGCTGGGGCTCGATGGCTTCCTTCCACGTGAGGATGTCTTGTCGACCAACGAGCGGCGGGGTGACCGAGATCCTGTCTGGCGCAAAATTGAAGTAGCCGTAGCTCGGTGCAATCCCGCCCGCCGTCACCTGGGTCGCCGACATCGGCGACAATCCACTTCGTCGTCCTCCGACGTCGCCCTGCAAGGAGCCTGCAGCTGCCGATGACTGCCCCCCTCGTGCCTGAACGCCGCCGACTTCATCGGCGTGAATCACACCACGCTGCCTCGACGTGCCTCCCGCACTGCTGCCAACTTGGTCACCTCCGGCGTTGACGCCCACGTCGACACCGCCTTTGTTGGTTACCGGTCGAGGAGAAGCTGGTCGTGAGGAGGGATGTTCCATCGCCCACATGGAGCGGAGTCTTGCCTCGACGACTGCCCATGGTATCGCCCCGTACTCCTGTGCCTCATGGCGTCTCCTCGCATCCTCCAGCCGTCCCTCTAGGGTGTCCATCACCTCGGCGTCGCCTACGCGCACGCTAGTGACTGCACGGCTGCCGGTCTACGAACACGATCGGTAAGTGCTAAGTCGGCTAGACTCAACTACATCGCGGTGTCGTCCACGCTCACCGCACCATGCGAAGATAACTGCTGCAATGGGAGCTAGACTACGGGCTAGGCACGTGTGCTCGTGTGATCTCTGCGTACGTTCACTTAGTCGTTTCCTTGTGTTCACGCTTCTTGCTAGTTCACGGGGAGAATCGGCAAGAGTTTCACTAGGAAAACATGACAACAATGATAGTAACAACATTGGTATCACAGACTACATCAGTGCTAGCTAGGCTGCTGGTCGAAATCCAGCGCAGCAGCGCTCGCACCGCTCCAGCGTTGCAGAGTAGCGGTTCGCCAACGTTGCTTGTCCACGGTGTGCCAGCGCTGCAGCAAGTCGGCTGCACAGCGTTGCACCTGCAGGACAACAGTGCACCTGCTTCGCAGGTGCGCACAGCTGGTTGGTGCGCACTTCCCTGTCACGTGCACAGCGCAGACGCCTGGCAGACTCCACGCCAACGACTGCGCCCACCAGCCACGTCGACCTCGGGATACCACCCCCGAGGTCGGCCTCGCAGACTCCACCCTGGCGACACTCGCACACATCGCCCGGGTATCCCGGTCGACCGGGCAACCACGCCTGGCCGACTAGCGCAATCCGTAGCCGGCCGCGCATGCCCGGCGTCCCCAGTCCGGCGTCCAGGCGCTCAGGACGCCTTCCGAATCCCCAGGTCGGCGCCCAGACGCCCAAGACGCCGAGCAAACCTCCAGAGCGGCGTCCCTCCTCCCAGGACGCCGACCAGATGCCCAGGTCGGTGTCTGGGCCCCCCGGGACGCCCAGGTCGGCGTCCGGACCCCCAGGACGCCGTGCAGGCGCCCACGACGTCGACCAGGCGCCCGGGTAATCGTGGCGACGCCCAGCTCGGCATCCAGCTTCCCAGGACGCCATCCAAGCGTCCGAGATGCCAACCAGGCGTCCAGGGCGGCGTCCAGGGCGGCGTCCTCCTGCTCGGCGCCCTCCAGCCAGGCGCCCTCTAGCTTGGCGCCCTTGTAGTGGCCCCCGTGCCCACTGCTGCAGGTCGGCTGCAACCCCCGCACATCCGACCACAAGGTTGGCTCCGCCCAAGCGAGGACGGGGCCTTACAACGCTCCCGTTGACAGTTCGCGGCAATCACCTGTTGGCGGACTTCCATTTTTAGCCCCTCAGTATACGCTTGGATTTTTTCCCCTTCGATCAGGTCGGTAATTCGGTTGAAGAGGCTCTACATCTGCTGCGTGTACTGTGTTACACTGCCGAACTGTTTATGGCGATGAATCTGCTGTCGCGCCATGTAGCTGGAGTTGATTGTTCGAAACGTTGAATTAAAGCTTCCCGAAACTGCGTCCATGACCCCTCGCCTCGGACCTCGTTGCTATTGTAAATCCACTCGAGCGCTGGGCCTCGTAAAAGTGTCGCTGCGAGCCGAATCCGCATTGCATCGTGTGTCGGGGTCGTACAGCCAACGGCCTCGAAGTAAATTTCGAGGGTCGCAATGAATCGACGGACGTCGGTGTCTCTCGCATTCGGATTGAACGATTCCGATAGCCTCGGACATGCCGCCTCAAGATTCACTGTAGCTGCTGCCGCTGCTGCTGGGTGAAGTGTCGGTGTCGCTGTTGTTGCTGCTGGCGTCGCTGCTGCATTCTTTGCTACGTTCGCTTCTGCTATGGCGGCTACCAACTGGTTGGCGAGAAGCTCCTCTATTCGCTGGAGTGCCGCTCGCATCTGGTCCAGGCCGGTGTGTAACTCCGTAATTTTTCGTACGGAATTATCACCATTTTCCTCCATTTGGCGATGTATAGGAAGATATGCAACAAAAATAATCGGATTCTAGGCGCTGGTCATCTTACTCTGCGTCGAGTTGACTGCAGAAATGACGAGGGCTGATCGCGTAATTCTCCCTTAGTCTAAATTTGCGTCTGATTTTGGCCGTTGAGAAGAAATTCGATCCGACGCTCCAAATTCCAACTTTTTTGGGCGAAATTCTCGGGGCCGTTGAGATTCGAATCGATCCGACGTTCGAAATTCCAACTTTTTCGCCACTGGACCTGAGGAGTGTTCGAAAACCGGTTCGAGGGGGACGTTAGAAAATAGCGCGGACTGGTTTACGTACCCGAAATTGACAAGAAGTGAGAATGGAATGAATGAACTATGAAACAATTGGTACAAGTACTAACCCTAATTGGGTTGTACCCCTTATGGGCTACCCCACTACAGCCTACACAAATGTATAAGCTATAATGTTCTGACACACCCCCATAGGCAAAGTGGGGGAGAACAAGTGGTCACAAGACCAGTCAAGCAAAGCAAAGCAAAGCAAAGCAAGCTCAGGGTGGATCACAAAGTCACCATACAGTCCAAGCACAAGAGTAAGGCCACAAGGCCAGTTCACATGCAAGGTCATATATATAAAGGTAAAACAAGCAAGGGCAGGTATAGAAAGAAGACAGTAAAAACAAGATCAACAAGTGAGCAAGTGAGGCCAGGTAGGCACAAGACCTAGCACAGTACAGAAGCGCTGATGATCACAAGGCGGAAGGGCCTTGGTGAAGATATCAGCAGTGTAAGCCTCAGAGGCCACGTAGGTGAGGCGGAGCTGACCACGCTGCTGCAGCTCACGAGACAGGAAGTAGCGGAGAGCAATGTGCTTCGTTCTGTGCTCCGGTCTGTGCTCCCGACACAAGGCCAGCATGGCCTTATTGTCTATGTACAGAACTGGAGGAGAACGAGGCGGCTCTCCTAGGTCAGTCAGCAGGTAGGTGAGCCAGCGTAGCTCCTGTGCAGCCATGGCCCCTGTGTAGATCTCAGCCTCACAGCTGGAGCCGAGAACAGAGGACGAGCGAGTAGACCGCCACGAAACAGAGCCGGACCCAAGGCTGAAGGTGTAACCCTGTGACGACCGCTGCGTAGCCTGGTCGTCAGCCCAAGAAGCGTCAGCGTGACCTGTGAGGACTACTCGACGTCGCCCTCCAAGCACTAGCCCCATGCCCGACGTACTGCACACGTAGCGCAACACCCTCTTCGCTGCAGCCATGTGCTCTGGTCTGTGTCTCCCAGGAGCAACATAGCGTGCCGAGATGCTAAGAGGGTATGCAAGGTCGGGTTGTGTGCAGGTCATCAGGTACATGAGGCAGCCAACAAGCTCTGGGTACGGGCCACTCGACTCTACGGACTCATCCGAAGGCAGAGCTGAGAGCGAGTGGCGAGTAGACTGAGGAGTGGCCTGAGGCGAGAAGTACGTGAAGCCGAAGCGCTGAAGGACCTGCTGCACCATGTGTGACTGAGTCAGGGTAATGGTGCGCTGTGCTCTGTCCCGGGTGATCTGCAAGCCAAGGTAGCTGCGCAGTTCACCCAGGTCTGTGCACGTGTGTCTCTTCTGCAGCTCGGACTTCACGTGGGCGAGTCCAGCAGTGTCACCAGTGGCAAAGACCAAGTTGTCGACGTACACGAGGATGTAGAACGGCGGCAAAGAGGTGTCGGTGCGTAGAAACAGCGACGGGTCGACTGTAGAAGGAGCAAACCCAAGAGCCGCAAGTGTAGTCCTCAGTGTGTCGTGCCACTCACGGGGCGCCTGGCGGAGACCGTAGACTGGCCGCCGGAGGCTCCACTGGGTGTCAGGAGGAAACGACCCAGTGAAGCCAGGAGGGCGGCGCAGCCAGATCTCCTCGTGCAGGCTGCCCTGCAGGAAAGCAGTGCTGAAGTCAAGAGAGTGAAGCTCGTAGTCGCGCTGAGCGGCTATGTGCAGCAGCACCCGAAGAGTGGTCATCTTCTGGGTGGGAGAGAAGGTCTGAAAGTAGTCAACTCCCTGCCGCTGACTGAAGCCTCGAGCCACGTAACGCGCCTTGAAGACAGGCGGAGAGCTCGGCGGCCGCTTCACCCTGAAGATCCACATCCCACTGACGATGTTCGCCCCAGGTGGGGGAACCTCGTCGACGTAGGTGCCTGTGGACTTCCAGGAAGCCATCTCTGCGTCCATGGCCGACTGCCACTGAGAGGAGTAGGGACCCTCGATCGCCTCAGCGTACGATCGAGGAGTCGGGATGTCTGGTGCATCAGGGTCTCCCTCAGGGGCAATCAGCGTGGACATGAGATGGGGCAAAGCAGCCGCAAAGCAATGGAACTCCTCCTGCCTGTCCTCAAGGACGTCCGTGCTAAGAGCACACTCACCCCCGACGAACGGAGGACAGACAGACTCAGACTCAGCAACAAGACTGGCAACGTAGTCTAGACGACAGCGAGCAGCGAAGTCGACAAGCTCAGCAACGAGAGCAGACGCAGCAGCATTCTCAAAGGAAGGGTCAGTGACGGCAGTAGCAAGAAGGCGCGTGACCGAAGGACTAGCAGCACGAAGGGAGTCAGACTCCGGGTCAGCAAGAGAAGGAAGAGAGGACTCTGGAGGAGACGGCAAAGGGACACGCAGAGGAGCAGTGGAAGGACGCAATGCCATCTGGTGTGTGCCGGGGACCGCAGGAGGACGCAGACGCGCAGTACGACCACTAGTGCGAGCAGCACGAACAGGTGACGCGGGACGAGACGCAGGCTCACGACGCTCAGCAAGACCTCCAGTAGGACCAGTGTAGGGAGAAGGAGCAGGTAGAGGGGAGGCGGGCGGTAACTGTGACTGCGACTGGACAGGCGGTGGACACTCTAGGGGAGGAGCAGGACCAGTAGAGGGCGGGAGACCAAGAACCTGCTCCAGGAGCGGAACGAAGTACGGCCTCGGCCGCGCAGCGCCTCTAGAACCAGCAAGTACGGCACCAGTACCCCCAGCGGCAGCACCAACGCCAGCAGAACCTCCAGCTCGAACAGCGCCAACTCCAGTACCCTCAGAAGCACCAGCGCCAGTAGCACCGCCAGCGCCAACACCCCCAGCAGCTCCAGTTCCAGCAGCACCAACTCCGGTAGGACCGTCAGCACCAGTAGAAACACCAGCGCCAACACCCCCAGCAGCTCCAGCTCCAGCAGCACCAACTCCAGTAGGACCGTCAGCACCAGCTGCCTCAGCAGCACCCCCAAACGCACCAGCACCAGTAAAAACACCAGCGCCAACACCCCCAGACTCAGCAGCACGTCTCCAGCGGCGGGCGAACCACACGCGCAGCTCCTGTGGAGAGAGCGGCTCCCGCCTTGACGAAGTACCGCCGGCGTCCACACGAGCAGACCCAGCACCCCCAGGCGCCGCACCCCCAGACTCAGCACCCCCAGGCTCAGCACCCCCAGATCCAGCACCCCCAAACTCAGCACCCCCAGACCCGGCACCCGCAGACCCGGCACCCGCAGGCTCAGCACCTCTAGCAGCACCAGAGTCTACAGCTACCTCGACAGGCTCGACTGCGTCTACCTGAGACACACCTGAAGGGGCAGGACCCTGAGGTGGGAGGGGGTCTACCTGAGTAGCACCTGGCGCAAGGAAGAGCGGCGGCGGGGGGAGGGGCGCAGTGCAGTAGGGGAAGAGACGGTAGTAAGGCACGGACTCGTCAAAGGTGACGTCCTGGGAGGAAAGAACACGGCGCGTGGTGGGGTGGTAAAACTGCCAGCCAGGCGCGTCAGGTGGGAAGCCAAGGAAGACGCAAGGAACAGCACGGGGGGACAGCTTGTCCGCAGACAAGTCGCGGACAAACGCCCGAGATCCCCAGACCTGAAACGCAGACGCATCGCCAACCTTCCCTGTCCACCTCAAGGCGGGGGAGGTCTCTGGCAAGGAGACCCGGGGCTGAAGGTTGAGCTGATGCGCGGCGTACTGAACCGCAAACGGCCACAGAAAATGGGGGGCAGCCGCATGCATCATGGACGTACGAGCGACGTCCATGACCATGCCAATGCGGCGCTCAGCAATCCCATTTTGCTGTGGAGAGGCCGGAAGCGTGAAGGTCTGGCGGATGCCCTGTGCCCGTCAGAAGGCTCCCAGACGGGCAGAGGAAAACTCCCCTCCTCTGTCCGAGTGCAGACGCAAAACAGGAAAGTCCGAGCCGAAACTCTCTCTGAGCTGGAGACGAGCTGCGCGGATCCAGTCGATCAACACCTCAGTGACGTCACCCTTGCTGCGCAAGGGGAAGACTGTGGTGTAACGCGAGTAGTCAACAACAACCAGCAGAAAGTACCGCTCTCTCCCCTGCCCACTGACGCGGACTGGGCCCCACATGTCCATGTGTAGAGTCTGCAGCGGAGCCTCTGTCGAAGGAAACTCGAAGGAGTGAGGGGCGGCGCGCTGTCGCCCCTCGACGTAGTGAACGCAGGTAGGGCCAGGCCCCGGAGGAAGGGTAGGGAGAGACCAAGGAAGACCACAGACAAGGACACGGGAGGCCATGCCTCGGAGACGAGGCAAGGAGGGGTGACCAAGGCGGTGGTTCCAAAGGAGAGTCTGGTGGGACAGCAGACGACACGAGCAGGGGGCAGACTCAGGACCAGACCTGGACGCCGCAGCAAACACCTGACTCGACGCAGCTACCTGGGCAGACTCAGCAGTAGGAGGAGACTCAGCAGTAAGGGTGTACAGGCTCGACCCTGGCCGACGGGTGAACGTGGCCAAGTGTCGGCCTGTCCGAGCACACGTGCAGTGGGTCAGTCGCTGACTCGCAGGAGTGAACTGGTCAACCCCTCGATCCTGTAGGTCCGCTCCACTCACCAAGTTCGTAGAGAACGAGGGGAGGTAGAGACCAGACAGGGTGCCAGAGGGGGCTGCAAGGCACGGAAGGACAGTGGAGAAGCTAGCAAGGACAGGACCCCCAGAGGGGTCTGCTAGGGAGAATGCAACCGGCCGACTAAGCGGCGTAAGAGTGGACGGTGTGGAAGGCCTGAGCCAACGTAGTACCTGAGAGAGCAGACTCACCAGCACCTGGGGCGGCAGACGCACTGGCACCTGGGGCAGCAGACGCACTAGCACCTAGAGAAGCAGTCTCACCAGCACCTAGAGCAGCAGCCTCAATGCCCGGGTCAGGCGGTACACACAGGTAACAGGCACCCTCAACACTATCAGCAACAGCATACATGGCAGCAAGAATAGCATCAAAGTCAAGATCAAAGATAGCAACGCCGGCCTTAGCCAGATCTCCCCAGCGAGGGATCTCTGACGCCTCAGGGAATTGGGTGGAGTGCGGTCCCCCGCACTGCTCACTAGTGCGGTCGCCGGTACGGAGAACGTAAGAGCAGGGACCAAAACCCCCACCGCGCTGACGTGCAGTGTACCACTCACGAAGCTGCTGAGGGGACAGGGTCACACCACTCCGCTGCTGCTGCTGGCGCTGACCACCACCGGCGCCACTCCTCCACGCAGAGTCGCGACTCGCTCCACCACCGCCGCCTCCGCCGCCTCCGCCACCTCCTCCACCTCCGCCTCCTCCACTACCTCCGCCGCCTCCGCTCCCTCCGCCACCTCCACCGCCTCCGCCGCCTCCACTGCTGCCACTGCCGCCGCCACCCCCAGCACCACTCCCACCACCACCCCCACTCCCTCCACCGCCTCCACCACTACCTCCACCGCCCCCTCCACCTCCTCCAGTGCCCTTGCCCCCCTTGCCCTTGCTGGTGCAACGTCTCCCGCTCGGGGCAGACGCAGCGCCGACCGACTCGAAACCAACGAGGTCGGCCGCAGCAGCAGAGGCAACAGAGGGCAAGAGGGGGGAGGGAGAACACCCCTCAAAGACAGGGGTGTGAGGGTCACCACGAGAGGCTCCTACAGCGACTATGCTCTTCTCTATTGCTAGGAGGGCCTTCTCGAGGAGGTCAACAGTGAGAGTGGTGGGGCAAACAGAGAGGAAGTGGTCCCTGACTACACGGAGAGAGTCAGGGAGACGGGTGACTTTGTAGTAGAGGGTGATGTACATGGGGGGGGGGGTTCTTGGCGCAGAACTCAACAGGAAGCGCAGCGCGGTAGCGAGTGTCACTAGTGCGGAGGTGCGTAATGAGGTCAGCAACAGTGGGAAAGGCAGCAAGATCAGGGAAGAGGTACGGTAGCATGAGGCGGCTCAGTGCAGCAGTGGCAGGGGAAGAGTAGCGTGCAACTACAGCGTCGTACAAGGTCTGAGCACTCTTGTACTGGCTAAAGTGTGCACGCTCAGTGGTCGGTAAGTGGCGGCGCACAGCAAGGCGAGCAGCAGCGTCACGTGTGGCCCACTGTGAGCGAACAGTGGCGTCAGCATCAGCAGCAGGGGCAGGGGAGGCACCAGAAGTGAGGTCAAACAGGGAGAGGCCGTCTGCCCTATCGCACTGCAGGAAAAGCTGCAGATCATCTACCCAGACCTCAAAGTCCACTGCTCGACCCTCAGCGTCAAAGGTGAGAACGCTGGGGGAAGCCATAACAGCAGGAGGGAGGGCAGTGCAGTGGCAGAGACTGTGCTCTTACCAGGTAGGTGGAGCGATCGGGCTGCTCGTCGGCTCGACTGTCGGGCGACTCGGCTGCAGGGCGGCTCGGCTGCTGGGCGGCTCGGCTGCTGGGCGGCTCGGGTGCTGGTGCGGGGCGGCTCGGCTGTCGAGCGGCTTGGCTGCTGGGCGGCTCGGCTGCTGGGCGGCTCGGCTGCACGGTGCTGGGCGGCTCGGCTTCGGGCGGCTCGGCTGCTGGGCGGCTCGGGAGGTCGGGCGGCTCAGGTGGCCGGCGGTTCGGCTGCTCGGCGTTGCGGGCGCTGGGAGGCGGGGTCGCAGGTGGTGGCGAGGTCGCAGGTGGCGGCGGGCCGCAAGGGTGGGCGGGGCCGCGGTGGCGACGGGGCCGAAGTGGCGCCTAAGTGGGGCCGTAGAGGGGCCGACGGGGCCGAAGTGGGGCCGTAGCGGGGCCGCAGCGGGGCCTAAGCGGGGCCGAAGCGGGGTCGTAGCGGGGCCTAAGCGGGGCCGTAGCGGGGCCGACGGGGCCGTAGCGGGGCCGTAGCGGGGCCGACGGGGCCGTAGCAGGGCCGTAGTGGGGCCGTTGCGGGGCCTAAGCGGGGCCGATGGGGCCGTAGCGGGGCCGTAGCGGGGCCTAAGCGGGGCCGTAGTGGGGCCGTAGCGGGGCCTAAGCGGGGCCGTAGCGGGGCCGACGGGGCCTAAGCGGGGCCGTAGCGGGGCCGACGGGGCCTAAGCGGGGCCGTAGCGGCCTAAGCAAGGCCGTAGAGGGCGGCTCGAGGGGCAGTAAGGGCGGCCGATAGGGGCCACTAAGGCGGCTCGAGGCGCTACTCGGGTTAGGAGCTAAGCGCGCTCCGGGCAGGGAAGGAAAAAAAATTCGTGGTGGGCCCTAGGCAGTATTCCCACTCGGGAACCTGCTCGATACCATGACGAGAAGTGAGAATGGAATGAATGAACTATGAAACAATTGGTACAAGTACTAACCCTAATTGGGTTGTACCCCTTATGGGCTACCCCACTACAGCCTACACAAATGTATAAGCTATAATGTTCTGACAGAAATTGGCGCTTTCCGTGGTCGCCCCCGCGGTTTTAAATGTCAAATTATAATATTGTGTAGGCTATAGTGGGGTAGCCTATATGGGGTACACATTTCTAGGGTCGCATATTTGTATCACTTCCATTCCTTAGTCATTCATTCTCGTTCTACTTTCCTCATGGTATCAGAGTAGGTTCCCCCGTGGGAACTGTGCCTAGGGCCCACCACATCGATCTTTTTTTCTCCTGCCCGAAGCGCACTCAGCCCGAGTCGCGCTCCGGGCTCTCACCTCTTCGAGCCGCCCTTCTCAGCGGCCCCGCCGCCCTTCTCAGCGACCCCGCCGCCCCACATTGCGGCCCCGCCGCCCTTCTTCGCGGCCCTGCCGCCCTTCGCTGCGGCCGCGCTGCCCCTCGTCGCGGCCCTGCCGCCGTTCGCTGCGGCCCCGCCGCCCGTCTCAGCGTCCCCGCCGCCCTTCTTCGCGGCCTCGCCGCCCTTCGCTGCGGCCCCGCTGCCTCACGTTGCAGCCCCGCCGCCCTTCGCTGCGGCCCCGCCGCCCGTCTCAGCGGCCCCGCCGCCCGTCTCAGCGGCCCCGCCGCCCGTCTCAGCGGCCCCGCAGCCCGTCTCAGCGGCCCCGCCGCCCTTCAGTGCGGCCCCGCTGCCTCTCTCGCTGCGGCCCCGCCGCCCTACTCGGCGGCCCCGCCGCCCTTCATTGCGGCCCCACCGCCTCTCTCACTGCGGCCCCGCCGCCCTACGCAGCGGCCCCGCCGCCCTTCACTGCGGCCCCGCCGCCTCTCTCGCTGCGGCCCCGCCGCCCTACTCAGCGGCCCCGCCGCCCTTCTACTGCGGCCCCGCCGCCCTTCTCAGCGGCCCCGCCGCCCTACTCAGCGGCCCTGCCGCCCTTCCCAGTGGCCCTGCCGCCCCTTCACCAGCGGCCCTGCCGCCCTACACCGCCCGCGCCGCCCGAGCCGCCCGAACCGCCCGAGCCGCCCGAGCCGCCCGACCTGCCCGAGCCGCCCGAGCCGCCCGAGCCGCCCGACTCTCCCGAGCCGCCCGAGCCGCCCGACCAGCCCGAGCCACCCGAGCCGCCCGAGCCGCCCGAGCCACCCGAGCCGCCTGAGCCGCCCGAGCCACACGAGCAACCCGAGCCGCCTGAGCCGCCCGAGCCGCCTGAGGAGCCGAGCTGCTGGTGCCACGGAGCCGCAGTTGCTGCTGTGCCGTCCGAGCAGCCGTGTTGCCATGCTGCTGTACTGCTGAGCTGCCCGACCCGCCCTGCCTGGTGAGAGCAGCGCTTCTGTCACTGCACTGCCCCTGTCCTACAGTTGGTACTGCTAGTCTGCTGCTGTCATGGCTACCCCCAGTGTTCTCGCTTTTGACGCTGAGGGTCGAGCCATTGACTTTGAGGTTTGGGTAGATGACCTGCAGCTTTTCCTACAGTGCGATAGGGCAGACGGTCTCTCCCTCTTTGACCTCACCTCTGGTGCTTCCCCTGCCCCTGCTGCCGATGCCGACACCACTGTTCGCTCCCAGTGGGCCACTCGCGATGCTGCTGCACGTCTTGCTGTGCGTCGCCACCTGCCTACCACTGAGCGCACGCACTTTAGTCAGTATAAGAGTGCTCAGACCTTGTACGACGCTGTAGTTGCACGCTACTCTTCCCCTGCCACTGCTACACTGAGCCGCCTCATGCTACCGTACCTCTTTCCTGACCTTGCTGCCTTTCCCACAGTCGCTGACCTCATTACGCACCTCCGCACTAGTGACACTCGCTACCGCGCCGCGCTTCCTGCTGAGTTCTGCGCCAAGAACCTCCCCCCCCATGTACATCACTCTCTATTATATAGTCACCCGCCTCCCTGACTCCCTTCGCGTAGTCAGGGACCACTTTCTCTCAGTCTGTCCCACCACTCTCACTGTTGACCTCCTAGAGAAGGCCCTCCTAGCAGCGGAGAAGAGCATAGTCGCTGCAGGAGCCTCTCGTGGTGACCCTCGCACCCCCATCTTTGAGGGGTGTTCCCCTTCCCCCCTGTTGCCCTCTGTCGCCTCTGCTGCTGCGGCCGACCTCGTTGGTCTTGAGTCAGTCGGTGCGGCGTCTGCCCCTAGCGGGAGACGCCGCTCTGGCAAGGGCAAGGGGGGCAAGGGCGCGGGTGGAGCCAGCGGGGGTGGTGGAGGTGGCGGTGGAGGCGGCGGAGGGAGTGGGGGTGGCGGTGGGAGTGGTGGCGGGGGTCGAGGTGTCGGTGGCAGCAGCGGAGGCGGAGGCCGCGGAGGCGGTAGCGGTGGGAGCGGAGGCGGCGGTGGTGGCGGAGGTGGAGGCGGCGGTGGTGGAGGAGGTGGAGCTGGTCGGGGTGGTGCTTCACAGCGGAGCGGCTCCGGTGGTGGTCAGCGCCAGTAGCAGCAGCAGCAGCAGCGTTCTCGGGACATCCCCCCTCCTCAGCAGCTCCGTGAGTGGTACACGCAGCGTCAGCGTGGTGGGGGATTTGGGCCGTGCACCTACGTCCTTCGCTCCGGCGACCGCGCGGGTGAGCAGTGTGGGGGTGCCCACCCCACCCAGCGCTGCTTTGGCCGCCTGTCGGACGCTTGGCGTCAGCAGTTCCCGGAGGCTAGTGAGGTCCCCCGCTGGGGAGAGCTGTCTAGGGCAGGTGTCGCTATCTATGATCTTGACTTTGATGCTATCCTTGCTGCCATGTATGCTGTGACTATTAGTGATGAGGGTGACTGTTACCGGTGTTTCCCGCCCGACCCAGGCATTGGTACTGCTGCGCTAGGTGCTAGTGAGGCTGCTGCTCTAGGTGCCAGCGCGTCTGCACCCTCAGGTACTGGTGAGGCTGCACTCTCAGGTACCGCGTCGGCTTCGGCCTCCCTCACCTTCACACTTGACTCGGGGGCCTCTCGCTCCTTCTTTCGAGACCGCACCACACTCACGCCGTTTGGTCGGCCGGTTGCAGTCTCCCTGGCAGACCCCTCTGGGGGTCCTGTCCTCTCTCACTTCTCCACTGTCCTCCCGTGTCCGGCTGCCCCCTCTGGCACCTTGTCTGGTCTTTACCTCCCCTCGTTCTCTACGAACTTGGTGAGTGGTGCTGACCTGCAAGATACGGGGGTTCACCAGTTTACTCCTGCGAGTCAGCGGGTGACCCACTGCTCGGACGCTCGCACGGGCCGGCACCTGGCCACGTTTACGCGTCGGCCGGGGTCGAGCCTCTACACCCTGACCACTGGGTCCCCTCCTGTCCCTGCTTCTGGCCAGGTAGCTGCGTCGGGTCAGGTGTTTGCTGCAGCGTCCAGGTCTGGTCCTGAGTCTGCCCCCTGCTCGTGTCGCCTCCTGTCTCACGAGACTCTCCTGTGGCACCACCGTCTTGGTCACCCCTCCCTGCCTCGTCTCCAAGGCATGGCTTCCCGTGTCCTTGTCTCTGGTCTTCCCCGGTCCCTCCCTCCCCTTCCTCCGGGGCCTGGTCCTTCCTGTGTCCCCTGTGTCGAGGGGCGGCTCCGGGCTGCCCCTCACTCCTCTCAGTTTCCCCCGACAGAGGCCCCGCTGCAGACGCTTCACATGGACGTGTGGGGCCCAGCCCGCGTCCGTGGACAGGGTCACGAGCGCTACTTCCAGCTGGTGGTTGACGACTACTCGCGCTACACCACAGTCTTCCCCTTGCGCAGCAAGGGTGATGTCACTGAGGTGTTGATCGACTGGATCCGCGCAGCTCGTCTCCAGCTCAGGAGGAGATTCGGCTAGGACTTTCCTGTTCTGCGTCTGCACTCTGACCGAGGCGGAGAGTTCTCCTCTGGCCTTCTGCGAGCCTACTGTCGTGCGCGAGGCATCCGCCAGACCTTTACGCTTCCGGACTCTCCACAGCAAAATGGGATTGCTGAGCGCCGCATTTGCATGGTCATGGACGTCGCTCGTACGTCCATGATGCATTCGGCTGCCCCCCATTTTCTGTGGCCGTTTGTGGTTCGGTACGCGGCGCATCAGATCAACCTTCACCCCAGGGTCTCCAGGCCGGAGACCTCCCCAGCCTTGCTGTGGACGGGGAAGGTCGTCGATGCGTCTGCGTTCCGTGTCTGGGGATCTCGAGCGTTTGTCCGCGACTTGTCTGCGGACAAGCTGTCCCCTCGTGCTGCTCCCTGTGTCTTCCTTGGCTTCCCCCCTGACGCCCCTGGGTGCCAGTTCTACCACCCCACCTCTCGTCGTGTTCTGTCCTCCCAGGACGTCACGTTCGACGAGTCAGTCCCCTACTACCGCCTCTTCCCCTACCGCACTCCTTCCCTCCCCCCGCCACCGCTCTTCCTTGTGCCAGGTCCCCCCCCGGTAGACCCCCTCCCCCCTCAGGGTCCTGCCCCTTCAGGTGTGTCCCAGGTAGACGCAGTCGAGCCGGTCGAGGTTGCTGGTGACTCTGGTACTGCTGCGGGTGCTGAGCCTGGAGGTGCTGACTCTGGAGGTGCTGCGCGCGTGGGTGCTGAGCCTGGGGGTGCTGAGTCTGGGGGTGCTGCGACTGGGGGTGCTGAGCCTGGGGGTGCTACGACTGGGGGTGCTGAGCCTTGGGGTACTACGACTGGGGGTGCTGAGCCCGGGGGTGCTACGACTGAGGGTGCTGAGCCTGGGGGTGCTACGTCAGGAGCTGCTGAGCCTGGGGGTGCTGCGTCTGGAGCTACTGAGCCTGGTGGTGTGGAGCCAGCGGCCGCTGGACCTGCTCGTGTGGCGTCTGGCGGTACTGGGCCTGGAGGTTCTCCGGGTGCTTCGTCTCGGCGGGAGCCACTCTCTCCACAGGAGCTGCGCGAGTGGTTTGCCCGGCGCTGGAGACGTACTGCTGGAGCTGGAGCTTCTTCGGCCGCTGAGGGTGCTGGTGCCGCCGGTCCCGGAGGTGCTCGTCCTGGGATTGCTGGAGCTGCTGGGCCTGCAGGTACGACTGGAGCTAGAGCTGCTGAGGGTGTTGGCGCTGAGGCTACTGCTGTCAGTCCTGGCGATGGTCCTGCTGCGGGTGCTGCTGGTACGGCTGGAGGTCCTGGAGCTGGAGGTGCTGTTGGCGCTGGTGCTGCCGCTGAGGGTGCTGGTGCTGTCCCTGCTGTGTCTGGAGTCGCCGCGCGGCCTCGGCCGTACTTCGTTCCGCTCCTTCAGCAGGTTCTTGGTCCTTCTCTTCCTGTAGAGTGTCCACTGCCTGTCCAGTCACAGTCACAGTTACCGCCCGCCTCCCCACTGCCTGCTCCCTCTCCTTACACTGGTCCTACTGGAGGTCTTGCTGAGCGTCGTGAGCCTGCGTCTCGTCCCGCGTCGCCTGTTCCTACTGCTCGCGCTAGTGGTCGTGGTTCGCGTCAGCGTCCTCCTCCTGTCCCTGGCACGCTCCGGATGTCTCTGCGTCCGTCCACTGCTCCTCTGCGTGTCCCTTTGCCTTCTCCTCCTGAGTCCTCTCTTCGTGCGCTTGCCGACCCGGAGTCGGACTCTCTTCGTGCTGCCAGTCCTACCGTCACGCGTCTCCTTGCTACTGTCGTCACTGACCCCTCTTTTGAGTCCACTGCTGCGTCTGCTCTTGTTGCTGAGCTCGTCGACTTTGCTGCTCGCTGTCGTCTCGACTACGCTGCTAGTCTTGTTGCTGAGTCTGCGTCTGTCTGTCCTCCGTCCGTCGGGGGTGAGTGTGCTCTTGGCACGGACGTCCTTGAGGACAGGCAGGAGGAGTTCCAGTGTCTGGCTGCTGCTTCACCTCATCTCGCGTCCATACTGCTTACCCCTGAGGGAGAGAGGGAGACCCGGATGCACTAGACATCCTGACTCCGCGCTCTTACGCGGAGGCCGTAGAGGGTCCCTACTCCTCTCAGTGGCAGGCAGCTATGGATGCAGAGATGGCTTCCTGGAAGTCCACAGGCACCTACGTTGACGCGGTTCCCCCTCCTGGGGCGAACATCGTCAGTGGCATGTGGATCTTCAGGGTGAAGCGGCCGCCGGGCTCTCCACCTGTCTTCAAGGCGCGGTACGTGGCTCGTGGCTTCAGTCAGCGGCAGGGAGTTGACTACTTTCGTACCTTCTCTCCCACCCCGAAGATGACCACTCTTCGGGTGCTGCTACACATAGCCGCTCAGCGTGACTACGAGCTTCACTCCCTTGACTTCAGCACTGCTTTCCGGCAGGGTAGCCTGCACGAGGAGATCTGGCTGTGCCGTCCACCTGGCTTCACTGGGACTTTCCCCTCCTGGCACCCAGTGGAGCCTCCGACGGCCAGTCTACGGTCTCCGCCAGGCACCGCGCGAGTGGCACGACACACTGAGGACTACGCTTGCGGCTCTTGGGTTTGCTCCCTCTACTACTGACCTGTCGTTGTTTCTGCGCACCGACACCTCTCTGCCGCCGTTCTACATCCTCGTGTACGTCGACGACTTGGTCTTTGCCACAGCTGACACTGCTGGACTCGCCCACGTGAAGTCCAAGCTGCAGAAGAGACACACGTGCACAGACCTGGGTGAACTGCGCAGCTACCTTGGCTTGCAGATCACCCGGGACAGAGCACGCCGCACCATTACCTTGACTCAGTCACACATGGTGCAGCAGGTCCTTCAGCGCTTCGGCTTCACGTACTCCTCGCCTCAGGCCACTCCTTTGTCTACTCGCCACTCGCTCTCAGCTCTGCCTTCGGATGAGTCCGTAGAGTCGAGTGGCCCGTACCCTGAGCTTGTTGGCTGCCTCATGTACCTGATGACCTGCACACGACCTGACCTTGCATACCCTCTTAGCATTCTTGCACGCTATGTTGCTCCTGGGAGACACAGACCAGAGCACATGGCTGCAGCGAAAAGGGTGTTGCGCTACTTGTGCAGTACGTCGGGCATGGGGCTAGTGCTTGGAGGGCAGAGTCCAGTGGTCCTCACTGGGCACGCGGACGCTTCTTGGGCTGACGACTAGGCTACGCAGCGGTCGTCACAGGGTTACACCTTCAGTCTTGGTTCCGGCTCTGTTTCGTGGCGGGCTACTCGCTCGTCTTCTGTTCTCGGCTCCAGTTGTGAGGCTGAGATCTACGCCGGGGCCATGGCTGCACAGGAGCTTTGCTGGCTCACCTACCTGCTGACTGACCTCGGAGAGCCGCCTCGTTCTCCTCCAGTGCTGTACGTAGACAACAAGGCCATGCTGGCCTTGTGTCGGGAGCAGCGCCTGGTGTGAAACAATGAGAAGAGGAATGAAATGACTAAGTCAGAAATTGGTACAAATAACAAACCCTAGGAATCTGTACCCCATATGTGCTACCCCACTACAGCCTACAAACATGTATCAGCTATAATGTTCTGACACACCCCCATAGGCAAAGTGGGGGAGAACAAGGGGTCACAAGACCAGTCAAGCAAAGCAAAGCAAGCTCAGGGTGGATCACAAAGTCACCACACAGTCCGAGCACAAGAGCAGGGCCAGAGGCCAGTTCACATGCAGGAGTACAGACATATATATATTACTAGACAAGCAAGAGCAGGTATATATATATATCACAGTACAAGTGAAGTCAGGAAGAGAGCAAGTGAGGCAAGACAGGCACAAGACCCAGCTGGGTACAGAAGCGCTCATGGTCACAAGGCGCGAGTGCCTTGGTGAACACATCAGCAGTGTTGGCCTCAGAGGCCACGTACGCAAGTCGCAGCTGACCACGCTGCTGCAGCTCACGAGCAAGGAAGTAGCGGAGAGCAATGTGCTTCGTTCTGTGCTCCAGACGCTGCTCTCGACACAAGGCCAGCATGGCCTTGTTGTCTACGTACAGCACTGGAGGAGAACGAGGCGGCTCTCCAAGGTCAGTCAGCAGGTAGGTGAGCCAGCGAAGCTCCTGCGCAGCCATGGCCCCGGCGTAGATCTCAGCCTCACAATTGGAGCCGAGAACCGAAGACGAGCGAGTAGACCGCCACGAGACAGAGCCGGAACCAAGGCTGAAGGTGTAACCCTGTGACGACCGCTGCGTAGCCTGGTCGTCAGCCCAAGAAGCGTCCGCGTGGCCCGTAAGGACCACTGGACTCCGCCCTCCAAGCACTAGCCCCATGCCCGACGTACTGCATAGGTAGCGCAATACCCTCTTCGCTGCAGCCATGTGCTCAGGTCGGTGTCTCCCAGGAGCAACATAGCGTGCAAGGATGCTCAGAGGGTATGCAAGGTCAGGTCGTGTGCAGGTCATCAGGTACATGAGGCAGCCAACAAGCTCTGCATACGGGCCACTCGACTCTACGGACTCATCCGAAGGCAGAGCTGAGAGCGAGTGGCGAGTAGGCAGAGGAGTGGCCTGAGGCGAGGAGTACGTGAAGCCGAAGCGCTGAAGGACCTGCTGCACCATGTGTGACTGAGTCAGGGTAATGGTGCGGCGTGCTCTGTCCCGAGTGATCTGCAAGCCAAGGTAGCTGCGCAGTTCACCCAGGTCTGTGCACATGTGTCTCTTCAGCAGCTCGGACTTCACGTAGGCGAGTCCAGCAGTGTCCGCTGTGGCAAAGACCAAGTCGTCGACGTACACGAGGATGTAGAACGGCGGCAAGGAAGTGTCGGTGCGAAGAAACAGCGACGGGTCAGCAGTGGAAGGAGCAAACCCAAGAGCCGCAAGCGTAGTCCTCAGTGTGTCGTGCCACTCACGCGGTGCCTGGCGGAGACCGTAGACTGGCCGTCGGAGGCTCCACTGGGTGCCAGGAGGGAAAGTCCCAGTGAAGCCAGGCGGACGGCGCAGCCAGATCTCCTCGTGCAGGCTACCCTGCAGGAACGCAGTGCTGAAGTCGAGAGAGTGAAGCTCGTAGTCGCGCTGAGCGGCAACGTGCAGCAGTACCCGAAGAGTAGTCATCTTCGGGGTGGGAGAGAAGGTCTGAAAGTAGTCAACTCCCTGCCGCTGACTGAAGCCACGAGCGACGTAACGCGCCTTGAAGACAGGCGGAGAGCCCGGCGGCCGCTTCACCCTGAAGATCCACATGCCACTGACGATGTTCGCCCCAGGAGGGGGAACTGCGTCAACGTAGGTGCCTGTGGACTTCCAGGAAGCCATCTCTGCATCCATAGCTGCCTGCCACTGAGAGGAGTAGGGACCCTCTACAGCCTCCGCGTAAGAACGCGGAGTCGGGATGTCTAGTGCATCCGGGTCTCCCTCAGGGGCAAGCAGTACAGACGCGAGATGAGGTGAAGCAGCCGCTAGACACTGTAACTCCTCCTGCCTGTCCTCTAGGACGTCCGTGCCAAGAGCACACTCACCCCCGACGGACGGAGGACAGACAGACGCAGACTCAGCAACAAGACTAGCAGCGTAGTCTAAGCGACAGCGAGCAGCAAAGTCGAGAAGCTCAGTGAGTAGGGCAGACGCAGCAGAAGACTCGAAAGAAGGGTCAGTGACCACAATAGCAAGGAAACGCGTGACAGTAGGACTGGCCGCACGCAGAGAGTCCGACGCAGGGTCGGCAAGCGCAGGAAGAGAGGACGCAGGAGGAGAAGGCAAAGGGGCACGCAGAGGAGCAGTGGACGGACGCAAAGACATCTGGTGCGTGCCAGGGACAGGAGGAGGACGCTGACGCGAACCGCGACCAGTAGCGCGAGCAGGACGAACAGGCGACGCAGGACGAGACGCAGGCTCACGACGCTCAGCAAGACCTCCAGTAGGACCAGTGTAAGGAGAGGGAGCAGGTAGCGGAGAGGAAGGCTCCAGCAGGGACTGCGACTGGACAGGCGGTGGACTCTCTACCGGAGGAGAAAGACCAAGAACCTGCTGCAGTAGCGGAACGAAGTACGGTCGAGGCCGCTCAGCAGCTCCAGGCGCAGCAGGGACAGCTCCAGCACCCTCAGCGACAGCACCAGGGCCACCAACTCCTCCAGCAGCAGGACCAACAGCAGCAGTCTCAGCACCAACACCCTCAGCAGCGCCAGCTCCAAGAGGACCCGCAGGCCCAGCAGCTCCGGGACCGGCAGCACCAGCACCCTCATCAGTCGAAGAAGGTCCAGCTCCAGCTCCAGCAGCACCCCCAGACTCAGCAGCACGCCTCCAACGACGAGCGAACCACTCGCGCAGCTCCTGTGGAGAGAGAGGCTCCCGGGGAGGCTGAGCAGCAGGAGAAACCCCAGGCGCAGTAGCTCCAGACACAGCACCCCCAGGCGCAGCAGCTCCCAACTCAGCACCCCCAGACCCAGCACCTCCAGTGACAGCACCCCCCGGCGCAGCACTCCTAGGCTCCGCACCCTCCGCACTAGCACCCCCAGGCTCAGGACCCCCAGCAGCAGCTCCTCCAGGCACAGCACCCCCGCGGACAGCACCCCCAGAGTCAGAACCCCCAGGCTCAGCACCCGCAGCAGCACCAGAGTCACCAGTAACCTCGACCGGGTCAACGGCGTCTACCTGGGACACACCTGAGGGAGCAGGAACCTGAGGGGGGAGGGGGTCTACCGGGGGGGGAACCGGCACAAGGAAGTCCGGGGGAGGGGGGAGGGAAGGAGTGCGGTAGGGGAAGAGACGGTAGAAGGGGACCGACTCGTCGAACGTGACGTCCTGGGAGGACAGAACACGACGAGAGGAGGGGTGGTAGAACTGCCACCCTGGGGCGTCAGTGGGGAAGCCAAGGAAGACACAGGGAGCAGCACGAGGGGACAGCTTGTCCGCAGACAAGTCGCGGACAAACGCCCGAGATCCCCAGACACGAAACACAGACGCATCGCCAACCTTCCCCGTCCACAGCAAGGCTGGGGACATCGCAGGCCTAGAGACCCGCGGGTGAAGGTTGAGCTGATGCGCCGCGTACCTCACCGCAAACGGCCACAGAAAATGGGGGGCAGCCGCATGCATCATGGACGTACGAGCGACATCCATGACCATGCCAATGCGGCGCTCAGCAATCCCATTTTGCTGTGGTGAGTCCGGAAGCGTGAAGGTCTGGCGGATCCCCCGTGCACGACAGTAGTCTCGCAGAAGGCGAGAGGAGAACTCTCCGCCTCTGTCCGAGTGCAGACGCAGAACAGGAAAGTCAGAGCCGAAGCTCTTCCTGAGCTGGAGACGAGCCTCGCGGATCCAGTCGATCAGCACCTCAGTGACAGCACCCTTGCTGCGGAAGGGGAGGACTGTGGTGTAACGCGAGTAGTCGTCAACCACCAACAGGAAGTAGCGCTCGTAACCCTGCCCACGGACGGGGGCCGGGCCCCACACATCCATGTGAAGCGTCTGCAGCGGAGCCTCTGTCGGGGGGAAGTGGGAGGAGTGAGGAGTAGCCCGGAGGCGACCCTCGACACAGGGGACACAGGAAGGCCCTGGCCCGGGGGGGGGAGGAGGGAGAGACTGGGGAAGACCAGAGACAAGGACACGAGAGGCCATGCTCCGAAGACGAGCCAAGGAGGGGTGGCCTAGACGGTGGTGCCACAGGAGAGTCTCGTGAGACAGGAGGCGACAGGAACAGGGGGCAGACTCAGGACCTGACCGGGACGCAGCAGCAAACACCTGACCTGACGCAGCTACCTGACCAGACACAGGGACAGGAGGAGACGAAGTGGTCAGGGTGTAGAGACTCGACCCCGGCCGACGCGAAAAGGTGGCCAGGTGTCGGCCTGTGTCTGCGTCCGTGCAGTGGGTCACCCGCCGCCTCGCAGGAGTGAACTGGTGAACCCCCGCATCCTGTAGGTCCGCACCACTCACCAAGTTCGTAGAGAACGAGGGAAGGTACAGACCAGACAGGGTGCCCGAAGGGGCAGCCGGACACGGGAGGACAGTGGAGAAGTGAGACAGGACAGGACCCCCAGAGGGGTCAGCAAGGGAGACCGCAACCGGTCGGCCAAGTGGCGTGAGGGTAGTGCGGTCTCGAAAGAAGGAGCGAGAAGCCCCAGAGTCAAGTGTGAAAGTGAGGGAGGACGAGGGCGACGCAGTACCTGAGAGCGCAGTCTCACCAGCACCTGAGAGCGCAGTCTCACTAGTACCTGAGAGCGCAGACGCACTGGCACCTAGAGCAGCAGCCTCACAAGTACCTAGGGCAGCAGTACCAATGCCCGGGTCGGGCTGGAAACACCGGTAACCCTCATTCTCCTCACTATAAGTCACAGCATACATAGCAGAAAGGATAGCATCAAAATCAAGATCAAAGATCGCTACACCAGCCCTAAGGAGCTCATCCCAGCGAGGGATCTCACTAGCCCCGGGGAACTGCTGACGCCAAGCGTCCGTCAGGCGGCCGAAGCAGCGCTGGGTGGAGTGGGCACCCCCACACTGCTCACCCGCGCGGTCGCCGGAACGAAGAACGTAGGTGCAGGGACCAGTACCCCCACCCCTCTGACGCGCAGTGTACCACTCACGAAGCTGCTGAGGCGGAGGGATGTCCCGCGAACGCTGCTGCTGCTGCCGCTGCGAGCGCTGGCCACCACCACCGCCGCTCCGCTGCTGGGTACCACCACGACCAGCTCCACCTCCTCCACCACCACCGCCTCCTCCGCCGCCGCCTCCACCGCCTCCACCTCCACCGCCTCCACCTCCACCGCCTCCACTCCCGCTGCTGCCTCCACCACCACCGGTGCCACCACCACCACCGTCTCCGCCGCTGCTGCCACCACCACCACCACCACTACCACTACTCCCGCTGCCACCCCCACTCCCTCCACCGCCTCCGCCGCCACCGCCACCGCCCCCTCCAGCTCCGCCCGCGCCCTTGCCCCCCTTGCCCTTGCCAGAGCGACGTCTCCCACTAGGGGCAGACGCCGCGCCGACCGACTCAAGACCAAGCAGGTCGGCCGCAGCAGCAGAGGCAACAGAGGGCAGCAAGGGGGAAGGAGAGCACCCCTCAAAGATGGGGGTGCGAGGGTCACCACGAGAGGCACCGACAGCGACTATGCTCTTCTCCGCGGCGAGGAGGGCCTTCTCGAGGAGGTCGACGGTGAGAGTGGTGGGACAGACTGCGAGAAAGTGGTCCCTGACTACGCGGAGGGAGTCAGGGAGGCGTGCGACTACGTAGTAGAGAGTGATGTACATGGGGGGGGGGTTCTTAGCGCAGAACTCAGCAGGAAGGGCGGCGCGGTAGCGAGTGTCACTAGTGCGGAGGTGCGTAATGAGGTCAGCGACAGTGGGAAAGGCAGAGAGGTCAGGAAAGAGGTAGGGAAGCATGAGACGGCTCAGTGCAGCAGTGGCAGGAGAGGAGTAGCGTGCAACTACAGCGTCGTACAAGGTCTGAGCACTCTTGTACTGACTGAAATGCGCACGCTCAGAGGTAGGGAGGTGGCGACGCACAGCAAGACGTGCAGCAGCATCGCGGGTGGCCCACTGAGAGCGGACAGTGGGATCAGCATCGGCAGCAGGAGCAGGAGAGGCGCCAGAGGTGAGGTCAAAGAGAGAAAGGCTGTCAGCTCTGTCGCACTGTAAGAAAAGCTGTAGGTCATCTAGCCAGACCTCAAAATCAATGGCGCGACCCTCGGCGTCAAAGGCTAGGACACTAGGGGTGGCCATGATGACGACAGCGAAGCAGTGCAAGCAGTAGGGAAAGAGGGCGCAGTGACAGAGGGACTGTGCTCACCAGGCAGGGCAGGCCGTGCAGCTCGACAGAAAAGCAGAGCGGCGACCGGGCGGCTCGGGTGTACAGCTGCTCAGCTCCCGGGCGGCTCGGCGGCAGGGCGGCTCGGGTGCAGAGCGGCTCGGCTCCCGGGCGGCTCGGCGACGGACGGCTCGGGTGCAGGGCGACTCGGCTCCCGGGCGGCTCGGCGACTGGGCGGCTCGGCTGCCCGGCCGCCCGACTGCTGCAGGTGAGGCGGCGGGGTCGCGTAAGAGAACCGGGGCGGGGCCGCGAAGGGGCCGGCGGTAGGGCCGCGTAGGAGCCGGGGCAGGGCCGCGTTGGAGCCGGTGGCAGGGCCGGCGGTAGGGCCGGCTTAGGAGCCGGGGTAGGGCCGCGTTGGAGCCGGCGGCAGGGCCGCGCAGGGGTCGGCGCAGGGCCGAGCAGAGGCCGGCGGCAGGGCCGCGTAAGGAGCCGGCGGACAGGGCCGTGAAGGAGCCGGGACGGGGCCGCGTGAGAGCCGGCGCGGGGCCGAGTAGGAGCCGGCGGCGGGGCCACGTAGGAGCCGGGGCAGGGCCGCGTAGGAGGCCGGCGCGGGGCCGCGTAAGGGGCCGGCGCGGGGCCGCTTAAGGGGCCGGCGGCGGGGCCGCGGAAGGGGCCGGCGGACAGGGCCGCGTAGGAGCCGGGGCGGGGCCGCAATGGAGCCGGTGGCGGGGCCGAGTAGGAGCCGGGGACGGGGCCGCGTAGGAGCCGGCGCGGGGCCGCTTAGGAGCCGGCGCGGGGCCGCGTAAGGGCCGCGTAAGGGGCCGGCGCGGGGCCGCGTAAGGAGCAGGCGGCGGGGCCGCGTAAGGGTCAGGGCGGGGCCGCGACAGAGTGGGCGGCGAGGCCGCAGGGGAGAGGGCGACTCGAGGGGTCTCTAAAAAAAAAAAAAAAACCGCGCCTCGGGGCGCGCTTCGGTGGGCCCAAAAAAAAATCGGTCCTGGAGGGACCTAGCTCTATACCATGTGAAACAATGAGAAGAGGAATGAAATGACTAAGTCAGAAATTGGTACAAATAACAAACCCTAGGAATCTGTACCCCATATGTGCTACCCCACTACAGCCTACAAACATGTATCAGCTATAATGTTCTGACACCTGGAGCACAGAACGAAGCACATTGCTCTCCGCTACTTTCTTGCTCGTGAGTTGCAGCAGCGTGGTCAGTTGCGACTTGCGTCCGTGGCCTCTGAGGCCAACACTGCTGATGTTTTCACCAAGGCACTTCCGCCTTGTGATCATCAGCGCTTCTGCACTCAGCTGGGTCTTGTGTCTGTCTTGCCTCACTTGCTCACCCCTTGACCTTGCTTGTACTCTTACATATATATATACCTGCTCTTGCTTGTTTAGCCTATTATATATATGTGTACTCCTGCATGTGAACCGGCCTTGTGGCCTTGACCTTGTGCTCGGACTGTGTGGTGACGTTGTGATCCACCCTGAGCTTTGTTTGCTTTGCTTGTCTGGTCTTGTGACCCCTTGTTCTCCCCCACTTTGCCTATGGGGGTGTGTCAAATTATAATATTGTGTAGGCTATAGCGGGGTAGCCTATATGGGGTACACATTTCTAGGGTTGCATATTTGTATCACTTCAATTCCTTAGTCATTCATTCTCGTTCTACTTTCCTCATTAAAAGCTAGGATTTAGCGGTCGAAAAACTTCGCGTGAAAACAGGCTCTGATTACCAAGTTTGAGGATCTAGGATCGAGCTCAGAAAAGAGAGTTGTAATTGAATTGAATTGAATGACCACCTGGGTACAACACAAGGCTGTATATAGGCTCGACATAAGGCCCCGTAACTAGGTGTTACGCGAAGGTTCCGCGGGTCGCGAAGCGTCCCGAACAGATCCATGCCGAATTCGGTAGAAGGCAATTCGGTGGCAAACGAAAAGCCAGAATTTGGTGCACGCAACCTAGCTCGGTGCTATAACTATAATAAAATATAGGAAAGCACCTAGCCTAGGAAATCAAGCAATTCATGCATGCATATAATTATCCTATGCTAGAAATAGCATGATAGAGTAAAGGCAAGCAAGAATAGCTGGCATAAGCCGCCGTACTCTCACAAACGCTGAGGATTCTGAGACTGTTCAACAGTACCTCTGCAAGGCAACCAAGTGAGTGGAGCAGCGTGTTGTGAAAACTCTCGAATATGCTTTGATTTTGGTTATTTATTAATAGCGCTATTATTATTATTATTATTTATATTTATATTATCATTATGATTAATTCTAGTTTCTCAAAGGCATCCTACAAGGTCCATGTCCCTCTCCCTCTCCCTCTCCCTCTCCCTCTCTCTGCCCTGAACACCTTTCGTCAACGCTGTCCCATCAACAGCCCGCTTCTCCATCGGCCTAGGGGCTTTCCTCCCTTACTTTCCGCATGATAAAACCTGGGTTGTGAGACGTCTCAAAACCTAGCATTTATCACTCAGCTATTCGTCCACACTGTCCCATCAAGAGCCCGCTTCTCCATCGACTTTTGAGACGTCCGAAAATACGCTGTCCCATGAAGAGCCTAGGACACCCTAGGCTTCTCCATTGGCCATTCACCTCTCTGTCGATGGAGAGGCCGATGGAAAGTGAGAGGGAGAGACTTCCTTCTCTCATTTTCCGTTCACCTCTCTACCCCTCCCTCTCTTGCACCTCCCAGCCCCACAGCGTCCCTCTCGCCGCTCTTCACCACGTTCTCATTGTCAGAGTATTATAACTGATGCATGTTTGTAGGCTATAGTGGGGTAGCACATATGGGGTACAGCTTTCTAGGGTTACATTTCTACCCAACTCTGACTTAGTCATTCCATTCCTGTTCATTCTTTTCACATGGTATAGAGCGGGTCCCTCCTAAGGACCGTTTTTTAAGGGCCCACCCACGATTTTTTTTTTTCCTGCCCGGAGCGCGCCCTATTCTCCCCGAGGCGCGCTCCCCCCTAGTGCTTGTCGCGCTGCCCTTGTGGCGCCCCGAGAGTCGCGCGCGCGACTCCTTTTTTTTTTTCGCGCGCGCGGCCCGGGCCCCACGTCGCGCTGGCCTTACGGCCGCGCCGCGCCGCCCTCTCGGCTCTGCCGCGCCGCGCCGCCCTCACGCCGGCCGCGCGGCCTCTTCGTCGCTGCAGCGGGCCCCGTCACCTGACGGCCCCGCCGTCCTACTCCCGGCCCCGCCGCTGCACCCTGCCGGCCCCGCCGCTGCACCTCTGTCGGCCCCGCCGCTGCACCTCTGTCGGCCCCGCCGCTGCACCCTAACGGCCCCGCCGTCCCCTGTCACGGCCCCGCCGCTGCACCCTGACGGCCCCGCCACTGCACCAGTCGGCCCCGCCGCTGCACCCTGACGACCCCGCCGTCCCCTGTCCCGGCCCCGCCGCTGCACCCTGCCGGCCCCGCCGATGCACCCTGACGGCCCCGCCGTCCCCTGTCACGGCCCCGCCGCTGCACTCTGCCGGCCCCGCCGCTGCACCCTGACGGCCCCGCCGTCCCCTGTCCCGGCCCCGTCCTGCACCCGAGCCGCCCTGCCGCCGAGCCGCCCGGGAGCCGAGCAGCCCTGCACCCGAGCCGCCCTGCCGCCGAGCAGCCCGGGAGCCGAGCCGCCCTGCACCCGAGCCGCCCTGCCGCCGAGCCGCCCGGCCGCCGAGCCGCCCGGGAGCCGAGCCGCCCAGCAGCCGAGTCACTGCGTCGCCGAGCCGCCCTTCTGCGGAGTTTCCCGGCCTGCCCTGCCTGGTGAGCACGGTCGCACTGTCACTGCGTGCTCTTCCCCTACTGCTTGCACTGCTTCGCTGTCGTCGTCATGGCTACCCCTAGTGTCCTAGCTTTTGACGCTGAGGGTCGCGCCATTGATTTTGAGGTCTGGTTAGACGACCTGCAGCTGTTCTTACAGTGCGACAGGGCTGACGACCTTTCTCTCTTTGACCTCACCTCTGGCGCCTCTCCTGCTCCTGCTGCTGATGCTGATCCCACTGTCCGCTCTCAGTGGGCCACTCGCGATGCTGCTGCACGTCTTGCTGTGCGTCGCCACCTCCCTACCTCTGAGCGTGCGCACTTTAGTCAGTACAAGAGTGCTCAGACCTTGTACGACGCTGTAGTTGCACGCTACTCCTCCCCTGCCACTGCTGCACTGAGCCGTCTCATGCTTCCCTACCTCTTTCCTGACCTCTCTGCCTTTCCCACTGTCGCTGATCTCATTACGCACCTCCGCACTAGTGACACTCGCTACCGCGCTGCCCTTCCTGCTGAGTTCTGCGCTAAGAACCCACCCCCCATGTACATCGCTCTCTACTACGTAGTCGCGCGTCTCCCTGACTCCCTTAGCGTCGTCAGGGACCACTTTCTCGCAGTCTGTCCCACCACCCTCACCGTCGACCTCCTCGAGAAGGCCCTCCTCGCAGCGGAGAAGAGCATAGTCGCTGTAGGTGCTTCTCGTGGTGACCCTCGCACCCCCATCTTTGAGGGGTGCTCTCCTTCCCCCTTGCTGCCCTCTGTTGCCTCTGCTGCTGCTGCCGACCTGCTTGGTCTTGAGTCGGTCGGCGCGGCGTCTGCCCCTAGTGGGAGACGTCGCTCCAGCAAGGGCAAGGGGGGCAAGGGCGCGGGTGGAGCTGGAGGGGGCGGTGGCGGTGGCGGCGGTGGCGGCGGAGGGAGTGGGGGTGGCGGCGGGACTAGTGGCGGGGGTGGTGGTGGTGGTGGTGGCAGCAGCGGCGGAGACGGTGGTAGTGGTGCCAGCGGTGGTGGTGGAGGCAGCGGCGGAGGTGGAGGCGGCGGAGGTGGAGGCGGTGGAGGCGGCAGCGGAGGAGGCAGTGGTGGTGGAGTAGGTGGAGCTGGTCGGGGTGGTACCCAGCAGCGTAGCGGCGGTGGTGGTGGCCAGCGCTCGCAGCGGCAGCAGCAGCCGCGCTCGCGGGACATCCCTTCGCCTCAGCAGCTTCGTGAGTGGTACGCTGGGCGTCAGAGGGGTGGGGGTACTGGTCCCTGCACCTACGTTCTTCGTTCCGGCGACCGCGCGGGTGAGCAGTGTGGGGGTGCCCACGCTGCCCAGCGCTGCTTTGGCCGCCTGACAGACGCTTGGCGTTAGCAGTTCCCTGGGGCTACTGAGATCCCTCGCTGGGATGAGCTTCTTAGGGCTGGTGTAGCGATCTTTGATCTTGATTTTGATGCTATCCTTGCTGCTATGTATGCTGTGACTTATAGTGAGGAGAATGAGGGTTACCGGTGTTTCCAGCCCGACCCGGGCATTGGTACTGCTGCGCTAGGTGCTTGTGCGGCTGCTGCTCTAGGTGCCAGTGCGTCTGCGCTCTCAGGTACTGGTGAGGCTGCGCTCTCAGGTACTGCGTCGTCCTCGTCCTCCCTCACTTTCACACTTGACTCCGGGGCTTCTCGCTCCTTCTTTCGAGACCGCACTACCCTTACTCCGCTCGACCGGCCGGTTGCAGTCTCCCTTGCTGACCCCTCTGGGGGTCCTGTCCTGTCTCACTTCTCCACTGTCCTCCCGTGTCCGGCTGCCCCTTCGGGCACCCTGTCTGGTCTGTACCTTCCCTCGTTCTCTACGAACTTGGTGAGTGGCGCGGACCTGCAGGATGTGGGGGTTCACCAGTTCACTCCTGCGAGTCAGCGGGTGACCCACTGCACGGAGGCACGCACAGGCCGACACCTGGCCACGTTCTCGCGTCGGCCGGGGTCGAGTCTCTACACCCTGACCGTTGAGTCTCCTCCTGTCCCTGCGTCTGGTCAGGTGGCTGCGTCAGGTCAGGTGCTTGCTGCTGCGTCCCGGTCAGGTCCTGAGTCTGCCCCCTTTTCTTGTCGCCTCCTGTCTCACGAGACTCTCCTGTGGCACCACCGTCTTGGCCACCCCTCCTTGCCCCGTCTTCGGAGCATGGCTTCCCGTGTCCTTGTCTCTGGTCTTCCCCAGTCTCTCCCTCCTCTCCCCTCCGGGCCAGGACCTTCCTGTGTCCCCTGTGTCGAGGGTCACCTCCGAGCTACTCCTCACTCCTCCCACTTCCCCCCGACAGAGGCTCCCCTGCAGACGCTTCACATGGATGTGTGGGGCCCAGCCCCCGTCCGTGGGCAGGGTCACGAGCGCTACTTCCTGTTGGTGGTTGACGACTACTCGCGTTACACCACAGTCCTCCCCTTGCGCAGCAAGGGTGCGGTCACTGAGGTGCTGATCGACTGGATCCGCGAGGCTCGTCTCCAGCTCAGGAAGAGCTTCGGCTCTGACTTCCCTGTTCTGCGTCTGCACTCGGACAGGGGCGGAGAGTTCTCTTCTCGCCTTCTGCGAGACTACTGTCGTGCACGGGGGATCCGCCAGACCTTCACGCTTCCGGACTCACCACAGCAAAATGGGATTGCTGAGCGCCGCATTGGCATGGTCATGGATGTTGCTCGTACGTCCATGATGCATGCGGCTGCCCCCCATTTTCTGTGGCCGTTTGCGGTGAGGTACGCGGCGCATCAGCTCAACCTTCACCCTCGGGTCTCTAGGCCTGCGATGTCCCCAGCCTTGCTGTGGACGGGGAAGGTTGGCGATGCGTCTGTGTTCCGTGTCTGGGGATCTCGGGCGTTTGTCCGCGACTTGTCTGCGGACAAGCTGTCCCCTCGTGCCGCTCCCTGTGTCTTCCTTGGCTTCCCCACTGACGCCCCAGGGTGGCAGTTTTACCACCCCTCCTCTCGTCGTGTTCTGTCCTCCCAGGACGTCACGTTCGACGAGTCAGTCCCCTTCTACCGTCTCTTCCCCTACCGCACTCCTTCCCTCCCACCTCCCCCGGACTTCCTTGTGCCGGTTCCCCCCCCGGTAGACCCCCTCCCCCCTCAGGTTCCTGCCCCCTCAGGTGTGTCCCAGGTAGACGCCGTGGACCCGGTCGAGGTTACTGGTGACTCTGGTGCTGCTGCGGGTGCTGAGCCTGGGGGTGCTGACTCTGGGGGTGCTGTGCGCGGGGGTGCTGAGCCTGGGGGTGCTACTGCTGGGGGTGCTGGGTCTGAGGGTGCTACTGCAGAGGGTGCGGAGCCTGGGGGTGCTGAGCTGGGGGGTGCTGTGCCTGGAGGTGCTGGGTCTGGGGGTGCTGGGTCGGGAGCTGCTGAGCCTGGGGGTGCTGAGCTGAGAGCTGCTGAGCCTGGGGGTGCTGCGTCTGGAGCTGTTGAGCCTGGGGTTTCTCCTGCTGCTGCGTCTCGCCGGGAGCCCCTCTCTCCACAGGAGCTGCGCGAGTGGTTCGCTCGCCGCTGGAGGCGTGCTGCTGAGTCTGGAGGTGCTGCTGGAGCTGGAGCTTCTTCGACGGTCGAGGGTGCGGGTGCTGCCGGTCCCGGAGCTGCTGGACCTGCGGGTCCTCCTGGAGCCGGAGCTGCTGAGGGCGTTGGTGCTGTGCCTACTGCTGTTGGTCCTGCCGCTGGAGGTGTGGGTGGCGCTGGTGCTGTCGCTGAGGGTGCTAGTGCTGTCCCTGCTGGGTCTGGAGCTGCCGCGCGGCCTCGGCCGTACTTCGTTCCGCTCCTGCAGCAGGTTCTTGGTCTTTCTCCTCCGGTAGAGGGTCCACCGCCTGTCCAGTCGCAGTCCCTACTGGAGCCTTCCTCTCCACTGCCTGCTCCCTCTCCTTACACTGGTCCTACTGGAGGTCTTGCTGAGCGCCGTGAGCCTGCGTCTCTTCCCGCGTCGCCTGTTCGTGCTGCTCGCGCTAGTGGTCGCAGTTCGCGTCAGCGTCCTCCTCCTGTCCCTGGCACGCACCGGATGTCTCAGCGTCCGTCCACTGCTCCTCTGCGTGCCCCTTTGCCTTCTCCTCCTGAGTCCTCTCTTCCTGCGCTTGCCGACCCTGAGTCGGACTCTCTTCGTGCTGCCAGTCCTACTGTCACGCGTCTGCTTGCTACTGTCGTCACTGACCCCTCTTTTGAGTCCACTGCTGCGTCTGCTCTTGTTGCTGAGCTCGTCGACTTTGCTGCTCGCTGCCGTCTAGACTACGCTGCTAGTCTTGTTGCTGAGTCTGCGTCTGTCTGTCCTCCGTCCGTTGGGGGTGAGTGTGCTCTTGGCACGGACGTCCTAGAGGACAGGCAGGAGGAGTTACAGTGTCTGGCTGCTGCTTCACCTCATCTCGCGTCTGTACTGCTTGCTCCTGAGGGAGACCCGGATGCACTAGACATCCCGACTCCGCGCTCTTACGCGGATGCCGTAGAGGGTCCCTACTCCTCTCAGTGGCAGGCAGCTATGGATGCAGAGATGGCTTCCTGGAAGTCCACAGGCACCTACGTTGACGCAGTTCCCCCTCCTGGGGCGAACATCGTCAGTGGCATGTGGATCTTCAGGGTGAAGCGGCCGCCGGGCTCTCCACCTGTCTTCAAGGCGCGGTACGTTGCTCGTGGCTTCAGTCAGCGGCAGGGAGTTGACTACTTTCAGACCTTCTCTCCCACCCCGAAGATGACCACTCTTCGGGTGCTGCTGCACATAGCCGCTCAGCGCGACTACGAGCTTCACTCTCTCGACTTCAGCACTGCGTTCTTGCATGGTAGCCTGCACGAGGAGATCTGGCTGCGCCGTCCGCCTGGCTTCACTGGGACTTTCCCTCCTGGCACCCAGTGGAGCCTCCGACGGCCAGTCTACGGTCTCCGCCAGGCACCGCGTGAGTGGCACGACACACTGAGGACTACACTTGCGGCTCTTGGGTTTGCTCCCTCCACTGCTGACCCGTCGCTGTTTCTGCGCACCGACACTTCACTGCCGCCGTTCTACATCCTCGTGTACGTTGACGACTTGGTCTTTGCCACAGCGGACACTACTGGACTCGCCTACGTGAAGTCCGAGCTGCTGAAGAGACACACGTGCACAGACCTGGGTGAACTGCGCAGCTACCTTGGCTTGCAAATCACTCGGGACAGAGCACGCCGCACCATTACCTTGACTCAGTCACACATGGTGCAGCAGGTCCTTCAGCGCTTCGGCTTCACGTACTCCTCGCCTCAGGCCACTCCTCTGCCTACTCGCCACTCACTCTCAGCTCTGCCTTCGGATGAGTCCATAGAGTCGAGTGGTCCGTATGCAGAGCTTGTTGGCTGCCTCATGTACCTGATGACCTGCACACGACCTGACCTTGCATACCCTCTGAGCATTCTTGCACGCTATGTTGCTCCTGGGAGACACCGACCAGAGCACATGGCAGCAGCGAAGAGGGTATTGCGCTACCTGTGCAGTACGTCGGGCATGGGGCTAGTGCTTGGAGGGCGGAGTCCAGTGGTCCTTACAGGCCACGCAGACGCTTCTTGGGCTGACGACCAGGTTACGCAGCGGTCGTCACAGGGTTACACCTTCAGCCTTGGTTCCGGCTCTGTCTCGTGGCGGTCTACTCGCTCGTCTTCAGTTCTCGGCTCCAGTTGTGAGGCTGAGATCTACGCCGGGGCCATGGCTGCACAGGAGCTTCGCTGGCTCACCTACCTGCTGACTGACCTTGGAGAGCCGCCTCGTTCTCCTCCAGTGCTGTACGTAGACAACAAGGCCATGCTGGCCTTGTGTCGAGAGCAGCGATTGGAGCACAGAACGAAGCACATTGCTCTCCGCTACTTCCTTGCTCGTGAGCTGCAGCAGCGTGGTCAGTTGCGACTTGCGTACGTGGCCTCTGAGGCCAACACTGCTGATGTGTTCACCAAGGCACTCGCGCCTTGTGACCATCAGCGCTTTTGCACCCAGCTGGGTCTTGTGCCTGTCTTGCCTCACTTGCTCTCCTCTTGACTTCACTTGTACTGTGACATATATATATACCTGCTCTTGCTTGTCTAGTTTTATATATATGTCTGTCCTCCTGCATGTGAACTGGCCTCTGGCCCTGCTCTTGTGCTCGGACTGTGTGGTGACTTTGTGATCCACCCTGAGCTTGCTTTGCTTTGCTTTGCTTGACTGGTCTTGTGACCCCTTGTTCTCCCCCACTTTGCCTATGGGGGTGTGTCAGAGTATTATAACTGATGCATGTTTGTAGGCTATAGTGGGGTAGCACATATGGGGTACAGCTTTCTAGGGTTACATTTCTACCCAACTCTGACTTAGTCATTCCATTCCTGTTCATTCTTTTCACACTCATCTCAGGCGAAGCCCCCTCAGCGGCCATTTTCTCCTCCACCAGCCCGCCTCTCAACCCCCTCATCTCA
Source organism: Closterium sp. NIES-65 (assembly GCA_948144175.1). Lineage (NCBI taxonomy): Eukaryota > Viridiplantae > Streptophyta > Zygnematophyceae > Desmidiales > Closteriaceae > Closterium > Closterium sp. NIES-65. The sequence goes on along the minus strand of CANXME010002377.1, from coordinate 1,236,774 downwards.
TTCCTTGTGTCCCCTTCCTCTCCCGGCCCCATTTCCCATTACTCCCCCTACTTCCCTGTTTCCCAGCCCCACGGCGTCCCTCATTCCGCCCTTCACCACGTTCTCAGACGAAGCCCCATCAGTCGCCTACTTCTCCTCCACCGGCCCGCGGCCCGCCTCTCAACCCCGCCTTTCGGCTCACTGGTCCATTGCCTCTTGCCTCTCGCCTCTCATTTTCGGGCGGTTTTTGGCGGGAGGCGGGCCCGTGGCGGGGTCTCGCCTCTTACAATGCTAACCATCACTTTCCTCCTTTTCCTTCTTCACTCTCCCCCCTCTTCTCCCCTCCCTTCCCCTCCCAGTCCCACCGCCTCCCTCTCGCTGCCCTTCACCACGTTCTTAGACGAAGCCCCATCAGTCGCCTACTTCTCCTCCACGGGCCCGCCCCTCAACCCCGCCTTCCCAATCACCCCGCGCCTGCTCGCCTCAAACGACATCTTAAAGCCCGACATCATCGGCCCAGGGCTCCAGCTCTAGGCTGCTTCCAGTGGCCTAACACCTTCCTCTTCCTCTGAGCCGCCCAAATTCGCCTATCTTTTCGGGACCTCTATGGCCACACCGCATCTGGCCGGCATTGCCGCCCTGATCATGCAAAATAATTCAAACTGGTCGCCCGCCCAAATCGCATATGCAATCATGACCACCGCCTACACCACCAACAGGCTCGGCAACCCCATCCGCCGAACCACCAGCTCCGGCAAGAAGAGCACCGGGAAAACTGTCGAAGCTACCCTGTGGGATATGGGGTCGGGTCATGTTGACCCCATGCAGGTATTGAACCCCGGTCTTACTTTTCACGTGGGTTACAAGGATTATGTAAATTTTATCGCTGGGCGGAGCTACTTTTACACCATGATGAATTTCCCGGGCGTGTGGGGAATCCGGCCGGTGAAAGCGTTCAATCTCAACCATCCGTCGATCTCCATCTCTCGGCTCTCGATACCGGTGGTGGTAAGGCGTGTGGTGAAGAATGTAGATGAAGTGCTAGAGACATAAAAGGCGAGTGGAGTGGAAATAGGTGTCAATCCAATGAGCTTCAATATCAATCCCGGGCAGACGCAGTTTTCGGTGCGGTTTCGGCCCAAGAGAAAGCCGGGCAGGGTGTTTAAGTTTGGAAGCCTGGTGTGGCGCGATAATCAGTCGCATATTGTGCGGATGGTTATTGCCATTAGAACCATACCGGTGACTCAGTTTCTTAGCCAGGTGTTAGGGTACATTCCGCGCTGGACATTTTCTCAAAGAAAGTGTCCCAATCACTTTTGGCCCGAGTTGTCAAACTCATATGCTATAGTCTGTGTAGGCTGTAGTGGGGTAGATAATATGGGGTACAACACTTTTAGGTTTTCCTACTTGTACCCACCTGCTTGCTAGTTCATTTATCCTCGTTCTCTCACATGGTATAGAGCAGGTTCCCTAGTGGGAACGTTTCCTAGGGCCCACCGAATATCAATTTTTTTTCCTGCCCGGAGCGCGCTTCGCCCCTGCCCTTAGTGGCCCGTCGCGCTCCCCTACGGTCCCGTAGCGGCCCCTCTCACGGCCTCTCACGGCCCCTCTCACGGCCCTTCGCGGCCCCTTCAGGCCCCTCGTGGCCCCTTCGCGGCCTCCCTTCGCGGCCTCTTCGTGGCACCTACGTGGCCTCTTCACTTCCCCTCTCACGGCCCTTCGCGGCCCCTTCAGGCCCCTCGTGGCCCCTTCGCAGCCTCCCTTCGCGGCCCCTTCGTGGCACCTTTGTGGCCCCTTCACGGCCCCTACGCGGCCCCTTCATGGCCCCTTCACGGCCCCTTCGCGGCCCCTTTGCGGCCCCTTCACGGCCCCCTCGCGGCCCCCCTCGCGGCTCCCTTCGCAACCCCTTCACGGCCCCGCCCCGCTGCCCGTAGCGACCCCGCCCCGTCGCCCTTCGCGGCCCCTTCGCGGCCCCGCCCCGCTGCCCGTAGCGACCCCGCCCCGTCGCCCTTCGCGGCCCCGCCACGTCGCCCCCGCCTCGTCGCGTCGCCCCTGCGGGACCCGCGAGGCACGGCTCCTGTGCGTCGCGACGCCCCTACGGGACCCGCGTGGCGTCACCGCTGCCCGCCGCGACGCCCTGCCCTAACCCGCGCCCTGGAGCAGCCGCCACTGCAGCAGCCGCCCCTGGAGCAGCCGCCACTGCAGCAGCCGCCCATGGAGCAGCCTCCCCTGGAGCAGCCGCCCCTGAAGCAGCCGCCCCTGGAGCAGCCGCCCCTGAAGCAGCCGCCCCTGGAGCAGCCGCCACTGCAGCAGCCGCCCCTAGAGCAGCCACACCTGCAGCAGCCGCCCCTGGAGCAGCCGCCACTGCAGCAACCGCCCCTGGAGCAGCCGCCACTGCAGCAGCCGCCCCTGGAGCAGCCGCCACTGCAGCAACCGTCCCTGGAGCAGCCGCCCCTGCAGCAGCCGCCCCTGGAGCAGCCACCACTGCAGCAGCCGCCCCTGGAGCAGCCTCCCCTACAGCAGCCGCCCCTAGAGCAGCCGCCACTGCAGCAGCCGCCCCTGGAGCAGCCTCCCCTGCAGCAGCCGCCCCTGGAGCAGCCGCCCCTGAAGCAGCCGCCCCATGAGCAGCCGCCACTGCAGCAGCCGCCCCTGGAGCAGCCGCCACTGCAGCAGCCACCCCTGGAGCAGCCGCCCCTGCAGCAGCCGCCCCTGGAGCAGCCACCACTGCAGCAGCCGCCCCTGGAGCAGCCTCCCCTGCAGCAGCCGCCCCTGCAGCAGCCGCCCCTGCAGCAGCCGCCCCTGGAGCAGCCACCCCTGCAGCAGCCGCCCTTGGAGCAGCCGCCCCTGCAGCAGCCGCCCCTGGAGCAGCCGCCACCGCAGAAGCTGCCCCTGGAGCAGCCACCCCTGCAGCAGCCGCCCCTGAAGCAGCCGCCCCTGGAGCAGCCGCCCCTGCAGCTGCCGCGGAGCCCTCGCCCTACAGTGGTAACGGCCTCGCCGTTGCCACCGTCGTACGCCTGCCCTTCTCGCCACTGGAGAGCACTGCCCTGCCCGTACTGTTGTTACTGTTGCTCTTGCTGCTACTGCTCTTTCTACTGCTACTGCTGCTCCTGGCTTGGCCAGATGCAGCTCCAGCGACGTCCGCGTGAGTCCCTCACGCCCCAGCAGCTTCGTGAGTGGTACGCTACTTGGGGTTGTCGGGGTGGCCGTAGTGGGAGTCTACCTGGAGTAAGTAGTTTGGCAGCTGCCTGTAGTGGCCAGGTGCAGCTGCAGCGTCGTCCGCGCGCGGTCCTTTCGCCCCAGCAGCTTCGTAAGTGGTATGCTCAGCGTGACGGGTCACGGGGTACTGCTCGCTGTCCGTACGTCATTCGCACTGGTGCTCGGACTGGTCAGCCTTGCGGGACGTTTGGTCACGCAGAGTCCCGCTGCTTCCCCCGTCTGAGCGACGCCTGGCGTACGGAGTTTGGCGACGCGGCTGAGCTCCCCGACTGGGTGGAGCTGCTTAGGCTGCGGGTAGATATCTATACTCTTGAATATGATGCTATCCTCACTGCCATGTATGCATTGCCTACTAGTGATAAGGGTGACTCTTACCTGTGTGTTCCGCCTGACCCGGGCATTGAGGCTGCTGCTCTAGGTGCTGGTGAGGCTGCTGCTCTAGGTGCTAGTGCGTCTGCTGCCCCAGGTGCTGGTGAGTCTGCTCTCTCAGGTACCACGTCGGCTCAGGTTTTACACACCTTCACCCTTGACTCGGGTGCTTCCCGCTCCTTCTTTCGAGACCGCACCACGCTTACGCCGCTTAGTCGGCCGGTTGCGGTCTCCCTGGCGGACCCCTCTGGGGGTCCTGTCCTTGCTCGCTTCTCCACTGTCTTACCGTGTCCGGCAGCCCCCTCTGGCACCCTGTCAGGTCTCTACCTCCCTTCGTTCTCTACGAACTTGGTGAGTGGTGCTGATCTACAGGATCAGGGGGTTGACCAGTTCACTCCTGCGAGTCAGCGAGTGACCCACTGTATGTGTGCTCGGACGGGCCGACACGTGGCCACGTTTACCCGTCGGCCGGGGTCGAGCCTGTACACACTGACTACTGAGTCTCCTCCGGTTGCTGAGTCTGGTCAGGTAGTTTCGTTGAGTCAGGTGTTTGCTGCAGCGTCCAGGTCTGGTCCTGAGTCTGCTCCCTGCTCTTGTCGTCTCCTGTCCCACCAGACTCTCCTCTGGCACCACCGCCTCGGTCACCCCTCCCTGCCTCGTCTCCGAGGCATGGCCTCCCGTGTCCTTGTCTCTGGTCTTCCCCGGTCCCTCCCTCCCCTCCCTCCGGGGCCTACCCCTACCTGCGTTCCCTGCGTCGAGGGGCGGCAGCGCGCCGCCCCTCACTCCTCCGAGTTTCTTCCGACAGAGGCTCCGCTGCAGACTCTTCACATGGACGTGTGGGGCCCCGCCCGCGTCCGTGGCTAGGGTCACGAGCGTTACTTCCTGCTGTTAGTTGATGACTACTAACGTTACACCACGGTGTTCCCCTTGCGCAGCAAGGGTGACGTCACTGAGGTCTTGATCGACTCGATCCGCGCAGCTCGTCTCCAGCTCAGAGAGAGTTTCAGGTCGGACTTTCCTGTTCTGCGTCTGCACTCTGACAGAGGCGGGGAGTTTTCCTCTGCTCGTCTGGGAGCCTTCTGTCGTGCACAGGGCATCCGCCAGACCTTCATGCTACCGTCCTCTCCTCAGCAAAATGGGATTGCTGAGTGCCGTATTGGCATGGTCATGGACGTCGCTCGTACGTCCATGATCCATGCGGCTGCTCCCCATTTTCTGTGGCCGTTTGCGGTTCAGTACGCAGCGCATCAGCTCAACCTTCAGCCCCGGGTCTCCTTGCCAGAGACCTCCTCCACCTTGCGGTGGACGGGGAAGGTTGGCGATGCGTCTGCGTTTCGGGTCTGGGGATCTCGGGCGTTTGTCCGCGACTTGTCTGCGGACAAGCTGTCCCCCCGTGCTGTTCCCTGCGTCTTCCTTGGCTTCCCCCCTGACGCGCCTGGTTGGCAGTTTTACCACCCCACCTCGCGCCGTGTTCTGTCCTCCCAGGACGTCACCTTTGACGAGTCGGTGCCTTACTACCGTCTCTTCCCCTACCGCACTGCGCCCCTCCCCCCGCCGCCGCTCTTCCTTGCGCCAGGTCCTCACCCGGTAGACCCTCTCCCCCCTCAGGGTCCTGCCCCATCAGGTGTGTCCCAGGTAGACGCAGTCGAGCCTGTCGAGGTAGCTGTTGACTCTGGTGCTGCTAGGGGCGCTGAGCCTGCGGGTGCTGGGTCTGGGGGTGCTGAGCCTAGGGGTGTGGAGCCTAGGGGTGCTGAGTCTAGGGTTGCTGAGGCTGGGGGTGCTGAGTTTAGGGGTGCTGAGCCTGGGGGTGCTGAGCCTGGGGGTGCGGAGCCTGAGGGTGCTGAGCCTGGGGTTTCGGAGCCTTGGGGTGCGGAGCCTGGGGGTGCTAGGTCTGCTCGTGTGGCCTCTGGCGGTGTTTCGTCGAGGCGGGAGCTACTTTCTCCGCAGGAGCTGTGCGAGTGGTTTGCCCGGCGGTGGAGCCGTGCTGCTCGAGCTGGAGGTACTACTGTTGCTGCTGGTCCTGGATAGGCTCGTACTGGCGGTACTGGAGCTGCTGGGACTAGAGGTGCTGCTGGGGCTGCTGGAGTTAGTCCTGCTGGAGGTACTGCTGGAGCTGCTGGCGGTACTAGAGCTGACGGTCCTGCTAGAGTTGGTGCTACTGGAGCTGCTGGAGCTGGAGCTGCTGGGGGTGTTGGCGCTGGAGGTTCTGCTGGCGCTGGTGCTTTTGAGGGTGCTGGAGTTGGCGCTATTGGAGCTGGAGGTGCTGCTGGCGCTGGTGCTGCCGCTGGGGGTACTGGTGCTGTCCCTGCTGGTTCTGGAGACGCTGCGCGGACGCGGCCGTACTTTGTTCCGCTCCTCGAGCAGGTTCTTGGTCTCCCGCCTTCCACTGGTCCTGCTCCTCCCTTAGGGTGTCCGCAGCCTGTCCAGTCGCAGTCACAGTTACAGCCCGCCTCCCCTCTTCCTGCTCCTTCTCCCTACGCTGGTCCCACTGGAGGTCTTGCTGAGCCTCGTGAGCCTGCGTCTTGTCCTGCGTCGCCTGTTCGTGCTGCTCGCACTAGTCGTCGTGTTCCGCGTCCGCGTCCTCCTGCGGTCCCAGGCACACACCAGATGGCACTGCGTCCTTCCACTGCTCCTCTTCGTGTCCCGTTGCCGTCTCCTCCAGAGTCCTCTCTTCCTGTTCTTGCTGACCCGGAGTCTGACTCTCTTCGTGCTGCCAGTCCTACTGTCACGCGTCTCCTGGCCACTGTTGTCACTGACCCTTCCTTTGAGTCCACTGCTGCGTCTACCTTAGTTGCTGAGCTTGTCGACTTTGCTGCTCGCTGTCGTCTAGACTACGCCGCTAGTCTCGTTGCTGAGTCTGAGTCTGTCTGTCCTCCGTCCGTCGGGGGTGAGTGTGCTCTTAGCACGGACGTCCTTGAGGACAGGCAGGAGGAGTTCCAGTGCTTTGCTGCTGCCTTGCCTCATCTCGTGTCCACGCTGATTGCCCCTGAGGGAGACCCGGATGCACCAGACATCCCGACTCCCGACTCCGGCGATCGAGGGTCCCTACTCCTCTTAGTGGCAGTCAGCCATGGACGCAGAGATGGCTTCCTGGAAGTCCACAGGCACCTACGTCGACGAGGTTCCCCCACCTGGGGCGAACATCATCAGTGGCATGTGGATTTTCAGGGTGAAGCGGCCGCCGGGTTCTCCGCCTGTCTTCAAGGCGCGTTACGTGGCTCGAGGCTTCAGTCAGCGGCAGGGAGTTGACTACTTTCAGACCTTCTCTCCCACCCCGAAGATGACCACTCTTCGGGTGCTGCTGCACATAGCCGCTCAGCGCGACTACGAGCTTCACTCTCTTGACTTCAGCACTGCTTTCCTGCAGGGCAGCCTGCACGAGGAGATCTGGCTGCGCCGCCCACCTCGCTTCACTGGGTCGTTTCCTCCTGGTACCCAGTGGAGCCTCAGGCGGCCAGTCTACGGTCTCCGCCAGGCGCCCCACGAGTGGCACAACACACTGAGGACTACACTTGCGGCTCTTGGGTTTGCTCCTTCTACAGCCGACCCGTCGCTGTTTCTGCGCACCGACACCTCTTTGCCGCCGTTCTACATCCTCGTGTACGTCGACGACTTGGTCTTTGCCACTGGTGACACTGCTGGACTCGCCCACGTGAAGTCCGAGCTGCAGAAGAGACACACGTGCACAGACCTGGGTGAACTGCGCAGCTACCTTGGCTTGCAGATCACCCGGGACAGAGCACAGCGCACCATTACCCTGACTCACTCACACATGGTGCAGCAGGTCCTTCAGCGCTTCGACTTCATGTACTCCTCGCCTCAGGCCACTCCTCTGTCTACTTGCCATTCGCTCTCAGCTCTGCCTTCGGATGAGTCCGTAGAGCCGAGTGGCCCGTACCCAGAGCTTGTTGGCTGCCTCATGTACCTGATGACCTGCACACGACCTGACCTTGCATACCCTCTTAGCATCTTGGCACGCTATGTTGCTCCTGGGAGTCACCGACCAGTGCACATGGCTGCAGCGAAGAGGGTGTTGCGCTACTTGTGCAGTACGTCGGGCATGGGGCTAGTGCTTGGAGGGCGACGTCGAGTGGTCCTGACAGGTCACGCAGACGCTTCTTGGGCTGACGACCAGGCTACGTAGCGGTCGTCACAGGGTTACACCTTCAGCCTTGGTTCCGGCTCTGTTTCGTGGCGGTCTACCCGTTCGTCTTCTATTCTCGGCTCTAGCTGTGAGGCTGAGATCTACGCGGGGGCCATGGCTGCACAGGAGCTACGCTGGCTCACCTACCTGCTGTCTGATCTAGGAGTGCCGCCTCGTTCTGTACGTAGACAACAAGGCCATGCTGGCCTTGTGTCAGGAGCACAGACTGGAGCACAGAACGAAGCACATTGCTCTTCGCTACTTCCTTGCTCGTGAGCTGCAGCAGCGTGGTCAGCTGCGCCTTGCTTACGTGGCCTCTAAGGCCAACACTGCTGATATCTTTACCAAGGCACTTCCGCCTTGTGATCATCAGCGATTCTGTACGATGCTAGGTCTTGTGCCTACTTGGCCACACTTGCTCACTTCTTGACCTTGCTTGTACTCTGATCTATCTATACCTGCACTTGCTTGTTTACTTTATATATAATCTTGCATGTGAACTGGCCTTCTGGCCTTAAACTTGTGCTCGGAATGTGTGGTGACGTTGTGATCCACCCTGAGCTTGCTTTGCTTTGCTTGACTGGTCTTGTGACCTCTTGTTCTCCCCAACTTTGCCTATGGGGGTGTGTCAAACTCATATGCTATAGTCTGTGTAGGCTGTAGTGGAGAAGACAATATGGGGTACAACACTTTAAGGTTTTCCTACTTGTACCTACCTGCTTGCTAGTTCATTTATCCTCGTTCTCTCACACGAGTCACCCTCAAATGTCTCGGGACCTCATGTCCCAATCGACCAATGTATTGCGACCTGTCAGAACATATATACAGCTTATACTATTGTGTAGGCTGTAGTGGGGTATCCCATAGGGGGTACAACCCAGTTAGGGTTTCCTATTTGTACTGTTTTCATTCCATAGTCAATCATTCCTGTTTTCTTTGTTTCACATGGTATAGAGCGGGTCATGCCTTAGGACCGTTTTTTTAGGGCCCACCGAAGCGCGCCCCGAGGCGCGCCCTTTTTTTTTAGCGACCCCTCGGGTCGCCTTTTCCTCGCGGCCCCGCTGTCCCTCAGACGCGGCCCCGCCACCTCTCCTGATCGCGGCCCCGCCGCCTGCTTGACGCGGCCTCGCCGCCTCCCCTGACGCGGCCCCGCCGCCTCCCCTGACGCGGCCCCGCCGCCTCCCCTGACGCGGCCCCGCCTCTACTGCAGCGGCCCCGCCGCCGCCTCTGACGGCCCCGCCGCTGCACCCTACGGCCCGCCGCTGCACCCTTCGGCCCGCCGCCTCTGACGGCCCCGCCGCTGCACCCTACGGCCCGCCGCTGCTCCTGCTGGCCCGCCGCCTCACCTGACGGCCCCGCCGCTGCTCCTGCCGGCCCGCCGCTGCTCCTGCCGGCCCGCCGCTGCACCCAGCGGCCCGCCGCCTCTGACGGCCCGCCGCTGCTCCTGCCGGCCCGCCGCTGCACCTGCCGGCCCGCCGCTGCACCCAGCGGCCCGCCGCCTCTGACGGCCCCGCCGCTGCACCCTACGGCCCGCCGCTGCTCCTGCCGGCCCGCCGCCTCACCTGACGGCCCCGCCACTGCTCCTGCCGGCCCGCCGCCTCACCTGACGGCCCCGCCGCTGCTCCTGCCGGCCCGCCACTGCTCCTGCCGGCCCGCCGCTGCACCTGCCGGCCCGCCGCTACACCCAGCGGCCCGCCGCTTCACCTTACGGCCCGCCACTGCACCGGTCTGCCCGCCGCTGCACCTGACTGCCCCGCCCCTGCATCTCCCGGCCGAGCCGCCCCAGCAGCCGAACCGCCCGGGAGTCGAGCCGCCCAACGCCGAGCCGCCCGGGACCCGAGCCGCCCTGCCGCCGAGCCGCCCGGGAGCCGAGCCGCCCTGCACCCGAGCCGCCCAGCCGCCGAGCCGTCCGGGAGCCGAGCCGCCCTGCGCCCCAGCCGCCCAGCCGCCGAGCCGCCCGGGAGCCGAGCCGCTGTGCATCCGAGCCGCCCGGTCGCTGAGCCGCCCTTCTGCATAGCTGCACGACCTGCCCTGCCTGGTGAGCACAGTCCCACTGACACTGCGAGCTCTTTCCCTACTACTTGCACTGCGTCGCTGTCGTCGCCATGGCTACCCCTAGTGTCCTAGCTTTCGACGCTGAGGGTCGCGCCATTGATTTTGAGGTCTGGTTAGACGACCTGCAGCTGTTCTTACAGTGCGACAGGGCTGACGACCTTTCTCTCTTTGACCTCACCTCTGGCGCCTCTCCTGCTCCTGCTGCTGATGCTGATCCCTCTGTCCGCTCTCAGTGGGCCACCCGCGATACTGCGGCACGTCTTGCTGTGCGTCGCCACCTCCCTACCTCTGAGCGTGCGCACTTTAGCCAGTACAAGAGTGCTCAGACCTTGTACGACGCTGTAGTTGCGCGCTACTCCTCCCCTGCCACTGCTGCACTGAGCCGTCTCATGCTTCCCTACCTCTTTCCTGACCTCTCTGCCTTTCCCACTGTCGCTGACCTCATTACGCACCTCCGCACTAGTGACACTCGCTACCGCGCCGCCCTTCCTGCTGAGTTCTGCGCTAAGACCCCCCCCCCCATGTACATCGCTCTCTACTACGTAGTCGCGCGCCTCCCTGACTCCCTTCGCGTCGTCAGGGACCACTTTCTCGCTGTCTGTCCCACCACCCTCACCGTCGACCTCCTCGAGAAGGCCCTCCTCGCAGCGGAGAAGAGCATAGTCGCTGTAGGTGCCTCTCGTGGTGACCCTCGCACCCCCATCTTTGAGGGGTGCTCTCCTTCCCCCTTGTTGCCCTCTGTTGCCTCTTCTGCTGCTGCCGACCTGCTTGGTCTTGAGCCGGTCGGCGCGGCGTCTGCCCCCAGTGGGAGACGTCGCTCCAGCAAGGGCAAGGGTGGCAAGGGCGCGGGTGGAGCTGGAGGGGGCGGTGGCGGTGGCGGCGGTGGCGGCGGAGGGAGTGGGGGTGGCGGCGGGACTAGTGGCGGGGGTGGTGGTGGTGGTGGCAGCAGCGGCGGAGACGGTGGTGGTGGTGCCAGCGGTGGTGGTGGTGGCAGCGGCGGAGGTGGAGGCGGCGGAGGTGGAGGCGGTGGAGGCGGCAGCGCAGGAGGCGGTGGTGGTGGAGGAGGTGGAGCTGGTCGAGGTGGTACCCAGCAGCGTAGCGGCGGTGGTGGTGGCCAGCGCTCGCAGCGGCAGCAGCAGCAGCGCCCGCGGGACATCCCTCCGCCTCAGCAGCTTCGTGAGTGGTACGCTGGGCGTCAGAGGGGTGGGGGTACTGGTCCCTGCACCTACGTTCTTCGTTCCGGCGACCGCGCGGGTGAGCAGTGTGGGGGTGCCCACGCCACCCAGCGCTGCTTTGGCCGCCTGACGGACGCTTGGCGTCGGCAGTTCCCTGGGGCTAGTGAGATCCCTCGCTGGGATGAGCTTCTTAGGGCTGGTGTAGCGATCTTTGATCTTGATTTTGATGCTATCCTTGCTGCTATGTATGCTGTGGATTATAGTGAGGAGACTGAGGGTTACCGGTGTTTCCAGCCCGACCCGGGCATTGGTGCTGCTGCGCTAGGTGCTTGTGAGGCTGCTGCTCTAGGTCCCAGTGCGTCTGTGCTCTCAGGTACTGGTGAGACTGCGCTCTCAGGTACTGCGTCGTCCTCGTCCTCCCTCACTTTCACACTTGACTCCGGAGCTTCTCGCTCTTTCTTTCGGGACCGCACTACCCTTACGCCGCTCGGCCGGCCGGTTGCGGTCTCCCTTGCTGACCCCTCTGGGGGTCCTGTCCTGTCTCACTTCTCCACTGTTCTCCCGTGTCCGGCTGCACCTTCGGGCACCCTGTCGGGTCTGTACCTTCCCTCGTTCTCTACGAACTTGGTGAGTGGAGCGGACCTGCAGGATGTGGGGGTTCACCAGTTCACTCCTGCGAGTCAGCGGGTGACCCACTGCACGGAGGCACGCACAGGCCGACACCTGGCCACGTTCTCGCGTCGGCCGGGGTCGAGTCTCTACACCCTGACCGTTGAGTCTCCTCCTGTCCCTGCGTCTGGTCAGGTGGCTGCGTCGGGTCAGGTGCTTGCTGCTGCGTCCCGGTCAGGTCCTGAGTCTGCCCCCTGTTCTTGTCGCCTCCTGTCTCACGAGACTCTCCTGTGGCACCACCGTCTTGGCCACCCCTCCTTGCCCCGTCTTCGGAGCATGGCTTCCCGTGTCCTTGTCTCTGGTCTTCCCCAGTCTCTCCCTCCTCTCCCCTCCGGGCCAGGACCTTCCTGTGTCCCCTGTGTCGAGGGTCGCCTCCGGGCTACTCCTCACTCCTCCCACTTCCCCCCGACAGAGGCTCCCCTGCAGACGCTTCACATGGATGTGTGGGGCCCAGCCCCCGTCCGTGGGCAGGGTTACGAGCGCTACTTCCTGTTGGTGGTTGACGACTACTCGCGTTACACCACAGTCCTCCCCTTGCGCAGCAAGGGTGCGGTCACTGAGGTGCTGATCGACTGGATCCGCGAGGCTCGTCTCCAGCTCAGGAAGAGCTTCGGCTCAGACTTTCCTGTTCTGCGTCTGCACTCGGACAGAGGCGGAGAGTTCTCTTCTCGCCTTCTGCGGGACTACTGTCGTGCACGGGGGATCCGCCAGACCTTCACGCTTCCGGACTCACCACAGCAAAATGGGATTGCTGAGCGCCGCATTGGCATGGTCATGGATGTCGCTCGTACGTCCATGATGCATGCGGCTGCCCCCCATTTTCTGTGGCCGTTTGCGGTGAGGTACGCGGCGCATCAGCTCAACCTTCACCCCCGGGTCTCTCGGCCTGCGATGTCCCCAGCCTTGCTGTGGACGGGGAAGGTTGGCGATGCATCTGTGTTCCGTGTCTGGGGATCTCGGGCGTTTGTCCGCGACTTGTCTGCGGACAAGCTGTCCCCTCGTGCTGCTCCCTGTGTCTTCCTTGGCTTCCCCACTGACGCCCCAGGGTGGCAGTTTTACCACCCCTCCTCTCGTCGTGTTCTGTCCTCCCAGGACGTCACGTTCGACGAGTCAGTCCCCTTCTACCGTCTCTTCCCCTACCGCACTCCTTCCCTCCCCCCTCCCCCGGACTTCCTTGTGCCGGTTCCCCCCCCGGTAGACCCCCTCCCCCCTCAGGTTCCTGCCCCCTCAGGTGTGTCCCAGGTAGATGCCGTTGACCCGGTCGAGGTTACTAGTGACTCTGGTGCTGCTGCGGGTGCTGAGCCTGGGGGTGCTGACTCTGGGGGTGCTGTGCGCGGGGGTGCTGAGCCTGGGGGTGCTACTGCTGGGGGTGCTGGGCCTGAGGGTGCTACTGCGGAGGGTGCGGAGCCTGGGGGTGCTGAGCCGGGGGGTGCTGTGCCTGGAGGTGCTGGGTCTGGGGGTGCTGGGTCGGGAGCTGCTGAGCCTGGGGGTGCTGAGCTGGGAGCTGCTGAGCCTGGGGGTGCTGCGGCTGGAGCTGCTGAGCCTGGGGTTTCTCCTGCTGCTGCGTCTCGCCGGGAGCCCCTCTCTCCACAGGAGCTGCGCGAGTGGTTCGCTCGCCACTGGAGGCGTGCTGCTGAGTCTGGAGGTGCTGCTGGAGCTGGAGCTGGAGCTTCTTCGACGGTCGAGGGAGCGGGTGCTGCCGGTCCCGGAGCTGCTGGACCTGCGGGTCCTCCTGGAGCTGGAGCTGCTGAGGGCGTTGGTGCTGAGTCTACTGCTGTTGGTCCTGCCGCTGGAGGTGTGGGTGGCGCTGGTGCTGTCGCTGAGGGTGCTGGTGCTGTCCCTGCTGCGTCTGGAGCTGCCGCGCGGCCTCGGCCGTACTTCGTTCCGCTCCTGCAGCAGGTTCTTGGTCTTTCTCCTCCAGTAGAGGGTCCACCGCCTGTCCAGTCGCAGTCCTTGCTGGAGCCTTCCTCTCCACTGCCTGCTCCCTCTCCTTACACTGGTCCTACTGGAGGTCTTGCTGAGCGTCGTGAGCCTGCGTCTCGTCCCGCGTCGCCTGTTCGTGCTGCTCGCGCTAGTGGTCGCAGTTCGCGTCAGCGTCCTCCTCCTGTCCCTGGCACGCACCGGATGTCTTTGCGTCCGTCCACTGCTCCTCTGCGTGCCCCTTTGCCTTCTCCTCTTGAGTCCTCTCTTCCTGCGCTTGCCGACCCTGAGTCGGACTCTCTTCGTGCTGCCAGTCCTACTGTCACGCGTCTGCTTGCTACTGTCGTCACTGACCCCTCTTTTGAGTCCACTGCTGCGTCTGCTCTAGTCGCTGAGCTCGTCGACTTTGCTGCTCGCTGTCGTCTCGACTACGCTGCTAGTCTTGTTGCTGAGTCTGCGTCTGTCTGTCCTCCGTCCGTCAGGGGTGAGTGTGCTCTTGGCACGGACGTCCTAGAGGACAGGCAGGAGGAGTTACAGTGTCTAGCGGCTGCTTCACCTCATCTCGCGTCTGTACTGCTTGCCCCTGAGGGAGACCCGGATGCACTAGACATCCCGACTCCGCGCTCTTACGCGGAGGCCGTAGAGGGTCCCTACTCCTCTCAGTGGCAGGCAGCTATGGATGCAGAGATGGCTTCCTGGAAGTCCACAGGCACCTACGTTGACGCGGTTCCCCCTCCTGGGGCGAACATCGTCAGTGGCATGTGGATCTTCAGGGTGAAGCGGCCGCCGGGCTCTCCACCTGTCTTCAAGGCACGGTACGTTGCTCGTGGCTTCAGTCAGCGGCAGGGAGTTGACTACTTTCAGACCTTCTCTCCCACCCCGAAGATGACTACTCTTCGGGTGCTGCTGCACATAGCCGCTCAGCGCGACTACGAGCTTCACTCTCTCGACTTCAGCACTGCGTTCTTGCAGGGTAGCCTGCACGAGGAGATCTGGCTTCGCCGTCCACCTGGCTTCACTGGGACTTTCCCTCCTGGCACCCAGTGGAGCCTCCGACGGCCAGTCTACGGTCTCCGCCAGGCACCGCGTGAGTGGCACGACACACTGAGGACTACGCTTGCGGCTCTTGGGTTTGCTCCTTCTACTGCTGACCCGTCGCTGTTTCTTCGCACCGACACTTCCCTGCCGCCGTTCTACATCCTCGTGTACGTCGACGACTTGGTCTTTGCCACAGCGGACACTGCTGGACTCGCCTACGTGAAGTCCGAGCTGCTGAAGAGACACACGTGCACAGACCTGGGTGAACTGCGCAGCTACCTTGGCTTGCAGATCACTCGGGACAGAGCACGCCGCACCATTACCTTGACTCAGTCACACATGGTGCAGCAGGTCCTTCAGCGCTTCGGCTTCACGTACTCCTCGCCTCAGGCCACTCCTCTGCCTACTCGCCACTCACTCTCAGCTCTGCCTTCGGATGAGTCCGTAGAGTCGAGTGGTCCGTATGCAGAGCTTGTTGGCTGCCTCATGTACCTGATGACCTGCACACGACCTGACCTTGCATACCCTCTGAGCATTCTTGCACGCTATGTTGCCCCTGGGAGACACAGACCAGAGCACATGGCTGCAGCGAAGAGGGTATTGCGCTACCTGTGCAGTACGTCGGGCATGGGGCTAGTGCTTGGAGGGCGGAGTCCAGTGGTCCTTACAGGCCACGCGGACGCTTCTTGGGCTGACGACCAGGCTACGCAGCGGTCGTCACAGGGTTACACCTTCAGCCTTGGTTCCGGCTCTGTCTCGTGGCGGTCTACTCGCTCGTCTTCGGTTCTCGGCTCCAGTTGTGAGGCTGAGATCTACGCCGGGGCCATGGCTGCACAGGAGCTTCGCTGGCTCACCTACCTGCTGACTGACCTTGGAGAGCCGCCTCGTTCTCCTCCAGTGCTGTACGTAGACAACAAGGCCATGCTGGCCTTGTGTCGAGAGCAGCGCTTGGAGCACAGAATGAAGCACATTGCTCTCCGCTACTTCCTTGCTCGTGAGCTGCAGCAGCGTGGTCAGTTGCGACTTGCGTACGTGGCCTCCGAGGCCAACACTGCTGATGTGTTCACCAAGGCACTTGCGCCTTGTGACCATCAGCGCTTTTGTACCCAGCTGGGTCTTGTGCCTGTCTTGCCTCACTTGCTCTCCTCTTGACTTTACTTGTACTGTGACATATATATACCTGCTCTTGCTTGTCTTGCTTTATATATATGTCTGTACTCTTGCATGTGAATTGGCCTTTGGCCTTGCTCTTGTGCTCGGACTGTGTGGTGACTTTGTGATCCACCCTGAGCTTTGTTTTGCTTTGCTTGACTGGTCTTGTGACCCCTTGTTCTCCCCCACTTTGCCTATGGGGGTGTGTCAGAACATATATACAGCTTATACTATTGTGTAGGCTGTAGTGGGGTATCCCATAGGGGGTACAACCCAGTTAGGGTTTCCTATTTGTACTGTTTTCATTCCATAGTCAATCATTCCTGTTTTCTTTGTTTCACACGACCCTGCACGACCAGGGCGACAATTATATGTGAACAATTCTGATTGGTAATTTATGATGGGGGCACACTGTCTGCCGCGTCAATAATTCCGTGTGTGTTCTGTCGACCAATCACGCTGCATTGAACGCGTTGATAGGGATTGTTGTGTCTCTCAAATGTTGTCCAGGTACATGCAGCATGTGGGGACATTTGGCACCGCGTGCGACTTTGGAAATGTGATGCGCTGGCTTGCAATTAGTGCGCGACACTTCCGCACTTCACGTCGTCCAATGATAAATACGTTCGGCGACATACACGTGCGGCCCGGTTTTCTGACAAATGGCAGCATAAGCTGTACATACGCATCACAATCGATTGGGACACTTTCTTTGAGAAAGTGTTCAGCGCGGAATGTGCCCCTAGTCTCTTTACCTTGTTTCTCAACGCCTTGTTGATTACATATTTTATCATTAAAGCCCAGGTACAGGATGGTATTTTTCAAGTTCAAGATTCTTAAACTTGAAGTCGCTAAAAACAGGGTTACCCTCTTCTGTTTGAAAGAACTCTCGCGGCCCAGGGAAAACGTCTTGCGACGGTCATTCCTGATTGGTTCCTGTGCCCAGTCGCACAACAGATCCGAACATCGCCCACCAGCTTGCCGTGGTCACCTCTCACATAACTTAACGACCAAGTAGTACTCCTAATCCACTAGGGTAGGCACGTAACTAGGAAACGCGCGGCAGGGCGGTAAAAGCTAGTCTAGGTAGAAGTTTTTTTTTCCGTCCAGCTCTCGTCACTCCCGCTGTCATGCCAATAGCTGAGCAACACCCGCTTCTTGCCAAACGCGCTATTACCCTACCATTTTCGCATGCCGGCCACGGGACGCCCGTTCTAGCGCACCACAGGAGGGGAAAGGCTGCTGGTTACCTCTATGACAACCCCCGCAATGCATTGGCCAGCATAGCATGGCCCGCCCAACAAACTCTTTGCTTCGATCCGCCTTCAGGCCACATCCTCGCCTCGTCTAGACACCCACACTTAGTATGTGGCGAGTGCATCACCTCATCGTCCGCACTTCCCTTGCGATTCGCGCAACCCCAAGTTACGAGCGCTGCTGCACTCGCGCATGCCCTCGTCGCCCGCGCGTCCCCTCGTCGTGCAATGTTTCCCTCGTCGCAAGCGTTTCCCCTCGTCACGGAGCTTGCCCTCGTCTCCCACGCTCACCCGCGCTTCCCACGCTTACCCGCGTTTCCCGCGCTCTCCAGCGTCACCCGCGCTTTCCCGCTTCACCCGCACTTACCCGCGTCATCCCCAATTACCCGCGCTTAACCGCATTTCCCGCGCGTACCCGCGTTTCCCGCGCGTACCGGCGTTTCCCGCGCTTACCCGAGGTCACCCGTGCTTTCCCGCATCATCACCGCTTGCCCGCGTCTCGCGCTCTTTCCCGCGTGTGAAACGCTTACCCGAATCTCCCTCATTCTTCCCTCGTCGCTTGCGTTGCTTCTCAACGCCCTCGCCTCCCGTTGTCGCCTCTGTTTCCCCAATCCACACGCACTTCCCCTTATCCCCATGTCTATCCAAGTCGCCACTCCCCGTTGGTAGCGAAGGCCCCCACACACCACCAGCATTCCCCCCACTTGTCCGCCTCCCTTTCCCCCCACACACCACCAGCATTCCCCCCACTTGTCCGCCTCCCTTTCCCCCCACACACCACCAGCATTCCCCCCACTTGTCCGCCTCCCTTTCCCCCCACACACCACCAGTATTCCCCCCACTTGTCCGCCTCCTTTCCCCCCCACACACCACCAGCAATCTCCACTCCCTCCTCCCTGCTTCCCCACTCCCTCCTCCCTGCTTCCTCCATCCCTCCGCCCTGCTTCCCCCCTCCCTCCGCCCTGCTTCCCCCCTCCCTCCGCCCTGCTTCCCCCCTCCCTCCGCCCTGCTTCCCCCCTCCCTCCGCCCTGCTTCCCCACTCCCTCCGCCCTGCTTCCCCCCTCCCTCCGGCCTGCTTCCCCCCTCCCTCCGCCCTGTTTCCCCCCTCCCTCCGCCCTGCTTCCCCCCTCCCTCCGCCCTGCTTCCCCCCACCCTCCGCCCTGCTTCCCCCCTCCCTCCGCCCTGCTTCCCCCCACCCTCCGCCCTGCTTCCCCCCTCCCTCCGACCTGCTTCCCCCCTCCCTCCGCCCTGCTTCCCCCAACCCTCCGCCCTGCTTCCCCCCTCCCTCCGACCTGCTTCCCCCCTCCCTCCGCCCTGTTTCCCCCCTCCCTCCGCCCTGCTTCCCCCCTCCCTCCGCCCTGCTTCCCCCCTCCCTCCGCCCTGCTTCCCCCCACCCTCCGCCCTGCTTCCCCCCTCCCTCCGCCCTGCTTCCCCCCACCCTCCGCCCTGCTTCCCACCTCCCTCCGCCCTGCTTCCCCCACCCCCTTCTCTGCTTCCCCCCACACCCTCTACCTGCTTCCCCCAATCCCCTTCTCTGCTTCCCCCCATCCCCTTCCCTGCTTCCCTCCATCCCCTTCCCTAAATTCCCTCCCCCCTCTGCCCTGTTCCCACCTGCCCTCCCCATCCCTGCCTTTCCCTCCCTGCCCTGCCCTTCCCTTCCCCATCCCTTCTCAACCCTTCCCTTCATTTTCATGCCCTCCCCACTTCCGCACTCTCGTTCCCATGCATGTGCACCCATCACTGTCTCCCCATACATGCTTTCATCATGTGTACTTGCTTGTATTCCCTTGCCATTGTTCCCTTGCACCTCACACCACCCCATGTTTCTTCACACAATTCTTTCTGCCTACTCCACTCCCCTACTCAGCAGAGGTGCAAGCTGAGGCGCAGCTAGTCGATGCTTTACACTGTAGCACCGCCTGAATCTTGTGTGTTGTATGCAACAATAGAGCAGCCATTACTGTTGGAGATACGGTATCCATCTCAAAGGCACAACATGTACTTTTGTTTCTGCAGTGCAACCAGGCCCTACGATATCATGAATTTTTCCCTGAAATTCCTGATTTTCAGCCTAGTTTTGTGTACCTACACTGAATTTTCAGTGTTGAGATTTTTGTGACACTGATTTTTTCAGCCTTTACTTCATAGCTAACACTGATGTTTCAGACTTTTATCGAAGTGTACACTGAATGCACATTCCGAATCCTTCCCGTAAAACACCCGAGACAATGTCAACCAGCATTTCCGCATTATAAAATCTATTTTATAAAATACTGATCGTTGACTCGATGAACTGTCTTAGTGGTTAGCGAAGTAGATACCGATTGGTAAGGTTTCCGGTCCGAATCCCTCTACTACCATGTCGTATAGGCTGCTCTCTTGCACAATTGCATGATGTGATTGAAAATTTAGGCTTTTGTTTTCCGGAACCCTGAAAATTCAGGCTTTTTTTTTTAGGAACCCTGAAAATTCAGGCTTTTTTTCACAGGGACCCTGATGCATCAACGTCCCTAAAAGTGAATCTGAGGGCCTGAGTGCAACATATTCTTACAAGATGCATGGACACTACGAGTGTCAGAAGGGTACAAAGAGGCATGTTCCTAATACTTCTGATAGTTGTACCTTTCTCTCAGAATAGGAATGCAACGGAATGGCCGAAACTAGAAAGTGTGAGAATACAAATATGCAACCCTAACAACTGTACTCCCTATTGTGCCACTCACTGTAGCCTACAAGCATAGAATTACATTTGACACACCCCCATAGGCTAAGTGAGGGGCATCAAAGCAAGCAAGGTGAACAAACGGTCACAAGACCAGTCAAAGCAAGAAACAAGGCGAGCTCAGGGTGGATCTCAAGGACACCACACAAATTCCAAGCGCAAGCAAGCGGCCACAAGGCCAGTTCAAGAGTTCACTAGGATATAAATAGGAAGCACAACAAGCAGAGCAAACAACAAGACTACAACAACCGAGGGCCTACCTCAACAAGCCCCAACTGCACACAGAACCTGTGGTGATCACCAAGCGCCAAGGCCTTGGTGAAGACGTCTGCAGTGATGGCCTCTGAGGCCACAAAGTCCAGGCGTGCCTGGCCGCGTCGCTGCAGCTCTCGCAGGAGGAAGTATCTCACGTCAATATGCTTCACTCTGCTCTCTAGTCGAGGCTCTCGACACAGGAGGATCATGGCCTTGTTGTCAGCGTACAAGGTCGGTGCAGAGCGAGGCCGCTCACCAAGGTCGGCGAGCAAGAAGATCAACCAGCGAAGCTCCTGTGCCGCCATGGCACCAGCGTAGATCTCTGCCTCTGCACTGGAAGTAGCCACAGAAGACGACCGTGTAGACCTCCACGACACAGCACCAGCTCCCAGACTGAAGCAGTAACCCTGAGTCGAGCGCTGAGTCTCCACGTCGTCAGCGTAGGAAGAGTCGCAGTGACTAGTCAACACCACTGGCTGAGTCCCTCCAAGCACAAGCCCCATGCCTGATGTAGTCGCCAGGTACTTCGCCACCCTCACAGCAGCTGTCCAGTGGACAGGACGGTGTCTCCCAGTCGCAACAAAGCGAGAGAGGATGCTGAGGGGAAAGGCGAGGTCTGGCCGAGTACAAGTCATCAGGTACATGAGGCAGCCCACAAGCTCTGCGTAGGGACCACTGGGCTCAAAGGGCTCGTCAAGAAAGGGGCCAGTGAGTCGGTGGTCAACAGCAAGAGGAGTGGGCTGTGTGGTGGAGAACTGGAAGTCGAACTGCCGAAGGACCTGCCGCACCATGTGTGACTGCGTCAGTGTGATGGTGCGAGCGGCTCTGTCCCTGGTGATCTGCAAGCCAAGGTAGCACTGCAGCTCACCCAGGTCAGTGCACTTGTGTCTCTTCTGCAGTTCGGACTTCACCTGAGCCAGTGCTGCCCTGTCTGCGGTAGCAAACACCAAGTCGTCGACATAGACAAGGATAAAGAAAGGAGTAGAACCCGCTCGAACAAACATCGACGGGTCGGCGGAGGACGGGCTGAACCCAAGGTCACGAAGTGTGGAGCGAAGAGTGTCGTGCCACTCACGGGGCGACTGGCGGAGACCGTAGACTGGTCGCCTCAGGCTCCATTGGGTCCCAGGTGGGAAGGTGTCAGAGAAGCTAGGAGGACGGTGCAGCCAGATCTCCTCGTGCAGTCGGCCCTGGAGGAACGCAGCGGAGAAGTCGAGGGAGTGCAGCTCGTAGTCTCGCTGCGCTGCTATGTGGAGTAACACCCAAAGAGTAGTCATCTTCGGGGTCGGGGCGAAGGTCTGGAAGAAGTCAACTCCCTCACGCTGACTGAAACCCCTAGCCACGTAGCGCGCCTTGAACACCGGCGGTGCTCCAGGCGGCCGCTTCACCTTGAAGAGCCACATGCCATCGACTACGTTCGCCATGGGAGAGGGAACTGCGTCGACGTAGGTGCCTGTAGATCTCCAAGACGCCAACTCTGAGTCCATAGCCGCTTTCCACTGAGAGGCCCACGCCCCTGACACTGCCTCGCGGTAAGTGCAAGGAGTCGGTATGTCAAGGGCGTCGGGGTCTCTCTCAGGGGAGAGCAGCATGGCACACAAAGAGGGAGAAGCGGCTGCCCAGTTCTCCAGCTCAGACTCTCTGTCCTCTAGGACGTCACAGCCAAGGGCAAACCCACCCCCGACAAACAGAGGACGGTAGGGAGGAGCTGGCACCACACGGGTGGCGTAGTCAAGGCGGCTGGCGGCAGCAAACTCAGCGACAGCGGCAATGAGAGCCGAGACAGACGACGAAGGGAAACGAGGGTCGGTGACAAGAGTGGTGAGGACACGTGCAGCAACAGGACGAACAACGCGGTAGTAGTAAGAGATAGGAGTGGGGAGGGCAGGTAGAGAGGACGGAGGAGGAGACGGGAGAACGGACACAGGAGAAGGAGAACGACGACGAGACGAACAAAGGAGGGCAGTGTGGAGGTCAGTAACAGGGGACGAGTGACGAGCACGCGGAGGACAACGGGTGATCAAGTCGCGACGGACAGAAGGAGGAGGAGACTGAGGAGGAGGAGAAGACCAGACTGCCGGACGGTCGTCAGGAGGAGGCAACGGAGGAACAAACACAGTAGGAGACTGGGAGCGGACAGGAGGAGAGGAGTAAAGGCCAAGGGCCCGCAGGCCACTCACAGGTGGGAACAACTGCCGCTCCTGAGGAAGCTGCGGAGGCGGCTGCGGCGGCGGCTGCGGGTGCTGCTGGTGCCGCTGCTGCTCCAGAAGGTCCAGCACCCACAGCTCCTGCAGCTCCCTCTCCAACCGCTCCTGCTCCTCATGCTCACGCCGACGGGCAGCCTGAAGACGCGTGTCGTGGCAGTGGGGAGGCGGAGTGGACTCTGCAGAACCAGGGTCTCCAGCGTCAGTCTCCTCAGACTCAGCACCCCCAGAACCAACACCTCCAGTGTCAGGACCCCCAACTCCAGCACCCCCAGAACTAGCACCTCCAGTGCTAGCACCAACTCCAGCACCCCCAGAGCTAGCGCCACCTGCACCAGCCCCTCCAGCTCCAGCACCCCGCAAACGAGCACCCCCAGACCGTGCACCGCCAGCGGCTGCACCTCCAGCTCCAACACCAACCAAGTCCACAGGAACCTGTCGCGGAAGTGCCGAAGGCTGCTGAGGGGACTGTGAGGAGGACTGCGGGGAGGGGGACGCTACCTGATGCGTGACCGAGGGTAGAGGGGTAGCGTGGGACACACCAGACGGGGCAGGACCAGGGGGGGGAGGGGGTACCGGAGGAGCAGGAGCAGGAGTAGGAGAGGGTGCTAGAAAAAGGGGGGGAGGGGGTACCGGGTGTAGTAGGACAAAGACTCGTCAAACCGGACGTCACGGGAGTCTAGGAACTGGTGGAGGGGCGGGTGGTAAAAGGACCAGTCGGCAGAGTCCACTGGGAAACCAAGGAAGACACAGGGGACGGCGCGTGCCGAGAGCTTGTCCGCTGAGGTGTCGCGAACAAGCGCAAGGCAGCCCCAGACTCGAAAGGCCGACCCAACACCAGGGGAACCAGTCCAAAGACTAGTCGGTGAAGCCTCGGGCCGCGAGACTCGCGGCTGGAGGTTCAGCTGGTGTGCGGCGTAGCAAACCGCGTGGGGCCACAGAAAATGGGGCGCACGGGCATGGATCATGGACGTGCGGGCGATGTCCATGACCAGCCCTATGCGGCGCTCAGCAACCCCATTCTGCTGTGGGGACTCTGGCAGCGTCCAGGACTGTGTGATGCCCTGTTCGCCGCAGAATCCGCCGAGAATGCCGGAGCGAAACTCGCCCCCACGGTCGGAGTGGAGACTACTGACTCGATGACCACGAGTGCCCTCAGTGGCTAGAAGCCACCTGATCAGCGTAGCAGTCACCTCGGACTTCTTCGCAAGAGGGAACACTGTGGTGTACCTGAAGAAGTCGTCGACGACCACCAAAAAGTAACGCTCCCTCCCAGACCCCTGCGTCGGGGCAGGGCCCCAGACGTCCAAGTGGAGAGCCTCGAAGGGAGCGGTGGCCGGACGAAGGGAGGAGGAGTGGGGAGTGGCGCGTAAGCGACCGGCGACGCACGGAGAGCAAGGAGGGGCAAGTGATAGAGGGAGCGACGGGAAGGTGTGTGGGAGACCTGTGACAAGTCCCTGACTGAGCATGCCACGAAGGCGAGGGATCGACGGGTGGCCAAGGCGGTGGTGCCACAGGACGGTGCGGTGGGCTAGAGAGCGACAGGAGCAAGACGCAGCGACTGGACTGGACACAGCGACCGAACCGGACACGACTACCTGGCTAGACACCGCAACTGGACTGGGGATCTGGGCCGGAGGGGACGCAACGACCTGAGGGGAGGACGCGACCGAGGAGCGCTCGGTGTGGAGAACGTAGAGACCGGAGCGGGGCTCCCTGGTGAACGTGGCCAGAACAGCACGTGTGGTAGCGTCTGTACAGACTGCAGTCCGCCCACCCCCCACGAAGGTAACCGTGATCCCCCTGTCCTGGAGGTATCCAACACCCACCAAGTTCCGAGTGAACGAGGGGATGTGGAGGCCGCGCAGGACACCAGAGGGGACCACAGGGCACGGGAGGGTGGTGGAGCTACGCGCAACGGCTGGTCCAGAGGTAGGATCAGCCAGAGCCACTGACACAGGAGTGAGGAGTGGCGTAAGGGTCGTGTAGTCGCGGAAGAAGCACTGAGACGCGCCCGAGTCCAGTGTGAACGACAGAGAGGCCTCAGCCAGAGGATCACCTGACCCAGTCGCTACACAAGCACCTAGAGCAGCAACACAAGTACCTAAGCTAGGCAGGCACAAGGCTACACTAGCAGGAGGCAAGCAGGCTAAACTACGAACACGCGAGCACACAGATCCCTCAGCACTAAAGTCAGCATCAACATACAAAGCATGCTGACGCGCATCGTCCATGGACAAATCAAAGACATCAATCTTACGGGTTAACAGACGAGACCAGCGAGGCGTGACCGCCAGGGGCCCCCAACAAGCCCGGTAGAGGTCGTCGAGGCGGCAAAAGCACCACGCGACAGAGTGGTCGTCGCGACCACAGAGACAGGGGCTGCCCGGCCCGATGAGGCACCAGTGGGTGCTGGGGCCAGCGTCACGGCAAGTGGGGCGAGGGGCCCAGCTGGAAGAGCTGCTGCTGCGGCCGGTGCTCCCAGGGCCTCCCGGACCCCACTGCGGCGGGGGGCCCCAGTGCTGCTGCGGACCCCACTGCAGCGGGGGCCCCCACTGCTGGAACTGCTGCGGTGCCTGCTGCTGCTGCTGTCCCTGCTGCTGCTGCTGTCCCTGCTGTGGCTGGTGCTGCTGTGGCTGCTGCTGCCGGGGGGCAGCACCCCCACCGGTCGGGCCACCACCTGTGGGTGGACCTGTCTGTCCTGCGCCTCCTCCAAGGCCTCCTCCAAGTAGCGCAACACCCTCTTCGCTGCAGCCATGTGCTCCGGTCTGTGTCTCCCAAGAGCAACATAGCGTGCGAGAATGCTAAGAGGGCATGCAAGGTCAGGTCGAGTGCAGATCATCAGGTACATGAGGCAGCCAACAAGCTCTGGGTACGGGCCACTCGACTCTATGGACTCATCCGAAGGCAGAGCTGAGAGCGAGTGACCGGTAGGCAGAGGAGTGGCCTGAGGCGAGGAGTACGTGAAGCCGAAGCGCTGAAGGACCTGCTGCACCATGTGTGACTGAGTCAAGGTAATGGTGCGGCGTGCTCTGTCCCGGGTGATCTGCAAGCCAAGGTAGCTGCGCAGTTCACCCAGGTCTGTGCACGTGTGTCTCTTCTGCAGCTTGGACTTCACGTGGGCGAGTCCAGCAGTGTCAGCTGTGGCAAAGACCAAGTCGTCGACGTACACGAGGATGTAGAACGGTGGCAAAGAAGTGTCGGTGCACAGAAACAGCGACGGGTCAGCAGTAGAGGGAGCAAACCCAAGAGCCGCAAGCGTAGTCCTCAGTGTGTCGTGCCACTCACGCGGTGCCTGGCGGAGATCGTAGACTGGCTGCCGGAGGCTCCACTGGGTGCCAGGAGGAAAAGTCCTAGTGAAGCCAAGTGGGCGGCGCAGCCAGATCTCCTCGTGCAGGCTACCCTGCAAGAAAGCAGTGCTGAAGTCAAGAGAGTGAAGCTCGTAGTCGCGCCGAGCGGCTATGTGCAGCATTACACGAAGAGTGGTCATCTTCGGGGTGGGAGAGAAGGTCTGAAAGTAGTCAACTCCCTGCCGCTGACTGAAGCCACGAGCCACGTACCGCGCCTTGAAGACAGGCGGGGAACCCGGCGGCCGCTTCACCCTGAAAATCCACATGCCACTGACGATGTTCGCCCCAGGTGGGGGAACTTTGTCAACGTAGGTGCCTGTGGACTTCCAAGAAGCCATCTCCGCGTCCATATCTGCCTGCCACTAAGAGGAGTAGGGACCCTCTATCGCCTCCGCGTAAGAGCGCGGAGTCGGGATGTCAAGTGCATCCGGGTCTCCCTCAGGGGTAAGCAGTACGGACACGAGATGAGGTGAAGCAGCAGCCAGACACTGGAACTCCTCCTGCCTGTCCTCAAGGACGTCCGTGCCAAGGGCACACTCACCCCCGACGGACGGAGGACAGACAGACTCAGACTCAGCGACAAGACTAGCAGCGTAGTCTAGACGACAGCGAGCAGCAAAGTCGACAAACTCGGCAACTAGGGCAGACGCAGCCGTGGACTCAAAAGAAGGGTCAGTGACAACAGTAGCAAGGAGATGCGTGACAGTAGGACTGGCAGCACAAAGAGAGTCCGACTCCGGGTCGGCAAGAGCAGGAAGAGAAGACTCAGGAGGAGAAGGCAAAGGGGCACGCAGAGGAGCAGTGGACGGACGCAGAGACATCCGGTGCGTGCCAGGGACAGGAGGAGGACGCTGACGCGAACCGCGACCACTAGTGCGAGCAGCACGGACAAGCGACGCAGGGCGAGACGCAGGCTCACGACGCTCAGCAAGACCTCCAGTAGGACCAGTGTAGGGAGACGGAGCAGGCAGTGGGGAGGCCGGCTGTAACTGTAACTGCGACGGGACAGGCTGTGGACACTCAAGGGAGGAGGAGGACCAGTAGAAGACGGGAGACCAAGAACCTGCTGAAGGAGCGGAACGAAGTACGGCCGAGGCCGCGCGGCGACTCCAGACACACCAAGGATAGCACCAGCACCCCCACTGGCAGCACCAGCACCAGTAGCAGCTCCAGCTCCAATACCTCCAGCAGCACCAGTAGTACCCCCTACAGGACCGCCTCCAGGACCGACAGTAGTAGCCTCCGCGCCAACACCCGCAGCAGCTCCAGCTCCAGAAGTACCCGCAGGCCCAGCAGCTCCAGTACTCCCAGTACGAGCACCTCCGGGACCCATGGCACCAGCTCCCTCAGCAGCAACAGAACCTCTAGTACCCGCAGCACCTCCAGCTCCAGCAGCTCGCCTCCAGCGCCGGGCAAACCAACCACGCAGCTCCTGTGGAGAGAGTGGCTCCCAGCGAGAGAAAGCACCCGGAAAACCGCCAGGCACAGCACCAGCAGGCCCAGCTCCCTCAGGCTTCGCACCCCCAGGCTCAGCACCTCCAGGCGTAGCACCCCCAGGCTCAGCACCCCCAGGCTCAGCACCCCCAGGCATAGCACCCCCAGGCTCAGCACCCCCAGACTCAGCACCCCCAGGCTCAGCACCCCCAGTCGTAGTACCCTCAGGCTCAGCACCCCCAGGCGTAGCACCCACACGCTCAGCATCCCTAGAGTCAGCACCCCCAGGCTCAGCACCATCAGCAGCACCAGAGTCACTAGCGAACTCGACAGGCTCAACAGCGTCTACCTGGGACACACCTGAAGGGGCTGGACCATGAGGGGGGAGGGGGTCTACCGGGGGGGGACCTGGCACAAGGAAGAGCGGTGGCGGGGGGAGGGACGGAGTGCGGTAGGGGAAGAGACGGTAGTAGGGGACTGACTCGTCGAACGTGACGTCCTGGGAGGACAGAACACGGCGAGAGGTGGGGTGGTAGAACTGCCACCCTGGCGCGTCAGGGGGGAAACCCAGGAAGACGCAAGGAGCAGTACGAGGGGACAGCTTGTCCGCAGACAAGTCGCGGACAAACGCACGAGATCCCCAGACACGGAACGCAGACGCATCGCCAACCTTCCCCGTCCACAGCAAAGCTGGGGAGGTCTCCGGCATGGAGACCCTGGGCTGAAGGTTGATCTGATGCGCCGCGTACCGAACCGCAAACGGCCACAGAAAATGGGTGGCAGCCGCATGCATCATGGACGTACGGGCGACGTCCATGACCATGCCAACGCGGCGCTCAGCAATCCCATTTTGCTGTGGAGATTCCGGAAGCGTGAAGGTCTGGCGGATGCCTCGTGCACGACAGTAGGCTCGCAAAAGGCCAGAGGAGAACTCTCCGCCTCTGTCACAGTGCAGACGCAGAACAGGAAAGTCCGAGCCGAAGCTCCGCCTGAGCTGGAGACGAGCTGCGCGGATCCAGTCGATCAACACCTCAGTGACATCACCCTTGCTGCGCAAGGGGAAGACTGTGGTGTAACGCGAGTAGTCGTCAACCACCAGCAGGAAGTAGCGCTCGTGACCCTGTCCACGCACGCGGGCTGGGCCCCACACGTCCATGTGAAGCGTCTGCAGTGGGGCCTCTGTCGGAGGAAACTGGGAGGAGTGAGGGGCAGCCCGCTGGCGCCCCTCGACACAGGGGACGCAGGTAGGGCCAGGCCCCTGTTGTCAAACACTATATATGTTATGCTTGTGTAGGCTACAGTGGGTTAGCCTATAGGGGGTACACAATTCTAGGGTTTCCTACTTGTACTCATTTCACTGCTAGTTCATTCATTCCTGTTCACTTCTTTCACATGGTATAGAGCGGGTCCTTTCTTAGGACCGTTTTTTTTTTAGGGCCCACCGAAGCGCGCCCCGAGGCGCGCCTTTTTTTTTTTTAGCGACCCCTCGGGTCGCCATTTCCCTCGCGGCCCCGCTGTCCCTCAGACGCGGCCCCGCCACCCCTCCTGATCGCGGTTCCGCCGCCTGCTTGGCGCGGCCCCGCCGCCGGCTCTTACGCGGCCCTGCCGCCAGCTTCGTCGCGGCCCCGCCGCCTGCTTGACGCGGCCCCGCCGCCTCCACTGACGCGGCCCCGCTCCGCCGGCTCTGATGCGGCCCTACCGCCCGCTTCGTCGCGGCCCCGCCGCCTGCTTAACGCGGCCCCGCTGCCTCCCCTGACGCGGCCCCACCGCCGGCTCCGCCGCTGCACCCTACGGCCCGCCGCTGCACCCTACGGCCCGCCACCTCACTTGACGGCCCCGCCGCTGCATCTGCCGGCCCGCCGCTGCACCTGCCGGCCCGCCGCTGCACCTGCCGGCCCGCCGCTTCACCTGACGGCCCCGCCGCTGCACCTGCCGGCCCGCCGCTGCACCCCACGGCCCGCCGCTGCACCCTACGGCCCGCCGCCCCACCTGGTCGGCCCGCCGCTGCACCCTACGGCCCCGCCACTGCACCTGCCGGCCCGCCGCTGCACCGGTCGACCCGCCGCTGCACCTGACGGCCCCGCCCCTGCATCTCCCGGCCGAGCCGCCCCAGCAGCAGAGCCGCCCCAGCAGCCGAACCCCCCGGGAGCCGAGCCGCTCAACGCCGAGCCGCCCGGGACCCGAGCCGCCCTGCTGCCGAGCCGCCCGGGAGCCGAGCCGCCCTGCACCCGAGCCGCCCTGCCGCCGAGCCGCCCGGGAGCCGAGCCGCCCTGCGCCCGAGCCGCCCAGCCGCCGAGCCGCCCGGGAGCCGAGCCGCTGTGCACCCGAGCCGCCCGGTCGTTGAGCCGCCTTTCTGCATAGCTGCACGACCTGCCCTGCCTGGTGAGCACAGTCCCACTGACACTGCGAGCTCTTTCCCTACTGCTTGCACTGCGTCACTGTCGTCACCATGGCTACCCCTAGTGTCCTAGCTTTTGACGCTGAGGGTCGCGCCATTGATTTTGAGGTCTGGTTAGACGACCTGCAGCTGTTCTTACAGTGCGACAGGGCTGACGACCTTTCTCTCTTTGACCTCACCTCTGGCGCCTCTCCTGCTCCTGCTGCTGATGCTGATCCCACTGTCCGCTCTAAGTGGGCCACCCGCGATGCTGCTGCACGTCTTGCTGTGCGTCGCCACCTCCCTACCTCTGAGCGTGCGCACTTTAGTCAGTACAAGAGTGCTCAGACCTTGTACGACGCTGTAGTTGCGCGCTACTCCTCCCCTGCCACTGCTGCACTGAGCCGTCTCATGCTTCCCTACCTCTTTCCTGACCTCTCTGCCTTTCCCACTGTCGCTGACCTCATTACGCACCTCCGCACTAGTGACACTCGCTACCGCGCCGCCCTTCCTGCTGAGTTCTGCGCTAAGAACCCCCCCCCCATGTACATCGCTCTCTACTACGTAGTCGCGCGCCTCCCTGACTCCCTTCGCGTCGTCAGGGACCACTTTCTCGCAGTCTGTCCCACCACCCTCACCGTCGACCTCCTCGAGAAGGCCCTCCTCGCAGCGGAGAAGAGCATAGTCGCTGTAGGTGCTTCTCGTGGTGACCCTCGCACCCCCATCTTTGAGGGGTGCTCTCCTTCCCCCTTGCTGCCCTCTGTTGCCTCTGCTGCTGCTGCCGACCTGCTTGGTCTTGAGTCGGTCGGCGCGGCGTCTGCCCCTAGTGGGAGACGTCGCTCCAGCAAGGGCAAGGGGGGCAAGGGCGCGGGTGGAGCTGGAGGGGGCGTTGGCGGTGGCGGCGGTGGCGGCGGAGGGAGTGGGGGTGGCGGCGGGACTAGTGGCGGGGGTGGTGGTGGTGGTGGCAGCAGCGGCGGAGACGGTGGTGGTGGTGCCAGCGGTGGTGGTGGAGGCAGCGGCGGAGGTGGAGGCGGCGGAGGTGGAGGCGGTGGAGGCGGCAGCGGAGGAGGCGGTGGTGGTGGAGGAGGTGGAGCTGGTCGAGGTGGTGCCCAGCAGCGTAGCGGCGGTGGTGGTGGCCAGCGCTCGCAGCGGCAGCAGCAGCAGCGCTCGCGGGACATCCCTCCGCCTCAGCAGCTTCGTGAGTGGTACGCTGGGCGTCAGAGGGGTGGGGGTACTGGTCCCTGCACCTACGTTCTTCGTTCCGGCGACCGCGCGGGTGAGCAGTGTGGGGGTGCCCACGCCACCCAGCGCTGCTTTGGCCGCCTTACGGACGCTTGGCGTCAGCAGTTCCCTGGGGCTAGTGAGATCCCTCGCTGGGATGAGCTTCTAAGGGCTGGTGTAGCGATCTTTGATATTGATTTTGATGCTATCCTTGCTGCTATGTATGTTGTGGATTATAGTGAGGAGAATGAGGGTTACCGTTGTTTCCAGCCCGACCCGGGCATTGGTACTGCTGCGCTAGGTGCTTGTGAGGCTGCTGCTCTAGGTGCCAGTGCGTCTGTGCTCTCAGGTACTGGTGAGACTGCGCTCTCAGGTACTGCGTCGTCCTCGTCCGGAGCTTCTCGCTCCTTCTTTCGAGACCGCACTACCCTTACGCCGCTCGGCCGGCCGGTTGCGGTCTCCCTTGCTGACCCCTCTGGGGGTCCTGTCCTGTCTCACTTCTCCACTGTCCTCCCGTGTCCGGCTGCCCCTTCGGGCACCCTGTCGGGTCTGTACCTTCCCTCGTTCTCTACGAACTTGGTGAGTGGAGCGGACCTGCAGGATGTGGGGGTTCACCAGTTCACTCCTGCGAGTCAGCGAGTGACCCACTGCACGGAGGCACGCACAGGCCGACACCTGGCCACGTTCTCGCGTCGGCCGGGGTCGAGTCTCTACACCCTGACCGTTGAGTCTCCTCCTGTCCCTGCGTCTGGTCAGGTGGCTGCGTCAGGTCAGGTGCTTGCTGCTGCGTCCCGGTCAGGTCCTGAGTCTGCCCCCTGTTCTTGTCGCCTCCTGTCTCACGAGACTCTCCTGTGGCACCACCGTCTTGGCCACCCCTCCTTGCCCCGTCTTCGGAGCATGGCTTCCCGTATCCTTGTCTCTGGTCTTCCCCACTCTCTCCCTCCTCTCCCCTCCGGGCCAGGACCTTCCTGTGTCCCCTGTGTCGAGGGTCGCCTCCGGGCTACTCCTCACTCCTCCCACTTCCCCCCGACAGAGGCTCCCCTGCAGACGCTTCACATGGATGTGTGGGGCCCAGCCCCCGTCCGTGGGCAGGGTTACGAGCGCTACTTCCTGTTGGTGGTTGACGACTACTCGCGTTACACCACAGTCCTCCCCTTGCGCAGCAAGGGTGCGGTCACTGAGGTGTTGATCGACTGGATCCGCGAGGCTCGTCTCCAGCTCAGGAAGAGCTTCGGCTCGTCTCCACTGCTCGGACGCTCGCACGGGCCGGCACGTGGCCACGTTTACGCGTCGGCCGGGGTCGAGCCTCTACACCCTGACCACTGGGTCCCCTCCTGTCCCTGCTTCTGGCCAGGTAGCTGCGTCGGGTCAGGTGTTTGCTGCAGCGTCCAGGTCTGGTCCTGAGTCTGCCCCCTGCTCGTGTCGCCTCCTGTCTCACGAGACTCTCCTGTGGCACCACCGTCTTGGTCACCCCTCCCTGCCTCGTCTCCAAGGCATGGCTTCCCGTGTCCTTGTCTCTGGTCTTCCCCGGTCCCTCCCTCCCCTTCCTCCGGGGCCTGGTCCTTCCTGTGTCCCCTGTGTCGAGGGGCGGCTCCGGGCTGCCCCTCACTCCTCTCAGTTTCCCCCGACAGAGGCCCCGCTGCAGACGCTTCACATGGACGTGTGGGGCCCAGCCCGCGTCCGTGGACAGGGTCACGAGCGCTACTTCCAGCTGGTGGTTGACGACTACTCGCGCTACACCACAGTCTTCCCCTTGCGCAGCAAGGGTGATGTCACTGAGGTGTTGATCGACTGGATCCGCGCAGCTCGTCTCCAGCTCAGGAGGAGATTCGGCTAGGACTTTCCTGTTCTGCGTCTGCACTCTGACAGAGGCGGAGAGTTCTCTTCTCGCCTTCTGCGGGACTACTGTCGTGCACGGGGGATCCGCCAGACCTTCACGCTTCCGGACTCACCACAGCAAAATGGGATTGCTGAGCGCCGCATTGGCATGGTCATGGATGTTGCTCGTACGTCCATGATGCATGCGGCTGCCCCCCATTTTCTGTGGCCGTTTGCGGTGAGGTACGCGGCGCATCAGCTCAACCTTCACCCCCGGGTCTCTCGGCCTGCGATGTCCCCAGCCTTGCTGTGGACGGGGAAGGTTGGCGATGCGTCTGTGTTCCGTGTCTGGGGATCTCGGGCGTTTGTCCGCGACTTGTCTGCGGACAAGCTGTCCCCTCGTGCTGCTCCCTGTGTCTTCCTTGGCTTCCCCACTGACGCCCCAGGGTGGCAGTTTTACCACCCCTCCTCTCGTCGTGTTCTGTCCTCCCAGGACGTCACGTTCGACGAGTCAGTCCCCTTCTACCGTCTCTTCCCCTACCGCACTCCTTCCCTCCCCCCTCCCCCGGACTTCCTTGTGCCGGTTCCCCCCCCGGTAGACCCCCTCCCCCCTCAGGTTCCTGCCCCCTCAGGTGTGTCCCAGGTAGACGCCGTTGACCCGGTCGAGGTTGCTGGTGACTCTGGTGCTGCTGCGGGTGCTGAGCCTGGGGGTGCTGACTCTGGGGGTGCTGTGCGCGGGGGTGCTGAGCCTGGGGGTGCTACTGCTGGGGGTGCTGGGCCTGAGGGTGCTACTGCGGAGGGTGCGGAGCCTGGGGGTGCTGAGCCGGGGGGTGCTGTGCCTGGAGGTGCTGGGTCTGGGGGTGCTGGGTCGGGAGCTGCTGAGCCTGGGGGTGCTGAGCTGGGAGCTGCTGATCCTAGGGGTGCTGCGTCTGGAGCTGCTGAGCCTGGGGTTTCTCCTGCTGCTGCGTCTCGCCGGGAGCCCCTCTCTCCACAGGAGCTGCGCGAGTGGTTCGCTCGCCGCTGGAGGCGTGCTGCTGAGTCTGGAGGTGCTGCTGGAGCTGGAGCTCGAGCTTCTTCGACCGTCGAGGGTGCGAGTGCTGCCGGTCCCGGAGCTGCTGGACCTGCGGGTCCTCCTGGAGCTGGAGCTGCTGAGGGCGTTGGTGCTGAGCCTACTGCTGTTGGTCCTGCCGCTGGAGGTGTGGGTGGCGCTGGTGCTGTCGCTGAGGGTGCTGGTGCTGTCCCTGCTGCGTCTGGAGCTGCCGCGCGGCCTCGGCCGTACTTCGTTCCGCTCCTGCAGCAGGTTCTTGGTCTTTCTCCTCCAGTAGAGGGTCCACCGCCTGTCCAGTCGCAGTCCCTGCTGGAGCCTTCCTCTCCACTGCCTGCTCCCTCTCCTTACACTGGTCCTACTGGAGGTCTTGCTGAGCGTCGTGAGCCTGCGTCTCGTCCCGCGTCGCCTGTTCGTGCTGCTCGCGCTAGTGGTCGCAGTTCGCGTCAGCGTCCTCCTCCTGTCCCTGGCACGCACCGGATGTCATTGCGTCCGTCCACTGCTCCTCTGCGTGCCCCTTTGCCTTCTCCTCCTGAGTCCTCTCTTCCTGCGCTTGCCGACCCTGAGTCGGACTCTCTTCGTGCTGCCAGTCCTACTGTCACGCCTCTGCTTGCTACTGTCGTCACTGACCCCTCTTTTGAGTCCACTGCTGCGTCTGCCCTAGTTGCTGAGCTCGTCGACTTTGCTGCTCGCTGTCGTCTAGACTACGCTGCTAGTCTTGTTGCTGAGTCTGCGTCTGTCTGTCCTCCGTCCGTCGGGGGTGAGTGTGCTCTTGGCACGGACGTCCTAGAGGACAGGCAGGAGGAGTTACAGTGTCTAGCGGCTGCTTCACCTCATCTCGCGTCTGTACTGCTTGCCCCTGAGGGAGACCCGGATGCACTAGACATCCCGACTCCGCGTTCTTACGCGGAGGCCGTAGAGGGTCCCTACTCCTCTCAGTGGCAGGCAGCTATGGATGCAGAGATGGCTCCTGGAAGTCCACAGGCACCTACGTTGACGCGGTTCCCCCTCCTGGGGCGAACATCGTCAGTGGCATGTGGATCTTCAGGGTGAAGCGGCCGCCGGGCTCTCCACCTGTCTTCAAGGCACGGTACGTTGCTCGTGGCTTCAGTTAGCGGCAGGGAGTTGACTACTTTCAGACCTTCTCTCCCACCCCGAAGATGACTACTCTTCGGGTGCTGCTGCACATAGCCGCTCAGCGCGACTACGAGCTTCACTCTCTCGACTTCAGCACTGCGTTCTTGCAGGGTAGCCTGCACGAGGAGATCTGGCTTCGCCGTCCACCTGGCTTCACTGGGACTTTCCCTCCTGGCACCCAGTGGAGCCTCCGACGGCCAGTCTACGGTCTCCGCCAGGCACCGCGAGAGTGGCACGACACACTGAGGACTACACTTGCGGCTCTTGGGTTTGCTCCTTCTACTGCTGACCCGTCGCTGTTTCTTCGCACCGACACTTCCCTGCCGCCGTTCTACATCCTCGTGTACGTCGACGACTTGGTCTTTGCCACAGCGGACACTGCTGGACTCGCCTACGTGAAGTCCGAGCTGCTGAAGAGACACACGTGCACAGACCTGGGTGAACTGCGCAGCTACCTTGGCTTGCAGATCACTCGGGACAGAGCACGCCGCACCATTACCTTGACTCAGTCACACATGGTGCAGCAGGTCCTTCAGCGCTTCGGCTTCACGTACTCCTCGCCTCAGGCCACTCCTCTGCCTACTCGCCACTCACTCTCAGCTCTGCCTTCGGATGAGTCCGTAGAGTCGAGTGGTCCGTATGCAGAGCTTGTTGGCTGCCTCATGTACCTGATGACCTGCACACGACCTGACCTTGCATACCCTCTGAGCATTCTTGCACGCTATGTTGCTCCTGGGAGACACAGACCAGAGCACATGGCTGCAGCGAAGAGGGTATTGCGCTACCTGTGCAGTACGTCGGGCATGGGGCTAGTGCTTGGAGGGCGGAGTCCAGTGGTCCTTACTGGCCACGCGGACGCTTCTTGGGCTGACGACCAGGCTACGCAGCGGTCGTCACAGGGTTACACCTTCAGCCTTGGTTCCGGCTCTGTCTCGTGGCGGTCTACTCGCTCGTCTTCGGTTCTCGGCTCCAGTTGTGAGGCTGAGATCTACGCCGGGGCCATGGCTGCACAGGAGCTTCGCTGGCTCACCTACCTGCTGACTGACCTTGGAGAGCCGCCTCGTTCTCCTCCAGTGCTGTACGTAGACAACAAGGCCATGCTGGCCTTGTGTCGAGAGCAGCGCTTGGAGCACAGAACGAAGCACATTGCTCTCCGCTACTTCCTTGCTCGTGAGCTGCAGCAGCGTGGTCAGTTGCGACTTGCGTACGTGGCCTCCGAGGCCAACACTGCTGATGTGTTCACCAAGGCACTCGCGCCTTGTGACCATCAGCGCTTTTGCACCCAGCTGGGTCTTGTGCCTGTCTTGCCTCACTTGCTCTCCTCTTGACTTCACTTGTACTGTGACATATATATATCTACCTGCTCTTGCTTGTCTAGTTTTATATATATGTCTGTACTCCTGCATGTGAACTGGCCTCTGGCCCTGCTCTTGTGCTCGGACTGTGTGGTGACTTTGTGATCCACCCTGAGCTTGCTTTGCTTTGCTTGACTGGTCTTGTGACCCCTTGTTCTCCCCCATTTTGCCTATGGGGGTGTGTCAAACACTATATATGTTATGCTTGTGTAGGCTACAGTGGGTTGGCCTATAGGGGGTACACAATTCTAGGGTTTCCTACTTGTACTCATTTCACTGCTAGTTCATTCATTCCTGTTCACTTCTTTCACACCTGTCAGAACATTACAGCTCATGCATATTGTGTAGGCTATAGTGGGGTAGCCCACAAGGGGTACAACCCAATTAGGGTTAGTACTTGTACCCAATTCATTCATAGTTCAATCATTCTTGTTTCTTCTCATGGAATCGAGCAGGTTCCCTAACGGGAACGATTCCTAGGGCCCACCACTACGAAATTTTTTTTTCCTGCCTGGAGCGCGCTCCGCTTAGGCCCGAGTCGCGCCTCGTGTGCTTTCCTTACCGTCGCGCCCTCGCTAGGCCCCTCACGGCCACGTCGCGTCGCCCTTAGCGGCCCCTAGCGGCCCCGTCGCGCTGCCCTAGCGGTCGCGTCGCGCCGCCCTAACGGCCGCGTCGCGCCGCCCAAGCCGCCCTCACGGCCCCCTAGCGGCCTCTTGCGGCCCCGATCCACCACTATTGCGGCCCCGATCCGCCGCCCTTCGCGGCATGTCGCCGCTCTCCCCCTGCGGCCCCTCGCCGCCCTTTCACCAGCGGCCCTGTCGCCGCCCTTGCACGGCCCTGACGCCGCCCTCCCTGCGGCTCTGTCGCCGCCCTCTTCAGCGGCCCGTCGCCGCCCTTCTCAGCGGCCCCGCCGTCTCCTTTCAGCGGCCCCGCCGTCTCTTTTCAGCGGCCCCGTCATCTCCTTTCAGCGGCCCCGACGTCTCCTTTCAGCAGCCCTGCCGTCTCCTTTCAGCGGCCCCGCCGTCTCCTTTCAGCGGCCCCGCCACTACCCCTGCAGCGGCCTCGTCGCCGCCCTTTCAGCGGCCCCGCCGCCTCCTTTGAAGCGGCCCCTCCGCCTCCTCTTGGCGGCCCCGCCGCCTCCTCTCTGCGGCCCCGCCGCCTCCTCTCGGCGGCCCAGCCGCCTCCTCTCAGCGGCCCCGGACGCCGCCCTCTCAGCGGCCCTTCCGCCGCCTCCTTTGCGGCCCCGCCGAGCCGCCCAGCAGCAGAGCCGCCGAGCCGCCCAGCAGCCGAGCCGCCAAGCCGCCCAGCCACCGAGCCGCCCAGCAGCCGAGCCGCCGTGCTGCCCAGCAGCTGAGCTGCCGAGCCGCCGAGCCGCCGAGCCGCCCAGCAGCCGAGCCGCCGAGCCGCCCTGCAGCCGAGCCGCCGAGCCGCCCAGCTGCCGAGCCGCCGAGCCGCCCAGCAGCCGAGCCGCCGAGTCGCCCTGCAGCCGAGCCGCCCGAGCCGCCCTGTCTGGTAAGAGCAGCGCCTCTATCACTGCACTGCCCTCACCCTACTGTTCGCGCTGCTAGTCTACTGCTGTCATGGCTACCCCTAGTGTCCTCGCTTTTGACGCTAAGGGTCGGGCCATTGACTTTGACGTCTGGATAGATGACCTGCAGCTTTTCTTATAGTGCGATAGGGCGGACGGTCTCTCTCTCTTTGACCTCACCTCTGGTGCCTCTCCTGCCCCTGCTGCTAATGCTGACGCCACTATCTGCTCACAGTGGGCCACGCGCGATGCTGCTGCACGTCTTGCTGTGCGTCGCCACCTGCCTACCTCTGAGCGTGCGCACTTTAGCCAGTACAAGAGTGCTCAGACCTTGTACGACGCTGTAGTTGCACGCTACTCCTCCCCTGCCACAGCTGCACTGAGCCGCCTCATGCTACCGTACCTCTTCCCTGACCTTGCTGCCTTTCCCACAGTCGCTGACCTCATTACGCACCTCCGCACTAGTGACACTCACTACCGCGCTGCGCTTCCTGCTGAGTTCTGCACCAAGAACCCCCCCCCCCCCATGTACATCACTCTCTACTACATAGTCATCCGCCTCCCTAACTCCCTTCGCGTAGCCAGGGACCACTTTCTCTCAGTCTGTCCCACCACTCTCACTGTTGACCTCCTCGAGAAGGCCCTCCTAACAGCGGAGAAGAGCATAGTCGCTATAGGGGCCTCTCGTGGTGACCCGCGCACCCCCATCTTTGAGGGGTGTTCCCCCTCCCCTCTTTTGCCCTCTGTTGCCTCTGCTGCTGCGGCCGACCTCGTTGGTCTGGAGTCGATCGGTGCGGCGTCTACCCCTAGTGGGAAGCGTTGCTCTGGCAAGGGCAAGGGGGGCAGGGGCGCTGGAGGAGCTAGCGGGGGCGGTGGAGGCGGCAGTGGAGGCAGTGGAGGGGGTGGGGGTGGTGGTGGGAGTGGTGGCGGGGGTGGAGGTGTCGGCGGCGGCAGTGGAGGCGGAGGCGGCGGCGGTGGCAGTGGGAGCGGAGGTGGTGGAGGTGGCGGAGGTGGAGGAGGCGGTGGCGGAGGAGGAGGAGGAGGAGGAGGAGGAGGTCGTGGCTCTTCGCAGAGGAGTGGCTCCGGTGGTGGTCAGCGCCAGCAGCAGCAGCGCAGTCGGGAGACCCTGTCCCCTCAGCAGCTCCGTGAGTGGTACGCTGCCGCCAGCGGGGTTGGGTACTGGTCCGTGCACCGGCGACCGTGCGGGTGAGCAGTGTGGGGGTGCGCACCCCACCCAGCGCTGCTTTGGCCGCCTGACGGACGCTTGGCGTCACCAGTTCCCTGAGGCCACTAAGATCTCGCTGGGGCGAGCTGTCTAGGGCAGGGGTAGCTATCTTTGACCTTGACTTTGATGCTATTCTTGCTGCTATGTATACTGTGTCTATTAGTGAGGAGGGTGACTGTTACCGGTGTTTCCCGCCCGACCCGGGCATTGCGACTGCTGCTCTAGGTGCTGGTGAGGCTGCTGCTCTTGGTGCTAGCGAGGCTGCTGCTCTAGGTGCTAGTGCGTCTGCTTCCTCCGGTACTGGTGAGTCTGCGCTCTCAGGTACTGCGTCGGCTTCGGCCTCCCACACCTTCACACTTGACTCGGGGGCTTCTCGTTCCTTCTTTCGAGACCGCACTACACTCACGCCGCTTGGTCGGCCAGTTGCAGTCTCCCTGGCAGACCCCTCTGGGGGTCCTGTTCTTGCTCACTTCTCCACTGTCCTCTCGTGTCCGGCGGCCCCCTCTGGCACCCTGTCTGGTCTTTACCTCCCCTCGTTCTCTACGAACTTGGTGAGTGGTGCTGACCTACAGGATGCGAGGGTTCACCAGTTCACTCCTGCGAGTCAGCGGGTGACCTACTGCATGGACGCTCGGATAGGCCGACACCTGGCCACGTTTACACGTCGGCCGGGGTCGAGCCTGTACACACTGACCACTACGTCTCCTCCAGTCCCTGCGTCTGGTCATGTAGTTGCGTCGGGTCAGGTGTTAGCCGCAGCGTCCAGGTCTGCCCCCTGCTCGTGTCGCCTCCTGTCTCACGAGACACTCCTCTGGCACCACCGCCTTGGTCACCCCTCCCTGCTTCGTCTCCAAAGCATGGCCTCCCGTGTCCTTGTCTCAAGTCTTCCCCGGTCCCTCCCTCCCCTTCCTCCGGGGCCTGGCCCTACCTGTGTCCCCTGTGTCGAGGGGCGGCAGCGGGCTGCCCCTCACTCCTCCCAGTTTCCTTTGACAGAGGCCCCGCTGCAGACGCTTCACATGGACGTGTGGGGCCCAGCCCGCGTCCATGGACAGGGTCACGAGCGCTACTTCGTGCTGGTGGTTGACGACTACTCGCGTTACACCACAGTCTTCCCCTTGCGCAGCAAGGGTGATGTCACTGAGGTGTTGATCGACTGGATCCGCGCAGCTCGTC
Organism: Closterium sp. NIES-65; assembly: GCA_948144175.1. Lineage (NCBI taxonomy): Eukaryota > Viridiplantae > Streptophyta > Zygnematophyceae > Desmidiales > Closteriaceae > Closterium > Closterium sp. NIES-65. The sequence goes on along the minus strand of CANXME010002377.1, from coordinate 1,196,957 downwards.
TCCAGCTCAGGCGGAGCTTCGGCTCGGACTTTCCTGTTCTGCGTCTGCACTCTGACAGAGGCGGAGAGTTCTCCTCTGGCCTTCTGCGAGCCTACTGTCGTGCACGAGGCATCCGCCAGACCTTCACGCTTCCGGACTCTCCACAGCAAAATGGGATTGCTGAGCGCCGCATTGGCATGGTCATGGACGTCGCCCGTACGTCCATGATGCATGCGGCTGCCCCCCATTTTATGTGGCCGTTTGTGGTCCGGTACGCGGCGCATCAGATCAACCTTCAGCCCAGGGTCTCCATGCCGGAGACCTCCCCAGCTTTGCTGTGGACGGGGAAGGTTGGCGATGCGTCTGCGTTCCGTGTCTGGGGATCTCGGGCGTTTGTCCGCGACTTGTCTGCGGACAAGCTGTCCCCTCGTGCTGCTCCTTGGCGTCTTCCTGGGTTTCCCCCCTGACGCGCCAGGGTGGCAGTTCTACCACCCCACCTCTCGCCATGTTCTGTCCTCCCAGGACGTCACGTTCGACGAGTCGGTCCCCTACTACCGTCTCTTCCCCTACCGCACTCCGTCCCTCCCCCCGCCACCGCTCTTCCTTGTGCCAGGTCCCCCCCCGGTAGACCCCCTCCCCCCTCAGGGTCCTGCCCCTTCAGGTGTGTCCCAGGTAGACGCTGTTGAGCCTGTCGAGGTTGCTGGTGACTCTGGTGCTGCTGAGGGTGCTGAGCCTGGGGGTGCTGACTCTGGGGGTGCTGAGCGTGTGGGTGCTACGCCTGGGGGTGCTGAGCCTGAGGGTACGACGAATGGGGGTGCTGAGCCTTGGGTTACTGAGTCTTGGGGTGCTGAGCCTGGAGGTGCTACGCCTGGGGGTGCTGAGCCTGGGGGTGCTGAGCCTGGTGGTACTGAGCCTGGGGGTGCTTAGCCTGGGGGTGCTACGCCTGGAGGTGCTGAGCCTGGGGGTGCTACGCCTGGAGGTGCTGAGCCTGAGGGAGCTGGGCCTGCTGGTGCTGTGCCTGGCGGTTCTCCGGGTGCTTTTTCTCGCCGGGAGCCACTCTCTCCACAGGAGGTGCGTGAGTGGTTTGCCCGGCGCTGGAGGCGAGCTGCTGGAGCTGGAGGTGCTGCGGGTACTGGAGGTTCTGTTGCTGCTGAGGGAGCTGGTGCCACGGGTCCCGGAGGTGCTCGTACTGGGAGTACTAGAGCTGCTGGACCTACGGGTACTTCTGGAGCTGGAGCTGCTGCAGGTGTTGGCGCGGAGGCTACTACTCTCGATCCTGGAGGCGGTCCTGCTGGGGGAACTACTGGTGCTCCTGGAGGTACTGGAGCTGGAGCTGCTACTGGTGCTGGTGCTGCCACTAGGGGTGCTGGTGCTGTCCCTGCTGGTTCTGGAGTCGCCACGCGGCCTCGGCCGTACTTCGTTCCGCTCCTTCAGCAGGTTCTTGGTCTCCCGTCTTCTACTGGTCCTCCTCCTCCCTTAGAGTGTCCACAGCCTGTCCCGTCGCAGTTACAGTTACAGCCGGCCTCCCCACTGCCTGCTCCGTCTCCCTACACTGGTCCTACTAGAGGTCTTGCTGAGCGTCGTGAGCCTGCGTCTCGCCCTGCGTCGCCGGTCCGTGCTCCTCGCACTAGTGGTCGCGGTTCGCGTCAGCGTCCTCCTCCTGTCCCTGACACGCACCGGATGTCTCTGCGTCCGTCCACTGCTCCTCTGCGTGCCCCTTTGCCTTCTCCTCCTGAGTCTTCTCTTCCTGCTCTTGCCGACCCGGAGTCGGACTCTCTTCGTGCTGCCAGTCCTACTGTCACGCGTCTCCTTGCTACTGTTGTCACAGACCCTTCCTTTGAGTCCACGGCTGCGTCTGCCCTAGTTGCTGAGCTCGTCGACTTTGGTGCTCGCTGTCGCCTAGACTACGCCGCCAGTCTTGTTGCTGAGTCTGAGTCTGTCTGTCCTCCGTTCGTCGGGGGTGAGTGTGCCCTTGGCACGGACGTCCTTGAGGACAGGCAGGAGGAGTTCCAGTGCTTGGCCGCTGCTTCACCTCATCTCGTGTCCGTACTGCTTACCCCTGAGGGAGACCCGGATGCACTTGACATCCTGACTCCGCGCTCTTACGCGGAGGCGATAGAGGATCCCTACTCCTCTCAGTGGCAGGCAGCTATGGATGCAGAGATGGCTTCCTGGAAGTCCACAGGCACCTACGTTGATGCTGTTCCCCCTCCTGGGGCGAACATCGTCAGTGGCATGTGGATTTTCAGGGTGAAACGACCGCCGGGTTCTCCGCCTGTCTTCAAGGCGCGTTACGTGGCTCGTGGCTTCAGTCAGCGGCAGGTAGTTGACTACTTTCAGACCTTCTCTCCCACCCCAAAGATGACCACTCTTCAGGTACTGCTGCACATAGCTGCTCACCGTAACTACGAGCTACACTCTCTTGACTTCAGCACTGCTTTCTTGCAGGGCAGCCTGCACGAGGAGATCTGGCTGCGTCGCCCACCTGGTTTCACTGGGTCTTTTCCTCCTGGCACCCAGTGGAGCCTCCGGCGGCCAGTCTACGGTCTTCGCCAGGCACCGCGTGAGTGGCACAACACACTGAGGACTACACTTGCGGCTCTTGGGTTTGCTCCCTCTACTGCCGACCCGTCGCTGTTTCTACGCACCGACACTTCTTTGCCGCCGTTCTACATCCTCGTGTACGTCGACGACTTGGTCTTTGCCACAGCTGACACTGCTGGACTCGCCCACGTGAAGTCCGAGCTGCAAAAGAGACACACGTGCACAGACCTGGGTGAACTGCGCAGCTACCTTGGCTTGCAGATCACTCGGGACAGAGCACGCCTCACCATTACCCTGACTCAGTCACACATGGTGCAGCAGGTTCTTCAGCGCTTCGGCTTCACGTACTCCTCGCCTCAGGCCACTCCTCTGCCTACTCGCCACTAGCTCTCAGCTCTGCCTTCGGATGAGTCCGTAGAGTCGAGTGGCCCGTACCCAGAGCTTGTTGGCTGCCTCATGTACCCGATGACCTGCACACGACCTGACCTTGCATACCCTCTTAGCATTCTCGCACGCTATGTTGCTCCTGGGAGACACAGACCAGAGCACATGGCTTCAGCGAAGAGGGTGTTGTGCTACTTGTGCAGTACGTCGGGCATGGGGCTTGTGCTTGGAGGGCAGACTCCAGTGGTCCTTACTGGGCACGCAGACGCTTCTTGGGCTGACGACCAGGCTACGCAGCGGTCGTCACAGGGTTACACCTTCAGCCTTGGTTCCAGCTCTGTTTCGTGGCGGACTACTCGCTCGTCTTCTGTTCTCGGCTCCGGTTGTGAGGCTGAGATCTACGCAGGAGCCATGGCTGCACAGGAGCTTCGCTGGCTCACCTACCTGCTGACTGACCTCGGAGAGCCGCCTCGTTCTCCTCCAGTGCTGTACGTAGACAACAAGGCCATGCTGGCCTTGTGTCAGGAGCAGCGACTGGAGCACAGAACGAAGCACATTGCTCTCCGCTACTTTCTTGCTCGTGAGCTGCAGCAACGTGGTCAGCTGCGTCTTGCGTACGTGGCCTCTGAGGCCAACACTGCTGATATCTTCACCAAGGCGCTTGCGCCTTGTGACCATCAGCGCTTCTGTACTCAGCTGTGCCTTGTGCCTACCTTGCCTCACTTGCTCACCTCTTGACCTTGCTTGTACTGTTACATATATATATATACCTGCTCTTGTTTGTCTAGCCTTCTTTACATATATGTACTCCTGCATGTGAACTGGCCTTATGGCCTTGAACTTGTGCTCGGAATGTGTGGTGACTTTGTGATCCACCCTGAGCTTGCTTTGCTTTGCTTTGCTTGACTGGTCTTGTGACCCCTTGTTCTCCCCCACTTTGCCTATGGGGGTGTATCAGAACATTATAGCTCATGCATATTGTGTAGGCTATAGTGGGGTAGCCCACAAGGGGTACAACCCAATTAGGGTTAGTACTTGTACCCTATTCATTCATAGTTCAATCATTCTCGTTTCTTCTCAGCCCCGGAGGAAGGGTAGGGAGGGACCGGGGAAGACCAGAGACAAGGACACGGGAGGCTATGCTTCGGAGACAAAGCAGGGAGGGGTGACCAAGTCGGTGGTGCCAGAGGAGAGTCTCGTGAGACAGGAGGCGACACGAGCAGGGGGCAGACTCAGGACCAGACCTGGACGCTCCAGCTAACACCTGACCCGACGCAGCTACCTGACCAGACGCAGTGACTGGAGGAGACGCAATGGTCAGTGTGTACAGGCTCGACCCCGGCCGACGTGTAAACGTGGCCAGGTGTCGGCCTGTCCGAGCGTCCGTGCAGTGGGTCACCCGCTGATTCGCAGGAGTGAACTGGTGAACCCCCGCATCCTGTAGGTCAGCACAACTCACCAAGTTCGTAGAGAACGAGGGGAGGTAAAGACCAGACAGGGTGCCAAAGGAGGCCGCCGGACACGGGAGGACAGTGGAGAAGTGAGCAAGAACAGGACACCCAGAGGGGTCTGCTAGTGAGACAGCAACTGGCCGACCAAGCGGCGTGAGTGTGGTGCGGTCTCGAAAGAAGGAGCGAGAAGCCCCCGAGTCAAGTGTGAAGGTGTGGGAGGCCGAAGCCGACGCAGTACCTGAGAGCGCAGACTCACCAGTACCGGAGGAAGCAGACGCACTAGCACCTAGAGCAGCAGCCTCGCTAGCACCAAGAGCAGCAGCCTCACCAGCACCTAGAGCAGTAGTCTCAATGCGCGGGTCGGGCGGGAAACACCGGTAACAGTCCCCCTCATCACTAATAGTCACAGCATACACGGCAGCAAGAATCGCATCAAAGTCAAGATCAAAGATAGCTACGCCCGCCCTAGACAGCTCACCCCAGCGGGGGATCTCAGTGGCCTCCGGAAACTGGTGACGCCAATGTCAGAATGTTATCTTATGCTCTAGCCTGTAGTCGGGTGCCCTATAGCGAGTACAACCCTTCTAGGGTTTGCAATTTGTATCCTCATTCTTGCTAGTGCAGCCCTCTTCTCTCTTCTAACTTTCACATGCTATCAGAGCACGTCGATCCCCTTGGATTGATCCTGTGGGTGGGCTTACCACCTCCTTGCTTCCGCTGCAACTACTACCACTACTCTCTGAGCCGCACGCCCCGTGGCGTGCGGCAGTTATTCTTCCCGCCGTGCGCCCCGAGGCGCGCGGCGGTTTTCTGCTCGCCGTGCGCCCCGAGGCGCGCGGCGGTTCTCTGCCCGCTGTGCGCCCCGAGGCGCGCGGCGGGCTTCTGCCCCGTCGTTCGGCGCGTCGCCCTCTGGAGGCGCCGCGACGGGCGACGGGGACCCGCGCATCGCCCCCCGTCGCCCGTCGTGGCCTGCGCGCGGCCCGTACAGGCAGCGCGCGGCCCGTACGGGCTGCGCCAGGCCCGCGCGCGGCCCGTACGGGCTGCGCCAGGCCCGTGCGCGGCCCGTACGGGCTGCGCCAGGCCCGCGCGCGACCTGTATGGGCGGCGCCAGGCCCGCGCGCGGCCCGTACGGACGGCGCCAGGCCCGCGCGCGGCTCGGGCCGCCTGCGCGCGGCTCGCGCGTCTGTACCAGGCCCGTGGTGGGCCCGTTCCTCGCTGCCCCTGCCCTCCCCGCTGTCCCCCAGTGCTTCTACTGGCGCCCCACCCCTCCTACTCCCCATTCTCCTGAATTAGGGTTTGGGGGTGAGGGGTATGGGGGTGACTTCACTTTGTACCGTTCCCTGCTCCTCCTCCTCCTCCGTCTCCTTGTGCTGCAGCTGCCGCTGAGGGGGGGTGGACGTGTTGGAGCCGGTGGAGTGGTACTAAGGGGGGGTGAAGGGGGAGTGGATCTAGCGGTGTAGCAGCGGGTGTGTGCCAGGGGGAGTGGGATAGTTTGGGAGAAGCTGAATGGAGGTTGCCGTCGTGTCGCCAGCAGCACCTGTAGTCCGGGGAGTTGCTCCGGTAGCCCAGTCGTAGCCAGCTGTGCCAGCCGCCCGTGGGTCCGTTGCTCGTCTGCCGCTACTTTAGCCGCGGGGCCAGTTACTCCAGTATTCCAGAGCGTTGTTCCGGTAGCCGCTGTGCCAGTGGGCCTCCTGTTGCCCGTGTGTCTGCAGCTTCATTCGTCGCCTCCTATCTCCTCTCCTCTCACTCTCTCTCCTCCTCCTCACTTGCCCGTTGTGACTACCACTAGCTTTGCTCATAATTGTGAACTTTAAACTATTGCTTCTTGAACTTGTGCTCAGAATGTGTGGTGACATTATGATCCACCCTGAGCTTGTACTACTTTGCGTGCTCTGCTGATTACACCCCACTTTGGCTATGGGGGTGTGTCAGAATGTTATCTTATGCTCTAGCCTGTAGTGGGGTGCCCTATAGCGAGTACAACCCTTCTAGGGCTTGCTATTTGTATCCTCATTCTTGCTAGTGCAGCCCTCTTCTCTCTTCTAACTTTCACAGCAAAGCTTCCGTCAGGCGGCCAAAGCAGCGCTGGGTGGGGTGCGCACCCCCACACTGCTCACCCATGCGGTCGCCGGTACGGAGGACGTAGGTGCACGGACCAGTACCCCCACCCCGCTGGCGTGCAGCGTACCACTCACGGAGCTGCTGAGGGGGGGGGATGTTACGAGTGCACTGCTGCTGCTGCTGGCGCTGACCACCACCGGAGCCGACCCTCGGCGCAGCGCCACCCCGACCAGCTCCACCTCCTCCGCCACCGCCTCCTTCACCGCCGCCACCCCCGCCACCTCCGCTCCCACCGCCACCGCCGCCGCCTCCGCCTCCACTGCCACCACCGACACCTCCACCCCCACCACCACCCTCACCGCCACCCCCACCCCCTCCGCCGCCTCCACCTCCGCCCCCACCGCCCCCGCTAGCTCCTCCAGCGCCCCTACCCCCCTTGCCCTTGCCAGGGCGGCGTCTCCCGCTAGGGGTAGACGCCGCACCGACCGACTCAAGCCCAACGAGGTCGGCCGCAGCAGCAGAGGCAACAGAGGGCAAAAGGGGGGAGGGGGAACACCCCTCAAAGATGGGGGTGCGCGGGTCACCACGAGAGGCTCCTACAGCGACTATGCTCTTCTCCGCTGCTAAGAGGGCCTTCTCGAGGAGGTCAACAGTGAGAGTGGTGGGACAGACTGAGAGGAAGTGGTCCCTGACTACGCGAAGGGAGTCAGGGAGGCGGGTGACTATGTAGTAGAGAGTGATGTACATGGGGGGGGGGTTCTTGGTGCAGAACTCAGCAGGAAGCGCAGCGCGGTAGCGAGCGTCACTAGTGCGGAGGTGCGTAATGAGGTCAGCGACTGTGGGAAAGGCAGCTAGGTCAGGGAAGAGGTACGGTAGCATGAGGTGGGTCAGTGCAGCAGTGGCAGGGGAGGAGTAGCGTGCAACTACAGCGTCGTACAAGGTCTGAGCACTCTTGTACTGGCTAAAGTGCGCACGCTCAGAGGTAGGCAGGTGGCGACGCACAGCAAGACGTGCAGCAGCATCGCGCGTGGCCCACTGTGAGCGAACAGTGGCGTCAGCATCAGCAGCAGGGGGAGGAGAGGCACCAGAGGTGAGGTCAAAGAGAGAGAGACCGTCTGCCCTATCGCACTGTAAGAAAAGCTGCAGGTCATCTATCCAGACGTCAAAGTCAATGGCCCGACCCTCAGCGTCAAAAGCGAGGACACTAGGGGTAGCCATGACAGCAGTAGACTAGCAGCGCAAACAGTAGGGTGAGGGCAGTGATGTGAAAGAGGTGCTGCTCTTACCGGACAGGGCGGCTCGGGCGGCTCGGCTGCAGGGCGACTCTGCGGCTCGGCAGCTGGGCGGCTCGGCGGCTCGGCTGCTGGGCGGCTCGGCGGCTCGGCTGCTGGGCGGCTCGGCGGCTCGGCTGCTGGGCGGCTCGGCTGCTGGGCGGCTCGGCGGCTCGGCGGCTCGGCTGCTGGGCGGCTCGGCTGCTGGGCGGTCCGGCGGGGCCGCTGAGAGGGCAGCGTACGGGGCCGCTGGGAGGAGGCGGCGGGGCCGCAAAGGTAGGTGGCGGGGCCGCTGGTAGTTGGCGGGGCCGCAGGTAGGTGGCGGGGCCGGAGGTAGGTGGCGGGGCCGCAGGTAGGCGCCGGGGCCGCACAGGTAGGTGGCGGAGCCGCGAGTAGGTGGCGGGGCCGCAGGTAGGTGGCGGGGCCGCTAGTAGGTGGCGGGGCCAGCAGGTAGGCGCCGAGGCCGCACAGGTAGGTGGCGGGGCCGCGGGTAGATGGCGGGGCCGCAGGTAGGTGGCGGGGCCGCTGGTAGGTGGCGGGGCCGCAGGTAGGTGGCGGGGCCAGCAGATAGGCGCCGGGGCCGCACAGGTAGGTGGCGGGGCCGCGGGTAGGTGGCGGGGCCGCATGTAGGTGGCGGGGCCGCTGGTAGGTGGCGGGGCCGCAGGTAGGTGGCGGGGCCGCTGGTAGGTGGCGGGGCCGCAGGTAGGTGGCGGGGCCGCTGGTAGGTGGCGGGGCCGCAGGCAGGTGGCGGGGCCAGCAGGTAGGCGCCGGGGCCGCACAGGTAGGCGTCGGGGCCGCAGGTAGGCGCCGGGCCGATAAGGGCGGCGTCAGGGCCGCAGGGCGGCGCGAGGGCCGCTGGGTAGGCGACGAGGCCGCAGGGCGGCGGATCGGGGCCGGGAAAGGGCGGCGCGATGGCCGCGGGGTAGGGGACGAGGCCGCAGGGCGGCGGGTCGGGGCCAGGAAGGGCGGCGCGAGGGCCGCAAGGCAGGTGACGGGGCCACTAGGGCGGCGCGAGGGCCGTAAGGCAGGTGACGGGGCCGCTAGGGCGGCGCGACGGGGCGAGAAAAGGGGGAGCGCGACTCGGGCTAGGGCTGAGCGCGCTCCGGGCAGGAAAAAAAAATGTCGAATTGGTGGGCCCTAGGAACAGTTCCCACGAGGGAACCTGCTCGATACCATGTGAGAATTGAAACGAGGATGAATGAACTATGAAGCAGTTGGGTACAAGTACTAACCCTAATTGGGTTGTACCCCATATGGACTACCCCACTACAGCCTACACAAAAGCATAAGCTATAATGTTCTGACAAAGCGCGGGTAGCGGTGAAAGTGGGAAGCTGAGGGGCGGCACACCCCGCAAAGAGACGGGGGGCCACCGCATCAGTGGTGGAGGCAACGGTGAGGAGGCTGCTCTCGATGGTCCCGAGAGCAGTCTGAAGGAGGTCTATAGTGAGTTCAGTGGGGTGCTGCTGAAGAAGCACGTCGCGGGCAGTGGCAAGGCGGTCAGGGAGGCGGGTGACTAACCTGTGCACAGTGAGCCATATGGGGGGGGGGGAGCAACAAGGAGCTGTGCGTCGGTACAGGCCGAACGAAAACCGGCGTCAAGCGAGCGGAGGTGAGTCACTAGGTCGGAAACAGTCGCAAACGAGCCTAGGTCGGGAAACACGAACGGCATGAGGAGGCAACTGAGGGAGGCGGAGGAGGGGGTGGAATAGCAAGCCACAATAGCATCCCAAACCCCCTTGGCTATCTCCACCTGGTCAAAGTGAGTGGCCTCAGTCGGGGGGAGAAGCTCCGATAGCGTGAGGGCGGCGGCCGCGTCACGAGAGAGCCACACGTCCCGAGCCAGGACCCGACGGTCGTAGTCCGCCTGGGCCGTAGGAGTCGGCTCCGGGGCGGTCGGCAGGGCGGCGGGGGACGGGGGTGCCGCGAGAGCACCCGACGTGTGGGCCCACAGAGTGGCGCCGTCCTGACGCTGGCTGGTGAGGAAACGTGTGGTCTGGCGCTGCCAGGTAATACCGAACTCGATCGGGCGTCCCTCAGCATCGAAACGGAGGCGACGGGCCTCCATAGCGGAGCCCATGCTAGAGGCGACTAGAGCACGGCGGAGGCGGAGCTAAGAACGAGGAGGAAAACTACGGAGGGCTAGGGACGCCAGCGGGGAAACCGACGAGAGACAGTCAGCGAGAAAATAGTCGTGGGGCGGGGCTCTAACCGATCCTAGGTGGCGCTACCGGAGGGAAGAGCGGCTGCCAGCTGCTGAGCCGGGAGCCAAGTGCAGTATGAATGGCGTGGGACCGGTGCACAGGTGAAGGGAAGAGAGATGCAGTAAGCGCACAGAGTGATGGGGTAAGTGTACGCAGGTGTGCGGTAAGCGCACGCAGGTGTGCGGTGAGTGCACGCAGGTGTGTGGTAAGTGCACGCAGGTGTGCGGGAAGCGCACGCAGGTGTGCGGGAAGCGCACACAGAGTGATGCGGTAAGTGCACGCAGGTGTGCGGTAAGCGCACGCAGGCGTGTGGTAAGTGCACGCAGGTGTGCGGTAAGCGCACGTTGGTGTGCGGGAAGCGTTGACGGAGGAGGGCGCACGACAGGCGGAGGGGAGGGCACGCGACGGTCTAAGGAGGGCGCGCGACGGTTGAGGAGGGCGCGCGACGGTTGAGGAGGGCGCGCGGCGGTCTAAGGAGGGTGCACGACGGTTTTGGAGGGTGCGCGGAGGTCTAAGGAGGGCGCGCGACAGGCTGGACAGCGCGGGAGGGCGAGGGCTAGGCGCGAGGAGGGCGCGGAGGGCGCGGAGGGCGCGAGAGCACGGAGGGCAGGGCCTCAGATATCAGGATAATTTATCCTGATTCTCCTGAATTCAGTATAGCTGTGGGGTCCCAGTCCTGGAAAAACAGCATAAGTGAAAAAGTTGTCCTGGAATTTCAGTATAGGTGTTAAGTTGCGTGCTGGAATTTCAGTATAGACATGTAGGTTCAGCCCTGATGGTTCAGTGTAGTGTTGAGAGTCGTCCTGAATCTAGTACTGCGCCAATTTCGCCCGGGGCCGAGTGTACCCAACCACCGACCAGGTACTGCGTTACTTTTTTCGCCATAATTGACGCCCTGACTTTGATGCCTATGCTGGAAACCACGCCGCGCCAACCGTGGCAACCTGCATTGCTGTAATATCGCCCAATGAGAGTGCGCCGCGCTCACCTTACACGATGAGGCCATCTTTACACAAACCAACTGTAGGTTCACGCGGGGTTGGTTTGGATGGCAAGGTTCAGGCAGGAATCTTTCTGATTCCCTCGAGCGCTCCTTCCTCTCCATCTTGCTGTTGAGTGCCTACCAAACCCCTGGCTCACTCCAAAGAATCTTTGTTTCCCCCGTGATTTTGCTAGCTCGTCGTAGGTTTGTCTCAGAGCACAATCGACCACTGCTGTTCGCCCATGGCTGACCCATCGCCGGCGGGCGATGGTGAAGCACCCGCCATGCCTGACCCAACGGTCGGCCCAGTAGGGTTGACAGGCCTCGATTTCTTGTGCACCAGGCCCGTTCAGCCGCCGCCACCACCCACGGTAGATGTTGCCGCTGTCGCTGCTGCAACCATCCCTTCGCCGTCTCAACCGCCCGTGCCTTCTCCCTCGACAGCAGCACCGGTCGTGGTTGATAACGAGCCTTTGCCTCCGCCGATTCGTACGCAGTGGGAGTGCTCGAAGGCCGCTGGGACAACCCGGAAGGGACCTCCGAGCAAGAAGGTCTCCGCGCAGCGATACCACCAGACGAAGTTGTCATTCGTCCGTGCATCAGACAACACGACGGTGCTGTCCGTCTCCAGGCAAGATCCGGAACCCACTGTTCTTATTGAAACCGCCCCCACTGCTTCCTCTGACACCGAAATACCCGACATCGCTGAGGAGAAGTACCAGGAAGCTCTGCTCATGTTCAAGAGGAGGTGGAACGAAGACTTCCCGTGGCTTATCATTTGTCAAACCAAGTATGGTTTCCCTTCTATGAAGTGCACCGTGTGTATGGAGTATGCAGGCACAGGAACGAACTTCGGGAAAGGTGAGGGGGCACTGGATGTGCAGACGCAAGCCATGCAGCGACATCAGCGAACAACGAAGCACAAGGACGCTATTCGCAACCAGGAGCTGGCGTTGGCGAACGCAACCGGGCAGCATCGCATCCCCGACTGCCCGACGGCGCGTGACCTCGAGCATGATGCTGTGCAGTCGCTGCTGGACACGCTGTTGTTCATTACAAGGACTGACGCACCCATCGAGATGTGGGTGCAACTCGTACGGCACCTTGCTTCCCGCGGTACGCCAGGATTCCCGAAGAACGGCTACGGCGCTTATTATACAACGTAAGTGATGCCTCTGATTTTTAAAGTGACAACTTAGTTGCCGTAACATACGGGTTTCCTAACTGTGTCTGCGCAGGTACGGGTTCCAGGAACTGGTATCAGCTACAGCGACTTATCTTCGTGCGAAGCAACGCGAGTTCATAGACTCAAGCCCCTTCATTGGCTTGAGCTGTGATGAGAGCACCGACCGCGTGCGGGGGAAGCACATGATTGTCTTCGTCACGTTTTTGAGAGAACACGAGGTGACCACGGAATTTCTGACGCTCTTGACCGTGGAGAAATGTGACGCAAGATCACTGTATGCAGTGCTCGTCGGCTACCTCGACAGCATCAACGTGCCCCTAGGCAAGATCGCAGGGATCAGCACCGACGGCGCTCCAGTCATGCTCGGCGGCACCAACGGTCTCACTGGGCGGCTTCGACTCTGCATCCCGCACCTGGTTTCGTGCCACTGTATCGCACACAGGTGGGAATTTTACATAGCCTGTTTTATTTATGCGTTCGGACTGTCTGACGCCCTTGTTGCTTTGTGCCTGGCAGGGAGGCACTTGCCGCAAAGGACTCTGCTGAAGCCCTCCCGGAGCTCCAGATGGTTGACGTCCTCATCCGTGCTTTGGCGGAGCATCTCGGACGCAGCTCGACCTCGCATGCAACATTCAAGGAGATCCAGTCAGTCTTCACCCGGACAAACCTGGAGCTGCAAGGCATCCACGCCGTCCGCTGGTTAAGCCGAGGTGACGCGATTGCGCGGTTCGTGAAGGTGCTTCCGGCGGTGGTGGTCCTCCTCGAGCAGCTGGATAAAACCTGTTACCAAATGGTCACCAGCCTGAAGTTTCACTTTTACGTGTACTTCCTGGCGGATGTACACGTCGAGCTGAACATGCTCAACCTTCTCTTCCAACGGCGCGAGGTATTTGCCACACATTTTGCAAAAGCGAGGTCTCAAACGAACTGATACTTACCGTTCTTTTATGTCGTTTGTCCTCCCTGCCCCTCAACCCAATCACAGGTGGACTTGACGGCGGTTCACTCCCAGATGAGGCGCCTCGAGGTTTTCATTAGGGAGCGGTACATTGACTGTGGGCAGCAGTTCGGTGCTGGGTCGAGCGCACTGCTATCGCCGTTCCTTGCTCGGCACGGTGCTGCATGCAGCAGGAGCATGAAAGTGCAGGGAGTGGACACCGACGGTGTGCCAAGGGAGCATGAGTTCACCCTGCACGAGGAGCCGATTCCTGGCTACGCGGAGGGCGTCGGTGACCTGCCGTCTTGCATTCGGACGTGCCGCTCGTTTGCGACGGAGCTGCTGTACAACCTCGACTTTCGGCTTGGCGACCTGTCGAACCTCAACGCCGCCAAGCTCTTCATGCCAAGGTCATGGCCGCGAGGAAAAGAGGCGAGGGACGCGGAGTGCAAGGGACACATGGAGAAGCTGGCGGTGATGTTCCATGCGCGCGACAGGGACGAGATCCTTCCTGGTGAGTTTCCGTGTCTGTTTACACACTTCACGTTGCAGTGTAAATTGCACCCTTGTGTGAATTGTAAATTGCAGTGTAGACTCCGCCACGTAACCGCCAGAGATGACCCAAAACCCTCGTGTATGGTTTTTTCTAACACCCCACCAAGCAGGTGTCAACAAGCGCGAAGTGCGGAAGGAGATGCGCACTTTCCTATCTGTGCTGTCCGGGGCGCCAAAGGAGGAGCAGCCGTTCCATGCTGGCTTGCGGGCGATATTGTCAACATCGGACTGGCAGCGGACCTATCCGAACCTGGTGCGGCTGTGGGCGGCCGTCGCGGTGTTGCCTCTCAGCACGGTGGAGTGCGAGCGCGGATTTTCGCGCCAAAACGTGATCAAGAGCTGGATCCGGACCAGCTTGCATGACGCGAAGCTGGCCGACCTCATGACGCTCAGCTTGTTAGACTACGACATGGTGTGGAGCGAAGTCGTGGCATTGTGGCGCAGCACCAGGAAGAGGCGACCCACCAAGCGAAAGGCAGCAACTGTGGATGTATCGAGGAGGAGTGGCACAGGGTTCCGGGGGTCACTAGCAGAGAAGCGTGACCATCATCACGCTGCTGAGGAGGGTGATGATGATGCTGTAGACAGTGGAAGGGACAATGCTGAAGACGATGCCTCTGAAGATGATCAGGTGGAGGCAGAGGATGATGATGAGGGGTACTGAAGTGCATGTTCAATATTTACCATAACAATGAGAACTTTCATAAGGGCTCTTAAGTCATTATTACTGTGCCCTGCTCTGCCTGACTGATTGGTCTGTGTGTGTGTGATGTGATACAAGGGAAACTAAGCTTCTAACAAAGTGCGCAGGATAAAGTGAAAAGTAGCACTGACTTGGCAGGATAATGTCACTTGTAGCACTGACCCTTCAGCATACCCACCCTTGCTCTATCCTGACAGTTCAGGACAAAATAGGAATTCTTAAAACCTGCCCTGAGTCCACAGGGTACTCTCAAACGAATCTGAGGCCCTGACGGAGGGCGCGTAGGGCGCGGAGGCTAGCTAAAAAAGAACGAGGATCTAACCTACTCGTGATACCATCTCATAATAGGAATGCAACGGAATGGCCGAAACTAGAAAGTGTGATAGTACAAATATGCAACCCTAACAACTGTACTCCCTATTGTGCTACTCATTGTAGCCTACAAGCATAGAATTACATTTGACACTTTCTCAAGGCCTCGAAAAAATACGAGGGGAACTGGTTTCTCTACGAGCATGGCATGGGATGATGGGCTGAGGCGAGTTGCAGTATAAGAAAAATCTTCAGTGTAGTCACTGCAATAGCGAGGAAGAGGGAGACAATAAGAGGGATTGGGAGGGGGAAAAGAAAAAGGTCAAACAGGGGAGATATGGGACATATGGGAGAGCAGGGAGGGAAATGATGAGAAGCAGGGAGGGAAAGGAGGAGAAGCAGGGAAAAATGATGAGAAGCAGGGAAAAATGATGAGAAGCAGGGAAAAATGATGAGAAGCAGGGAGAGAAATGAGTGGCAGCAGTGGGGGAAATGAGGGGAAGCAGGGAGAGAAATGAGTGGCAGCAGTGGGGGAAATGAGGGGAAGCAGGGAGAGAAATGAGGGGCAGCAGTGGGGAAACTGAGGGGAAGCAGGGAGAGAAATGAGTGGCAGCAGTGGGGGAAATGAGGGGAAGCAGGGAGAGAAATGAGTGGCAGCAGTGGGGGAAATGAGGGGAAGCAGGGAGAGAAATGAGTGGCAGCAGTGGGGGAAATGAGGGGAAGCAGGGAGAGAAATGAGTGGCAGCAGTGGGGGAAATGAGGGGAAGCACAGGAGGAAATGAGGGGAAGCACAGGAGGAAATGAGGGGAAGCAGGGGGGAAAATGAGGGGAAGAAAGGGGGTAAAGTATATGAGGGGAAGCAAGGGAGGAAAGGCAGGACAGAGGAAAGGGGGAAGTGCGGAAGAGAGGAAGGGTGCAAGTGAGGAGATTGGACGATGATCAGGAGCACAGGAGAGGGGGTGAGGGATTCGAGGGTGCAGCCTGTTTTCCTTGCATCGCCTTAGATCTCACACGTGGCATGTGTGGTCCTCCCCTCCTGTTGCTAGATGGTACCCGTTGGGGGAAAAGTCGCACGCTAGCAGCTGCAAGGGAGGGTGGGACAGGGAGCACATGGAGTATAAGGGTCAATGCGTGCTTCCCTGCATCGCCTCAGATCTCACATGCGGCATGAGTGGTCCTCCACTCCTGTGGCTAGTGTGGTATATGTTGGGGGAGAATTCGCATACAGGAGCTGAAAAGGGAGGAGAAGGGAGGGCAGGGGGAACACAGCATGAGGGATAGACGGGGGGAAGGGGGGACAATCGAAGACAGGAAGGCCGGGGAGAACAGGGAATGAGGGATAGAACCAAACAGGGAGGGAGGGAGGGAGTGGGGAGCGCGTGTAGGGGTGCGAGTGGATAGGCAGCAGTGAGCCTGCCCCTATCCCACTCCTAGTCCTAGACCTACCCCCCATTCCTGCACCTGTCGTACCTGTCAGCACCAGCCGTGACAAGGTTGGGGCCGGAGGCGGGGAGAGAGGAGAGCGCGTGGGGGTGCCTGGCCACACAAGTGGCGCGCTCTGAGTGGCCGCGCAGTGCGCCCGCCGCCCGCACAGCTGGCTGCGACCAGAGGCGGCAGGCGCCGCTCCACCCCGAGGTGGCGACAAGAGATGCGTCGGGGGAGAGAGCACAGGAAGAAATGGGGGGCTCATTGCCTATCTCTGATACCTGTGGGCGGGGGGGTGGCGTGGGTGTTGCGGAGGGTGGGGTGGGGTGGGGTGGGGTGGGTTGGGGTGGGGAGGAGGTTTGAGTGCGACCAGAGGCGGCACGTGCCGCTCCACCCGGAGGTGGCGAGGAGAGAGGCGTCGGGGGAGAGGGCGCAGGTGGAGATGGGGCGCTCGTCGCCTATCTCTGATACCTGTGGAGGTGTGGGGGGGTTTGGGGAGGGGGGGAGGGGTGTGTGGTGGGTGGGACAGCGAGTATGAGGGTAAGAAGCTGGCAGCGAGCACAGCTGGCAGCGAGCACAGCTGGCAGCGAGCACAGCTGGCTGCGAGCACAGCTGGCTGCGAGCACAGCTGGCAGCGAGCAGAGGCGGCAGGCGCCGCTCCACCCTGACGTGGCAACAAGAGAGGCGTCGGGGGAGAGGGAACAGGCGGGATGGGGCGCGCGTCGCTTATCTCTGATACAACCCAGTACTGCTCTCAACCCACCTGCATGCTCATCCCCTGCACCATGCCAATCAACTCCTTCGCCTCCGCTCTTCGTCCTCATTGGGATCCTTCACCTGAATTATCATTCCCTGCACCGCTTGGTACAGCTCTCAACCGACCTGCATGCTCATCCCTTGCACCGCGCCATCAACTCCTTCGCCTCCGCCTCCTCGTCCTCATCGGGATCCTCGCGCCGCCGCTTCGCACGCCGAATCCCTTAACCCTGCCCGGGGCAGCGAAAACACCGCAATCTCCTGCAGCGCCAGCAGCAGCTCCTTGCTCCCCTTGGTATAAAACAACTCCGCTTGAGGCACATCCTCCGTTTCGAGAACTTCCGCGCCGCCTTCCCTGCTTTGTCCGCATTTGCCGCTCGATCGCCTCGTAAAGCTCGTCGAGCCGCCCCTCGGCGTCTAGCTAAGCCATGAACGACCTAAGTCGGTCGCGCCGCTCCATTTCGCGCTCGCCTAAGAGCGTGATTGGCTCGCCGATCGCGCGGAGCTGCAAACCGCAACGCCGTGTCGCTAGTAGGCACGCGAGCGCGCGAGCGCGGCGCTCATTTCCTCAACTCTCCAATGCTTCCTCAACAAGCGCGTTTCCCGTATGTTCCCTTTGGGCTTGCACGTTCCTACACACCCCTCCGCTGTGTTGTTGACAGCTCATGAGATAATCGCGCCGCAAGTATTCTGAGGTGAGCCTCGTGTCGAACACGTTTCCTTCGTCGCATCGAATTACCGATTTGAGTCTGAGTGGGTGTTGTTAGTAGCTCGTGCGGCGATGTTTTTACTACTCTCCGTTAGGGCGCATTCTTGACCTCGTGTCATCCGGTGTTGGTGTCATCCGAAAAATTTGGAACGCACATGATTGGCCTGTTGTGAACTTTGGGCCAATCGCGTGAGTTCCAAAGTTTTCGGATGACGCCAACGCCGGATGACACGAGGTCGAGAATGCGCCCTTAGTAGAGGCGAGTTGAGTCAGTGGTGAGGTGGAGACTTCGGCCACATTTTCTGTGCTCTTCGTAAGAGTGTGAAGGCTTCTGACTGGAATATCTGTTCATGCGACTCAATTTTCGCACAGGGTCAGTGGGTATCGCTGGTTTGGTGTGAGCGAAATGCAAACGTGCTCGCGGAGGAACATAATCCTCGCCAGAGCCACACAACCGAAATATGTTTCGCACACCCTCACCTACTGCCTATTTCAAATCCACATAACTTGAAAATTTACCATGCTGACCAAGGAAAGACTGCACATTGCACAATCAACGGCTAGGATTTACAACGAATGGATCCAACATGGAACGTGGAGCACATGTGCTTTCTCTTCCCATGGCGTCAAGACTCGTGGGCAGTGGAGCGAGGGGGTATCTAGTCTCTTGGTGTCTAGAAAGCGCAGGCAAAAACAGAGGCGAGGACCAGCAGAGTCGAGTTTTGAGTTGACTCAAAACTTGGTGTCTAGAGGGCACTGGCAAAAACAGAGGCGAGGACCAGCAGAGCAGTGAAGAGACGCGAGACAGTAGCAGCGGCAGCTGTCATGGAAGAGAAAGGGGAATGAGAGTGAGGGGTTGAGAGATGGGAATGAAAGGGCGATGGAATTTTTACTCATGCAATCTGGACTAGAGAGCACAGGCAAGAGCAGAGGCGAAGACCAGCAGAGCAGTGAAGAGACGTGAGACAGAGGCAACGGCACCTGTGATGGAAGGGAAATGGGAACAAGGAGAGGAATGCATAGTGGAGAGGTGGTCACTGAATGTGTGGCTATACAATGCAGTGAAGAGATGCAAGACAGTGACAAACGGCACCTGGCAATCGGAAACAAGGGGTGCAGGAGGGAGGAACGGGAGCGAGGGGGTGAAGAAATGGGAGTGAGGGGGAGGGGGAATGGAGTGAGGGGGAGGAAGGGAGGGAGGAATGGGAGAGAGGAAGAGGAGGAATGGGAGAGAGGAAGAGGACTGGGAGAGAGGAGGAATGGGAGAGAGGAGGGGGAATGGGAGAGAGGAGGAATGGGAGTGACGGGGAGGAGGAATGAGAGTGAGGGGGAGGATGAATGGGAGTGAGGGGGAGGAGAAACGGGAGTGAGGGGGAGGAGAAACGGGAGTGAGGGGGACGAGAAACGGGAGTGAAGGTGAGGAGAAAGGTGAGAAAGGAGAGAAACAAAAAATAAGAACCTGGGGGCATGTAGATAAGTGGCTGCATGCATGATCGAATGTGTGGCACGGTGCTTGATGCAGGGAAGGATAAGCCCATTGTAAAAATTTGCGAGAGATATTTTATATCTCTTCACATAATAATGCAAGTCTTCTCATTTCTAGCGATTTATTAAAACGCGTACCAGGCAGGGAGGAGATGTTGCTGGGGAAGACAACCGCGTTGACGTAGAAATAATCCTTCTGCGGCTCGTCGATCATTGCCACAGCAGACGGAGTACCAGCAGTTGCGCCAGATGCAAGGGGGTCCGAACCGGAGATGAAACCAGTGTCGGTGCTGTTGCACTTGAAGTTCAGGTTGTTGCTATTGAACGCGGTCTTGAAAGACGTGCCTGTGGCGGTACACTGTACGTGAAGGGTCGGGGTGTAAGAAACAGACGAAAACGGAAGGTTTAAGAAGCAGATGGAACGACAACGAGAGCATATGGGAATCGAGCGGGAGAAAAACAACACACCATCAGATACACATACTAACATCTACAATCACGTTCCGAAATTTCTTCTCACCAACGTACCGATGGTGGTTCACCAGCCTACCTGGCTATCCAGATTCAAGATCGTAACCCGAGAAGCCGCCGTGTGGAACGACATCAGGTTGTAGAGCGCGGTCCGCGCGGCCTCCCCGATCGGATGCGTCGTGAGCGTTTTGCACGATTTCGCCTTATCAGCGAGACGCGACAGCTCAGTGCTGTTTATCATGGTCTTACTCCCCGCCCAGACAATCGCGTTCTTGATCCGATCGCTCGCGACCGCGTCGAGCGCTTCGTACAGCGCGCCGCTGCTGCGGCTCTTCTTGTACCCCTCGAGCGCGTCGCTCCACGCCTGATTTGTCGGCAGGAAAATCGTCGGCCCGGTCGGGAACTTGCACACCGAGTTCGCGAGGTAGTTAAGAATGTAAAACGACTTGGACACGTCCGCGAATTTAATCGTGTACGGAACCTTCATTCGCAGAGATCGCGGCGGAGAAGGCGGCGCTCCGGGCGCAGCCTGAGGCGACGCGGCTGCGATCACTTGCTCCAGAGTGTAGTCCTGCATGTAGTCGTCGTCGTAATACTGGTCGACCGGCGCCGGTGGCGGCGGTGGCGCGCCGACCGCGGGTGCCCCGGCCCCTGCCCCGGCCCCCGCCGGCGCGGGCGCCGCTACGGGCGCGGCGGCTTTCAGAACCCGACGGCTCGCATCTGCCATTTGAGTCGAATCCGCGAGCGTCGGCACGGCGGCGGCGGTGGCGAGGAGCAGGAGCGCGGCGGCGGAAGCCACGAGGGACACGAAGCGGCGAGTCGGGGTCGCAACGGCCTGAGCGGCGGCGCCGATTCTGTTGGTACGAGCCATCGGCAGAAGATGAATGCCGCCGCGCGATAAATTCCCGCGAAAACGACGGGCCGCCGGGTGGCTCTCGCGACACGTGAGACCTCGCAGGGAGGACCTTGCGGGCCGGGCAGACAACACACCCTCACAGCAGTCCGCGACAGATGCTTGGAGCGCGGGAACGACGGGCCGGGTGGCTCTCACGTCACCTCGCGGGGAGGTCCTTGCGGGCTGGGCACAGAACACACCCCCGCCGCAGTCCGGGTGATGCTCTGCTGCAGATTCTGAGAGCTTGGGACTTGGAATTCGATGAAATTGATAAATGGGGCATGGATTATGCTCGAACGGGGGTAGTCGAGACAGAATGATGAAGCTATGGCTGCGACTGGTGCCTTCCGCCCCCTAAGCGCGCCTCTTGCTTCCGCGCGCCCACTCGGCTTTCCGCGCGCCTACATGGCTTACCGGGCGCCTACGTGGCCTTCCGCGCGCCTACGTGGTCTAGCGCGCGCCTACGTGGCCTTGCACGTGCTTATGTGATGTTATCCACCAGCCATCAGTGCCTTCCCTCGCATGCGCCGCCTAAATGTTGATCATCGTCCTCAGACAACAGTAGGCGCACTGAGTCGAATCAGATATTTCGTCTTGATTCGCAACAGTAAGGGGTTGCAGCACTTGTCCCTGTTGTGTGTTTAGGGTTACTAAACGAGCGCTACAGTACCGAAACAAGCATGCACAACAATTGTTCTTCGTGGTACAGAACAGTCAAAACACCAACACCTTCCAATCAACATCCTCCACCTGGCCCCTCATCTCCATTCAACACACAAAACGAAACACGCACAAATGGGCACGAGGAGTGAACACTTGGGCTCTCAGCAAAATGCCTTCGACACCTTGCGAAGTCTGCTCCACCCCCCCCCTCACAGACGCATCCACTCAGCCGCGTCCACATACCCGTCCATCACGGCGCCCACACTGGCGTCAAGCAGCTCCTGACGGCGAGACGGACGGGTCATCCAGCCGGGCAGCACACGGCCGCGCGGACGAGGGGTCTCGGGCGTGGGAGTTGCGCCCGGGGAGGGTACGGGCTGAGGCACCACGTTGAGGTTGAACGACGGGCTCGCCCGCTCCATCCGCGCGATTATGATGGGGTTGCGGATATCGAACAGATGGCACAGATCGCGCGGCGTGATGCAGGTGGCCCGTGCATATCCGATGAGCATCTCGCATGCCGCCCGTGCAGTGCGCCGCGCTTCGCGGCACACGGGGTCGGCGTCGTCGTAGACGACTTGCATGGTCGTCGGCGCGTGCCAGAGCTCCGCCTCCAGGCCCGCCTCCGGCTCAGTCGTGGGCTGTCCCGCAGCGCCCTCGGCGCACGTTGGCTCGCCGTCGTCGATGGCGACGTACTCTGCGGCCGTCATCGCCGCATTCCCGAGGGCGAGCCCGCTAATGAGCGTCCCGACATCGTCGATGTCGTCGTCGAGCTCGATGTCGGGGTAGACGGCGGGGGTGGGCTCATCGTCGTGTACATGCGTCAGCTCCAAGGACCACGAGAGCGGCAGACACCCCGTGCGCCACCAGCACCGTTGAATGGTGCGCGCGCCGACGGAGGTCCACGCGTCCGACAGCCACGCGAGTGTGGAGATTCACTCTACAACGGCAGTGAGCTAGACTACAGGGTTGGCACGAACTACTAGAGGTGATCTCAGCTTTGCTTGGTTCCTTAGTGCTTGCACATTCACAGGAGAGATTGGCCAGAGTTTCCACTAGCAAAGTTGGAATTACAAAATTGAGAAAAAAAAAGAAGCAATGACAACAATGACTACATCAGGCACCTAGCAACCCTGCAGCTAGCCTGGTCGACTGCCAGCGCAGCTTGGTCGACCGCCTGCCAGCATTGCGTAGAGGAGCCGCGCCAGCAATGCAGAAGGGCGACCTGCCAACAAAGCAGGTCGACGGCGTGCCCCGTAGAACACAGCAGTGCGCGCGCTCGCAGGTGTGCGCAGACGATTGGTCCGACTTGCCTCGTTGGGCATCCGTCGGCTGTTGTCTGCGCCTGACGAGCCACATCGACTTCGGGATACCAGCCCGAAGTCGCCTGCGCCATCGCGATCTCGACGGCATTCGCGTGCCTCCGCAGAACTCGTCGAGCAGGTTACCCGGTCGACCTGGTCGACCCCTGGTGCTCTGGTCGACTCCCAGGTGCCTCCCGTCGACCACTGGGTCTCTCTGGTCGACCACCGGATGCCCCTGGACGACCACACCTCCCGTCAAGCTACCCCTTGGTCGACGGACCCCTTCCGTCGACCAGAACTGCTCCGTCGACCTCCCGGTCGAACTGCAGTTCGACGGGATGCTCCGTAGACCTCCCCGTCGAACTGTAGGTCGACGGACTGCTTCGTCGACCTCCCGGACGGCTCACCCGTCGCCCAGGCCAGGCGGTTGCAGCTGTCGAGCATCCTGGTCGAAAGCAACACCACAGCGGTCCGCTGCCGCTCGACGTAACCTGTCGAGCAGCTATCCCACTGTGAACAGTCGGCTGCTACTCCCATGCATCCAACCAAGTTGTCGGCGTTGCCCAAGCGAGGGCGGGGCCAACACTCCATTCCCGTTAACACTCCCCTGCCGCGCTCACGCTTGGGCCTCCAGCCCACACGGCAGTACTCCACGCAGAAAGCTCGTCCTCGGCGTGCACCCCATACACAGCACGCCGTCACCGCACCAGCCGTGCAGAAGGGCACGGCACCTACTGCTGCACCTCGTCATCGCCGTCGCCGACGTCCACCAGGCGAACTTGGCCGATGGCGACAGAGCACCGGTTGAAAGCCGGAAAATGCAGCGCCTTCGTCAGGAAATCCGCCGGCTGCTCGGTGGTAGGGATGTAGTTCAGCACAAATTTCCCGCGCCTCACCATGTGCTGCAGCCAGGCGTAGCGTCGCTCCATGTGCTTGAGGTTGCCCGTCAGCCCCAAGCCCTCAGCGACCGTGATTGCCGACTTGTTGTTGACGCGGAGGATGGTCGGCTTCCCAGCGTCGAGCAGCTTGAATTCCGCAAGGAGGAAGCGAAGTCGACGCCCCTCCTTGCCGGCATCCGTGGCCGCCACGTACTCCGACTCGGTCGATGATAATGTCGCGCACTTGATGCGCGAGCTCGACCAGGAGACGGCGGCCCCTCCGTAGACGAACACGTAGCCTCCCGTGCTCGTCCGGTTCTGCTTGTCGCCCGCGTCGTCGGCGTCGACGTAGCCGATCAGCTCCAACGATTCTGGTCCACCGCCGAACTCCAGGGCGGTGTCGCGGGTGTCGGCGAGGAAGGCGAGGCAACGGTCGACCTCACGCCAATGCTGGTCGCTCCTCACCGTGAGGCCACTCCCCAGCTTGCTGCAGGCGAACGCAATGTCCGGCCTCGTCGTCGTCGCCGCGAACTGCAGCGAGCCGACCTTCTGGCGGTACTCCTCCTCTTCGCGCTCCTGAGCCTCCTCGTCGTCGAACGTCAGATGAACGTAGGCGTCGACCGAGACCGGCGTCTTCGGGACTCGACCGCCTAGCTCCTCGTCGACGAAGCGCCTGCGCAGCTTGTCGGCGTAGCCCTGCTGGTGCAGCCACAACTTCCTGGCCGGCCTGTCGCGCACAATCTCCAGCCCAAGGTACTTTTCCACCGGCGAGATCTCACGCAGCTCGAAGGCGGCCTCCAGCAGCTCCTTCAGCTCCTTCAGCATCGCGGTGCTGCTGCTAGCGGCGAGCAGGTCGTCGACGTAGACCAAGACCCAGCAGGTCACACCGTCGTCGCCGGTCTTGAAGTAGAGCGCCTCGTCGACCTGGCTCTTCTTCCAGCCAGCGCCCAGCAGCACACCGTCAAGAGCCCTGTACCACAGCAGCGGCGACTGCTTCAGCCCGTAGAGGCTTTTCAGCAGCTTACACACCCGGCCGGTCCCGTCGTCGAAGTAGTCCGGCTGATACATGTAGAGCACTCTGTCGCGCTTGCTCTGCAGGAAAGCGTTCTTCATGTCGAGCTGCATCAGGTTGAGGTCGAGGACGGCGACTATGCTGAGGAAGATCCTCAGCGTGACGTAGCTGCTCACCGGCGAGTACGTCTCGTCGTAGTCGGTGCCGTACACCTGCGTGAAGCCCTTTACGACCAGCCTCGCCTTCTCGCGCTCGACGGTGTCGTCGATGCGGTACTTGGTCGTCAGCACCCATCGGTTCTTCATAATGTTCACCTCGCGTGGGCGTTGGACCAGCTCCCAAGTCCCCATAGCGATGAGGCTACGGATTTCTTCTTCCATGGCGGCCTTCACCGCCTCGCCCTTCCAGCTCGACAGCGCCTCCTTCACCGTCATCGTGGCGATGTCCCAGCGGTGTTCGGGGTCGGCATGCACGTCAGGGTCGAGCTCCGACAGGTCTTTATCCTCCTCGGCATCGTCGTACAGCAGGTCGTCATCGACCTCGTTGTACACCGTGGTGAAGGCAGCTGGCGGTAAGCAGGCGTGAAAGCTCAACCGCTCCGGCGGCCGTCGAGCTCGACCTGAGCGACGCAGCTCAGGCTTCGTGATCGGCACTTCCATCACGTCGCTGTCGGTGGACTCCTCACCCGCCGATAGCTCCCCTTTCGTTTTAACTAGAACGTCGTCGACCATCTGCTTCGACCCTTCGACCGGCTGTTCCTCTGCTGCTACCTCCGACAATTCTCCTGTCGACCGCTCTGGCTGCCGCTCCCCTATCGAGTGTACCCCTGCCGATGGCTCCTCTTCGACCAGCTCCCCTGTCTTCGACGGCTTTCCATCGTAGTCGTCGAGCTTGGCGCCTTGTCGTCCGCCGGCGATGCCACTGGCTGGCGCCACAGGCGACGCCTCCAGGCTCCCCTCATCGTCGGTGGCCGACACAGGTGTCGACACAGGCAAATCGGCGACGGGAGACGGAGGAGCAAGAACAGGGGGAGGTGGAAGGACCTCCACAGCATCTTCATGAGCAGGCTCGTCGACTTCAGCGAGCAGGGGAACCGTCGCCGTCGAGGTGTCCGTCGGCGGGTGCGCCTGCGTCCGCTCCGACGCCGGCCCATACTTCGCCTTCCACACCTCCAGCGACAGCGTCTCATAGAAGATCACCTCGACCGACGTGACCATCTTGTTGTTGGTCAGGTCGAGCACCTCCCAGCCCTTGCTCGCTGGCGACACACCCAGGTGAAGTCCCCAGCGAGCCTTCGGCGCCAGCTTTCCACCTCGTTGCTGCTCGGGAACCATGAACTGCACCATGCAGCCCCACACCCGCGCCAGCGTAAGGTCGGGCTTCTGTCCGGTCAGCAGCTGGTACGGAGTCGTCCCCGGCGGCGTCGTCGACCGCTCCAAGCAGTTGCGCACCCAGTTAGCTTGTCGTAGAGCCAGGTGCCACCAATGGTGCTGCACGCCCATGTGCAGCAACATCGTCCGCACGGACTCGACGGCCGTACGCATCTCCCGCTCAGCCATGCCATTCTGCTGCGGAGTGTAGGGGCACGTCAGGTCGTGGACGATGCCCTTCCCGTCGACGAAGTCGGTGAACGCCTTCCCGAGGAATTCCCCCCCTCGATCGGAGCGAAGCGACAGAACCGACTTCTTCGTCTGTCGTTCCACAAGCACCAGCCACTTCTCGAACTCCCGCAGCACGTCGCTCTTCTTAGCGACCGGCATCGCCCATACAAATCGAGTATGGCGATCCTTCAGCAGCAGGAAGTACAAGCTGCCATCCTTGGCAGCCACCCAAAATGGCCCGCACAAGTCAATGTGCACGACAGCCAGCGCCTCCGCTGCATCCGAGCCCTTGGCGGGGAAGGTGTGCCGCGCCAGCTTTCCTCCGACGCACGAGACACATGGCGGGTCTGCTCCGGTTGACAACGTGATGTCGAGTCCAGTAGCCACATTATGCTTCGCCGAGCTCTTGATCGTGTCGACGTTGACGTGGGCAAGCCGCGCATGCATCCTATCGGGGGTCGTCTTCGTCGCCGAGGTGATCGTCCGCAGAGCCACCACCTCGGTCGACTGCAACTGCGTCGGGCAGGGGCGAAGGTCGGTGCAGAGAACTCGTCCGGTGTAGCGTGCTCGACCAAGCACCTCTCCAGTCGCGTCGACGAGCAGCATCTCATCGCCATCGCCCTGCAGTAGCACGCCGCACTCCTTCAGCTGGCCAGCAGACAACAGGTTTGCCTGTACGCCTGGAACGTAGAGTACGTCGGGGATGAGGACTCGCTTCTCGGCCTCCCCTTGCAGAGCGACTGTTCCGCGACCCTCGACAGGCTGCAATGCCCCGTTGAACCCACGCACATGCTTCACCCCATCGCTCGGCCCCATGTCAACAAAGACCGATTTGGTCCCCATCAGGTGGTGGGAGCACCCGCTGTCGAGCAGCACCGCCATCGGGTTGGCCTGCACAGCTGCTGCCACCGCCTGGAAGTCCTCGCCAGCCTCCGGTGCTAGCGAGACCGTCGGCTCCACTACGCCGACCATCGAGCACGACGCCTCCCCGTCGCCTCGGCTCTTGCCGCTGGAGCTGTCGACGTCCTTCGTCGAGGACGTTTTCTTCGACGCTTGCTTCTCCTTGCGTGGCTTCTCAGCTCGACGAGGGCGACGACTGGTCGATCGACTTCGGCCTTCCTTGTTGTCGTCCTCGTCGCTCTCATCGCGGTCGGGGCACTCGAAGGAGAGATGGTCGGGGTCGCCGCAGATCCAGCACTCCCGCCGTCGACCACCACCTCGTCGACTCTTGTCCCGCGTCGACCTCGTTTCGTCGACGTTCTTCGTCGACCGCCCACCTCTGCTACCACTTCCGCCCGGCTTCCCGCGCTGCTCCCGCTGTGTATTCGGCTTCGTCGGTGCAGCGTAACTCGCCTGCGGAAGGAACTCCGTGGGCTGCTCTGCCTCCTGCATCGCCTCATCCTGGAGAATGTAGCTGGTGATGGAGTCTTCGTCGAGGGACTCACGCGTGCCGGGCACCATCATCATCCTCTTCATGAGATTGTAGCTGCGCGGCAAGCCCTTGACGATGTGGGTGATGTAGGACGCCGTTGAGTATTCGGCGCCTGCCATTCGCATTTCAGCCAGGATCCGTCGAGCACGGTTGCAGTAATCCGTCGCCGACTCCTGCTCGCCCATCCGAATGTGGGTCATCTTCTCCTCCAGCTGCCCGATGTACAGGTCGTCCCTGACCTGGTACGTCGATATGATGAAGCGCCATGCCTGGTGACCAGCATCCAGTCGCTCTCGACAGCTCCTGAGCGCCAGCTGTACCACCGGCGAGCAGCACCTCGAGATGATCATGAAGGTGAGCAGAACGAAACTCCCCGCACAGCCCGACATCCTCCTCGGGCGGAATTGGCACGGTGCCGTCGGCGAAGCCCTTCAGCCCGGCGACCTCCAGCTGAGGTTCGATCGACTCCCTCCAGGTGATGAGGTCCCGTCGACCTTGCAGCGGAGCGACGGTGATTCGATCCGGCGAAAACTTGAAATAGCCATACGCCGGTGCAATCCCGCCCGCCGTCACATGCGTCGTCGCCGAGAGTCCACCACCACTTCGTAGAGGAGAGCGACGTCGAACATCGACGTCGGCGTGCGAGCTGCCTGCAGCCGCCGTCGACCGCTGCACTCGCGCCTGGATTCCGTCAACACCACCGTCGACCTTGATCACTCCTCTATGCCTCGTGCCTTCGCTGCCGCTGACTCGTGCACCACCGTCGACCTCGTCGTCGACGCCACCTTCGTTGCGCACCGGTCGAGGAGAAGCAGGACGGGAAGGGTGTTCCGTCGCCCACTGCGACCGGATGCCCAACTCGGCGATCACTAAGGGGATCGTCCCGTACTCGCCATTCGCGTGGCGTCTCCTCGCGTCAGCCAAACGTGCCTCCAAAGTGTCAGCTACACCCGCATCAACTACGGGGTCGACCATGGCGACTATCGTTGCTGCCGGCCTACGAACGACTTAGTAGGTGCAAAAGTCGGCTTCTATCTGAAGGTCGCGTGTTCGTTCCACGCTCACCGCACCATGTGGAGATTCACTCTACAACGGCAGTGAGCTAGACTACAGGGTTGGCACGAACTACTAGAGGTGATCTCAGCTTTGCTTGGTTCCTTAGTGCTTGCACATTCACAGGAGAGATTGGCCAGAGTTTCCAATAGCAAAGTTGGAATTACAGAATTGAAAAAAAAAAAAAAAAAGCAATGACAACAATGACTACATCAGGCACCTAGCAACCCTGCAGC
Organism: Closterium sp. NIES-65; assembly: GCA_948144175.1. Lineage (NCBI taxonomy): Eukaryota > Viridiplantae > Streptophyta > Zygnematophyceae > Desmidiales > Closteriaceae > Closterium > Closterium sp. NIES-65. The sequence continues at coordinate 1,168,468 of CANXME010002377.1, read as the reverse complement.
TAGCCTGGTCGACTGCCAGCGCAGCTTGGTCGACCGCCTGCCAGCATTGCGTAGAGGAGCCGCGCCAGCACTGCAGAAGGGCGACCTGCCAACAAAGCAGGTCGACGGCGTGCCCCGTAGAACACAGCAGTGCGCGCGCTCGCAGGTGTGCGCAGACGATTGGTCCGACTTGCCTCGTTGGGCATCCGTCGGCTGTTGTCTGCGCCTGACGAGCCACATCGACTTCGGGATACCAGCCCGAAGTCGCCTGCGCCATCGCGATCTCGACGGCATTCGCGTGCCTCCGCAGAACTCGTCGAGCAGGTTACCCGGTCGACCTGGTCGACCCCTGGTGCTCTGGTCGACTCCCAGGTGCCTCCCGTCGACCACTGGGTCTCTCTGGTCGACCACCGGATGCCCCTGGTCGACCACACCTCCCGTCAAGCTACCCCTTGGTCGACGGACCCCTTCCGTCGACCAGAACTGCTCCGTCGACCTCCCGGTCGAACTGCAGTTCGACGGGATGCTCCGTAGACCTCCCCGTCGAACTGTAGGTCGACGGACTGCTTCGTCGACCTCCCGGACGGCTCACCCGTCGCCCAGGCCAGGCGGTTGCAGCTGTCGAGCATCCTGGTCGAAAGCAACACCACAGCGGTCCGCTGCCGCTCGACGTAACCTGTCGAGCAGCTATCCCACTGTGAACAGTCGGCTGCTACTCCCATGCATCCAACCAAGTTGTCGGCGTTGCCCAAGCGAGGGCGGGGCCAACACTCCATTCCCGTTAACACTCCCCTGCCGCGCTCACGCTTGGGCCTCCAGCCCACACGGCAGTACTCCACGCAGAAAGCTCGTCCTCGGCGTGCACCCCATACACAGCACGCCGTCACCGCACCAGCCGTGCAGAAGGGCACGGCACCTACTGCTGCACCTCGTCATCGCCGTCGCCGACGTCCACCAGGCGAACTTGGCCGATGGCGACAGAGCACCGGTTGAAAGCCGGAAAATGCAGCGCCTTCGTCAGGAAATCCGCCGGCTGCTCGGTGGTAGGGATGTAGTTCAGCACAAATTTCCCGCGCCTCACCATGTGCTGCAGCCAGGCGTAGCGTCGCTCCATGTGCTTGAGGTTGCCCGTCAGCCCCAAGCCCTCAGCGACCGTGATTGCCGACTTGTTGTTGACGCGGAGGATGGTCGGCTTCCCAGCGTCGAGCAGCTTGAATTCCGCAAGGAGGAAGCGAAGTCGACGCCCCTCCTTGCCGGCATCCGTGGCCGCCACGTACTCCGACTCGGTCGATGATAATGTCGCGCACTTGATGCGCGAGCTCGACCAGGAGACGGCGGCCCCTCCGTAGACGAACACGTAGCCTCCCGTGCTCGTCCGGTTCTGCTTGTCGCCCGCGTCGTCGGCGTCGACGTAGCCGATCAGCTCCAACGATTCTGGTCCACCGCCGAACTCCAGGGCGGTGTCGCGGGTGTCGGCGAGGAAGGCGAGGCAACGGTCGACCTCACGCCAATGCTGGTCGCTCCTCACCGTGAGGCCACTCCCCAGCTTGCTGCAGGCGAACGCAATGTCCGGCCTCGTCGTCGTCGCCGCGAACTGCAGCGAGCCGACCTTCTGGCGGTACTCCTCCTCTTCGCGCTCCTGAGCCTCCTCGTCGTCGAACGTCAGATGAACGTAGGCGTCGACCGAGACCGGCGTCTTCGGGACTCGACCGCCTAGCTCCTCGTCGACGAAGCGCCTGCGCAGCTTGTCGGCGTAGCCCTGCTGGTGCAGCCACAACTTCCTGGCCGGCCTGTCGCGCACAATCTCCAGCCCAAGGTACTTTTCCACCGGCGAGATCTCACGCAGCTCGAAGGCGGCCTCCAGCAGCTCCTTCAGCTCCTTCAGCATCGCGGTGCTGCTGCTAGCGGCGAGCAGGTCGTCGACGTAGACCAAGACCCAGCAGGTCACACCGTCGTCGCCGGTCTTGAAGTAGAGCGCCTCGTCGACCTGGCTCTTCTTCCAGCCAGCGCCCAGCAGCACACCGTCAAGAGCCCTGTACCACAGCAGCGGCGACTGCTTCAGCCCGTAGAGGCTTTTCAGCAGCTTACACACCCGGCCGGTCCCGTCGTCGAAGTAGTCCGGCTGATACATGTAGAGCACTCTGTCGCGCTTGCTCTGCAGGAAAGCGTTCTTCATGTCGAGCTGCATCAGGTTGAGGTCGAGGACGGCGACTATGCTGAGGAAGATCCTCAGCGTGACGTAGCTGCTCACCGGCGAGTACGTCTCGTCGTAGTCGGTGCCGTACACCTGCGTGAAGCCCTTTACGACCAGCCTCGCCTTCTCGCGCTCGACGGTGTCGTCGATGCGGTACTTGGTCGTCAGCACCCATCGGTTCTTCATAATGTTCACCTCGCGTGGGCGTTGGACCAGCTCCCAAGTCCCCATAGCGATGAGGCTACGGATTTCTTCTTCCATGGCGGCCTTCACCGCCTCGCCCTTCCAGCTCGACAGCGCCTCCTTCACCGTCATCGTGGCGATGTCCCAGCGGTGTTCGGGGTCGGCATGCACGTCAGGGTCGAGCTCCGACAGGTCTTTATCCTCCTCGGCATCGTCGTACAGCAGGTCGTCATCGACCTCGTTGTACACCGTGGTGAAGGCAGCTGGCGGTAAGCAGGCGTGAAAGCTCAACCGCTCCGGCGGCCGTCGAGCTCGACCTGAGCGACGCAGCTCAGGCTTCGTGATCGGCACTTCCATCACGTCGCTGTCGGTGGACTCCTCACCCGCCGATAGCTCCCCTTTCGTTTTAACTAGAACGTCGTCGACCATCTGCTTCGACCCTTCGACCGGCTGTTCCTCTGCTGCTACCTCCGACAATTCTCCTGTCGACCGCTCTGGCTGCCGCTCCCCTATCGAGTGTACCCCTGCCGATGGCTCCTCTTCGACCAGCTCCCCTGTCTTCGACGGCTTTCCATCGTAGTCGTCGAGCTTGGCGCCTTGTCGTCCGCCGGCGATGCCACTGGCTGGCGCCACAGGCGACGCCTCCAGGCTCCCCTCATCGTCGGTGGCCGACACAGGTGTCGACACAGGCAAATCGGCGACGGGAGACGGAGGAGCAAGAACAGGGGGAGGTGGAAGGACCTCCACAGCATCTTCATGAGCAGGCTCGTCGACTTCAGCGAGCAGGGGAACCGTCGCCGTCGAGGTGTCCGTCGGCGGGTGCGCCTGCGTCCGCTCCGACGCCGGCCCATACTTCGCCTTCCACACCTCCAGCGACAGCGTCTCATAGAAGATCACCTCGACCGACGTGACCATCTTGTTGTTGGTCAGGTCGAGCACCTCCCAGCCCTTGCTCGCTGGCGACACACCCAGGTGAAGTCCCCAGCGAGCCTTCGGCGCCAGCTTTCCACCTCGTTGCTGCTCGGGAACCATGAACTGCACCATGCAGCCCCACACCCGCGCCAGCGTAAGGTCGGGCTTCTGTCCGGTCAGCAGCTGGTACGGAGTCGTCCCCGGCGGCGTCGTCGACCGCTCCAAGCAGTTGCGCACCCAGTTAGCTTGTCGTAGAGCCAGGTGCCACCAATGGTGCTGCACGCCCATGTGCAGCAACATCGTCCGCACGGACTCGACGGCCGTACGCATCTCCCGCTCAGCCATGCCATTCTGCTGCGGAGTGTAGGGGCACGTCAGGTCGTGGACGATGCCCTTCCCGTCGACGAAGTCGGTGAACGCCTTCCCGAGGAATTCCCCCCCTCGATCGGAGCGAAGCGACAGAACCGACTTCTTCGTCTGTCGTTCCACAAGCACCAGCCACTTCTCGAACTCCCGCAGCACGTCGCTCTTCTTAGCGACCGGCATCGCCCATACAAATCGAGTATGGCGATCCTTCAGCAGCAGGAAGTACAAGCTGCCATCCTTGGCAGCCACCCAAAATGGCCCGCACAAGTCAATGTGCACGACAGCCAGCGCCTCCGCTGCATCCGAGCCCTTGGCGGGGAAGGTGTGCCGCGCCAGCTTTCCTCCGACGCACGAGACACATGGCGGGTCTGCTCCGGTTGACAACGTGATGTCGAGTCCAGTAGCCACATTATGCTTCGCCGAGCTCTTGATCGTGTCGACGTTGACGTGGGCAAGCCGCGCATGCATCCTATCGGGGGTCGTCTTCGTCGCCGAGGTGATCGTCCGCAGAGCCACCACCTCGGTCGACTGCAACTGCGTCGGGCAGGGGCGAAGGTCGGTGCAGAGAACTCGTCCGGTGTAGCGTGCTCGACCAAGCACCTCTCCAGTCGCGTCGACGAGCAGCATCTCATCGCCATCGCCCTGCAGTAGCACGCCGCACTCCTTCAGCTGGCCAGCAGACAACAGGTTTGCCTGTACGCCTGGAACGTAGAGTACGTCGGGGATGAGGACTCGCTTCTCGGCCTCCCCTTGCAGAGCGACTGTTCCGCGACCCTCGACAGGCTGCAATGCCCCGTTGAACCCACGCACATGCTTCACCCCATCGCTCGGCCCCATGTCAACAAAGACCGATTTGGTCCCCATCAGGTGGTGGGAGCACCCGCTGTCGAGCAGCACCGCCATCGGGTTGGCCTGCACAGCTGCTGCCACCGCCTGGAAGTCCTCGCCAGCCTCCGGTGCTAGCGAGACCGTCGGCTCCACTACGCCGACCATCGAGCACGACGCCTCCCCGTCGCCTCGGCTCTTGCCGCTGGAGCTGTCGACGTCCTTCGTCGAGGACGTTTTCTTCGACGCTTGCTTCTCCTTGCGTGGCTTCTCAGCTCGACGAGGGCGACGACTGGTCGATCGACTTCGGCCTTCCTTGTTGTCGTCCTCGTCGCTCTCATCGCGGTCGGGGCACTCGAAGGAGAGATGGTCGGGGTCGCCGCAGATCCAGCACTCCCGCCGTCGACCACCACCTCGTCGACTCTTGTCCCGCGTCGACCTCGTTTCGTCGACGTTCTTCGTCGACCGCCCACCTCTGCTACCACTTCCGCCCGGCTTCCCGCGCTGCTCCCGCTGTGTATTCGGCTTCGTCGGTGCAGCGTAACTCGCCTGCGGAAGGAACTCCGTGGGCTGCTCTGCCTCCTGCATCGCCTCATCCTGGAGAATGTAGCTGGTGATGGAGTCTTCGTCGAGGGACTCACGCGTGCCGGGCACCATCATCATCCTCTTCATGAGATTGTAGCTGCGCGGCAAGCCCTTGACGATGTGGGTGATGTAGGACGCCGTTGAGTATTCGGCGCCTGCCATTCGCATTTCAGCCAGGATCCGTCGAGCACGGTTGCAGTAATCCGTCGCCGACTCCTGCTCGCCCATCCGAATGTGGGTCATCTTCTCCTCCAGCTGCCCGATGTACAGGTCGTCCCTGACCTGGTACGTCGATATGATGAAGCGCCATGCCTGGTGACCAGCATCCAGTCGCTCTCGACAGCTCCTGAGCGCCAGCTGTACCACCGGCGAGCAGCACCTCGAGATGATCATGAAGGTGAGCAGAACGAAACTCCCCGCACAGCCCGACATCCTCCTCGGGCGGAATTGGCACGGTGCCGTCGGCGAAGCCCTTCAGCCCGGCGACCTCCAGCTGAGGTTCGATCGACTCCCTCCAGGTGATGAGGTCCCGTCGACCTTGCAGCGGAGCGACGGTGATTCGATCCGGCGAAAACTTGAAATAGCCATACGCCGGTGCAATCCCGCCCGCCGTCACATGCGTCGTCGCCGAGAGTCCACCACCACTTCGTAGAGGAGAGCGACGTCGAACATCGACGTCGGCGTGCGAGCTGCCTGCAGCCGCCGTCGACCGCTGCACTCGCGCCTGGATTCCGTCAACACCACCGTCGACCTTGATCACTCCTCTATGCCTCGTGCCTTCGCTGCCGCTGACTCGTGCACCACCGTCGACCTCGTCGTCGACGCCACCTTCGTTGCGCACCGGTCGAGGAGAAGCAGGACGGGAAGGGTGTTCCGTCGCCCACTGCGACCGGATGCCCAACTCGGCGATCACTAAGGGGATCGTCCCGTACTCGCCATTCGCGTGGCGTCTCCTCGCGTCAGCCAAACGTGCCTCCAAAGTGTCAGCTACACCCGCATCAACTACGGGGTCGACCATGGCGACTATCGTTGCTGCCGGCCTACGAACGACTTAGTAGGTGCAAAAGTCGGCTTCTATCTGAAGGTCGCGTGTTCGTTCCACGCTCACCGCACCATGTGGAGATTCACTCTACAACGGCAGTGAGCTAGACTACAGGGTTGGCACGAACTACTAGAGGTGATCTCAGCTTTGCTTGGTTCCTTAGTGCTTGCACATTCACAGGAGAGATTGGCCAGAGTTTCCAATAGCAAAGTTGGAATTACAGAATTGAAAAAAAAAAAAAAAAAGCAATGACAACAATGACTACATCAGGCACCTAGCAACCCTGCAGCTAGCCTGGTCGACTGCCAGCGCAGCTTGGTCGACCGCCTGCCAGCATTGCGTAGAGGAGCCGCGCCAGCACTGCAGAAGGGCGACCTGCCAACAAAGCAGGTCGACGGCGTGCCCCGTAGAACACAGCAGTGCGCGCGCTCGCAGGTGTGCGCAGACGATTGGTCCGACTTGCCTCGTTGGGCATCCGTCGGCTGTTGTCTGCGCCTGACGAGCCACATCGACTTCGGGATACCAGCCCGAAGTCGCCTGCGCCATCGCGATCTCGACGGCATTCGCGTGCCTCCGCAGAACTCGTCGAGCAGGTTACCCGGTCGACCTGGTCGACCCCTGGTGCTCTGGTCGACTCCCAGGTGCCTCCCGTCGACCACTGGGTCTCTCTGGTCGACCACCGGATGCCCCTGGTCGACCACACCTCCCGTCAAGCTACCCCTTGGTCGACGGACCCCTTCCGTCGACCAGAACTGCTCCGTCGACCTCCCGGTCGAACTGCAGTTCGACGGGATGCTCCGTAGACCTCCCCGTCGAACTGTAGGTCGACGGACTGCTTCGTCGACCTCCCGGACGGCTCACCCGTCGCCCAGGCCAGGCGGTTGCAGCTGTCGAGCATCCTCGTCGACAGCAACACCACAGCGGTCCGCTGCCGCTCGACGTAACCTGTCGAGCAGCTATCCCACTGTGAACAGTCGGCTGCTACTCCCATGCATCCGACCAAGTCGTCGGCGTTGCCCAAGCGAGGGCGGGGCCAACACTCCATTCCCGTTAACAGCGAGGACATCGCGCAAGTTCGGGCGGAAACGCGCGACGACGGAAGTCGCGCCGTCGCCGTTCCACAAAGCCAAGAAGGCCCGCAGCCAATGTTGTCTGTAGCGGGCCTTTGCGGTGGCTATGATGCCCTGATCGAGCGGCTGTGTGAATGCGGTGGTATTCGGCGGCAGGAAGACGAGCCGCACGTTGCTCATGCAGGGTGTCCGCATCCCGCAGACGATCTCGCTCCATGCGAGCTCAGAGCGGAACATGTGGCTGCTTGCGTTGTCGAGCAGCACCACGATCTTGCGACCTTCGGCGTACATCGCAGCTCAATGCTGCGATATGAAATGTGTGAATAACCGCAGGGAGGGGAAGGGAGGGGAAGGCGGAATGTACATGGGAACATTGTAAGCACAAACACATTCCAGACAGGTGTGATATTACGCGTAATTTGTGCGAAGCATCAAGAACGCACGAAACAATGAAACATGACGAGCTTGTCAGAATGTTATCTTATGCTCTAGCCTGTAGTGGGGTGCTCTCTAGCGAGTACAACCCTTCTAGGGTTTGCTATTTGTATCCCCATTCTTGCTAGTGCAATCCTCTTCTTTCTTCTAAACTTTCACATGGTATCGAGCAGGTTCCCTCGTGGGAACTGTTCCTAAGGCCCTACTACTGCTTCCGCTGCTACTCGATCAGTCGCACGCCCCGCGGCGTGCGACCGATTTTCTTTCTGGCGCGCGCCCCGAGGCGCGCGACCCCGCCTCTTTCGTCGCGGCCCCGCCCCTTGTCGCGGCCCCGCCCTACGTCGCGGCCCCGCCCTACGTCGCGGCCCCGCCCTACGTCGCGGCCCCGCCCTTCGTCGCGGCCCCGCCCCTTGTCGCGGCCCCGCCCTACGTCGCGGCCCCGCCCTACGTCGCGGCCCCGCCCTACGTCGCGGCCCCGCCCTTCGTCGCGACCCCTGCCGCCCTTCGTCGCGGCCCCTGCCGCCATTCTCCACCGCGGCCCCGCCACCTCCCTTGCGGCCCCGCAGCCCTGCACCGACCCGGCCCCGCCTCTGCTGGCCCCGTCGCCTGCCCCTGCGACCCTGCTCCACCTCTGCCGGCCCCGGCGCCGCGTCTCCTGGCCCCGTCGCCGCTCCACCCGGCCCCGCCGCCGTCCCCAGGAGGCCCCGCCGTCACCACCGAGCCGCCGACGCCACCGAGCTAGTGCCGAGTCACCCGAGCCGCCCGAGCCGCCCGAGCCGCCCGAGCCGCCCGAGCCGCCCGAGCCACCCGAGCCGCCCGAGCCGCAGCGCCACCTCAGCCGCCCGAGCCGCCGGGTCGCCGAGCCGCCGAGCTGCAGTTGCTGCCGAGCAGCCGTACCGCCGAGCCGCCGAGCCGCCGAGCCGCCCGAGTCGCCCGAGCAGCCGAGCCGCCCGAGTCGCCTGAGCCGCCGAGCCGCAGTTGCTGCAGTGCCGCCGTGCCGCCAAGTCGCCGAGTCGCCGAGTCGTTGAGCCTCCTCTTCCCACCACTGGTGAGCCCCTGCCTTACTAGCGCGCTGCCTACTGCTTGCTTGACTGCCTGCCTTACTACTGCTACTCCTGCTCCTGCTTCTACTGGCGGCAGCCAGATGCAGCTCCAACGACGCCCACGCGCGTCTCTTACGCCCCGGCAGCTTCGTGAGTGGTACGCTCAGAGTGGAGGGTCTCTCAGTTCTGTTCGCTGCTCTTACGTGATTCGCACTGGTGCTCGGACTGGTCAGCCTTGTGGGACGCCTAGTCACACACCGTCCCGCTGCTTTGCCCGTCTGAGCGACGCCTGGCGTACCGAGTTTGGCGACGAGGCTGAGCTTCCCGACTGGGTGGAGTTGCTTAGACAGAGGGTAGATATATTTGCTCTTGACTATGATGCTATTCTCACTGCCATGTATGCATTGCCTACTAGTGCTGACCGTGCCGGTCACCTGTGCGTACCGCCTGACCCGGGTATAGATCCTGCTGCTCTAGCTGCTGGTGCGGCTGCTGCTCTGGGTGCTAGTGTGTCTCCTGCTCCAGGTACAGGTGCGGGTGCTGCTCTAGGTGCTAGTGAGTCTGCTTCCTCAGGTGCGGGTGAGTCTGCTCTCTCAGGTACCGCGTCTGCTCCGGCCTCTCACACCTTCACCCTTGACTCGGGGGCTTCCCGCTCCTTCTTTCGAGACTGCACCACACTCACGCCGCTTGGTCGGCCAGTTGCAGTCTCTCTGGCAGACCCCTCTGGGGGCCCTGTCCTTGCTCACTTCTCCACTGTCCTCCCGTGTCCGGCGGCCCCCTCTGGCACCCTGTCTGGTCTTTACCTCCCCTCGTTCTCTACAAACTTGGTGAGTGGTGCTGACCTGCAGGATGCGGGGGTTCACCAGTTCACTCCTGCGAGTCAGCGGGTGACCCACTGCACAGACGCTCGGACAGGCCGACACCTGGCCACGTTTACTCGTCGGCCGGGGTCGGGCCTGTACACACTGACCACTGCGTCTCCTCCAGTTGCTGAGCCTGGTAGGGTAGCTGCGTCGGGTCAGGTGTTTGCTGCAGCGTCCAGGTCTGGTCCTGAGTCTGCCCCCTGTTCGTGTCGTCTCCTGTCTCACGAGACTCTCCTCTGGCACCACCGCCTTGGTCACCCCTCTCTGCTTCGGCTCAGAGGCATGGCCTCTCGTTTTCTTGTTTCTGGTCTCCCCCGGTCCCTCCCTCCCCTTCCTCAGGGCCCTGGCCCTACCTGTGTCCCCTGTGTCGAGGGGCGCCAGCGTGCTGCCCCTCACTCCTCCCAGTTTCCTCCGACAGAGGCCCCGTTGCAGACGCTTCACATGGACGTGTGGGGCCCAGCCCGCGTCCGTGGACAGGGTCACGAGCGCTACTTCCTGCTAGTTGTTGACGACTACTCGCGTTTCACCGCAGTCTTCCCCTTGCGCAGCAAGGGTGATGTCACTGAGGTGCTGATCGACTGGATCCGCGCAGCTCGTCTCCAGCTCAGGCAGAGCTTTGGCTCGGACTTTCCTGTTCTGCGTCTGCACTCGGACAGAGGCGGAGAGTTTTCCTCAGGCCTTTTGAGAGCCTACTGTCGTGCACGGGGCATCCGTCAGACCTTCACGCTTCCGGACTCTCCGCAGCAAAATGGGATTGCTGAGCGCCGCATTGGCATGGTCATGGACGTCGCTCGTACGTCTATGATGCATGCGGCTGCCCCCATTTTCTGTGGCCGTTTGCGGTCAGGTACGCGGCGCATCAGATCAACCTTCACCCCAGGGTCTCCAGGCCGGAGACCTCCCCAGCCTTGCTGTGGACGGGGAAGGTTGGCGATGCGTCGGCGTTCCGGGTCTGGGGATCTCGGGCGTTTGTCCGCGACTTGTCTGCGGACAAGCTGTCCCCTCGTGCTGCTCCTTGCGTCTTCCTCGGGTTCCCCCCTGACGCGCCTGGGTGGCAGTTCTACCACCCCACCTCTCGCCGTGTTCTGTCCTCCCAAGACGTCACGTTCGACGAGTCGGTCCCCTACTACCGCCTCTTCCCCTACCGCACTCCGTCCCTCCCCCCGCCCCTGCTCTTCCTTGTACCAGGTCCCCCCTAGGTAGACCCCCTCCCCCCTCAGGGTCCTGCCCCTTCAGGTGTGTCCCAGGTAGACGCAGTCGAGCATGTCGAGGTCACTGGTGACTCTGGTGCTGCTGGGGGTGCTGTGCCTGGGAGTGCTGAGCCTGGGGGTGCTTTGCCTGGGGGTGCCGGGCCTGGGGGTGCTGAGTCTGGAGGTGCTCCGCCTAGAGGTTCTCCGGGTGCTTCGTCTCGCCGGGAGCCACTCTCTCCACAGGAGCTGCGCGAGTGGTTTGCCCGGCGCTGGAGCCGTGCAGCTGGTGCTGGAGGTTCTTCGGCTACTGGGGGTGCTGAGCCTAGGGGTGCTGAGCCTAGGGGTGCTGAGCCTGGGGGTGCTACGCCTGGGGGTGCTGAGCCTGGGGGTGCTGAGCCTGGGGGTGCTGAGCCTGGGGGTGCTGAGCCTGGAGGTGCTCCGCCTGGAGGTTCTCCGGGTGCTACGACTCGCCGGGAGCCACTCTCTCCACAGGAGCTGCGCGAGTGGTTTACGCGGCGCTGGAGCCGTGCTGCTGGTGCTGGAGGTTCGTCAGCTACTGAGGGTGCTGCTGTCGCGGGTCCGGGAGGTGCTTGTCCTGGGAGTACTGGAGCTGCTGGGCCTGCAATTTCGACTTTAGCTGGTGCTGCTGAGGGTGTTGGCGCTGAGACTACCACTGGCGGTCCTGCTGGGGGTGCTCCTGTTGCTGCTGGAGGTTCTGGAGCTCCTAGAGGTGCTGCTGGAGCGGGTGCTCCTACTGGAGGTGCTGCTGAGGGTGTTGGCGCTGAGACTACCGCTGGCGGTCCTGCTGGGGGTGCTCCTAGTGCTGCTGGAGGTTCTGGAGCTACTGGTGGTGCTGCTGGAGCGGGTGCTCCTGCTGAGGGTTCTGGTGCTGTCCCTACTGCTTCTGGCGTCGCCACGCGGCCTCGACCGTACTTCGTTCCACTCCTGCAGCAGGTTCTTGGTCTTCCACCTTCTACTGGTCCTCCTCCTCCCTTAGAGTGTCCACAGCCTGTCCCGTCCCAGCTACAGTTGCACCCTACCTCCCCTTTGCCTGCTCCTTCTCCCTACACTAGTCCTACTGGAGGTCTGGCTGAGCGTCGTGAGCCTGCGTCTCGCCCTGCGTCGCCTGTCCGTGCTACTCGCACTAGTGGACGTGGTTCGCGTCAGCGTCCTCCTCCTGTCCCTGGCACGCACCGGATGTCTCTGCGTCCGTCCACTGCTCCTCTGCGTGCCCCTTTGCCTTCTCCTCCTGAGTCCTCTCTTCCTGCTCTTGCCGACCCGGAGTCGGACTCTCTTCGTGCTGCCAGTCCTACTGCCACGCGTCTCCTTGCTACTGTTGTCACTGACCCTTCTTTCGAGTCCACTGCTGCGTCTGCCCTAGTTGCTGAGCTCGTCGACTTTGCTGCTCACTGTCGCCTAGACTATGCTGCTAGTCTTGTCGCCTGTGGGTGGGCTCACCACCTCGTTGCTTCCGCTGCAACTCCTACTGCTACTGCTATCACTACTCTCTGTGCCGCACGCCCCGTGGCGTGCGGCATTTTTTCATCCCGCCGTGGGCCCCGAGGCGCGCGGCGGTTTTCTGCCCGCCGTGCGCCCCGAGGCGCGCGGCGGGCGCGCGGCGGGTTACTGCCCCGTCACGCCGCACGCCGCTCCCGGGAGGCGCTGCGACGGGCGACGGGGACCTCCGCGTCGCCCCCCGTCGCCCGTCGTGGCCTGCGCGCGGCACGTACGGGCCGCGCCAGACCCGTCCGCGGCCCGTACGGGCCGCGCCAGGCCTACGCGCGACCCGTACGGGCGGCGCTAGGCCCGCGCGCGGCTCGGGCCGCGTGCGCGCGGCTCGGGCGACCCTACCTGCGGCCCTGGCCCCGGCCCTGCCGCCCTACCTGCGGCCCCGTCGTCTCGACGCCCTACCTGCGCCCCGGCCCCATCGCCCTACCTGCGCCCCGGCCCACGGCCCCGCCTGCGGCCCCTTTTCCCGTAGGGTTTGGGGAGTGGCGAGTAGGGGGTGGCGAGTATGGGGGTGGCACTTCTGTATTCCTCCCTTTGCTCCTCCTCCTCCTTTGTCTCCCACTGCTGCAGCTGTCGCTGAGGGGGGTGGATGTGTGGGAGACTGAGGTTTAGGGTTTAAGGGGGGTGCGTGGGAGTGGAGCTAGCGGTGTAGCAGCGGGTGTGTGCCAGGGGGAGTGGGATAGTTTGGGGAAGCTGTATGGAGTTTGCCGTCGTGTCGCCAGCAGCACCTGTATTCCGGGGACTTCGTCCGGTAGCCCAGTCGTAGCCAGCTGTGCCAGCCGCCCGTGGGTCCGTTGCTCGTCTGCCGCTACTTTAGCCGTGGGGCCTGTTACTCCTGTATTCCGGGGACTTCGTCCGGTAGCCGCTGTGCCAGTCTGACTCCTGTTGCCCGTGTGTCTGCAGCTTCAGCCGTCGCCTCCTATCTCCTCTCCTCTCACTCTCTCTCCTCCTCCTCGCTTGCCCGTTGTGACTACCACTAGCTTTGCTCATAATTGTACCCTTTAAACTATTGCTTCTTGAACTTGTGCTCAGAATGTGTGGTGACATTGTGATCCACCCTGAGCTTGTACTGCTTTGCTTCCTCTGCTGATTACACCCCACTTTGGCTATGGGGGTGTGTCAGAATGTTATCTTATGCTCTAGCCTGTAGTGGGGTGCTCTATAGCGAGTACAACCCTTCTAGGGTTTGCTATTTGTATCCCCATTCTTGCTAGTGCAATCCTCTTCTTTCTTCTAAACTTTCACAGAGCTTACCGGCGAGGTCATCCAGCCTTTCGCGTTGTGCCGCCAGTAGCAAAGGGATTCAGGGTCATAATCCGGGCGGAAGTCATGCGGCCGCTTCGCCTAATTGATCACGAGCGGTCGGAATACGTGGCTCCCGTCAGCATTGACGAGGAATGCCACGGTGAGCCGCTCCTTCGATACTTTGCGGCCGGGAATGCGGCCGTTGCTGTAAGTGCGCCGAGGGAGGACTGACAGCCAGAGCGCCGTCTCATCGAGGTTGAAAGTGTCCCGCGGGGTGACACCGAGATGCGTGAGGAGTTGCGGCAGCTTCTCACGTGCGTGGCGCACGGCGGCCATGTCCGCGCTAGCCGCCTTGCCTTGTGCTGCACGGCACCTCACTCCCTGGAGCCTCAAAGCACGGCGCACCCAGCCGATGGAGTAGCGGAATGTGGGCGGAATGCCCATGTTCCGGGCCATCGTCGCGACATGGTCGCGGATGGTATGCAGCGTCAGAGGCACGCCAGCGGGCCCTGCGTTTGCGATCCACCGCGCCATGGCCTGCTCCAGCTCAGGCCATGCGCCACCTCGACGGCGCACTTGGTTGTCGCCGGTTGCCGTGACAGCCCATCGCTCGGCGCTCTTCAATATGCGGCCGACAGTGGAGCGATCCGGGCGCAATCCGTACTGCGAGTAACACCACCTCGCCAGGTCAACATGACGCAGGCGGGGGTTGTCGACGTGGTGCGCGCAAATAGCGCGCTTGATATGGAGCGGGAGCTGCTCCCGTCGATTAAAGCGGGGCATTGTGAGCGGCTGGGGTGTGAGAGAATGCTGACTTAGTGAATTAGTTGTTCGAATTTTATCGTCACGGGTCGGGCGTGCTGGGCAAGGCTGGGGCTTGTTCTTTGTTGCATGTCACATTTTTGTGGTTGGTGTTCGTTCCATGCACCTGGCTTGCATTTTTGATCGTGTGGTTTGGTAACCATACCCTCGAATGTCTGACGTGGGGTGGGCGAACAACGCCTGGCTGGTAATGCGCTTGTACCTTGCAAAGTCCCGAATTACACGTGGCAGCGTGTATCTGACCAAATGCCTGTTACACGCACGATGATCCTTGCTCAGGTGGCGGCCCAGATGGGCGAATGCGTTCACGAAACCATAGTCGTTTCGTCCATTCATTTCGCCTCTCTGACTCCTGGCCTAGAAACAAGGCAAATGTGGGTCGGCATGGCTTGTTCGGGACTGCACGTGCATTGATGGCCGAGTCGCATGTACTGTTGCCAGCCACCCATGTGCTTGTACTGTGGGAGCAGCAAGCAGGGGTTTCCAGCTCGGGGGCAGCGTTTCCATCCGGTGCATGGCAATTTCGCGTGCACTGGTCGGGCATCATGTGTAGTTCGCACAACCATGAATTTGTGCCTCTGCCGCGTGAGGATCTCTACAAGATACGTGAGTCTTTCTAAACATTTACAGAACAACAGAACCGATATATCATAGGCCACGCCTATACTTCATTTTGAAAGTAGAAACAGCTAAATGGATAGAATGCAAACCGCCTCAGTGAACTTTTAAAAGTCAGTTCACCTCATCTGGGTAGATGCCCAATCCATGGGAACTTAGTGTAGGAATAGGCGAAGGTAATAGTAATACTAAGAAAATAGTAATACCAGTATGTGTGGACATCTACAGGGATGCACGTAGAAACCAATCTGGCCAACTACGGCCAGGGATGCACGTAGAAACCAACCCGACCATCTACGGCCAAGGGTGCACGTAGAAACCAGCCTTTCTCAAATCATTCAGCAACCTCGTCGTATCCTCGCGGGTGCGATTGAATTTCGGCGCGGTCCAAGTAAACGCCGTCATGCTAGGGTGATGATAATGCACCTCGACGAACAGCTCGTCTACGATCGCTGCCATGCGGGGGTTGGAGAGCCAGTGCTGCAGAATCGCCCACTCGTGCCCCTCTATATCCATCTTCACTACGACCGAGTCGCCTTCCTTCAACTGCAGGTCCTCCAGAAACCATCTGGTTACGTTGACCATGTTCTGTGAGGGGAGATGGAGGAGGAGAGAGGGGGAGATGGGAGTAACGGGGTTGTATTTCGATCATGCACTTCCATCTTCATCCTCTTGTGATAACACCCTCTATGTCCATCTTCACAACGGTTGAATCTTCCTCCTTCAACTGCACGTCCTCCAGAAACCACCTCATCACGTTCACCATGCTCTGGGAGTGGGAGGGGGGAGAGGGGAGGGGAGAGGGTTAGAGCGCCTGTGTTGTAGCATCACCCACTCGTGCCCCTCTATGCCCATCTTCACAACGACTGAGTCCTCTTCCTTCAGATGCATGTGAGGAAGAGGGGAGGATGAGGGAGGGAAGGGGGTACCCACATCCAGTACCCACATCCACTACCCACATCACATCCTGTACCCACATCCTGTACCCACATCACATCCACTACCCACTACCCACATCACATCCAGTACCCACATCCACTACCCACATCCACTGCCCACATCCACTACCCACATCCACTGCCCACATCCACTACCCACATCCACTGCCCACATCCACTACCCACATCCACTGCCCACATCCACTGCCCACATCCACTGCCCACATCCACTGCCCACATCCACTGCCCACATCCACTGACCACATCCACTGACCACATCCACTGCCCACATCCACTGCCCACATCCACTGACCACATCCACTGCCCACATCCACTGACCACATCCACTGACCACATCCACTGCCCACATCCACTGCCCACATCTAGTACCATCATTCAGAAGTGGGTAGGACAATAACAATAGGAGGGGTGAAGCGTGCAGGAACAGGGAGCAAGAGAGCATAGAGGGGTGACGTGAGCAGGAAAAGGGGAAGAGAACAGAAAGAGGGGTAAATCGAGCAGGAAGGGGGGAAAGGCAGAAAGGCAGTAACAGGGGGGCAATACATAACCCAAGTCGACCAATACATAGTATTGGTGCTTTATGTCTCTATTTCTTAAACTAACTACCTCCTCTTGGTTGCCTTTTATCGTCGTCTTACCCTCTCTTCGTTGTCTTGAGAAGAGACAAAGAAGCTGTAGGGATGAATGCGTTGCAACAACCATTCGGGGAAGTCTGCTGGGCCTCCTCGTCTCGGGCGCAGGTGTGAATTCACACCCAAACCGTTTGCCAATACCTGAAGCAGTTCAGAGCGGTGAAGAAGGGTTTGAAGGGGTTGGATGACAAGTTTTCCTCAGTCCTTTTTACCAGATGTGTTAACTTCTAGAATTTCTCTGAAGTATTGGAGGGTCATATGCATTAAATATAGCAGGAGAGGTGAATCAGGGGGAAAAGAAATTGATGAAAGTGGGGAGGGGTATGGGGTATGAGCGCTGGGCTCAAGGAAATGAGAACGGGTATTGTACGTGGGGCATGTTTCCCAGTTTTGCACGTTTTCATCCCCACGTTACGCATCACAAAAGACATGCTTTGTACAAATAACCCTGCCTATGCTGGTCAGTCCATTTGTCAAGGATGCGTATAGTGTATGCATGATATTCACTGATATCATCGTGTTTGTACCTAGTTTGCCCTCACCCTCCCTCCTCCCCCAACCCCAACAACCCCCCTTCGTCCCCACCACCCCCCACCCCCTGCTACCCCCTCCCCCACCATCTCTCCTAACGCTCGTTAGCTGTTCACATAAATTTCTGACCCCTTCGTAAGTATTTCATAAACGTACTGTACACACACCTTCGGTTCTGTTGGAGCTGGCTTTTGAAACACATCGGGTCTCGCTTCCACCGCGTGAATCTCGGTGAAATCGAGGGGGTACATCTGGAGAAACTAGGTCACGCTCGTGTTGAACGTCTTGGCTCCCAGGTCGATGAAAACCCTTCGTTTCCTGTGGGAACGCGTCCGGGGGCAGATTGGAGAATCCGGAGGGAAGATGGGGACATGTTTCATTCTAAGAAGGCGCAAAGTAGCGAACCGACGCGTACAATTATTATGATCGACCTCACCTCCGTTTGAAAAACCAATTTGGTTCGAACTGTTTCGAGCTACTAGTGAGTGGTTTATACTACTACCACCCACCTCGCGTGCATTGTTGGATCCAAGGCGCCACGCAACAACGGTAGAACCTGCGTCTTATCTTCCACGTCCTCTGTGAACCCGAGCGTCCACTCGCGACGGAAGTTCAGGTGCGCATCGAGCTCCTCTATAGGGAATCCCGCTACAAGGCACGGGGAAACGCGGGGTGTCCACTGCGAGGTGTCTCGCAGGGAAGGCGGGCAGGAGAAGGGAAGAGTGGGGTGAATGGCATAGATACTCTGTGAAATCGGGTGAGCTCATTCTTTTGCGCGCAGGCACTCGGGAACGGGATTGCGCGCAGGCACTCGGGAACGGGATTGCGCGCAGGCACTCGGGAACGGGATTGCGCGCAGGCACTCGGGAACGGGATTGCGCGCAGGCACTCGGGAATGGATGCGCGCAGGCACCCGGGAACGGGATTGCGCGCAGGCACTCGGGAATGGGATTGCGCGCAGGCTCTCGGGAATGGTATTGCGCGCAGGCACTCGGGACCGGTTAGGCCAAAAAGGAATGCCTCGCAAGCACTTCAGTAGATCGAGAAAGATTCACATTTGCGGTCGGCGGGGGGGCGGGGGGGGGGGGGGGGGGGGGGGGGGGGGGGGGGGAGAGGTATGCGGAGGAGTAGGGAACGGTGGAGATGAATGCACTGCATTAATCGCGGCGCGGAGGGAGGCGGGAGACTGAAGAGGAATACGGGAAACGGGGGAGGAAATCGGGGGGAGTTGAGGGCAAGGAGGGGGGATTGTGTGAGAAGCTGAGGAGAGGAGACAACCGTTAGTGACTTAGTACCGTCTTGTTTCGCTTACTTGTAGGCTCCGTTTGCAAAGCAAGCAAGCCAGCGAGAGTTAGCTAAAGACAGCCCAGATCGGGCTTCGAGGTCATTATTACCAGCACTAGTACCTTGGTAAAGGCCCACGGATCCGGGCGCGCGCCGCCTTGAACCGGACGGCTCGTTGACAACCAATCAGTGCAGGACTTGGTCTCTCCCGCCGGAAGCAAATCGGAATCATCGGCGATTTTGGCTTGCAGCGTGAGACCGCCCTCTGGTGGTCCATTTGCGAGCTCTACTGCTGCCGCCAAGACATTGCCGTTCTCTCCGCAGCCGTGCGGGAACTGAAGGGTGACGATCGAAAGCGAGCAGAGGAGAATGGTCGCGATTATCGCCCACGCGAGCGCGACGGGGTACGGTATTATCAACTCGACGACCTTGATTCGTGATATCATCGTCGAAAATGACTCCGAATCGTCACGGTAGGCAAAACGTGGGTTTTCGGAAATGAATTTTGAGGCGCCGCAAAACTCGTCACGGTGAAAACGAAGTGTATTTCGAAAATGCTTGAAAATTATTTGTTGGGCAGACAGCTATCACGTGACTCGTGGCAAGGCTTCAGAAATAAATCGCGAGGGCAGGAGATTCTACTCGTAAAGCGGAATGAGGATTTGAATTAGGAAATACGACAGGAGCGGGTGGACTTTAGGTGACGATGGCTCGCGGGATACTACCCTTCCGGTAACAACGCGACAGTCGCATCAGAGGTATGTGCTGTCAACGGTACGAGCTTTGTGCATGGGGGTTGTGTAACTGGCGTCCGCCTGCAATGAAGGGGATGATGATAACTAAGAGAACGCATTGGTCTCCGCTACGTCTCTTCAGGAAGCCTGAACTGAAAACATTGCAGACTGTAGAGTGAAGTGCAGAATGTGAAGGAGAACATGATGCTAAAAACTGACTTAGCTGCGCAAGCTCTAAAAACTGACTACTACAAGTGTTCTCGTAAAAAGTCCGACGGATCAACATCGCCGCGCGCGGACTATGTGGCAAACCCTTCAAACCCCAGGAAAAACGCGATACTTATAGTCCCATTCAGGAAAATTGCATGAAGAGTGGTTGTTTTGCTACTAATTCCTGGAGTTTGGCATTCACGTAGATTTGGACCGCGCTTGCTTCAACTTCCAGTCGCACGGTTTTCCACGCTGATCAATGTAGCATGACTAACGGTCAAAACTAAACAAAATCAACTATGGTTTGGGGGTCGAATAGTAACCCAAAAACTTCGTTTCTACCCTATACGCGAGATAAATAAGATGTCATCGTCGATCGCGCTGGAGACAGCGCGACAGGATTGAGAATTAGTCGCGGTCAAGAGAAGCAATTAATTACAATTGAAAAGTTAAAATATCGAATCGATGATCCCCTTTTCATCGTTTTCTTTTAATGTTGGGTTGGTTTGATCTGGAGCCTCTGATTGGTTGC
The DNA here is from genome assembly GCA_948144175.1 of Closterium sp. NIES-65. Taxonomy (NCBI): domain Eukaryota; kingdom Viridiplantae; phylum Streptophyta; class Zygnematophyceae; order Desmidiales; family Closteriaceae; genus Closterium; species Closterium sp. NIES-65. Next base: position 1,148,705 of record CANXME010002377.1, on the reverse strand, counting down.
GGAGCTGATTCTGTTGAAACTTAGGCAAGGATGGATTCAACTATCGAGAGAGTTTTGCAAGTAGGAAAACCCTAAGGGGTTATACCACACAGAATCTACCCCACTACAGCCTACCAATAATTACAACATATAACATATATATGTTTGACACACCCCCATAGGCAAAGTGGGGAGAGCACGAGGTCACAAGACCAGTCAAGAGAAGCAAAGCAAGCTCAGGGTGGATCATAACGTCACCACACACTCTGAGCACAAGCAAAGGGTCACAAGGCCACTCCACATGGAGAGGTATATATGCAGCAAGAACAGTACAGTGATCTCAACCTAGCAAGAGCAAGCATGGAGGCATAAATAAATAGATCACAGTACAAGCAGAATCTCCAGCAAGTGCGGAAACGTAGGCACAAGACCCAACAAAGTACAAAAGCGCTGATGGTCACCAGACGGAAGTGCCTTAGAGAATATATCAGCAGTGTTGGCCCGAGTGGCCACGTGAGCAAGGCGAAGCTAGCCCCGCTGCTGCAACTCTCAAGCCAGGAAGTAACGCAGAGCGATGTGCTTCGTTCTGTGCTCCAGTCAGTGCTCCTCACACAAGGCAATGGCGGCCTTGTTGTCGACGTACAGAACTGGCGGAGAACGAGGCCTCTCTCCCAAGTCGGTCAGCAGGTAGGTGAGCCAGCGTAACTCCTGAGCAGCCATGGCTGTGGCGTAGATCTCGGCCTCACAACTGAAGCCGAGAACTGAAGACGAGCGTGTAGAACGCCAGGAAATTGAACCAGAGCCAAGGCTGAAGGTGTAACCCTGTGACGACCGCTGCGTAGCTAGGTCGTCAACCCAAGAGGCGTCCGAGTGCCCAGTGAGGACAACTGCGCTCCGCCCTCCAAGCACGAGCCCCATGCCCTAGTAGCGCAGTACCCTATTCGCAGCATCCATGTGCTCCTTTCGGTGCCTACCAGGAGCCACGTAGTGGGCCAGCAGGCCAAGAGGGTACGCAAGGTCAGGTCGAGTGCAGGTCATCAGGTACATGAGGCAGCCCACTAGCTCTGGGTACGGGCCACTCGGCTCTACGGACTCGTCCGAAGGTGGAGCTGAGAGCGAGTGGCCTGTAGCCAGAGGAGTGCGCTGTGGCGAGGACCAGGTGAAGCCGAAGCGTTGAAGGACCTGCTGCACCATGTGTGACTGAGTTAGTGTGATGGTGCGGCGTGCTCTGTCCCGGGTGATCTGCAAGCCAAGGTAGCTGCGCAGTTCACCCAGGTCTGTGCACGTGTGTCTCTTCTGCAGCTCCGACTTCACCAGGGCGAGAGCCTCAGTCTCCCCAGTGGCAAAGACCAAGTCGTCGACGTACACGAGGATGTAGAACGGCGTCAGCAAGGTGTCTGTGCACAGAAATAGCGACGGGTCAGCAGTAGAAGGCGCGAACCCAAGAGCCGCAAGTGTCATCCTCAGTGTGTCGTGCCACTCACGTGGCGCCTGGCGGAGACTGTAGACCGGCCGCCGGAGGCTCCACTGGGTACCAGGAGGGAACAACCCAGTGAAGCCAGGCGGGCAGCGCAGCCAGATCTCCTCGTGCAGGCTGCCCTGTAAGAAAGCAGTGCAGAAGTCAAGAGAGTGAAGCTCGTAGTCACGCTGAGCGGCAACGTGCAGCAACACCCGAAGAGTGGTCATCTTCGGGGTGGGGGAGAAGGTCTGGAAGAAGTCTACTCCCTCTCGCTGACTGAAACGTCGAGCAACGTAACGAGCCTTGAAGACAGGCGGAGAACCTGGAGGTCGGTTCACCCTGAAAATCCACATGCTTCTGACGATGTTTGCCCCAGGAGGGGGAACCTCGTCAACGTAAGTGCCTGTGGACTATCAGGATGCCATCTCTGCGTCCATGGCTATCTGCCACTGAGAGGAGTACTCACCCGCGATCGCCTCAGCGTAAGAGCGCGGGGTCGGGATGTCTGGTGCATCCGGGTCTCCCTCAGAGGCAAGCAGCATGGACATGAGATGAGGCGCAGCGGCTGCAAGACACTCAAGGTCCTCCTGCCTGTCCTCAAGGACGTCCGTGCTAAGAGCACACTCACCCCCGACGGACGGAGGACAGACAGACTCAGACTCAGCAACAAGACTAGCGGCGTAGTCTAGACGACAGGCAGCAGCAAAGTCTACCAGCTCAGCGACAAAGGCAGACGCAGCAGCAGACTCAAACGACGGGTCAGTGACAACTGTGGCTAACAGATGCGTAACAGTAGAGTGAGCAGCACGAGTGCGGTCAGACTCAGGCTCAAGAACGGTAGGCAGAGAAGACGCAGGAGGGGACGGTAGGGGAACACGCTGCAGAGGAGAGGAAGGACGATGAACTACGAGGTCGGTGCCGGGGACAGCCGGCTAACGCGAACGAGGAACACGACGACCGGAACTACGAGAACGGACAGGCAAGACAGGACGCGACGCAGGCTCACGATGCTCAGTAAGACCCCTTGTCTGCTCAGTGTAAGGAGAAGGAGCAGGCAGCGGTGAGCCAGGCTGTAACGGAAGACCAGTAGACGAAGGGAGACTAAGAACCTGGCGAAGCACAGAGTCAGGCGGTGGCTGAGACGACGGAGACGGTGGAGCGAAGAACAGGCGCCTTTGTGCAGTGCCACCAGTACCAGCAGCTCCAGCACCCCCAGCAGCCTCAGCACCTCCAGCAACCCCAGAACCCTCAGTGCCAACTCCTCCAGGACCAGCTCCACCAGCAGCAGCACCCCCAGAACCAGCACCTCCAGTCCCAGCAGCTCCAGTACCTCCAGTACGAGCATCTCCGGGACCAGCACCACTCCCAGCTCCAGTGACGACAGCAGAAATACCTCCAGCGGCAGCGCTTCGAGCTCCAGAAGCGCGACCCCGACGGCGACCGAACCAGTCGTGCAGCTGCTGTGAGATGAGAGGCACACGCGGACGAAGGCGGCTACTCCAGGGAGATCGCGCAACAGCAGACTCAGAACCCTCAGCGCCAGCACCCGCACCAGCTCCAGAACCTCCAGCGCCAGCACCTGCAGCAGCCCCAGAACCTCCACCGCCAGCACCCGCAGCAGCTCCAGAGCCTCCAGCGCCAGCACCCTCAGCAGCTCCAGACTCCGCACCCCCAGGCTCCGCACCTCCAGGCTCAGCCCCCCCAGGCTCAGCACCCCCAGAAGTAGCACCTCGAGCAGGACCACCCTCAGCAGAACCTGAGTCACCAGTGACCTCAACCGGCGCAGTCAAGGGAGGAGGGTCTACCTGAGACACACGAGAAGGAGCAGGACCGGGAGTGGGGAGGGGGTCTACCTGGGGAGCACCTAGAGCGAGGAAGAGCGGCGGGGGGGGGGAGAGGGACAGTGCGGTAGGGGAAGAGACGGTAAAAGGGAACCGACTCGTCGAACGTGACGTCCTGAGAGGGGAAGACACGTCGCGAGGTGGGGTGGTAAAATTGCCATCCAGGCGCGCCAGGGACAAAGCCAAGGAAGACACAAGGAACAGCGCGGGCGGAGAGCTTGTCCGCGGTGGTATCGCGGACAAAGGCACGAGCACCCCAGACCCGGAAACGCGACGCATCGCCAACCTTCCCCGTCCACAACAGTGTGGGCGAGGTCTCCGGCAAGGAGACACGGGGCCAGAGGTTGAGCTGATGCGCGGTGTACCGGACCGCAAACGGCCACAGAAAATGGGGAGCAGCCGCATGGATCATGGAGGTACGAGCGACCTCCATGACTAAGCCAATGCGGCGCTCAGCAACCCCATTCTGCTGCGGAGAGGCCGGAAGCGTGAACGACTGGGTGATGCCGTGCTCCTCACAGAAGGCTGCCAAGAGGTCGGAGGAAAACTCACCACCTCTGTCAGAGTGCAGACGGAAGACAGGAAAGTCCATCCCGAACCGCTCGCGGAGCTGGAGACGAGCAACGCGGATCCAAGGGATCAAAACATCAGGGTCCTCACCCTTGGTGTGCAAGGGGAAGACCGTGGTGTAACGCGTGTAGTCGTCGACGACCAGCAGGAAGTACCGCTCGTGGCCCTGTCCACGGACGCGGGCTGGGCCCCACACGTCCAGGTGGAGAGTCTGCAGGGGAGCCTCTGTGGGAGGGAACGAGGAGGAGTGAGGAGTGGCGCGCTGCCGCCCCTCGACACAGGGAAGACAGGGAGGAGTAGGCGAGGGTGGGAGGGGAGGGAGAACCCTGGGAAGACCAGAGACAAGGACACGGCGGTGCATGCTGCGAAGGCGCTACACCGAGGGGTGACCAAGGCGGTGGTGCCAAAGGACCGTCTGGTGCGACAAGGCGCGACACGAGCAGGGGGCCGACAACTGACCTGACGCAGACGCAGACGCAACTACGTGAGGGGACTCAGTTGTTAGTGTGTACAGGCCCGGCCCAGGCTGCCGAGTGAAAGTAGCCAGGTGACGACCCGTCTGAGCACACGTGCAGTGTGTCACACGCTCGTAGGCAGGGGTGAACTGGTGAGCACCCGCATCCTGGAGCGCAGAACCCGCCACCAAGTTCGTAGAGAACGAGGGGAGGTAAAGACCCGACAGTGTGCTGGACGGGACAGCGGAAGTTAAGGGAGGACAGTGGAGGAGGTCGCACGGACTGGACCCCCAGAGGGGTCTGCCAGGGAGACTGGAACCGACCGACTAAGCGGCGTGAGGGTGGTGCTATCGCGAAAGAAGGAGCGAGAAGCAACAGAGTCAAGTGTGAAGGTGTACAAGTCCTCAGCAGGCGCAGTACCAGAGAGAGCAGACTCTCCAGCTCCTGGAGCGGTAGGCTCTATACCTGGGTCAGGCGGTACGCACAGGTAACAGGCACGGTCAGCACTAGTAGGCAATGCATACATGGCAGTGAGAATAGCATCATAGTCAAGAGCAAATATATCTACCCTCTGCCCAAGCAGCTCCACCCAGTCGGGGAGCTCAGCCTCGTCGCCAAACTCGGTACGCCAGGCGTCACTCAGACGGGCGAATCAACGGGACTGTGTGTGACCAAGCGTCCCGCATGCCTGATCAGACCGATCGCCTGTGCAAATGACGGGCAGCGAACGGTACTCAAAGACCCTCTACTCTAAGCGTACCACTCGTGAAGCTGCCGGGGCATAAGTGTCTCGCGTGGATGCAGCTGCAGCTGGCCACTGCCGGACGCTCCCAACTGACCAGCTCCAGGGCGACAGCTACGACGGCTACCGCGACAACCCCAACTAGCTTACCACTCACTAAGCTGCTGGGGCGTGAGAGACTCGCGTGGACGTCGCTGGAGCTGCATCTGGCCACCGCGAGTAGCAGCAGTAGCAGTAGTAACAGCAGTAGCACCGCGGCCACCCCTACAACCCCAACTAGCGTACCACTCACTAAGTTGCTGGGGCGTGAGGGACTCACGCGGACGTCGCTGGAGCTGCATCTGGCCACCGCCAGTAGCAGCAGTAGCAGCAGTAACTGCAGTAGTAGCAGCAGCAGTACGTACAGGGCAGGTGCGGCAGGCAGGCAGGCAGGCAGGCCAGCAGGCAGGCAGGCAGGCAGATGGCGCGGCAACGCGCAAACAAGGCAGGTGGTCACCAGTGGCGGGAAGAGTAGGCGCTCGCCGGGCGAGCAGGGCCGGCGCTCGGCGGGCGGCTGCACGGGGTCCAGGGGCAGCGTCGTGGGTCCAGGGGCGGCTGCTGCAGAGCCAGGGGCGGCTGCTCTGGGTCCAGGGGCGCCTGCTTCTGGGGCCAGGGGCGGCTGCTCGGGGTCCAGGGGCGGCCGCTCCAGGGGCGGCTGCTGCAGGGGCCAGGGGCGGCTGCTCTGGGTCCAGGGGCGGCTGCTCGAGGGTCCAGGGGCGGCTGCACCAGGGGCGGCTGCTTGAGGGACCAGGGGCGGCTGCTCGGGGTCCAGGGGCAGCTGCTCCAGGGGCGGCTGCTGCAGGGGCTAGGGGTGGCTGCTCTGGGTCCAGGGGCGGCTGCACGGAGTCCAGGGGCGGCTGCACCAGGGGCGGCTGCTGCAGGGGCCAGGGGCGGCTGCTCTGGGTCCAGGGGCGGCTGCTCGAGGGTCCAGGGGCGGCTGCACCAGGGGCGGCTTCACCAGGGGCGTCTGCTTCAGGGGCCAGGGGCGGCTGCTCGGGGTCCAGGGGCGGCTGCTCCAGGGGCGGCTGCTGCAGGGGCCAGGGGCGGCTGCTCTGGGTCCAGGGGCGGCTGCACGGAGTCCAGGGGCGGCTGCACCAGGGGCGGCTTCACCAGGGGCGTCTGCTTCAGGGGCCAGGGGCCGCTGCTCGGGGTCCAGGGGCGGCTGCTCCAGGGGCGGCTGCTGCAGGGGCCAGGGGCGGCTGCTCTGGGTCCAGGGGTGGCTGCACGGAGTCCAGGGGCGGCTGCACCAGGGGCGGCTGCTTCAGGGGCCAGGGGCGGCTGCTCTGGGTCCAGGGGCGGCTGCTCCAGGGGCGGCTGCTCTGGGTCCAGGGGCGGCTGCACCAGGGGCGGCTGCTTCAGGGACAACAGCGAGTTGCGCGGGCGGCGGACTCGGCGCGCGGCTCAGTAGCGGGCCGCGCTGGCGAAAGACGCGGTGCGCGGGGCCTAAGCGGGCCGCACACGGCGGCGGGCTACGCGGGCTCGACGCGGACTGCGCGAGCGGGCCGGCGTGCGGCGCTACAGCGGGCTACGGAGTGGCCGAGGCGCGCGCGGGCTCCTAAGGCGGCTACAATAGTGACGCGCGCGAAAAAAAAAAGTGACGCGCGCAAGCAGCTGAGGCTCGCGCGGGCAGCAGGCAAGGTGGCTGTAAGTGAGGTAACTCAGTTAAAGGTGGGCCCTATTCTTAGGTCCTAGAGACCTTAGCGCTCTAGATGCCATGTTGAAACTTAGGCAAGGATGGATTCAACTATCGAGAGAGTTTTGCAAGTAGGAAAACTCTAAGGGGTTATACCCCACAGAATCTACCCCACTACAGCCTACCAATAACTACAACATACAACATATATATGTTTGACAGATTCGTGCAATGATTCGATCAAGCTGCACAATTTCCCGCCAAAAACGGGACTACAGGGGTCGGGCCAACCCTAGGCGATATCGGAAAATTCTACTCAGGGGGGAAAAGGGACTCTCTCAACGAGGGCCTCTAAGCAGGAACACTTGTACTCGACGTGATGCACACAACACATCACATGAAACGAAGCAAATTGCTGCTCGACATTCGCGCTGCACTGATTCTATCCGCCAATCAAGCAGGGAGTCGGCCTGGCGCCTGGAGGCGCACCCTATATCTCGCGCAGTTGGCGTCAGCGATTTGGCGGTGCCCTAGGACCTGGGTGCGCTGGTGCCCCCTGCAAAACCAGGTGCTGCCCTTGTGCCCCAATACTGTACAGTATATGAATCTGCGAGATTATACTACCAGTCCACGCATTCAAAACCTGGTAGAGAATATAAACCCGGAATTTATTAGCAGCTGCATACACTCCTCAAACCCATTCAAAAGACACGAAACACATGAGTCATCTTGAACTGGCAAAACACACACAAACACACACACACGCACGCACACTCGTGCACACACACACACACACATACACACACACACACACACACACACACACACACACACACACACACACACACACACAGACACACACACACACAGACACACACACACACACACACACACACACACACACACACACACACACACACACACACACACACACACACACACACACACACACACACACACACACACACACACACACACACACACACACACACAGACACAGACACACACACACACACACACACACACACACACACACACACACACACACACACACACACACACACACACACACACACACACACACACACACACACACATACACACACACATACACACACACACATACACACACACATACACACACACACACAACTGTTTGCTAACATGTGTGGACACACACTGTTTCAGGTTGACATACGGTACCATTAGCATGCATGCATAGGAACAAGCGAAGGCCAACATTGCTGTTAATAATGACCGAGTGAATGAAAGGGGTGGATCCAGCCACCAGTGGTATTTCATACAACAAGCTACCAACTTTCTTTTGATCCTAGCTTTTGGCTGCAAAAAAAAGCAGGTGCTACTCCCAAACAGCTCATATATTACTACATTGGTGTACACCTTTGAGTTAACTAGCAATACATCACGCAACACGGTAGCGCTGTACGCTGGAATCCACACTGCACCATCTACGGCCAAGGGTGCATGTAGAAACCGGCCTTTCTCAAATCCGTCAGCAACTTCGTCGTATCCTCGCGCGTGTGGCTGAAACTTGCCTCAGTCCACATAAATTCTGCCATGCTCGGAGGTGATAATGCACCTCGACAAACAGCTCGTCTACGATCGCTGCCATGCGCGGGTTGGAGAGCCAGTGCTGCAGGATCTCCCACTCGTACCCCTCTATATCCATCTTCACCACGACCGACTCCTCCCTCAACTGCAGGTCCTCCAGAAACCATCTGGTTACGTTGACCATGTTCTGGGCGGGGGAGCGGGGTAAGGGTGGAGGGGGGAGGGGAAAGGGGGTTAAAAAAACGCCTGCATGCTCGGCAGGGCTGACGTTTCAAAAAAAACCACTCTGAGGCACGGGAGAAAAAAAAATCATTTAGTCTGAGGGTCATTTCCCAAGTTTTGAGTACTCTGAAATGTCAGGTTTGAAAAAATCATTAGTCTGAAAAGTTTGAAGTTTGTAAAACCGCATCCGAGTTGGTGAATAGCGAATGTCTGTCAAGCGAGTTTGGCCTAGGGAAAACGTGGCGAGAAGCAGGAGTAAGAGGGGGCGGGGGAAGGGGGAGGGGGGAGGGGGGCAGGGGGGGAATTGAATGTAATTCGAGAGAGGGGGAGGGGGGAGGACTGAAATTCGACAATTTCAGGGGCCATACTCCTTGTAGTCTCGAGTCTCAGTATCGCACAATGAAGTTCTCTGAAATTTTCAGAGTTGAAAAACTAATAGGTCTGAGGCCTTCAGAGTTCAACATACAGGAATACTGAAATTTCAGGAAAGGCGGAAAAAAGAGTCTGAGATTTTAGACAATCAGACTAAAATAGTATGATAAAATCAGCCCTCATGCTCGGATGGTGATAATGCACCTCGACAAACAGCTCGTCTACGATCGCTGCCATGCGGGGGTTGGAGAGCCAGTGCTGCAGAATCTCCCACTCGTGCCCCTCTATATCCATCTTCACCAAGACCGAGTCCTCTTCCTTCAGCCGCAGGTCCTCCAGAAACCATCTGGTTACGTTGACCATGTTCTGGGCGGGAGAGGGGAGTAGGAGAGGGGGGGAGGAGGGGGGTGGGGGCTAGAGATGGTTAGAGAGCCAGTGCTGCAGTATCTCCCACTCGTGCCCCTCTATGTCCATCTTCACCACGACCGAGTCCTCCTCCTTCAACTGCAGGTGTCGAGAGTAAGGGAAGGAAAAGGTGGTTGGACTATCGAGAAAGTTGGGTACAAGTAACAAAACCTATACCCTACATTAGCTACCCCACTAAAGCCTACACATTATTATGATATAGGCATATAGTTTGACACACCCCCATAGGAAAAGTGGGGGAGAAAAAGGGGTCACAAGACCTGTCAAGAAAAGCAAAGCAAGCTCGGGGTGGATCACAACGTCACCACACACACCGAGCACAAGCACAAGGCCACAAGGCCAGTTCACATGCAGAGGTATATATGCAACAACATCAGTACAGTGATCACTACCTAGCAAGAGTAAGCATGCAGGTATATATATGTAGATCAAAGTATAAACAAAGCATACAGCAAGTGAGGAAACGTAGGCACAAGACCTAACAATGTACAAAAGCGCTGATGATCACCAGACGGAAGTGCCTTGGTGAATATATCAGCAGTGTTGGCCCAAGTGGCAACGTGAGCAAGACGAAGCTGACCACGCTGCTGCAACTCTCGAGCCAGAAAGTAACGCAGAGCGATGTGCTTCGTTCTGTGCTCCTGACACAAGGCAATGGCGGCCTTGTTGTCTACGTACAGCACTGGAGGAGAACGAGGCCGCTCTCCCAAGTCGGTCAGCAGGTAGGTAAGCCAGCGTAACTCCTGAGCAGCCATGGCTATAGCGTAGATCTCAGCCTCGCAATTGGAGCTGAGAACAGAGGAAGAGCATGTAGACCGCTAAGAAACAGAGCCAGAGCCAATGCTGAAGGTGTAACCCTGTGACGATCGCTGCGTAGCCAGGTCGTCAACCCAAGAAGCGTCTGAGTGCCCAGTGAGGACAACGTCGCCCCGTCCTCCAAGCACGAGCCCCATGCCCGATGTACTGCACAGGTAGCGTAGTACCCTCTTAGCAGCATCCATGTGCACCTTTCGGTGCCAACCAGGAGCCACGTAGCGAGCCAGAAGTCCAAGAGGGTACGCAAGGTTAGGACGAGTGCATGTCATCAGGTACATGAGGCAGCCTACTAGCTTTGGGTAAGGACCACTCGGCTCTACGGACTTGTCTGAAGGTGGAGCTGAGAGGGAGTGACCTGTAGCCAGAGGAGTGGCCTGTGCTGAGGACCAGGTGAAGCCGAAGCGCAGAAGGACCTGCTGCACCATGTGTGACTGAGTCAGTGTGATGGTGCGGCATGCTCTGTCCCGGGTGATCTGCAAGCCAAGGTAACTATGCAGCTCACCCAGGTCTGTGCACGTGTGTCTCTTCTTCAGCTCCGACTTCACCAAGGCAAGAGCCTCAGTATCAGCAGTGGCAAAGACCAAGTCATTGACGTACACGAGGATGTAGAACGGCGGCAGCGAAGTGTCGGTGCGCAGAAACATCGACGGGTCAGCAGTGGAAGGGGCGAACCCAAGAGCTACAAGCGTCGTCCTCAGTGTGTCGTGCCACTCACGAGGCGCCTGGCGGATATCGTAGACCGGCCGACGGAGGCTCCACTGGGTACCAGGAGGGAAAGACCCAGTGAAGCCAAGTGGGCGGCGCAGCCAGATTTCCTCGTGCAGACGAACGTTGTGCTGAAGTCGAGAGAGTGAAGCTCGTAGTCACGCTGAGCGGCGACGTGCAGCAGCACCCGAAGAGTGGTCATCTTTGGGGTGGGGGAGAAGGTCTGGAAGAAGTCAACTCCCTGTCGCTGATTGAAGCCTCGTGCAACAGAACGAGCCTTGAAGACAGGCGGAGAACCCGTCGGCCGCTTCACCCTGAAAATCCACATGTCATCGACGATGTTCGCCCCAGGAGGGGGAACCTCATCGATGTAAGTGCTTGTGGACTTCTAGGATGCCATCTCTACGTCCATGGCTGTCTGTCACTGAGAGGAGTACTCACCCGCAATCGCCTCAGCGTAAGAGCACGGGGTCGGGATGTCTGGAGCATCTGGGTCTCCCTCAGAATCAAGCAGCATGGCCACGAGATGAGGTACAGCAGCCGCAAGACACACGAAAGTCCTCCTGTCTGTCCTCAAGGACGTCCGTGCCAAGAGCACACTCACCTCCGACAGACGGAGGAAAGACAGACTCAGACTCAGCAACAAGACTAGCAGCGTAGTCTAGACGATAGGCAGCAGCAAAGTCAACAAGCTCAGCGACTAAAGCAGACGCAGCAGTGGACTCAAAAGAAGGGTCAGTGACAACAGTGGCAAGTAGACTCGTGACAGTAGGGGAAGCAGCATGAGCGCGGTCAGACTCAGGGTCTGGAACGTCAGGCAGAGAAGACGCAGAAGGAGACGGTAGCGGTACACGCTGCGGAGCAGAGGAAGGACGCAGGGCCATGAGGTGCGTGCCGGGGACAGGCGGCGGACGCTCACGAGGAACACGACGACCAGTACGACCAGTGCGGACAGTGCGAACAGGCAAGACAGGACGAGACGCAGGCTCACGACGCTCAGCAAGACCTCCTGGCTGCTTAGTGTACGAAGAAGGAGCAGGGAGAGGGGAGCCAGGCTGTAATAAAAGACCAGCAGAAGACTGGAGGCTAAGAACGTGGCGAAGCATGGAGTCAGGCGGTGGTAGAGACGAAGGTGACGGCGGAGCGAAGAATAGTCACGGCTGTGCAGTGCCACCAGGACCAGTAGCTCCAGCACCTCCAGCAGCTCTAGAACCTCCAGCTCCAGTGCCTCCAGTGCGAGCACCGCCTGCAGCTCCAGAACCTCCAGCGCCAGCACCTCCAGTACCAGCACCTCCAGCAGCTCCAGAACCTCCAGCGCCAACACCTCCAGTACCAGCACCGCCAGCAGCTCTAGAACCTCCAACGCCAGCACCTCCAGTACCAGCTCCTCCAGCAGCTCCAGAACCTCCAGCGCCAGCACCTCCAGTACCAGGAGCTCCAGAACCTCCAGCGCCAGCACCTCCAGTACCAGCACCTCCAGCAGCTCCAGAACCTCCAGCGCCAGCACCTCCAGGACCAGCGCCACCAGCAGGAGTACCCCCAGAACCGGCACCTCCAGCCCCAGAGTCTCCAGCCTCAATGTCTCCAGCAGCAGCACCCCCAGAACCAGTAGTAACGCCAGCCCCAGCAGCTCCAGTACCTCCAGTAAGAGCACCTCCAGGACCAGTGGATCCAGTAACTCCAGTAGAAGCGCCTCCAGTAGCAAAGTCACCAGCTCCAGAGCCTCCAACGCCAGCGCCTACCACAGCAGGGCCCCCAGCTCCAGTAGTGCGACCCTGACGGCTAACGTACCACTCACGCAGCTGCTATCGGAAGAGAGGCACACGCCGACGGGAGTGCTACGGCGAGGCACCAGTGGAGCGACTACGGGGGCGGCCACTCCAAGGAGACTACTCACCAGGCGCCTCAGTGCCCCCAGGCGCAGCACCCCTAGACTCAGTACCTCCAGGCTCAGCACCCCCAGACTCCTCACGCCCAGTCTCAGCACCCCCAGGCTCCTCACGCTCAGGCTCAGCACCTCCAGGCTCTGCACCCTCAGGCTCAGCACCCCTAGTAGGACCTGAGTCACCAGTGACCTCAACCGGCTCAGACAAGGGAGCAAGGTCTACCTGAGACACACCTGAAGGAGCAGGACCTAGAGCAGGGAGGGGTCTACCTGGGGAGGACCTTGAGCAAGAAAGAGCGGCAAGGAATGGAGAGGGGCAGTGCGGTAGGGAAAGAGACGGTAAAAAGGGACCGACTCGTCAAAAGTTACGCCCTGAGACGCAAAGACACGGCGCGAGGCGGGGTCGTAAAACTGCTAGCCAGGCGCGTCAGGGATAGAGCCAAGGAAGACGCAGGGAATGACACAAGGGGACAGCTTGTCCGCAGTGGTATCGCGGACAAAGGCACGAGCACCCTAGACCCGGAATCGCGACGCATCGCCAACCTCCCCCGTCCAACGTAGTGTGGGCGAAGTCTCCGGCACGGAGACACGGGGCCAGAGGTTGAGCTGATGCGCGGCGTACCGGACCGCAAACGGCCACAGAAAATGGGGGGCAGCCGCATGGATCATAGAGGTACGAGCGACCTCCATGACTAAGCCAATGCGGCGCTCAGCAACCCTATTCTGCTGCGGAGAGGCCAGAAGCGTGAACGTCTTGCGGACGCCGTGCTCCTCACAGTAGGCTCGCAAGAGGTCGGAGGTGAACTCACCACCTCTGTCGGAGTGCAGACGCAGGACAGGAAAGTCCGAGTGGAACCGCTCGCAGAGCTGGAGACGAACAGCGCGGATCCAGGGGATCAAAACAGCAGGGACGTCCCCCTTGCGCTGCAAGGGGAAGACCGTGGTGTAACGCGTGTAGTCGTCGACTACCAGCAGGAAGTACCGCTCGCGGCCCTGCCCCTGGACGCGGGCTGGGCCCCACACGTCCAGGTGGAGAGTCTGCAGGGGAGCCTCTGTGGGAGGGAACGAGGAAAAGTGAGGAGCGGCGCGCTGCCGCCCCTCGATGCAAGGAATGCAGGGCGGCGCAGGCGAGGGAGGGAGGGAGGGCAGAGACCTGGGAAGACCAGAGACCAGGTAGCGAGAGTGCATGCCACGAAGGTTGGGCAGGGAGGGGTGACCAAGGCGGTGGTGCCAAAGGAGAGTCTGGTGCGGCAGGCGGCGACACTCACACTGGGTAGCTACCTGAGCGGACGCGTACAGCTGAGGAGACAAAGGGGTGTAGCGCGACGCAGTGGTAAGGGTGTACGGACTGGACCCAGGCGCACGTGTGAACGTGGCCAGGTGGCGGCCAGTCTGAGAGCACGTGCAAATCGCCACACGCTGTCCTCCAGGAGTAAAGTTATCAACCCAATGATCCTGAAGGACGGCATTGCTCACCAGATTCGTAGAGAACGAAGGGAAGTTGAAAACCAGACAGCTCACCAGACGGGACCGCCGGACACAGAAGCACAGTAGAGGACCGTGCTAGCACTGGGCCCCCAGAGGGGTCAGCTAGTGAGACAGGGACAGGTGCAGGGAGGAAAGTGACTGTGGTATTGTCGCGAAAGAAACAGCGGGAAGCACCAGAGTCAAGTGTAAAAGTGTGCAAAGCCTGAGCGGACGCAGTACCAGGGAGAGCAGACGCACGAGCACCTAGGGCTGCATTCTCTATACCTGGGCCAAGCGGCATACTCAAGTAGCAATCACCCTCCGCACTAACAGTCAATGCATACATGGCAGCAAGAATAGCATCATAGTCAAGATCAAAGATAGGAATATTACGCTTAAGCAGGTCTGCCCTTTAGGGAAGCTCAGTAGCATCAGGAAACTGCGCACGCCAGGCGTCGTCCAGCCTAGAGAAGCAGCGGTACTTGGTGTGAAACCTGTTGCACGTCTGACCAGCGCGTTCACCAGTGCGAATGCGGTAAGGGCAGCGACCACTACCCCCAGACGCCCCACGCTGAGCGTACCACTCACGAAGCTGCTGGGGCGTGCGGGGCTCGGGCTGACGCTGCTGCTGCTAGCGCTGGCCACCGCCAGCACCTCCCCGCTGACTAGCTCCACCACGGCCGCCACCACCGCTGGTACCACCGCTCCCACCACCATCACCACCGCCGCTGCTGCCGCCACTGCTACCGCTCCCACCCTCGCCTCCTCCACCACCACCACGCGCACCGCTGCTGCCACTGCTGCCACCGACTCCTCCACCCCCGCCACCACCCCCACCACCACCACCCCCACCGCCGCCTCCTCCACCACCACCTCCCCCGCTGCCAGTGCCGCCACCCTTGCCTCCCTTGCCCTTGTCGCTGCGGCGCTTCCCAACAGAAGTAGAAGCGGCACCGACCTCCTCAGCACCGAGGAGGTCAACAGTAGCAGCAGAGGCGTGGGAGGGGACAAGGGGGGAGGGGGCACACCCCTCAAAGAGGGGAGTGCGGGGAGTGCCACGAGCAGCACCGACATCTACAATGTTGGACTCAGCTGCAAGCAGGTGCTTCTCGAGGTTGGCGACTATGAGGTTGGTGGGAGGAAGGGCTAAAAAGTGGTCCCTAACGACACGAAGAGAGTCAGGGTGTCGGGTGACAATGAAGTAGAGCGTGATGTACATCGGGGGAGGGTTCTTGTCTAAGAACTCCGTCGGAAGGGCGGCGCGGTAACGAGCGTCACTAGCACGGAGATGAGTGATAAGGTCCTCAGCTGTGGTAAAGGAGGAGAGCTCGGGAAAAAGGTAGGGTAGGATAAGGCGGCTGAGGGCAGTAGTGGCAGGAGAAGAGTAGCGAGCGATGACAGCAGCGTACAGTGCTTTAGCGGTTTTGTGCTGGCCAAAGTGGGTGCGCTCGGCTAGAGGCAAGTGGTTGCGAATGGCTAGGCGTGCAGTAGCGTCACGGGTAAGCCACTGGGAGTGAGCGACACTGTCAGCTGTGTGTGGAGCGACTGGGGAACCTTTGGCTAAGTCAAAGAGCGAAACGCCGTTCTTGGCATCACTCATAAGATACAGCTGAAGATCTTCTAGCCAGGCATCGAACTCGAAAGGGCGACCTTCAGGGTCGAACTACAGTACGCTAATCGAAGCCATGGTCACTGCAGCACGACAGTAGGGGCAGCAGACGGACTTCAAGGGCTACGGGAGAGCGGTAGGGGCGGTGTGCGAAGCTGCAGATACAGGGAAGGAGCAGCAAGGGCGGAGGAAGGGCAGTACGAGGGCTGCTTGGGCAGTACGAGGGCTACTAAGGCAGCACGAGGGCTACTAAGGCAGCACGAGGGATGTTAAGGCAGTGGGAGGGCTGTTAAGGCAGCACGAGGGCTGTTTAGGCAGTGGGAGGGCAGTACGAGGGCTGCTTAAGGCAGTGGGAGGGCAGTGCGCGGGGCTGACGAGGCAGCGGGCGGGCTGGGCGGGCGTCGCACGGGGCTGACGCGGCAGCGGGCTTGCTGCGCGCTCGCGGGCCAGTACAGGCAGTGCGAGGGCTGAGAGGCGGCGCGCGGGGCAGTAGAAGGCAGCGCGAGGGCTGCGGAGCGGCGCGCGGGGCAGGAGAAGGCAGCGCGAGGGCTGCGGGGCGGCGCGCGGGCCTGACGAGGCAGCTAGCGAGCTACGCGCGGGGCTGACGAGGCAGTAGGCGGGCTGCTAGCGGGCTGCACGAGGGCCAGCAGAGGCGAGCGCGAGGGCTGCACGACTCAGGGCAGTGTAGGCAAGGGGCGGGGTAACGTGGTAACCGGCGGAAAACGGTTGGTGGGCCGTGAAAAACAGTCCTAAAACGGTCCTAAGGACCTATTTTGCTCTTAATACCATGTCGAGAGTAAGGGAAGGAAAAGGTGGTTGGACTATCGAGAAAGTTGGGTACAAGTAACAAAACCTATACCCTACATTAGCTACCCCACTATAGCCTACACATTATTTTGACATAGGCATATAGTTTGACAACAGGTCCTCCAGGAACCACCTCGTCACATTCACCATGTTCTGGGAGGGAGAGGGGAGTAGGAGAGGGGGGGAGGGGGGGGGTGGGGGGAGAGGGGGTGAGAAGAGGGGAGAGAGGGAAAAGTAAGTCTGAGTCCTCCTCCTTCAGCTTCAGGTCGTCCAGAAACCACCTCGTTACATTGACCGTGCTATGGGTGGGAGTGGGGGAAGAGGGGAGAAAAGGGACGGACATGGGAGGAGTAAGACGGGAGGAGGGAGGTGGGAGGAGGAAAGGGATACCACCTGGTAGGAGGCGAAAATCAGCAGAGGGAACAGCAGGGCAGAGGGAACAGCAGGGCAGAGGGAACAGCAGGGCAGAGGGAACAGCAGGGCAGAGGGAACAGCAGGGCAGAGGGGAACAGCAGGGCAGAGGGGAACAGCAGGGCAGAGGGAACAGCAGGGCAGAGGGAACAGCAGGGTAGAGGGGAAAAGCAGGGCAGAGGAAACAGCAAGGCAGAGGGGAACAGCAGGGCAGAGGGAACAGCAGGGCAGAGGGAACAGCAGGGCAGAGGGAACAGCAGGGCAGAGGGGAACAGCAGGGCAGAGGGGAACAGTAGGGCAGAGGGAACAATAGGGTAGAGGGGAACAGCAGGGCAGAGGGGAACAGCAGGGCAGAGGGAACAGCAAGGCAGAGGGGAACAGCAGGGCAGAGGGGAACAGCAGGGCAGAGGGGAACAGCAGGGCAGAGGGAACAGCAGGGCAGAGGGGAACAGCAGGGCAGAGGGAATAGCAGGGCAGAGGGGAACAGCAGGGCAGAGGGGAACAGCAGGGCAGAGGGAACAGCAGGGCAGAGGGGAATAGCAGGGCAGAGGGGAACAGCAGGGCAGAGGGAACAGCAGGGCAGAGGGGAACAGCAGGGCAGAGGGGAACAGCAGGGCAGAGGGGAGCAGCAGGGCAGAGGGGAACAGCAGGGCAGAGGGGGAACAACAGGGCAGAGGGGAACAGCAGGGCAGAGGGGAACAGCAGCATTTGTGTCTACACCTTCATCCAACCAACACCCCCATGAATGGGCAGGAAGAGAGCAGAAATGGAGAGGAACAGAGCATGAAAGGGGGGAAAGAGCAGAGAGAGGGGTGAACCAAGCAGGAAAAGGGGGAAAAGAGCAGAAAACCAGCAACGGGGGGACTCGACGCCAACAGAGCAAAGCAAAAAGGCCCTGGTTCGGCATGATTCTAAACACTCCTAAGCCTTTTCATTGAAATGTATTTGCCTTCTTGTGGCTGTTTTTCGAAGACACAAAGAAGTTCCAGGGATGAACGCGTTGCAGCAGCCATTGTGGGAAGTCTGAAATCAATTTGAGAACTCTCAAATGATCGTCTTCTTACCCTCTCGTGGTTGTCTTGGGAAGAGACGTAGAAGTTGTAGGGATGAACGCGTTGCAGCAGCCATTTTGGGAAGTCTGAAATCACTCTGAGAACTCTCAAATGAGATTCCCTTTTTTGTCGTCTTCTTACCCTCTCGTGGTTGTCTTGGGAAGAGACGTAGAAGTTGTAGGGATGAACGCGTTGCAGCAGCCACTTAGGGAAGTCTGCTGGGCCTTCGCGTCTCGGACGCAGGCGTGAATCCTGACCCATATCAGTTGCCAGTACCTGGAGCAGTTCAGAGCGGTGAAGAAGGGTTTTGAGGGGGTGAAAGGGGTTGTAGAGGGGTTTTCACGTACTTTATTGGATTCGTTAACCCATAATTTTCTTGAAATGTTTGGAAGATTATATGTATTTAACAAGGCAAGAGAGGTGAAACTGGGGAAAGGGGATTGAACAAAGTGGGGGGCGGGTATGGGGTAAGAGGGCTGGGCTAAAGAGGTGACTTTTGAGTCGACTCAAAAGTCACCTCGTTACCATGGCACAAAGTGGGGGGCGGGTATGGGGTAAGAGGGTTGGGCTAAAGGAAACGATCGACGCGTGGGGAGGGGATGCGTAACGTGGAGATGAATACGTGGGCATGTCTTGAAAGATTGCACGTCTTTATCCCCACGTTAAGCGTCACAAAGAAATACAACAAAGATACTCTGGCAGAACCTATGCCGGCCGCTTTATCTGTAATAAAAAAAGCTTACAACCTACGCATCTGTTCCCCATAGGTTGCGCTTACTTCCTCCTCCTCTCCCCTCACCCCCTCCAGCCACTTTCTCCCATGTTGCACAGGTTGCGCTTACCTAACCCCTCGTCAAGCGCCTCTCCCAGCCCTCGTTTGCTGTTCACGTGCCTTTCTGACTCCATTATTTGTTTATTTCCGTTCATATATGTATATCACACACCTTTCGCACTTATGCATTTGGCATTTGGAACACGCCCGGATTCGCTTCCATCGCGTGGATCTCGGTTTTAAATTCGAGGGGGTACATCTGGAGAAACTAGGCGACACTCGAGTCGAACGTCTTGGCTCCGAGGTCGATATAAACCCTCCACTCCCTGTGGAACACGGAATTTGAAGGGCAGATTGGAGAATCAGGAAGCAAATAGGCATGAATATTTTTTCGTGACGAGTCTCAAGTTCCCCATAGTTGCCTTATCCTTTCTACCTTTGGTTGGGTCACCAGGTCCAACCAACCTTCCTACCTTTGAATACTGTGAAATCGAGGGGTTACATTTGGCTCGATTTCACACACGTAACCAGGCGACACTCGAGTCGAACGTCTTGGCTCCGAGGTCGATATAAACCCTCCGCTCCCTGTGGGAACACGGAGGCAGAATGGAAAATCAGGAAGCAAACATCCATATCGAACATTTTGCAGACGATAGAATAAGTACTACCATTACTATTTACTATCGCCACCCACCATGTGTACATTTTTAGGTCCATGGCGCCGCGCTGTCAAACTCATATGCTATAGTCTGTGTAGGCTGTAGTGGGTTAGACAATATGGGGTACAACTCTTTTAGGTTCTCCTACTTGAACCCACCTGCTTGCTAGTTCATTCATTCCTCATTCTTCACATGGTATAGAGCAGGTTCCCTCGTGGGAACGCTTCTCAGGGCCCACCACCTAACTCGATCTTTTTTTCTGCCCGAGGCGCGCCCCGTAGGCCGCCCTCACGTCGCGCGCTCCTAGAGGCCCCTCGCGCCACCCTTAGCGGCCCCGTCGCCGTCCTTTCCGGCCCCGTCGCCGCCCCTCTAGGCCCCTCGCGGCCCCTTCACGGCCCCGTCGCCGCCGCTCTAGGCCCCGTCGCCGCCCCTCTAGGCCCCTCGCGGCCCCTTCGCGGCCCCGTCGCCGCCCCTAGTGGCCCCGTCGCCGCCCCTCTAGGCCCGTCGCGGCCCCTTCGCGGCCCCGTCGCCGCCGCTCTAGGCCCCGTCGCCGCCCCTCTAGGCCCCTCGCGGCCCCTTCGCGGCCCTGTCGCCGCCCCTTGCGGCCCCGTCGCCCCCCCCCTCTAGGCCCCTTACGGCCCTTTCGCGGCCTCGTCGCCGCCCCTCTAGGCCCGTTGCGGCCCCTCTGCGGCCCCGTCCCCGCCCCTAGCGGCCCCGTCGCCGCCCCTGGAGGCCCCGTCGCCGCCCTTCGCGGCCACCTCGCCACCCTTAGCGGTCCCGTCGCCGCCCCTAGCGGCCCCGTCGCCGCTCTTCGCGGCCCCAATCGCCGCCTCTACCGGCCCCGTCGCCGCCTCTACCGGCCCCATCGCCGCCTCTACCGGCCCCGTCGCCGCCTCTACCGGCCCCTTCGCCGCTGAGCCGCCCAGCAGCTGAGCAGCCGAGCCACCAAGCCGCCGAGCCGCCCAGCAGCCGAGCCGCCCAACAGCCGAGCCGCCAAGCCGCCCAGTAGCCGAGCCGCCAAGCCGCCCAGCCGCCCAGCAACCGAGCCGCCGAGCCGCCAAGCAGCCGAGCCGCCCAACAGCCGAGCCGCCGAGCTGCCGAGCCGCCCAGCAACCAAGCCGCCAAGCCGCCCAACAGCCGAGCCGCCGAGCCGCCGAGCCGCCCTGCCGTCGAGCCGCTACTGTTCCTACCGGCGCGCCCCGGCCCTACTTACTCGGACTGGTGAGATCACTCCCTGCTAGGCCACTCCAGTCATGGCTACCCCCAGTGTCCTTACCTTTGATGCTGAGGGTCGTGCTGCTGACTTTGAGGTCTGGGTCGATGACCTCCAGATGTTCCTATAGTGCGATAGGGCAGACGGACTCTCCCTGTTCGATCTCACCTCTGGTGCCTATCCTGCCCCGCCTGCTACTGCTGACAGCACTGTTCGCTCACAGTGGGCCACACGCGATGCTGCTGCCCGTCTTGCTATGCGTCGCCACTTACCGACCACTGAGCGTGCGCACTTTAGCCAGTACAAGAGTGCTAAGACCTTGTACGACGCTGTAGTTGCACGCTACTCTTCCCCTGCCACTGCTGCGCTTAGGCGCCTCATGCTGCCGTACCATTTCCCTGACCTTGCTGCCTTTCCCACAGTCGCTGACCTCATTACGCACCTTCGCACTAGCGACACTCGCTACCGCGCTGCGCTTCCTGCTGAGTTCTGTGCCAAGAACCCCCCCCCCCATGTACATCACCCTCTACTATATAGTCACCCAGCTCCCTGACTCCCTTCGCGTAGTCAGGGACCACTTCCTCTCAGTTTGCCCCACCACACTCACCGTTGACCTCCTCGAGGAGCGCCTCCTAGCAGCAGAGAAGAGCATAGTCGTTGTAGGAGCCTCTCATGGTGACCCTCGCACCCCCGTCTTTGAGGGGTGTTCCCCCTCCCCCCTCTTGCCCTCTGTTGCTTCTGCTGCTGCGGCCGACCTCGTTGGTTTCGAGTTGGTCGGCGCTGCGTCTGCCCCTAGCAAGAGACGCCGCACCGGCAAGGGCAAGGGGGGCAAGGGCGTTGGAGGGGCTGGCGGGGGCGGTGGAGGTGGTGGTGGAGGCAGTGGAGGGGGTGGGGGTGGTGGTGGGAGTGGTGGCGGGGGTAGAGGTGTCGGTGGCAGCAGTGGAGGCGGAGGAGGCGGAGGCGGTGGCGGAGGGAGCGGAGACGGCGGAGGTGGCGGAGGCGGCGGAGGTGGCGGAGGCGGCGGAGGCAGCGGTGGAGCTGGTCGCGGCTCTGCGCAGAGGAGTGGCTCCAGTGGTGGTCCGCGCCAGCAGCAGCAGCGCAGTTGTGAGACCCCGTCCCCCAAGCAGCTTCGTGAGTGGTACGCTGGGCGTCAGCGAGGTGGGGGTACCGGTCCCTGCACCTACGTCCTCCGTACCGGCGACCGCGCTGGTGAGCAGTGCGGGGGACCGCACTCCACCCAGCGCTGCTTCGGCCGCATGACGGACGCGTGGCGTCACCAGTTCCCTGACGCCACTGAGATCCCTCGCTGGGGAGAGCTGTCTAGAGCGGGGGTTGCTATCTTTGATCTTGATTATGATGCTATTCTTTCTGCCATGTATGCTGTGTCTACTAGTGATGAGGGTGACTGTTACCTGTGTGTTCCGCCTGACCCGGGCATTGAGGCTGCTGCTCTAGGTGCTGGTGAGGCTGCTGCTCTAGGTGCTAGTGCGTCTGCTGCCCCAGGTGCTGGTGAGTCTGCTCTCTTAGGTACCACGTCGGCTCAGGCCTTACACACCTTCACCCTTGACTCGGATGCTTCCTGCTCCTTCTTTCGAGACCGCACCACGCTTACGCCACTTAGTCGGCCGGTTGCAGTCTCCCTGGCGGACCCCTCTGGGGGTCCTGTCCTTGCTAGCTTCTCCACTGTCTTACCGTGCCCGACAGCCCCCTCTGGCACCCTGTCAGGTCTCTACCTCCCCTCGTTCTCTACGAACTTGGTGAGTGGAGCTGACCTACAAGATAGGGGGGTTGACCAGTTCACTCCTGCGAGTCAGCGGGTGACCCACTGCACGTGTGCTCGGACGGGCCGACACTTGGCCACGTTTACCCGTCGGCTGGGGTCAAACCTGTACCCACTGACTACTAAGTCTCCTCCGGTTGCTGAGTTTGGTCAGGTAGCTGCGTCAAGTCAGGTCTTTGCTGCAGCGTCCAGGTCTGGTCCTGAGTCTGCGCCCTGCTCGTGTCGTCTCCTCTCCCACCAGACTCTCCTTTGGCACCACCGCCTTGGTCACCCCTCCCTGCCTCGTCTCCGAGGCATGGCGTCACGTGTCCTTGTCTTTGGTCTCCCTTGGTCCCTACCTCCCCTACCTCCGCGGCCTGCCCCTACCTGAGTCCCCTTCGTCGAGGGGCGGCAGCGCGCCGCCCCTCACTCCTCCGAGTTTCCTCCGACAGAGGCTCCGCTGCAGACTCTTGTGGGGCCCCGCCCGCGTCCGTGGCGAGGGTCACGAGCGTTACTTCCTGTTGGTGGTTGACGACTACTTCGTTACACCATGGTGTTCCGCTTGCGCAGCAAGGGTGACGTCACTTAGGTGTTGATCGACTGGATCCGCGCAGCTCGTCTCCAGCTCAGAGAGAGTTTCAGCTCGGACTTTCCTGTTCTGCGTCTGCAGTCTGACAGAGGCGGGGAGTTTTCCTCTGCCCTTCTGGGAGCCTTCTGTCGTGCATAGGGCATCCGCCAGACGTTCACGCTTCCGGCCTCTCCTCAGCAAAATGGGATTGCTGAGCGCCGCATTGGCATGGTCATGGACGTCGCTCGTACGTCCATGATCCATGCGGCTGCCCCCCATTTTCTGTGGCCGTTTGCGGTTCAGTACGCAGCGCATCAGCTCAACCTTCAGCCCCGGGTCTCCTTGCCAGAGACCTCCCCCACCTTGTGGTGGACGGGGAAGGTTGGCGATGCGTCTGCGTTTCGGGTCTGGGGATCTCGCGCGTATGTCTGCGACTTGTCTGCGGACAAGCTGTCCCCCCGTGCTGTTCCCTGCGTCTTCCTTGGCTTCCCCCCTGACGCGCCTGGGTGGCACTTTTACCACCCAACCTCGCGCCGTGTTCTGTCCTCCCAGGACATCACCTTTGACGAGTAGGTGCCTTACTACTGTCTCTTCCCCTACCGCACTGCGCCCCTCCCCCCGTTGCCGCTCTTCCTTGCGCCAGGTCCTCCCCCGGTAGACCCCCTCCCCCCTAAGGGTCCTGCCCTGTCAGGTGTGTCCCAGGTAGACGCAGTCGAGCCTGTCGAGGTTGCTGTTGACTCTGGTGCCGCTAGAGGTGCTGAGCCTGCGGGTGCCGGGTTTGGAGGTGCTGAGCCTGGGGGTGCGGAGCCTGGGGGTGCTGAGTCTAGAGGTGCTGAGCCTGGGGGTGCTGAGTCTAGGGGTGCTGAGCCAGGGGGTGCTGAGCCTGGGGGCGCTGAGCCTCGGGGTGCAAAGCCTGGGGGTGCTGGGTCTGCTTGTGTGGCCTCTCGTGGTGCTTCGTCGAGGCGGGAGCTACTTTCTCCGCAGGAGCTGCGCGAGTGGTTTGCCCGGTGCTGGAGCCGTGCTGCTGGAGCTGGAGGCACTACTGCTGCTGCTGGTCCCGGAGGTGCTCGTACTGACGGTACTGGAGCTGCTGGGACTGGGGGTGCTGCTGGGGCTGCTGGAGTTAGTCCTGCTGGAGGTACTGCTGGAGCTGCTGGCGGTACTGGAGCTGCCGGTCCTGCAAGAGTTGGTGCTGCTGGAGCTGGAGCTGCTGGGGGTGTTGGCGCTGGTGGTTCCGCTGGCGCTGGTGCGTCTGAGGGTGTTGGAGTTGGCGCTGTTGGAGCTGGAGGTGTTGCTGGCGCTGGTGCTGCCGCTGGGGGTACTGGTGCTGTCCCTGCTGGTTTTGGAGGCGCTGAGCGGCCAAGGCCGTACTTCGTTCCGCTTCTTGAGCAGGTTCTTGGTCTCCCGCCCTCTTGTGGTCCTGCTCCTCCCTTAGAGTGTCCAGAGCCTGTCCGATCGCGGTCACAGTTACAGCTCGCCTCCCCCCTACCTGCTCCTTCTCCCTACACTGGTCCTAGTGGAGGTCTTGCTTAGCGTCGTGAGCCTGCGTCTCGTCCTGCGTCGCCTGTTCGTGCTGCTCGCACTAGTGGTCGTGCTCCGCGTCGGCGTCCTCCTGCGGTCCCAGGCACACACCAGATGGCACTGCGTCCTTCCACTGCTCCTCTGCGTGTCCCGTTGCCGTCTCCTCCAGAGTCCTCTCTTCCTGTTCTTGCTGACCCTGAGTTTGACTCTCTTCGTGCTACCAGTCCTACTGTCACGCGTCTCCTGGCCACTGTTGTCACTGGCCCTTCCTTTGAGTCCACTGCTGCGTCTGCCTTGGTTGCTGAGCTTGTCGACTTCGCTGCTCGCTGTCGTCTAGACTACGCCGCTAGCCTTGTTGCTGAGTCTAAGTCTGTCTGTCCTCCGTCCGTCGGGGGTGAGTGTGCTCTTAGCACGGACGTCCTTGAGGACAGGCAGGAGGAGTTCCAGTGTTTTGCTGCTGCTTTGCCTCATCTCGTGTCCACGCTGATTGCCCCTAAGGGAGACCCGGATGCACCAGACATCCCGACTCCTCGATCGTACGCTGAGGCGATCGAGGGTCCCTACTCCTCTCAGTGGCAGTCAGCCATAGACGCAGAGATGGCTTCCTGGAAGTCCACAGGCACCTACGTCGACGAGGTTCCCCCACATGGGGCGAACATCGTCAGTGGCATGTGGATTTTCAGGGTGAAGCGGCCGCCGGGTTCTCCGCCTGTCTTCAAGGCGCGTTACGTGGCTCGAGGCTTCAGTCAGCGGCAGGGAGTTGACTACTTTCAGACCTTCTCTCCCACCCTGAAGATGACCACTCTTCGGGTGCTGTTGCACATAGCCGCTCAGCGCGACTAGGAGCTTCACTCTCTTGACTTCAGCACAACTTTCTTGAGGGGCAGCCTTCACGAGGAGATCTGGCTGCGCCGCCCACCTGGCTTCACTGGGTCGTTTCCTCCTAGTACCCAGTGGAGCCTCCGGCAGCCAGTCTACGGTCTCCGCCAGGCGCCCCGTGAGTGGCACGACACACTGAGGACTACACTTGCAGCTCTTGGGTTTGCGCCTTCTACAGCTGACCCATCGCTGTTTCTGCGCACCGACACCTCTTTGCCGCCGTTCTACATCCTCGTGTACGTCGACGACTTGGCCTTTGCCACTGCTGACACTGCTGGACTCGCCCACGTGAAGTCCGAGCTGCAGAAGAGACACACGTGCACAGACCTGGGTGAACTGCGCAGCTACCTTGGCTTGCAGATCACCCGGGACAGAGCACAGCGCACCATTACCCTGACTCCGTCACACATGGTGCAGCAGGTCCTTCAGCGCTTCGACTTTATGTACTCCTCGCCTCAGGCCACTCCTCTGTCTATTCGTCACTCGCTCTTAGCTCTGCCTTCGGATGAGTCCGTAGAGCCGAGTGGCCCGTACCCAGAGCTTGTTGGCTGCCTCATGTACCTGATGACCTGCACACGACCTGACCTTGCATACCCTCTTAGCATCTTGGCACGCTATGTTGCTCCTGGGAGACGCCGACCAGAGCACATGGCTGCAGCGAAGAGGGTGTTGCGCTACTTGCGCAGTACGTCGGGCATGGGGCTAGTGCTTGGAGGGCGACGTTCAGTGGTCCTCACAGGTCACGCAGACGCTTCTTGGGCTGACGACCAGGCTACGCAGCGGTCGTTAGAGGGTTACACCTTCAGCCTTGGTTCCGGCTCTGTTTCGTGGCGGTCTACCCGCTCGTCTTCTGTTCTCGGCTCCAGTTGTGAGGCTGAGATCTACGCGGGGGCCATGGCTGCACAGGAGCTACGCTGGCTCACCTACCTGCTGACTGACCTAGGAGAGCCGCCTCGTTCTCCTCCAGTTCTGTACGTAGACAACAAGGCCATGCTGGCCTTGTGTCGGGAGCACAGACTGGAGCATAGAACGAAGCACATTGCTCTTCGCTACTTCCTTGCTCGTGAGCTGCAGCAGCGTGGTCAGCTGCGCCTTGCTTACGTGGCCTCTAAGGCCAACACTGCTGATATCTTTACCAAGGCACTTCCGCCTTGTAATCATCAGCGCTTCTGTACGATGCTAGGTTTTGTGCCTACTTGGCCTCACTTGCTCACTTCTTGACCTTGCTTGTACTGTGATCCTTCTATACCTGCACTTGCTTGTTTACCTTTATATATGATCTTGCATGTGAACTGGCCTTGTGGCCTTGCTCTTGTGCTCGGACTGTGTGGTGACGTTGTGATCCACCCTGAGCTTGCTTTGCTTTGCTTGACTGGTCTTGTGACCTCTTGTTCTCCCCCACTTTGCCTATGGGGGTGTGTCAAACTCATATGCTATAGTCTGTGTAGGCTGTAGTGGGGTAGACAATATGGGGTACAACTCTTTTAGGTTCTCCTACTTGTACCCACCTGCTTGCTAGTTCATTCATTCCTCATTTCTTCACAACGTATACGAAATTTGTAGCCCCACCAGTGTCGTATGTCGACAAGCTGCCAAGCGCCTTATTGACGAAGAGCAGTCTCGTCGGCAGGGGGGAAGGGACAATATTTTTCTCATAAATAGGCTATTGGGGGAGTGGTATGGATCCCGTTGAGTGATATGGAAGAGCTCATTTCAGCTCATTCTGGATGCGAGAAGGCAAGGCATTGGGGGAATTAATGCAGGTTATGGTGAGACGGAAAGAACTGGGGGAATGCGAGCATGCATTGGGGGAATGCGAGCATGCATTGGGGGAATGCGAGCAGGCAATGGGGGAATGCGAGCATGCATTGGGGGAATGCAAGCATGCATTGGGGGAATGCGAGCATGCATTGGGGGAATGCGAGCATGCATTGGGGGAATGCGAGCATGCATTGGGGGAATGCGAGCATGCATTGGGGGAATGCGAGCATGCATTGGGGGAATGCGAGCATGCATTGGGGGAATGCGAGCATGCATTGGGGGAATGCGAGCATGCATTGGGGGAATGCGAGCATGCATTGGGGGAATGCGAGCATGCATTTGGGGAATGCGAGCATGCCTTGGGGGAATGTGAGCATGCATTAGGGGAATGCAGGTTAGGGCGAGACAGAAAGAGCTTCTGAAGCACCGAAACGAACAGCCAGGTCACCTGAAGTCCTTATTACAGCACTACCTTAGAAATAACTTGCTACTTATACTGTCAGAACATGTATTGCATATGTTTTGTATAAACGCATGTTGTGTAGCTGTAGTGTAGTCACAAATGTATTCTGTGTGGTGGTGCACCACTCCTAGATTGCTTCTCTTCTATTTGTATCTGACATTCCATAGTGCAATCCCCCTTCTTGCTTGGACTCCTCTCTCTTGTTCCTAGCTTGTGCCTAAACCCTAAACCATGGTTCTTAATCTACTCTTAGTATTCTAACATGGTAACAGAGTGGTTATGCTCCTGGCCTGTGGGCCCGCCTGCTTCCGCTGCCATACTGTCTGTCGCGCGCCCCGTGGCGCGCGACCTTCTTTTTTTTCTTCCCGCCACGCGCTCGGGGCGCGTGGCGGTTTCCTGCCCGCCGCGCGCCCCGGGCGCGCGTGGCGGTTTCGTCGCTCATCGCGGCACCCTAGGGGCCCGCGCGTTGTCCCCTCCCGTCGCCCGTCGTGGCGCCCTGGGGGCTCGCGCGTCGCCCCCTTCTCGTCGCCCGTCGTGGCACCCTGGGGGCCCGCGCGTCACCCCCCTCCCGTCGTCCGTCGCGGCGCCCAAGGGGCCCACGCGTCGCCCCCTCCCATCGCCCGTCGTGGCGCCTTGGGGGCCCGCGCGCCGCCCTGTTCGTCGCCCGTCGCAGCGCCCCAGGGACCCGCGCCCCGCCATGCTTTCCGCTCGCACGCCGCCCCAGCTACTACTCGCCCCGCCCCGCCTGCGTTTGGATCTTGGGGTGGCGGGTATGGGGGTGGCGGTTATGGGGGTGGCGGGTGTGTCAGCCGTTCCCTGCTCCTCCTCCTACTCTGTCTCCCACTGCTGCAGCTGCCGCTGAGGAGGGTGGGTGTGTGGGAGCCGAGGGAGTGGCGCTAAGGGGGTGTCGTAGGAGTGGAGCTAGGGGTGCAGCAAAGGGGTGTGTGAGAAGGGGGTGTGGGACTGTTAGGGGAGGTTGAGCGGAGGTCGCCGTCGTGTCGTCAGCAGCGCTAGTAGTCCGGAGCCCTTGTGCTTTCTCTAGCCCAGCGAGCCTGCTTCGCCAGTCGCTTGTGGGTCCGTTGCTCCTGCCGCTCGTCGTAGCCGCGGAGCCAGATACTCCCGTATTCCGGTGCCCTCGTGCGCTCGGTAGCCACTGTGCGCGCCGCTCCTGTTGCCTGTGTGACTGCGGCTTCCCCTGTCGCCTCCTATCTCCACTCCTCTCACAATCCCTCCTCCTCCTCACTTCGCCTCTTCTTCTGCTACTCCTTGCAGGGTGCACCACTTCAAGGGGTGTTCTGCACAAGGCTATTCCTGCATGCACTTAGGGGGTGTGTCAGAACATGTATTGCATATGTTTTGTATAAGTGCATGTTGTCCAGCTGTAGTGTAGTCACAAATGTATTCTGTGTGGTGATGCACCACTCCTAGCTTGCTTCTCATTTATTTGTACCTGACATTCCATAGTGCAATCCCCCTTCTTGCTTGGACTCCTCTCTCTTGTTCCTGGCTTGTGCCTAACCCTAAACCATGGTTCTTAATCTACTCTTAGTATTCTAACAAATACTAGTTAACATTCCTACCTTATTAAACGCCCACGGATCTGGGAGCTCTGACTAGAATCGGACGGCTGGCTGACGACGAATTAGTGCAGGCCGCTGTCTCTCCCGCCGCATCGCCTCCGGCCGGCGAATCGGAAGCGCCGGCCGGAGGCGGTGCGGCGCCGCCACGCAAAAGGTTTTGGCCCAAAACGGCGGCGCCGGCGGCAATATCGGCCGGCTTCGTCTGCGAGCTTCAGCGTGAGACCGCCGCTCTTCGAGAGACCGGCGCTCTGCGAGAGACCGCCGCTTTGCGAGAGACCGTCGCTCTGCGAGAGACCGTCGCTCTGCGAGAGACCGCCGCTCTGCGAGGGATCCACGCCTTCTGATGGTCCGTCATCTAGGCGAGACCGGCGGCGGCGCCTTCTGGTGGCCCGTTCTCTGCAGCGAGGCCTAAGACATTCCCTAAGGCCGGGCCTTCTGGTGGTCCGTTATCTGCGGCGAGGCTCACTACTCCCGCCAAGACATCGCCGTTCTCTCCGCCGCAGCCATGGGGAAATTGAAATGTGACGATCGCGAGCGAGTTGAGGAGAATCGTCGCGATTATCGCCCACGCGAGCGCGACGGGGTACGGTATGATCGACTCGACGGCCTTGAAATGAGACATTGTCGTCGAAGGCGACTCGTCACGGTATAAGGTATGTCGGAGGTGACGTTTGAGGCACCTCAAAACTTCTCACGGTATGATGGACGTTTTACTTTCATGGCGACGGGTGCACATGGACTTTGGCGACTATGGTTCGAGAGAAACTATACTTCCCGTCGCAGCGGTTCGTTGTAATGACGCGACTACTGCGACAGGTGTGCGTTGCACGTGATTTTCTCACACTGCGTGATTTTTCCACAGAGCGTGATTTTCGAACCTCCGATCCGATTCAATGTTTGAGTGGTGTGGATTTGTTGCCTTGCTTGCCATTGCCACTTCTACGA
The DNA here is from genome assembly GCA_948144175.1 of Closterium sp. NIES-65. Lineage (NCBI taxonomy): Eukaryota > Viridiplantae > Streptophyta > Zygnematophyceae > Desmidiales > Closteriaceae > Closterium > Closterium sp. NIES-65. The sequence goes on along the minus strand of CANXME010002377.1, from coordinate 1,118,523 downwards.
TACACGTGCTGGCGCGTGTTGGCATGCGGGATTAGCGGAACAGCTGTCCGTTTCTGATTGACCTTCACCGACTTTTGGCTGGTTTGTCGTAATAACCTTAACATGATTTTCGCGACATTGTAAACCCAGTTGAGTGAAGTGCCTAAACACACATGAAAGCAACTGTAACGTGAAAGCTGATTCATATACACCCTGCTCGTTATAACACATGCGAGGGATAAGGGCACCGCCGTTTCCTCGTGAGAATGATTACGAACTGACAACATCACTGATTGGTGACTTGACCCTGCGTATCTTCACGTCCATACTCACCAATCATGTTCTTGTCAGGGTTTGTAACAGAACACGTCTGAAACATAAGGATCCATACCTAAACCCAGGCATATAGTAACGGCCATAAGGCTATTGTAGCTTGATAACACAGCTCCACGTCACACTACAACCATCTATGACCACAACCATCTATGGCCAGGGATGCACATAATATCCAGCCTTCCTCAGATCAGTCAGCAGTTGTGTCGTATTCTCGCGCGAGTGCTCGAATCCCGGCCCTTTCCACATAAACGCCGTCATGCTCGGATGGCTATAATGCACCTCAACAAAAAGCTCGTCAACTATAGCTGCCATGCGCGGGTTGGAGAGCCAGTGCTGCAGAATCGGCCACTCGTACCCTTCAATATCCATCTTGACAACGACCGAGTCCTCTTCCTTCAACTGCAGGTCCTCCAGCAACCATCTGGTGACGTTGACCAGGTTCTGTGAGGGGAGATAGAGGGGGAGAGAGAGAGGAGGAGAGAGAGAGAGGAAAAGAAAAGGGGGAGATGGGAAAAAGGAGGCCGAGTTCTGATGAGAGAAGGGGGAGGGGAGGGGGGAGGGGAGGGAGGAGGGAGGAGGAAAGGGATACCACCTGATCTCTTTCTCAGTGGCACAGCGAGGAAGGAGGCGAAAATCAGCAGAGGGGAACAGCAGGGGAAGAGGGGAACAGCAGGGGAAGAGGGAACAGCAGGGCAAGAAAGGGGGGAAAATAGGAGAGAGAGAGGGTTGAACCGAGCAGGAAAGGGGGGAAAATATGAAAAAGCCAGCAACGGGGGGACACGACGCCTACAGAGCAAAACAGAAAGGCCTTGATTCGGCATGACTCAGGTGCTACTGAGCTTTTTCTTTGAAATAAATATATACCTGCTCTTGGTCGTCCTCGGAAGAGACAAAGAAGTTATGGGGATGAATGTGTTCCAGCAGCCATTGTGGGAGTGTGGACTCAAAGTCGACTTCCTATTTGATATATATTCACCTTCTCTTGGTCGTCTTCGGAAGAGACGAAGAAGTTGTACGGATGACCGCGTTGCAGCAACCGCTGTGGGAGTGAGAGAGTCGACTCAAAAGTCAACGTCCAATTCGAGATATATGTTTACCTTCTCTTGGTCGTCCATGGAAGAGACGAAGAAGGTGTATGGATGAACGCGTTCCAGCAGCCATTGTGGGAAGTCTGCCGGACCTTGGCCTTTCGGACGCAGGCGTGAATCCTCGCCCAAATCATTTGCCAGTACCTGGAGCAGTTCAGAGTGACAAGGAAGGGTTGTGAGGGGTTGAAAGTGGTTGAAGTGGGGTTTTCAGAATACATGATTAGATTTGTTAGAGGGGTTTATCAAGATTTTTCTGGAGCTTCGGAGGATTATAGGTATTTAACAAGGCAGGAGAGGTGAAACAGGGGGGAGGGGATTGAAGAAAGCGGGGGACGGGTGTGGGGTATGAGGGCTTGGCTCAGGGAAATGATGGACGTGTGGGGATGCATAATGTAGGGATGAGGACGTGGGCACGTCCCGTGTTACGCATCACAAAGAAATACAACAACAATACTCTGGCAGAACCTATGCCGGCCGCTTTAGTTTACAGCTTAAGCATTTTCCTTGACAGAACAAAAAACGTAGTCTGTTCAGCACTGTTTGCCCTTAAGCCCTCCTCCTTTCCCTTCGTCTCTTCCCCCCCCTCTCCCCCCCCAACCACTCCCTCCCCCCTAGCTACCCCCTGGCCAAACGTCTCTCCCGGCCCTCGTTTGCTGTTTACATGCCTTTCTGACCCCTCCAATTACCGTTTATTATTTTCTTGTTTATATTGGCTATATATATGTGTGTATATCACACACCTTTGGCACTGTTGTATTTGGCTTTTGGAACACGTCGGGTCTCGCTTCCACGGCGTGGATCTCGGTGAAATCGAGGGGGTACATACGGAGAAACCAGGTTACACTCGTGTCGAACGTCTTAGCTCCGAGGTCGATATAAACCCTCCGCTCCCTGTGGGAACACGGAATTTGAAGGGAAGATTGGAGAATTAGGAAGCAAAGATGCATGAAAGATCTCTTGTGACGACTTTGCATTCTATCAAACGCGGATCTTGGTGATTAGGTCGCGTTGAACGTCTTGGCTCTGAGGCCGATGTAAGCTCCAGGCTGTAGCGCTACAGCGACGAGGGCGACGGCGACGAGGGCGGAGGCAAGAAGGCAAACAAGTTGCAAACACATCTGGTTTGAGCGACGCCACAGACGATAGAACAGTTACCCGCAATTAGTACTACCGCTACTATTTACTGTCGCCATGTACCTTGTGTGCATTTTAAGGTCCATGGCGCCGCGCATCATCGGCAGAACCTGCGTCTTATCTTCCACGTCGTCCACGAACCCGAGGGTCCACCCCCGGCGGAAGTTCAGATGCGCTTCGAGCTCCTCTATAGGCAGCCCCGCCACAAGGCACGGGGAAACGCGTTGCGTCCACTGTGGGTATTTGTGGGAGAGACCGGCAGGGGAAAGGGCAGAAAAAAAGAAAAAAAAATATTGAAGGAAAGGTGCTCCGTGGGGCAGGGGAAGGGAGTAATTTTTTTATAAGAGATGCTCCGTGAAGGATGGCAAGGATTCCATTTGATAAGAAAAAGCTCTTTCAGGTTGGGGGAATGCGAGCAGGCATTGGGGGAATGCAGGTTAGGGCGAGACAGAAAGAGCTTCCGAAGCACCGAAACGAACAGCCAGGTCACCTGACGTCCTTATACATTACTACCTTAAAAATAACTTGCTACTAATACTAGTGACATCACCATTTTTTTTTTAATATTTTTAAGAAAATCGAAACATGCTATATAGGGGATATAGACTGACCATGCGCTGACCAGGTGTGACCCCAGAGTATTTGACCCGTACCTGACCCCCAAGTATCTTTTGGGTATCTCAATCTGTCCCCAAAGTGACCTAGGTACAACAAGACAACCGGAGAGTTACCACCTGTGGGTCAGTACATTTTGGGGAAGTAAAACTGCTACCTTAGTAGACTCCCACGGATCTGGGAGCGCGCCGCCTTGAACTGGACGGCTGGCTGACAACCAATCACTGCAAGACGCTGTCTCTCCCGCCGGACCGCCTCCGGTCGGCGAATCGGAAGCGCCGGCCGGAGGCGGTGCGGAGCCAGCGCCGGCGGTAATATCGGCGATGTTGGCTTCGTCTGCAAGTTTCAGCGCGAGACCGCCGCTCTGCGAGAGACCGGCGCCTTCTGGTGGTCCATCATCGGCGGCGAGCCCTAAGACATTGCTTTTCTCTCCGCAGCCATGGGGAAACTGAAAGGTGACGATCGAGAGCGAGCAGAGGAGAATCGTTGCGATTACCGCCCAAGCGAGCGCGACGGGGTACGGTATTATCGACTCGACGGCCTTGATACGAGACATCGTCGTTGAAGGCGACTCGTCACGGTATAAGAACGTGATGTGTCGGAGAGCGCCTCAAAGCTCGTCACGGTATGAAAAACAAGTTTCTCTTTCGGAAATGCTTGAAACGGAATGTAAGCCGTGCAATTTTTACTTTCACGGCAGGTGGGCGTGGTCTTTGACGACGATGGTTCGCGAGAAACCATTCTTTCCGTCACAGCCGTTCGTCGTACGACGCGACGCGACTGTGACATAAGAGGTGTGCACTGGAGTATTGTACCACTGAATCTGACTCTGATTTTTGCACGGAGCGTGATTGAATCTTTGATACACGTGCCAACCCGTTTGAGCGGTGTGGATTCGTGCTGCCCTGCTTGCCACCCCTACGATACACGTGCCAACCCGTGACATGCGGGATTAGCGGAAGAGCTATGCACTGCTACGTTTCTGATTGACCTTGACCGACTTTTGGCTGGTATGTCGTCAGGTTCTCCTTAGCCGCCTGGTTTGACGCCAGGTTGCTTTTATCAGTTGGTTGCCGGCCAAGCAAGACCCCTAGTCTCGCGACATTGCAAACCCGGTTCTGCATATTACATGTGAATACTCTGACACTCCATACGCATAAAAGCTACTCAAGAAGTTGCTATTTCTCCATACACCCTGTTCGTTATAACACATCCAAGAGAAGGGATAAGTGCACCACCGTTCCCTCGTGCGAAGAATCCTCGCGAACTGACAACATCACTGATTGGTGACTCGACCCTGCGTGGCTTCACGTCCATACTTGTCACGTCTTGGGACACCAATCAAGGCAGCGGCGATCACCACGTCACGGTCGCAGATCGCCAGTGGTGGCTGCTCCGAGGAGGTTGGACGCCAGATCAGCGATTTCCGTGGATACGGGAGCAGTCTGCTCTGTTTTTAAAAACGATTTGCCAGCTGACAAGTCGTTGCATTTTGTCGCGAAGGTGCTTGAAATACTGTACAGGGTTTAAGGTGGGACTGATGGAGTGTGGTCAACATCACGCTTTGGTCAGTCCGAAAGTCCTGCGCAGGCTCAAAATTGTACGTACAGTGAGGCACCAGCAAACATTTATGGTTCAATTTTCCCCGGACTATGTGTTTCGGGCATGGGAAAGAATGAGATACATATGCCACGACCACAATCGACTAGACAACCAACCACTCTGTCAGGCCAGGCAGACAGGTCAGGTCAGGTCAGCTGATGCGTTTCTTTCGCCGTGTAATGACTCGGGGAATGCGTTGATGATGGGCTCTGCTAAAATGGCGGTACGCGTCGCCGACCTGGGATAATTGCGCCCGAATATGCGACCCCTGAATGCAGCAGTGAAAGCATCTCTTCCCAAACTGCCCCACGCATGTAGCCCCAAACCAAACCCAAACCATACCCCGCCGCCGTCGCCATCAGCATCACGGTTTCCTTCCACCCGCTGCGAACTGGAGGAGGTGCTTCGGCGCCAAAGGGATCCACTCCGCCCCACCGCTTCTTCCGACCCCGGTGCACGCAACCCAGTCTGCCTGAACAATGGCCCTCCCTCCCTGCGTGTTCTGAGAAAGGAGTTTCCCCTCCCGCCCCGCCGACGCACATCACATCACACATCATCATCATCATCATCATCATCATCATTCATCGAACGCGTCGGTTTTCCGACTTAGTGGAATGGAAACCGCTTGGAACTGCTGGTGCGACCGTGCGAGGCAACCGCTTCACAGCCTGCGCTCCCCCAACCCAAGCTTCCCTTCCGCCAAACCCCTCGTGTCCTAGCGTGACCCCCCCTGAGGATTATTGATATGAAGTAACGCTATGAAGAAATTTTCAAAAGGTGGGTAGGCGCCACTGATTAAAACTCAACAAAAACACAAATACGTGTATATCACACCAAGTCGACACCACAGCAGTCCAACGCATACGGATGAATTTTATTTTCCTCTCCCCTCATCACATCAACACTGACCGAAAGCATGGAATGACAAAAGTTAATATCCGCAACATTTCCTCCTCACGAGCACATCTCTGCGCTTTCCCCTCCCTTCCGCCGTCTCTCCTCTCCTCTCCTCATTCCACCAGGACTGCTCACTTTTTCCACTTCCATACATAAGTTATTCCTAGACTGTTGGCTAAATACGTTACCTATCTCCTCAGCAACCACCGACAGCGACAGACAAACCTCGCATCCTTCATTTCGCTACATACTTACAATCATCATAACTTCTCAGCGTCCTGCTTCTGTCAGCATCCGAAGCAAGGAGACACGCAGATTTAGGAATCACTAGCGTCGGTCCAGATCTTCAATTTTCGTTTCTCAGACGTTCTTAGTCCCTGGTCATGGAAGCCGTTCGTTGCGTTGCCGCTCTACGTCTCTCTAGCTTTCCCTCGCAAACTCTCTCCGCCAAGATTCCGCGACGCATCACCAAGGAGAGTCCATCCGTCCTTCGAGTATCGTGCGATTCATCCGCCGAATCGACCCTAAGCCGAAGCGCGCCGAGGAAGAGCTCCGAGGCCGACACGTGGCAGGACGTGGAGCGTCGTTCGCCTTTCCTTGAGCGTGAGACCACAGGCTTCGTCAGCAACAGCGTGTACCTCGCCGACACAACAACGCTTCTACCCGGAAGCCACACGCCTCTTGACGACGAGGACGATTTCAGCCACGATTTCGCGGAAGACGAACGGCTGACGCGGATTGGCGAGAGCGTCGACACGTGGGAGGACCGGAAAGTCGGCGAGTTTATGACCCCGAACCCGTTGTGTTTCCGAACAGAGACGTCGCTATGCGCCGCGGCGAAGGCTCTGCTGCGGTATCGTCTCACGGGAGCGCCGGTCGTGGAGCCTCTAGAGGGGGATGCGGTGGGAATGGGTCGGCTCGTTGGCGTGCTGTCGCAACGGGATCTTCTCTGGAAGCAGCGGAAGCCTTTTCCTTCTGTAAGCTACCTCGTTTCGCCCTTCATGTCAGCCAATGCCTCATCTCTCTTGTTTGTTCGTCCGCTTCCTCCCTCTTGTTCCTTCTTGTCCCCCTTCCCCGCCCTTCCCCGTCCCCCCTTTCCCCCCCACCCTCCCTTCCCCCCCCTCTTCTCCCAACCCCCACCCCCCGTTCGTTCATTTTTTCTATTTCCTCATCTCTTTCAGTGTTAGTACTGTGCCATGTGCTTTAGTTCCGCTGTGCTTTCATCGACTCGCGCCTTCACTCGGTTCTAAAATCATTTGTACCATACGTGTTTTCTGTGTTCTCGATTGCGTGTATGGTGGTGTCATTCACTTTTCCACCACATCAGGAAGAGGACAAGATTCACCGCCTTTCGTGCTACTACGGCAACCTGAACCACGGTCCCATGGTGGACACGCTGAGACATCAGATCACGAAAATTATGAGCGAGAAGGTACGTTTTTTTCTTCAATTTTTTTTAGACATTGTAACCCTGTTTTGTGCCGGTTTCCTGATATCAACAGAGCAGTATTTTGAACTTCCGTTCGTCATATGTTTTCTTTGTTAAAACTTGTTTTCTCGCTGACCCATCCAATGTTGATTCCCTGATTTCTAAATCTCTTTTAGGTCGGCGAGTCAATGACCGACACTCCCGTCTACGTTGAAGCGGACGCGCTGGTCTCAGACGCTGCAGAGCTGATGCTCAATCATAATGTAAGCATGGCTATTCGTGCAACCCTGGTGGTTTGTTCGTAATAATACAGCTCTCTTCCTCGCTTCTGTGTTCGCTGTGTTAAGCGTTCCCGCAGTTGAGGAATGATGTAATTCCTGTCTGCGATTCTCTCTCTTGATCTCTACCTTCAGCCTCCGCGCTTTTCTGAATCTCGTTCTCTCGTCCCAATTTTATTCTTCTCAGATTGCTCGTCTGCCAGTTGTCGCTCCAGTTGGCGACGAGGACGGACGTATGACTGTGGTGGGAATAATCACTGAGAGCGACGTTCTCAGGCATGCACACAGGATGCTGTAATGCGGAACGACGTTCACAGAAGAGAGACGCTTACGGAATACTCTGAATCTGCAGCTTTCGACGGTTTCTCACCCTGTTCGCGCGTTGTACACGCGGGATTCAAGACGAAGTCTGTTCAAGACCTACGATTCGAATCTTGATCGGCGTTGGTACTTCAGATGCTGGAGAGGTGTAGCTGATTTCTGCTTATAATGACAGGCGCGTTTTAATTAGGTGGAGCTGTCACACAGCGTGGGAGGTGGTACACATAAATATAATAATCCGTGCTGGAGCCCTGCAAGGAGTTCTTCAGCTGCTGCTGCTGCTGTTTGCCTTAGGGGGATCTCAAGAACCCAGGATTGGCCTTTTACCTCCATTGTTGAGGGAGTGGGCTCTCATAACCTTTCACTCTTGTTTATTTTGTTTATGCTTTCTTACCATATTATAACGGGCTGTTGCTTGCAGCCTTGGAAGGTGAAGGTGAATTTGACTCACTAGTGATTTATGGTAGCTTGAATTATTGTTATTTGAGTGAAGGATGTTGTATATAGATGATGCTGTTTGACTACTGTGTAGTGTAATCTCATTGAGAAATTTGTTGATATGAAATGATAATTTTTGAAAGTGTAATGAAATGTAACACTTTCTAAAATTTTGTATTGTGAAAAGAGGTATGTGGCCAACACAGCAAAGGTAGCGCCGAAGCGCTACTCACCCTCTTTTGCCTACAAAAGAGGGACGTGGGGACATTCGTCCCCACCCACGTTTTCATTTTCAAAATTGTAGTTCTAATTTCGTTCTCGTCCACACTGGCGAAGACTCAGTCGCTTCCGCGTTTCACTGCCCCGTCAACGCTCCTTAACGACATCCTTAAGCGCAACCTCGCAACGATGGCTCCGGTCAACCCGGCACTTAACCGCGACAATTCGAATAATTCTAGCGGCGGTAACGCGGCGGAAACCTCGACTCCGGCCGTGACAAAGGATCGTCGCGGCGGAAAACGTCCCGCCGAGGAAATTTCAAGCGAGGGACCCTCGGCGGTCGACCTCCTGCTCGGAGGCACCCTTCGGACCCCCCCTGAGGAACGCGCGACTGTTGTACAGTCGCGCGTGGCTGCTGCTGAAGAGCGCGTGCCTGGCAGGCACGCGCGTGCTGCGCAGAAGACGACGACCGCCGCTGACGCGGGTCCATCCGGGCCCACGACCCAGAAACGCCAGCGCGCGGCACCCTCCACTGACGTCACCCTGGTCAACGCCGCCCCCACCCCTTTGACCGCGCAGCAACTACAGGCGCTGCTCTCGTTATTGCAGCAGCACGCACCGTCGACTGCAGCTACATCAGCTGAAGAAGTTTCTGCGTCAGCTAAAATCGAAAAGCAGAAGGAACCTGTCGCGGCTCCCCGCTCCACCAAAATCGTTCGCACCAACAACGCTGCTCCTGCTCCCACCCCAGCTTCGGCACCAACCTAAGCCCGTATCCCCGACGACAGCGACGACTCAGAAAATGAAGACGGTGAGGCCCCCGACAACCTTGCCCGTCGTCGCATTCTCGCACCCGCACCTCCCCTTCCCCCCCTCAACCCTTCACCCGCAGCTACTACCTTCATGCGCAAGGGAGTGCGTGACCAGGCGGAGGTGTTCTCTGCAATTCAAGCTCACCTGAGGCACGTCGAGTTCAAGCTCCAAAACGGCGACGTCGAGGGCGCGCTCTCCAACGTGGAGCAAATCGACACGTTGATCAACAAACGCTTCGAGGTGCTCTTGGTGGCGGATGAGGCCGGTTTCGAAGCGGCGGATCGGTTCCAGCTGTACCAAGCCAAGAGCGTGCTCACATCCCGCTCTTACAAGCTCGCGGTCGCCGACGTGGCGGCCCTCAAGCGTGCACGTACCGGCTTCGCCCGCGGAGGCCGCCTTCCCCCTCGAGACGGTGAACCGGAAAGCAAAGGCATGCCACCCGCGGGCTGCCATGAGCCCCGCTTCAAGGGGGTGTGTTTCTGTTGCGGCCAGCCCGGCCATATGGCAAATAATTGCCCTATGGGAGGGCGTGGCACACAAGGTCCCGCACCCGTGGTGTGAGAGGACCCATGGGGCGGCGCCCCTTGCCACTATGCCGGGGGGCGTAGGTGGATGCACCGGTGGTGCGTAGGCTGGTTAGGAGCATTGGGGAGTAGGATAGGCCATGGGGGCCAGGGCAAGATGGCAGCCGTAGGGGCTGGTTATGGTGTAGGCTGGGCTTGTATGCCTTTGTGTGGATTAATAAAAGATTGTTGTTATTGAAAAAAAAAAAAAAAAAAAAAACGAACAATGGAGAGAGAGAAAGGGAGCCAACACGAAACGAGAAGACAAATGGCACAACAAATAAAACATCAGCCCCCTCTTGAGGAAGGCAGCCACGGAGGAGGAATTGGCCAGGAGTGCAAGACAAAGCAAGGACCGAGAGAAGAACAAAGAAGAAGGAGAGAGAGAGAGAGAGAGAGAGAGAGAGAGAGAGAGAGAGAGAGAGAGAGAGAGAGAGAGAGAGAGAGAGAGAGAGAGAGAGAGAGAGAGAGAGAGAGAGAGCGAGGGAGAGGGAGGGAGAGCGAGATAGAGAGAGAGAGAGAGCGAGGTAGAGAGAGAGAGAGAGAGAGAGAGAGAGAGAGAGAGAGAGAGAGAGAGAGAGAGAGAGAGAGAGAGAGAAAGAGAGAGAACGAGGGAGGGCGAGAGAGATAGAGAGAGAGCGAGAGAGACTGAGAGAGAGAGAGAGAGAGAGAGAGAGAGAGAGAGAGAGAGAGAGAGAGAGAGAGAGAGCGAGAGAGAGAGAGAGAGAGGGAGACGGAGAGAGAGAGAGAGAGCGAGAGAGAGAGAGAGAGAGAGAGAGAGAGAGAGAGAGAGAGAGAGAGAGAGAGAGAGAGAGAGAGAGAGAGAGAGAGAGGAACTATCACGACGACATCGTGAGGAACAAGGTCGTGGGACCAAGTTGTTGAACAAGGAATGAAATGACTAAGAATGAAATGAGTACAAATATGGAAACCTAGAAGTGTGTACCCCCTATAGGCTAACCCACTGTAGCCTAAACAACTACAACAATATATATAATGTTTGACACACCCCCATAAGCGGAAGGGCCTTGGTGAAGACATCAGCAGTGTTGGCCTCAGAGGCCACGTACGCAAGTGGCAACTGACCACGCTGCTGTAGCTCACGAGCAAGAAAGTAGCGGAGAGCAATGTGCTTTGTTCTGTGCTCCAGTCTCTGCTCTCGACACAAGCCCAGCATGGCCTTGTTGTCGACGTACAGGACTGGAGGAGAACGAGGCGGCTCTCCAAGGTCGGTCAGCAGGTAGGTGAGCCAGCGAAGCTCCTGAGCAGCCATGGCCCCTACGTAGATCTCAGCCTCACAACTGGAGCCGAGAACAGAAGACGAGCGAGTAGCCCGCCACGAAACAGAGCCGGAACCAAGGCTGAAGGTGTAACCCTGTGACGACCGCTGCGTAGCCTGGTCGTCAGCCCAAGAAGCGTCCGCGTGACCAGTGAGGACCACTGGACTCCGCCCTCCAAGCACTAGTCCCATGCCCGACGTACTGCACAAGTAGCGCAACACCCTCTTCGCTGCAGCCATGTGCTCTGGTCGGTGTCTCCCAGGAGCAACATAGCGCGCAAGAATGCTAAGAGGGTATGCAAGGTCAGGTCGTGTGCAGGTCATCAGGTACATGAGACAGCCAACAAGCTCTGGGTACGGGCCACTCGACTCTACGGACTCATCCGAAGGCAGAGCTGAGAGCGAGTGGCGAGTAGACAGAGGAGTGGCCTGAGGCGAGGAGTACGTGAAGCCGAAGCGCTGAAGGACCTGCTGCACCATGTGTGACTGAGTCAGGGTAATGGTGCGGCGTGCTCTGTCCCGGGTGATCTGCAAGCCAAGGTAGATGCGCAGTTCACCCAGGTCAGTGCACGTGTGTCTCTTCTGCAGCTCGGACTTCACGTAGGCGAGTCCAGCAGTGTCAGCAGTGGCAAAGACCAAGTCCTCGATGTACACAAGGATGTAGAACGGCGGCAGAGAAGTGTCGGTACGCAGAAACAGCGACGGGTCGGCAGTAGAAGGAGCAAACCCAAGTGCCGCCAGCGTAGTCCTCAGTGTGTCGTGCCACTCACGTGGCGCCTGGCGGAGACCGTAGACTGGACGCCGGAGACTCCACTGGGTACCAGGAGGGAAAGACCCAGTGAAGCCAGGTGGGCGACGCAGCCAGATCTCCTCGTGCAGGCTGCCCTGCAAGAAAGCAGTGCTGAAGTCAAGAGAGTGAAGCTCGCAGTCCCGGTGAGCAGCAACGTGCAGGAGTACACGAAGAGTGGTCATCTTTGGGGTGGGGGAGAAGGTCTGAAAGTAGTCAACTCCCTGCCGCTGACTGAAGCCACGAGCCACGTAACGCGCCTTGAAGACAGGCAGAGAACTCGGCGGCCGCTTCACCCTGAAGATCCACATGCCACTGACGATGTTCGCCCCAGGAGGGGGGACAGCGTCAACGTAGGTGCCTGTGGACTTCCAGGAAGCCATCTCTGCATCCATAGCTGCCTGCCAATGAGAGGAGTAGGGACCCTCTATCGCCTCCGCGTAAGAGCGCGGAGTCGGGATGTCTAGTGCATCCGGGTCTCCCTCAGGGGCTAGCAGTACAGACGCGAGATGAGGTGAAGCGGCAGCCAAGCACTCAAACTCCTCCTGCCTGTCCTCAAGGACGTCCGTGCCAAGGGCACACGCACCCCCGACAGACGGAGGACAGACAGAATCAGACTCAGCGACAAGACTAGCAGCGTAGTCTAGACGACAGCGAGCAGCAAAGTCGACGAGCTCAGCAACTAGGGCAGACGCAGCAGAAGACTCGAAGGAAGGGTCAGTGACGGTGGTAGCAAGGAGACGCGTGACAGTAGGACTGGCAGCACGAAGAGAGTCCGACGTAGGGTCGGCAAGAGCAGGAAGAGAGGAAGCAGGAGGAGAAGGCAAAGGGGCACGCAGAGGAGCAGTGGAAGGACGCAGAGACATCCGGTGCGTGCCAGGGGCAGGAGGAGGACGTGGACGCGAACTACGAGCACTAGTGCTAGCAGGACGGACAGGCGACGCAGGGCGAGACGCAGGCTCACGACGCTCAGTAAGACCGTCAGTAGGACCAGAGTAAGGAGAAGGAGCAGGCAGTGACTGAACAGGCTGTGGACACACTAAAGGAGGGGGAGGACCAGGAGGAGGCGAGAGACCAAGAACCTGCTGAAGGAGCGGAACGAAGTACGGCTGAGGGCGCGCGGCGACTCCAGACACAGCAGGGACAGCACCAGTGCCCCCAGCGGCAGTACCAACGCCCGAGTCCGTAGCACCAGCAGGGACTCCAACACCAGGGTCCTCAGCACCAGCAGCAGCTCCAGCGCCCGGGTCCGCAGTACCAGCAGCAGCTCCACCGCCCGGGTCCTCAGCACCAGCAGCAGCTCCAACGCCCGGGTCCTCAGCACCAGTAGCAGCTCCAACGCCCGGGTCCTCAGCACCAGCAGCAGCTCCAACGCCCGGGTCCGCAGCACCAGCAGCAGCTCCAACGCCCGGGTCCGCAGTACCAGCAGCAGCTCCAACGCCCGGGTCCTCAGCACCAGCAACAGCTCCAACGCCCGGGTCCGCAGCACCAGCAGCAGCTCCAACGCCCGGGTCCGCAACACCAGCAGCAGCAGGGTCCGTGAGACGAGGCGCGCCACTACGAAGTGTGCAACGGCGCTCGTACCACTCACGGATCCGCTCACGAGAGGGGAGCTCCCGACTAGAAGGAGAAGTGCCAGCACCAGTCTCCGTAGCGCGCCTGGTCCCAGAGGTACCTCTCCGGAGGCTGCAGTACAGTAAGTACCACTCACGCAACTGCTCCGAGGAGAGGTCTCGTCCAGGCGTAGGACCCCCTGGCGCTGCACCGCCAGGCTCAGCACCCCTAGTCACCGCACCCCCAGGCTCAGCACCCCCAGGCACAGCACCCCCAGGCTCAGCACCCCCAGTGTCCGCACCCCCAGGCTCAGCACCCCCAGAGTCCGCACCCCCAGGCTCAGCACCCCCAGAGTCCGCACCCCCAGGCTCAGCACCCCCAGTGTCCGCACCCCCAGGCTCAGCACCCCCAGCGTCCGCACCCCCAGGCTCAGCACCCCCAGCAGGACGAGAGTCGACAGCAACCTCAACAGGCTCGACCGGGTCTACCTGAGACACACCTGAGGGAGCGGCACCCTGAGGGGGGAGGGGGTCTACGACAGCAGCACCTGGCGGGAGGAAGAGAGGCGGGGGTGGGAGCGGGGCAGTGCGGTAGGGGAAGAGGCGGTAGTAGGGGACAGACTCGTCAAAAGTGACGTCCTGAGAGGGCAAGACCCGGCGCGAGGTGGCGTGGTAAAACTGCCAACCAGGCGCGTCCGGAACAAAGCCGAGGAAGACGCAGGGAACAGCACGAGAGGAGAGCTTGTCCGCAGACGAATCGCGAACAAAAGCTCGAGATCCCCAGACCCGGAAACGCGACGCATCGCCAACCTCCCCCGTCCACAGCAGTGTGGGCGAGGTCTCCGGCAAGGAGACACGGGGCCAGAGATTGAGCTGATGCGCAGCGTACCGGACCGCAAATGGCCACAGAAAATGGGGGGCAGCCGCATGGATCAAGGAGGTACGAGCGACCTCCATGACCAGGCCAATGCGGCGCTCCGCAACCCCATTCTGCTGTGGAGAGGCCGGAAGCGTGAACGACTGCTCAATGCCGTGCTCAGCACAGTAGGCTGCCAAGAGGTCGGAGGAGAACTCACCACCCCTGTCAGAGTGCAAGCGCAGGACAGGAAAGTCCGAGCAGAAACGCTCGCTGAGCTGGAGACGAGCTCTGCGGATCCAAGGGATCAAAACATCAGGGACCTCACCCTTGGTGCGCAAGGGGAAGACCGTGGTGTAGCACGAGTAGTCGTCAACAACGATCAGGAAGTACCTCTCCTGACCCTGACCACGGACGCGGGCTGGGCCCCACACGTCCAGGTGGAGCGTCTGCAAAGGAGCAGTCGTCGGGGGAAACGAGGAGGAGTTAGGAGCGGCGCGCTGCCGCCCCTCGACACAGGGAAGGCAGGGAGGAGCAGGCGAGGGTGGGAGAGGAGGGAGAACCCTGGGAAGACCAGAGACAAGGTACCGGGAGTGCATGGCACGAAGGCGCTGCACAGACGGGTGGCCAAGTCGGTGGTGCCAGAGGACAGTCTCGTGCGCTAGAGAGCGACACGAGCAGGGGGAAGACAGCTGACCTGACGCGGACACAAACGCAGACGCAGACGCAGCGACCTGAGGGGAGGCAGTAGTCAGTGTGTACAGGTCGGACCCCGGCTGCCGGGTGAAGGTAGCCAAGTGGCGGCCCGTACGAGCACACGTGCAGTGTGTCACACGCTCGTAGGCAGGGGTGAACTGGTGAACACCCCCGTCCTGGAGAGCAGAACCTACCAGCAAGTTCGTGGAGAACGAGGGGAGGTGGAGACCTGACAGTGTGCCCGACGGGACCGCAGGACAGGGAAGGACAGTGGAGGAGGTCGCAATGACCGGACCCCCAGAGGGGTCAGCAAGGGAGACAGCAACTGGCCGAGCAAGGGGCTCAAGGGCAGTGCGGTCACGAAAGAAACAACGAGAGGCACCTGAATCCAGCGTGAAGGTGTGCAGTGCTGCAGTCGACACAGTACCAGGGGGGGCAGACACGCACGCACCTAGAGCAGCAGCCTCACCAGCACCTGGGGTAGCAGACACGTGGGTACCTGGAGCAGCAGACGCACTCGTCCTAATGCCCGGGTCGGGCGGGACACACAGGTACTCAGAACCCTCTCCACTAGTAGACATCACATACATGGCAGAGAGAATAGCATCAAAATCTAGAGCATAGATATCAATCCCCTTCTTCAGCAGATCAAGCCAGCGGGGCAGCTCAGTGGCCTGAGGGAACTGAACACGCCAAGCGTCGCTCAGACGAGCGAAGCAACGCTGTGTGGCGTGCGGTCCCCCACACGGCTGGCCAGTGCGGTCACCAGTGCGAATGACGTACGTGCAGCTAAGGCCACCCCCCCCCCCCGTGCTGAGAGTACCACTCACGGACCTCCTGGGGTGAGGGAGTGTGCTGCTGTCCCTGGCCACCGCCAGTGCCGCCACGCCCACCACTCCCGCCACCACCTCCTCGACCACCCCAACCCCTGCCACCGCCTCGTCCACCGCCACCCCCACTACCTCCTCCGCCCCGGCCACCTCCCCCGCCGCTGCCGCCACCCCCACCACCGCTGCCACCTCCCCCACCCGCGCCACTCCCCCCGCCACCACCTCCCCCACCACCGCCACCCCCGCTGTCACCACCACCGCCCTTGCCCCCCTTGCCCTTGCCGCTGCGGCGTCCGCCCGAAGCAGACGCAGTCCCGACCTTCTCAGCACCAAGGAGGTCGACAGCAGCAGCAGAGGCGACAGAGGGAAGAAGGGGGGAGGGAGAACACCCCTCAAAGAACGGGGTGCGGGGGTCACCGCGAGAGGCACCTACAGCGACTATGCTAGTCTCGGCTGCAAGGAGTTCCTTCTCGAGGAGGGCAATGGTGAGCTCGGTGGGGCAGCGAGCGAGGAAGTGGTCCCTGACTGAGCGCAGCGAGTCAGGGAGGCGCGTGACTAGGTGGTAGAGAGTGATCCAGAGCGGGGGTGGGTTCGTGGCGAGGAACTCATCAGGCATAGCGGCGCGGAAGCGAGCCTCACTAGTGCGGAGGTGGGTAATGAGGTCAGCGACAGTGTGAAAGGAAGCTAAGTCGGGGAACAGGTAGGGAAGAGAGAGACGGCCTAGAGCAGCAGAGGCCGGTGAGGAGTAGCGGGCAACGACAGCAGTGTACAGTGCCTGTGCAGTCTTGTGCTTGTCAGAACATTATAGCTGATACATGTTTGTAGGCTGTAGTGGGGTAGCACATATGGGGTACAGATTCCTAGGGTTTGTTATTTGTACCAATTTCTGACTTAGTCATTTCATTCCTCTTCTCATTGTTTCACATGGTATAGAGCTAGGTCCCTCCAGGACCGATTTTTTTTTGGGCCCACCGAAGCGCGCCCCGAGGCGCGGTTTTTTTTTTTTTTTTTTTAGAGACCCCTCGAGTCGCCCTCTCCCCTGCGGCCTCGTCGCCCACTCTGTCGCGGCCCCGCCCTGACCCTTACGCGTCCCCGCCGCCTGCTCCTTACGCGGCCCCGCGCCGGCCCCTTACGCGGCCCTTACGCGGCCCCGCGCCGGCTCCTAAGCGGCCCCGCGCCGGCTCCTACGCGGCCCCGTCCCCGGCTCCTACTCGGCCCCGCCACCGGCTCCATTGCGGCCCCGCCCCGGCTCCTACGCGGCCCTGTCCGCCGGCCCCTTCCGCGGCCCCGCCGCCGGCCCCTTAAGCGGCCCCGCGCCGGCCCCTTACGCGGCCCCGCGCCGGCCTCCTACGCGGCCCTGCCCCGGCTCCTACGCGGCCCCGCCGCCGGCTCCTACTCGGCCCCGCGCCGGCTCTCACGCGGCCCCGTCCCGGCTCCTTCACGGCCCTGTCCGCCGGCTCCTTACGCGGCCCTGCCGCCGGCCTCTGCTCGGCCCTGCGCCGACCCCTGCGCGGCCCTGCCGCCGGCTCCAACGCGGCCCTACCCCGGCTCCTAAGCCGGCCCTACCGCCGGCCCTGCCACCGGCTCCAACGCGGCCCTGCCCCGGCTCCTACGCGGCCCTACCGCCGGCCCCTTCGCGGCCCCGCCCCGGTTCTCTTACGCGACCCCGCCGCCTCACCTACAGCAGTCGGGCGGCCGGGCAGCCGAGCCGCCCAGTCGCCGAGCCGCCCGGGAGCCGAGTCGCCCTGCACCCGAGCCGTCCGTCGCCGAGCCGCCCGGGAGCCGAGCCGCTCTGCACCCGAGCCGCCCTGCCGCCGAGCCGCCCGGGAGCTGAGCAGCTGTACACCCGAGCCGCCCGGTCGCCGCTCTGCTTTTCTGTCGAGCTGCACGGCCTGCCCTGCCTGGTGAGCACAGTCCCTCTGTCACTGCGCCCTCTTTCCCTACTGCTTGCACTGCTTCGCTGTCGTCATCATGGCCACCCCTAGTGTCCTAGCCTTTGACGCCGAGGGTCGCGCCATTGATTTTGAGGTCTGGCTAGATGACCTGCAGCTTTTCTTACAGTGCGACAGAGCTGACAGCCTTTCTCTCTTTGACCTCACCTCTGGCGCCTCTCCTGCTCCTGCTGCCGATGCTGATCCCACTGTCCGCTCTCAGTGGGCCACCCGCGATGCTGCTGCACGTCTTGCTGTGCGTCGCCACCTCCCTACCTCTGAGCGTGCGCATTTCAGTCAGTACAAGAGTGCTCAGACCTTGTACGACGCTGTAGTTGCACGCTACTCCTCTCCTGCCACTGCTGCACTGAGCCGTCTCATGCTTCCCTACCTCTTTCCTGACCTCTCTGCCTTTCCCACTGTCGCTGACCTCATTACGCACCTCCGCACTAGTGACACTCGCTACCGCGCCGCCCTTCCTGCTGAGTTCTGCGCTAAGAACCCCCCCCCCATGTACATCACTCTCTACTACGTAGTCGCACGCCTCCCTGACTCCCTCCGCGTAGTCAGGGACCGCTTTCTCGCAGTCTGTCCCACCACTCTCACCGTCGACCTCCTCGAGAAGGCCCTCCTCGCCGCGGAGAAGAGCATAGTCGCTGTCGGTGCCTCTCGTGGTGACCCTCGCACCCCCATCTTTGAGGGGTGCTCTCCTTCCCCCTTGCTGCCCTCTGTTGCCTCTGCTGCTGCGGCCGACCTGCTTGGTCTTGAGTCGGTCGGCGCGGCGTCTGCCCCTAGTGGGAGACGTCGCTCTGGCAAGGGCAAGGGGGGCAAGGGCGTTGGCGGAGCTGGAGGGGGCGGTGGCGGTGGCGGCGGAGGCGGTGGAGGGAGTGGGGGTGGCAGCGGGAGTAGTGGTAGTGGTGGTGGTGGTGGTGGCAGCAGCGGCGGAGACGGTGGTGGTGGTGGCACCGGTGGTGGTGGAGGCAGCAGCGGGAGTGGAGGCGGTGGAGGTGGAGGCGGTGGAGGTGGAGGCGGTGGAGGCGGCGGCGGAGGAGGCGGTGGTGGTGGAGGAGGTGGAGCTGGTCGTGGTGGTACCCAGCAGCGGAGCGGCGGTGGTGGTGGCCAGCGCTCGCAGCGGCAGCAGCAGCAGCGTTCGCGGGACATCCCTCCGCCTCAGCAGCTTCGTGAGTGGTACACTGCGCGTCAGAGGGGTGGGGGTACTGGTCCCTGCGCCTACGTTCTTCCTTCCGGCGACCGCGCGGGTGAGCAGTGTGGGGGTGCCCACTCCACCCAGCGCTGCTTTGGCCGCCTGACGGACGCTTGGCGTCAGCAGTTCCCCGGGGCTAGTGAGATCCCTCGCTGGGATGAGCTCCTTAGGGCTGGTGTAGCGATCTTTGATCTTGATTTTGATGCTATCCTTTCTGCTATGTATGTTGTGACTTATAGTGAGGAGAATGAGGGTTACCGGTGTTTCCAGCCCGACCCGGGCATTGGTACTGCTGCCCTAGGTACTTGTGAGGCTGCTGCTCTAGGTGCCAGTGCGTCTGCGCTCTCAGGTACTAGTGAGACTGCGCTCTCAGGTGCTGGTGAGACTGCGCTCTCAGGTACTGCGTCGCCCTCGTCCTCCCTCACTTTCACACTTGACTCTGGGGCTTCTCGCTCCTTCTTTCGAGACCGCACTACCCTCACGCCACTTGGCCGACCGGTTGCGGTCTCCCTTGCTGACCCCTCTGGGGGTCCTGTCCTGTCTCACTTCTCCACTGTCCTCCCGTGTCCGGCTGCCCCTTCGGGCACCCTGTCTGGTCTGTACCTTCCCTCGTTCTCTACGAACTTGGTGAGTGGTGCGGACCTACAGGATGCGGGGGTTCACCAGTTCACTCCTGCGAGGCGGCGGGTGACCCACTGCACGGACGCAGACACAGGCCGACACCTGGCCACCTTTTCGCGTCGGCCGGGGTCGAGTCTCTACACCCTGACCACTTCGTCTCCTCCTGTCCCTGTGTCTGGTCAGGTAGCTGCGTCAGGTCAGGTGTTTGCTGCTGCGTCCCGGTCAGGTCCTGAGTCTGCCCCCTGTTCCTGTCGCCTCCTGTCTCACGAGACTCTCCTGTGGCACCACCGTCTAGGCCACCCCTCCTTGGCTCGTCTTCGGAGCATGGCCTCTCGTGTCCTTGTCTCTGGTCTTCCCCAGTCTCTCCCTCCTCCCCCCCCCGGGCCAGGGCCTTCCTGTGTCCCCTGTGTCGAGGGTCGCCTCCGGGCTACTCCTCACTCCTCCCGCTTCCCCCCGACAGAGGCTCCGCTGCAGACGCTTCACATGGATGTGTGGGGCCCGGCCCCCGTCCGTGGGCAGGGTTACGAGCGCTACTTCCTGTTGGTGGTTGACGACTACTCGCGTTACACCACAGTCCTCCCCTTGCGCAGCAAGGGTGCTGTCACTGAGGTGCTGATCGACTGGATCCGCGAGGCTCGTCTCCCGCTCAGGAAGAGCTTCGGCTCTGACTTTCCTGTTCTGCGTCTGCACTCGGACAGAGGCGGAGAGTTCTCCTCTCGCCTTCTGCGAGACTACTGTCGTGCACGGGGGATCCGCCAGACCTTCACGCTTCCTTGGCTTCCCCACTGACGCCCCAGGGTGGCAGTTCTACCACCCCTCCTCTCGTCGTGTTCTGTCCTCCCAGGACGTCACGTTCGACGAGTCGGTCCCCTTCTACCGTCTCTTCCCCTACCGCACTCCTTCCCTCCCCCCTCCCCCGGACTTCCTTGTGCCGGTTCCCCCCCCGGTAGACCCCCTCCCCCCTCAGGTTCCTGCTCCCTCAGGTGTGTCCCAGGTAGACGCCGTTGACCCGGTCGAGGTTACTGGTGACTCTGGTGCTGCTGCGGGTGCTGAGCCTGGGGGTTCTGACTCTGGGGGTGCTGTCCGCGGGGGTGCTGTGCCTGGAGGAGCTGCTGCTGGGGGTCCTGAGCCTGGGGGTGCTAGTGCGGAGGGTGCGGAGCCTAGGAGTGCTGCGCCGGGGGGTGCTGTCACTGGAGGTGCTGGGTCTGGGGGTGCTGAGTTGGGAGCTGCTGCGCCTGGGGGTGCTGTGTCTGGAGCTACTGCGCCTGGGGTTTCTCCTGCTGCTCAGCCTCCCCGGGAGCCTCTCTCTCCACAGGAGCTGCGCGAGTGGTTCGCTCGTCGTTGGAGGCGTGCTGCTGAGTCTGGGGGTGCTGCTGGAGCTGGAGCTGGACCTTCTTCGACTGATGAGGGTGCTGGTGCTGCCGGTCCCGGAGCTGCTGGGCCTGCGGGTCCTCTTGGAGCTGGCGCTGCTGAGGGTGTTGGTGCTGAGACTACTGCTGTTGGTCCTGCTGCTGGAGGAGTTGGTGGCCCTGGTGCTGTCGCTGAGGGTGCTGGAGCTGTCCCTGCTGCGCCTGGAGCTGCTGAGCGGCCTCGACCGTACTTCGTTCCGCTACTGCAGCAGGTTCTTGGTCTTTCTCCTCCGGTAGAGAGTCCACCGCCTGTCCAGTCGCAGTCCCTGCTGGAGCCTTCCTCTCTGCTACCTGCTCCCTCTCCTTACACTGGTCCTACTGGAGGTCTTGCTGAGCGTCGTGAGCCTGCGTCTCGTCCTGCGTCGCCTGTTCGTCCTGCTCGCGCTACTGGTCGCGGTTCGCGTCAGCGTCCTCCTCCTGTCCCTGGCACGCACCAGATGTCTTTGCGTCCGTCCACTGCTCCTCTGCGTGCCCCTTTGCCTTCTCCTCCTGCGTCCTCTCTTCCTGCGCTTGCCGACCCTGCGTCGGACTCTCTGCGTGCGGCCAGTCCTACTGTCACGCGTTTCCTTGCTACTGTGGTCACTGACCCTTCTTTCGAGTCTTCTGCTGCGTCTGCCCTACTCACTGAGCTTCTCGACTTTGCTGCTCGCTGTCGCTTAGACTACGCTGCTAGTCTTGTTGCTGAGTCTGCGTCTGTCTGTCCTCCGTCCGTCGGGGGTGAGTGTGCTCTTGGCACGGACGTCCTAGAGGACAGGCAGGAGGAGTTACAGTGTCTAGCGGCTGCTTCACCTCATCTCGCGTCTGTACTGCTTGCCCCTGAGGGAGACCCGAATGCACTAGACATCCCGACTCCGCGTTCTTACGCGGAGGCTGTAGATGGTCCCTACTCCTCTCAGTGGCAGGCAGCTATGGATGCAGAGATGGCTTCCTGGAAGTCCACAGGCACCTACGTTGACGCAGTTCCCCCTCCTGGGGCGAACATCATCAGTGGCATGTGGATCTTCAGGGTGAAGCGGCCGCCGGGCTCTCCGCCTGTCTTCAAGGCGCGTTACGTCGCTCGTGGCTTCAGTCAGCGGCAGGGAGTTGACTACTTTCAGACCTTCTCTCCCACCCCGAAGATGACTACTCTTCGGGTACTGCTGCACGTTGCCGCTCAGCGCGACTACGAGCTTCACTCTCTCGACTTCAGCACTGCGTTCCTGCAGGGTAGCCTGCACGAGGAGATCTGGCTGCGCCGTCCGCCTGGCTTCACTGGGACTTTCCCTCCTGGCACCCAGTGGAGCCTCCGACGGCCAGTCTACGGTCTCCGCCAGGCACCGCGTGAGTGGCACGACACACTGAGGACTACGCTTGCGGCTCTTGGGTTTGCTCCTTCCACTGCTGACCCGTCGCTGTTTCTTCGCACCGACACTTCCTTGCCGCCGTTCTACATCCTCGTGTACGTCGACGACTTGGTCTTTGCCACAGCGGACACTGCTGGACTCGCCTACGTGAAGTCCGAGCTGCTGAAGAGACACACGTGCACAGACCTGGGTGAACTGCGCAGCTACCTTGGCTTGCAGATCACTCGGGACAGAGCACGCCGCACCATTACCCTGACTCAGTCACACATGGTGCAGCAGGTCCTTCAGCGCTTCGGCTTCACGTACTCCTCGCCTCAGGCCACTCCTCTGCCTACTCGCCACTCGCTCTCAGCTCTGCCTTCGGATGAGTCCGTAGAGTCGAGTGGCCCGTATGCAGAGCTTGTTGGCTGCCTCATGTACCTGATGACCTGCACACGACCTGACCTTGCATACCCTCTGAGCATCCTTGCACGCTATGTTGCTCCTGGGAGACACCGACCTGAGCACATGGCTGCAGCGAAGAGGGTATTGCGCTACCTATGCAGTACGTCGGGCATGGGGCTAGTGCTTGGAGGGCGGAGTCCAGTGGTCCTTACGGGCCACGCGGACGCTTCTTGGGCTGACGACCAGGCTACGCAGCGGTCGTCACAGGGTTACACCTTCAGCCTTGGTTCCGGCTCTGTCTCGTGGCGGTCTACTCGCTCGTCTTCGGTTCTCGGCTCCAGTTGTGAGGCTGAGATCTACGCCGGGGCCATGGCTGCGCAGGAGCTTCGCTGGCTCACCTACCTGCTGACTGACCTTGGAGAGCCGCCTCGTTCTCCTCCAGTGCTGTACGTAGACAACAAGGCCATGCTGGCCTTGTGTCGAGAGCAGCGTCTGGAGCACAGAACGAAGCACATTGCTCTCCGCTACTTCCTTGCTCGTGAGCTGCAGCAGCGTGGTCAGCTGCGACTTGCGTACGTGGCCTCTGAGGCCAACACTGCTGATGTGTTCACCAAGGCACTCGCGCCTTGTGACCATCAGCGCTTCTGTACCCAGCTGGGTCTTGTGCCTGTCTTGCCTCACTTGCTCTCTTCCTGACTTCACTTGTACTGTGATATATATATATACCTGCTCTTGCTTGTCTAGTAATATATATATGTCTGTACTCCTGCATGTGAACTGGCCTCTGGCCCTGCTCTTGTGCTCGGACTGTGTGGTGACTTTGTGATCCACCCTGAGCTTGCTTTGCTTTGCTTGACTGGTCTTGTGACCCCTTGTTCTCCCCCACTTTGCCTATGGGGGTGTGTCAGAACATTATAGCTGATACATGTTTGTAGGTTGTAGTGGGGTAGCACATATGGGGTACAGATTCCTAGGGTTTGTTATTTGTACCAATTTCTGACTTAGTCATTTCATTCCTCTTCTCATTGTTTCACAGTGCTGCCCAAAGTGCTCGCGCTCATCTATCGGCAGAGAGTTGCGGATAGCGAAGCGAGCATGGGCGTCACGAGTCTGCCACTGTGAGCGAGCAGTGCTGTCGGTAGTAGCAGCAGGAGCAGAAGCGTGGCCTAGGGCGTGATCGTACAGCGAGATGTCTTCCTTGGCAGTGAGCTGTAGGAAGAGGTGTAGGTCATCAAGCCAGGTGTCGAACTTCACTGGGCGCCCCTCAGCATCGAAGGCTAGCACCGGAGGGCTAGCCATGGTAGCAGCAGTAGTAAAAGCAGTAGGAGCAGTAGGTAGGTAGGGCGGCGCGGCTCGGTACAGGTAGGGCGGCGTGGCTCGGTATAGGTAGGGCGGCGCGGCTCGGGTCGGGCGGCGCGGCTCGGTTCGGGCGGCTCGGGTCGGGCGGCGCGGCTCGGGTCGGGCGGCTCGGTTCGGGCGGCTCGGTTCCGTTAGGGCCGGGCCGTTCGGTGCGGGCGGCGCGGTCTAGGCGGGGCCGTTCGAGGCGGCTAAGGGGAGCGGGTGGGGTTGGGGACGGGGCCGACGCGGGCCGAAAGTGGTAGGGACGGGGCCGACGCGGGCTGTAAGGGGTAGGGACGGGTCCGACGCGGGCCTCTAGGGGTAGAATCGGGGCCGTCGCGGGCCTCTAGGGGTAGGGACGGGGCCGTCGCGGGCCTCTAGGGGTAAGGACGGGGCCGTCGCGGGCCTCTAGGGGTAGGCTCGGGGCCGACGCGGGCCTCTAGGGTAGGCGCGGGGCCGACACGGGCCTCTAGGGGACGAGCTCGGGGCCGACGCGGGCCGTTAGGGTTAGGCGCGGGGCCGATTCGGGGCCTCTAGGTGCAACAGCGCGGGGCCTACATCGCTTCTAGAGGCGTGAACGTCGAGGCGCCCTAGGGCAGGTAGGCAGATAGGCAGGTAGGTAGTGGTGGGCCCTTAGGAAAAACGGTCCTAGGAAGGACCTGCTCTATACCATGTTGAACAAGGAATGAAATGACTAAGAATGAAATGAGTACAAATATGGAAACCTAGAAGTGTGTACCCCCTATAGGCTAACCCACTGTAGCCTAAACAACTACAACAATATATATAATGTTTGACACAAGTGACGCAAATGCGCCGATCTCGTTGTAAGGCAATGTAAAAAAAAAAAAAAAAAAACCTTGCAAGGGTATTAAAGCTGATGACTGCGCAAGCAAAGTAAAAAAAAAAAAAAAAAAAAAACCCCGGGAGTGCGGGGAGGCACGACGGCGGTAGAAGACAAGCGACATAGTTTGCCCGACGAAGTGTCCCGTATTATCTCGCGTCTAATCGACCTTGGCCCTGGTCCCCCCCCACACAACCTCGGTTGCCCATTAATTGCAGAAGTGGAAGGCGAGTGGCGGAGTGCTCATTGGGACCCATACGAGCACGCAATAACGGACAACATGGTGTCCATCATGCGAATGCGATTGCGCAACAGCCTCCATTTGTGGCTATCATGGTGCGACAGCAGTCTTATCCTTTCCATCATTGCCAAAGGGTACTGGCTACCATGGAAAGGCACAGAGCCTCTCCCCTTCGAAGCGCCCAATCACGCAGGCGTTCAAGCACACATGGCATTCACCCAAGACACGGTTAGCGACCTCATCGCGTCAGGCGCCGCGATGCATGTCTCGTCGAAAGCCGCACTGACATGCATCAGCCCGCTCAATGTTGTGGAGTAACGAGACAAATGCCGGCTCATCCTTGACCTGCGGAAGGTCAACGCTCACCTCCAAGTTCCCAAGTTCAAGTACGAAGGCTTGAGTCGGGTCGCGGAAATCATTCGCCCACACGACTGGATGTTCACAATCGATCTCAAGTCAGGCTACCACCACGTCGAAATCCACCCATCATGCTGGAAGTTTTTGGGCTTTCAATTGGGCGGAAAATTCTATTGCTTCACATCCTTACCTTTCGGCCTGGCAACAGCCCCGTTCATCTTCACCCAGCTTATTAAGCAACTAGCCAAGAGATGGCGCGCGCGCGGAGTGCGCGTAATACCATACGTGGACGATCTACTATTCCTCTGCAACTCCGAGGCGCAAGCCCGTTCGACGTGCGTCGAAGTTCTCCACGACTTGAAGGCGGCAGGATTCGTGATAAATTCTAAGAAATCACACCTGCATCCCGCACACCACTTGCGCTTTTTGGGGATGGAGCTTGACACGGAACGAGGGATGTTCCTGGTCGGAAAGGATCGGCGCGAACAACTACTGCAGGAGCTCCACCTAGTTATACAAAAAGGGCAATCGGGTCGTCAAGTGTCGATTCGCAAGATAGCCCGGATCACTGGATTTCTCAGCTCCATGTCGCTCGCGCTGGGCACGACGGCGCGGGCCTTCAGCCATGAGCTGCTCCACTTGATCGACTCCGCATGGTCATGGAACTCAAAGGTTTTATTGTCACCAGGAGCGACTGAGGAGCTGCTGTTTTGGACAATGCACTTTGATCGTTTCAATGGCGCCCCATTCCACCAGAGTCAGCGTTTTGATGCAGTGATACACGTCGACGCGAGCGCGCACAGCTGGGGTGCCACCTTGGCCAAGTTCCCAAGTACATCATGCGAGGCAAGCGAGTGCATGCCACAAGGGCTTCTCCCCACATCTAGTACGCGGCGAGAGCTCGAGGGAGTGCTCTGGGCACTGCGGACGTTCGCAACCCAAATCGTGGGCGCTCACGTCCTCGTCTGGGTGGACAACCAGGAAGTCATGTTTATCTTGCGCAAGGGGGGATCCCGTCAGGCGGATCTTACGTCGACATGCCAAGCGATCATCCAGTTCTGCCTCGGCAACACAACACGCCTCGCGATCGAATGGATTCCGAGGGAGCTCAACGCCCATGCGGATGACCTATCCAAGATGCAAGATTTTGACGACTACTCCCTACATGCACCTTGGTTTCGCCTCTTGGAACGACGCTGGGGGCCTCACACAATTGATCTCTTTGCTAACGTTCGGAACAATCACGTTCAGCGCTTCTGCTCCAAGATACCGCACCCCGACGCATTCGCCGTCGACGCATTTTCCATCTCGTGGAAAGGCGAGCGATGCTTTGCCTTCCCCCCTCCACACTTAATTCCCGCTACACTCCGCCACGCGGAACAAACGCAGACAGAACTCACGCTCGTCGTTCCCCAGTGGACCGGAGCGTCATGGTGGCCGCTTCTTCAACCGTCCACTCAATCGTGGGCTCCAGCAGTAGTCGAGCACCTTTCCCTTGCCCAAGGCAGTAAATGCCTTCGGGCAGGTTCACACACAGCTGCATTCTCTGGTCTCGGATTGCCTCATAGCCCAATCATTGCTTTGCGTGTAAACTATGCGGTCTAATAACAATTTCTCAATGTGTCATTTCAGGACTTTTGGCCAAACTAAAGCAACAATTGCTGCACGTAATTAGCCACGTTCGCGCACCATCTACAATCGAGACGTACCAACCTTATTGGCAGAGATTTCGCACCTTCTGTACCCAAGTTAAGCTCGAGTTCCTCCCGGCAACCGACCTGACGCTAGCGCTGTATCTCATCCATGCGCTCAACAACAAAGCAACTCTCTCCGCGATCAACCTCACGTGTTCGGCAGTAGCCTTTGCCCACCGCATGACAGGCGAAACCTCCCCTACCGCCGGCCCACTCACCCTGCAAGTGCGGGAGTTCGCCAAGAGACATGGTCCCCGCCCTACAAGAACCAAAGAGCCCATATCTCTCCATCAAGTGCACGACATGGCTCGTCCCTTCCTCGAATCATCAATTCCTGCGTAATACCAGAAAGGATTGATTCCTCTTCTCATGTTTTCGGCATTCTTGCGCTACTCCGACCTCGTCTCGCTCCAATGGAATGACGTACAGTTCGAGGAGAAGGCAATGTGGCTGCTCATTCCGCACTCCAAGACGGACCAGGAGGGGAGGGGAGTCTGGATCCCCGTGGCGGCAATTCCAGGCCCATACTGCCCGGTGAGGTGCACGCGCGCATTCATACACATCGCAGGCCTCACAAAGGTGCCCCATGGACCGCTGATAAGGGTTTTCCCAAAGAACTCACAAGCCACACCGAACGACAAATCGCCATCCTACGTTACGATCAGAAACTGGTGCCTCGCAGCCGGCAGGCAAGCTGGACTGGATGTCGCGCACATCGGAACCCACTCATTCCGCAAAGGCGCAGCCACTGCAGCGGCGAGCCTCGGAGTTCCTGACCGGCTCTTCAAACGCATGGGCCGATGGCGCAGCGACAGCGCGAAGGAGATGTACGTTACAATCGCGCAGGATCAGCTCATCTCCCTCTCTACGCAATTGCAGGATCCTTTGACGGCTCCCTCGCCCGCTACGCATCAGCTATCCATCGAACGCCACCGGCAGCCCCGACTGCACTTGCCTCAGAAGACCCATATGAAATGATAACGCTGCCTTTGCCAGTCAGCCTAAGTACACTTTCACAATATGATAATTTTTGAAAGTGTAATGAAATGTAACACTTTCTAAAATTTTGTATTGTGAAAAGGGGTACGTGGCCAACAAAGCAAAGGTAGCGCCGAAGCGCTACTCACCCTCTTTTGCCTACAAAAGAGGGACGTGGGGACATTCGTCCCCACCCACGTTTTCATTTTCAAAATTGTAGTTCTAATTTCCCACCCGCCCACCCATTTGTGTATGCTGTTATGTAGACATATATAAGGCGAGAACGATGTACTACAACCCATATGAAATGATAACGCTGCCTTTGCCAGTCAGCCTAAGTACACTTTCACAATACATTTCTAAGCGTTTATTGCTTTCAAATTTGCTCATTGTGAAATGTCAGAATGAAAAACAGGAATGTGTGTGACTAGCAAGAACAACAGTACAAATATGAAACCCTAAACTGGTGTACCCCCTATGGTGTGACCCACTACAGCCTAGAACCACACAAACATATAATGTTTGACACACCCCCATAGGCAAAGTGGGGGAGACCTAGGGGTCATAAGACCAGTCAAGGCAAAGCAAGGCAAACAAGCTCAGGGTGGATCTCGAGGATTCCACACAAATTCCGAGCACAAGTAAGCGGTCACGAGACCAGTTCACATGCAGTTTTATAACAGAGCAAGAGGTACAATGATCACAACCTAGCAAGGGCAAACATGCAGGTATATATATAATGATCACATTACAGGCAAGGTCAAGAAGTAAGCAAGTGAGGAACAGTCGGCACAAGGCCTAGAAGAGTGCAAAAACGCTGATGGTCAACAGGCGGAAGCGCCTTGGTGAACACATCAGCAGTGTTGGCCTCAGTGGCCACGTAACGCAGAAGAAGCTGACCACGCTGCTGTAGCTCTCGAGCTAGAAAGTAACGCAGAGCAATGTGCTTCGTCCTGTGCTCCAGTCTGTGCTCCTCACACAAGGCTATGGTTGCCTTGTTGTCAACGTACAGCACTGGAGGAGAACGAGGCTGCTCTCCAAGGTCAGACAGCAGGTAGGTGAGCCAGCGAAGCTCCTGGGCAGCCATGGCCGTGGCGTAGATCTCAGCCTCACAGCTGGAGCCGAGAACAGAAGAGGAACGAGTAGAACGCCAAGAGACAGAGCTAGAGCCAAGACTGAAGGTGTAACCCTGAGACGACCGCTGAGTAGCCTGGTCGTCTGCCCAAGAAGCGTCTGAGTGCCCAGTGAGAACAGGCCGGTCTCGCCCTCCAAGCACTAGCCCCATGCCCGACGTACTGCACAAGTAGCGCAACACCCTCTTAGCTGCATCCATGTGCTCCTTCCGGTGACGGCCGGGAGCGACATAGCGTGCTAAGATGCTGAGAGGGTATGCAAGGTCAGGTCGAGTGCAGGTCATCAGGTACATGAGGCAGCCCACAAGCTCTGGATACGGACCACTCGGCTCTACGGACTTATCCGAAGGCAGAGCTGAGAGCGAGTGTCCCGTAGGCAGAGGAGTGGACTGAGGCGAGGAGTACGTGAAGCCGAAGCGCTGAAGGACCTGCTGCACCATGTGTGACTTAGTCAAGGTGATGGCGCGCCGTGCTCTGTCCCGGGTGATCCGCAAGCCAAGATAGCTTGTCAGTTCACCCAGGTCTGTGCACGTGTGTCTCTTCTGCAGCTCGGACTTCACGTGAGCGAGACCAGCTGTGTCAGAAGTGGCAAAGACCAAGTCGTCGACGTACACGAGGATGTAGAACGGCGGCAGTGAGGTGTCGGTGCGTAGAAACAGCGACGGGTCAGCAGTAGAAGGAGCGAACACAAGAGCCGCAAGTGTAGTCCTCAGTGTGTCGTGCCACTCACGTGGCGCCTGGCGGAGACCGTAGACTGGTCGCCTGAGGCTCCACTGGGTACCAGGAGGAAACGACCCAGTGAAGCCAGGTGGGCGGCGCAGCCAGATCTCCTCGTGCAGGCTGCCCTGCAAGAAAGCTGTGCTGAAGTCAAGAGAGTGGAGCTCGTAGTCACGCTGAGCGTCGACGTGTAGCAGAACCCGAAGAGTGGTCATCTTCGGGGTCGGGGAGAAGGTCTGGAAGAAGTCAACTCCCTCTCGCTGACTGAAGCCTCGTGCAACGTAACGCGCCTTGAAGACAGGCGGAGAGCCCGGCGGCCGCTTCACCCTGAAAATCCACATGCCACTGACGATGTTCGCCCCAGGTGGGGGAACCTCGTCGACGTAGGTGCCAGTGGACTTCCAGGAAGCCATCTCTGTGTCCATGGCTGACTGCCACTGAGAGGAGTAGGGACCGGCCATCGCCTCTGCGTAAGAGCGTGGGGTCGGGATGTTTGGTGCATCCGGGTCTCCCTCAGGGGCAACAAGCATGGACACGAGATGGGGCAAAGCAGCGGCAAGGCAACTAAACTCCTCCTGTCTGTCCTCAAGAGCGTCTGTGCCAAGAGCACACTCACCCCCGACGGACGGAGGACAGACAGACTCAGACTCAGCAACAAGACTCGCAGCGTAGTCTAGACGACACGCAGCTGCAAAGTCGACAAGCTCAGTGACTAAGGCAGACGCAGCAGCGAACTCAAAGGAAGGGTCAGTGACAACTGTAGCCAGGAGACGTGTGACAGTAGGACTGGCAGCGCGAAGGGTGTCTGACTCCGGGTCAGCAAGAGCAGGAAGAGAGGACGCAGGAGGCGACGGGAGAGCGACACGCTGTGGAGCAGTGGACTGACGAAGCGCCATCTGGTGAGTGCCTGGGACAGCAGGAGGACGCTGACGCTGGACACGACTACCAGTGGTAGTAGCACGACCAGGCGACACTCGACGAGACGCAGGTGACACAGGACGTGACGCAGGCTCACGTCTCTCAGCAAGACCTCCAGTCGGACCAGTGTAAGGAGTAGGCACAGGGAGTGGGGAGGGAGGCGGTAACTGTGGCTGTGACTGGACAGACGGCGGACACTCTAAGGCGAGAGGAGGAGAAGGAGGAGGAGTCTGACCAAGAACCTGCTGAAGGAGCGGAACGAAGTACGGCCGTGGCCGTGCAGCAACTCCCGAACCAGTAGAGACACCAGCGGCAGGGTCCTCAGCACCAGCAGAAGCTCCACCATCCGGGTCCCCCACTCCAGCGGCAGCAGCAGCACCTCCAGCAGCACCAGCAGTACCTCCAGCAGCAGCAGCACCTCCAGCAGCAGGGTCCGCAGCGCCCACAGCAGCTCCAACGCCCGGGTCCTCAGTACGTGCAGCACCTCTAGCAGCACCGCCAGCAGCAGCAGCACCTCCAGCACCAGGGTCCGCAGCACCCGCAGCAGCGTCAACTCCGGGGACCCCAGCACCAGCAGCTCCACTCCGGAGACTGATGTGCCGAGCGTACCACTCTCGAAGCTGTGGGGAAGAGGGCGGCTCCCGCCGTGGTGGGGAAACACGAGTACCAACTCCAGTAGCACCACGAGCCCGAGACGTACCCTGCCGGAGGCTGCAGTACCGTGAGTACCACTCACGTAGCTGCTGCGAAGAGGGAGGTCCTCCAGGCGCCTCACAGTCAACTGCAACACCACCAGGCTCAGCACCCCCACACTCAGCAACGCCAGGCTCAGTACCCCCAGACCCAGCACCCCCAGGCTCAGCACCCCCAGTCTCAGCACCCCCAGACTCAGCACCCTGAGGCTCCACCCGCTCAGGCTCCGCACGCTCAGGCTCCGCACGCTCAGGCTCAGCACCTCTAGCAGGACGCGAGTCGACAGCTACCTCGGCAGGCTCAACCGGGTCTACCTGAGAGACACCTGAGGGAGCGGCACCCTGAGGGGGAAGGGGGTCTACCACTGCAGCACCTGGCGCGAGGAAGAGAGGCGGGGGAGGGAGCGGGGCAGTGCGGTAGGGGAAGAGGCGGTAGAAGGGCACGGACTTGTCAAAAGTAACGTCCTGAGAGGGGAAGACGCGGTGCGAGGCGGGGTGGTAAAACTGCCAGCCAGACGCATCCGGGACAAAGCCAAGAAAGACACAGGGAGCAGTGCGGGAGGAGAGCTTGTCCGCAGACGTGTTGCGAACAAAAGCTCGGGATCCCCAGACACGGAAGCGTGACGCATCGCCAACCTTCCCCGTCCACAGCAGTGTGGGCGAGGTCTCCGGAGCGGAGACACGGGGCCAGAGGTTGAGCTCATGCGCAGCGTACCGGACCGCAAACGGCCACAGAAAGTGGGGGGCAGCCGCGTGGACTAAGGAGGTACGAGCGACCTCCATGACCAAGCCAATGCGGCGCTCAGCAACCCCATTCTGCTGTGGAGAGGCCGGAAGCGTGAACGACTGGCGTATGCCGTGCTCGGCACAGTAGGCTGCCAAGAGGTCGGAGGAGAATTCGCCACCTCTGTTTGAGTGCAAGCGCAGGACAGGAAACTCCGAGCGAAAACGCTCTCGCAGCTGAAGACATGATCTGCTGATCCAAGGGATCAGGACATCAGGGACTTCACCCTTGGTGCGCAAGGGGAAGACCGTGGTGTAGCGCGAGTAGTCGTCAACGACGATCAAGAAGTACCTCTCCTGGCCCTGACCACGAACGCGGGCTGGGCCCCACACGTCCATGTGGAGCGTCTGCAAAGGAGCTGTCGTCGGGGGGAACGAGGAGGAGTGAGGGGCAGCACGCTGCCGCCCCTCGACACAGGGAAGACAAGCAGGAGCAAGGGAGGGTGGGAGGGGAGGGAGTACCCGAGGAAGACCAGAGACAAGGTACCGGGAGTGCATGCCCCGAAGGCGCTGCACTGACGGGTGACCAAATCGGTGGTGCCAGAGGACCGTCTTGTGCGCTAGAGAGCGACACGAGCAGGGGGCAGACAGCTGACCTGACGCAGACGCAGACGCAGACGCCGCTACCTGAGGGGACTCAGTGGTCAGTGTGTACAGGTCCGACCCCGGCTGCCGAGTGAAGGTAGCCAGGTGACGGCCCGTCCGAGCACACGTGCAGTGTGTCACACGCTCATAGGCAGGGGTGAACTGGTGAACACCCCCATCTTGAAGCGCACAACCCGCCACCAAGTTCGTAGAGAACGAGGGGAGGTGGAGACCTGACAGTGTGCCCGACGGGACAGCAGGACAAGGAAGGACAGTGGAGGAGGTCGCAATGACCGGACCCCCAGAGGGGTCAGCGAGCGAGACTGCGACTGGTCGAGCAAGGGGCTCAAGAGCAGTGCGGTCACGAAAGAAACAGCGCGAAGCGCCTGAGTCTAGAGTGAAGGTGTGAAGTGCCTCAGTGGACTCAGTAGTACCTGGGGTGGCGGACACACAAGCACCTAGAGCAGTAGCCTCACTAGCACCTGGGGCAGCAGACACGCAAGCACCTAGGGCTGCAGCCTCACTCGTGCGGATGCCTGGGTCAGGCGGAACACACAGGTACTGGTCCTCCTCTCCACTAATAGTCAATGCATACATGGCTTTGAGAATAACATCAAAATCAAGAGCATAGATATCGATATCCTTCTTGAGGAGATCAGCCCACTGAGGGAGCTCAGGAGCGTCAGAAAACTGAGCACGCCACGCGTCATCTAGGCAAGAGAAGCAGCGCTGCGCAGTGTGCGCCCTCCCGCACGTCTGTCCCTTGCGGCGACCAGTGCGGATGACGTACGTGCAGCTAAGGCTACCCCCCCCACCCCCGTGCTGTAAGTACCACTCACGAAGCTCCTGGGAGGACTGAGGGTGCTGCGCGCTCTGGCCAGTGCCAGAGCCTCCACGACCACCACCGCCGCCTCCACCACGACCACCACCGCCCCTGCCGCCTCCACGTCCACTGCCGCCACCACCACCGCCCCCACCCCGGCCACCGCCGCCGCCGCTGCCTCCACCACTCCCACCGCTGCCACTAGCCCCTCCAGCCCCGCCACCACCCCCACCGCCGCCACCACCCCCACCACCGCCTCCCCCGCCGTCACCCCCACCGCCCTTGCCTCCCCTGCCCTTGCCGCTGCGACGCCCGCTGGGAGCGGACGCAGAGCCGACCTGCTCAGCACCAAGGAGGTCGACAGCAGCAGCAGAGGCGACAGAGGGGAGCAGGGGGGAGGGGGAACACCCCTCGAAGAAAGGGGTGCGGGGGTCGCCACGAGAGGTACCTACAGCTACAATACTCTTCTCAGCTGCAAGTAGTTCCTTCTCTAGGGCGGTAATGGTGAGCTCAGTGGGGCAGCGAGCTAGGAAGTGGTCCCTGACTGTACGAAGAGTGTCAGGGAGGCGGGTGACTAGGTGGTAGAGAGTGAGCCAGAGCGGGGGAGGGTTGGAGGCAAGAAACTCAGCGGGCATGGCGGCACGGAAGCGGGCATCACTAGTGCGGAGGTGAGTGATGAGGTCAGCGACTGTCTGGAAGGCGGACAGGTCGGGGAACAGGTAGGGAAGCGAGAGGCGGCCTAGTGCAGCTGAGGCCGGGGAGGAGTAGCGCGCAACTACAGCAGTGTACAGGGCCTGCGCAGTCTGATGCTGGCTAAAGTGCTCGCGCTCGTCGACTGGCAGGGAGTTGCGAATAGCAAAGCGGGCGTGGGCATCGCGAGTCTGCCACTGTGAGCGAGCAGTAGCAGCAGCAGTAGTAGCAGGAGGAGGGACTGTGCCTAGTGCGTGATCGTACAGCGAGATATCCTCTCTGGCAGTGAGCTGGAGGAACAGGTGCAGATCATCGAGCCAGGTCTCAAACTTAATCGGGCGGCCCTCAGCATCAAACGAGAGAACTGGAGGGCTAGCCATAGCTGAAGTAGCAGTAGCAGAAGTAGCAGTAGCAGTAGCAGTAGCAGCAGCAGCAGCGGTAGTAGTAGCAGTAGCAGTAGTGGTGCTGCTGCTCAGGTAAGGAGGGCGCGGCCCGGCTAGGACGGCGCGGCTCGGCTAGGGCGGCGCGGCTCGGCTAGGGCGGCGCGGCTCGGCTGGGGCGGCGCGGCTCGGCTGGGTCGCGCGGTTCGGCTCGGGTCGCGCGGTGCAGCTGGGGTCGCGCTGTGCGGCTCGGCCGTAGAGGGGCGAGCGCGGGAGGGGCCGTTCGGGGGCCGGTCAGGGCTAGCGCGGGGCCATTTGGGGGCCGTAGGAGGCTAGCGCGGGGCCTTAAGGGGTCGTGGGAGGCTAGCGCGGGGCCTGAAGGGGCCGTGGGAGGCTAGCGCGGGGCCTTACGGGGCCGTGGGAGGTTAGCGCGGGGGCCGCACGGGGCCGTTCGAGGCTAGCGCGGGGCCAATCGGGGCCGTAGGAGGCTAGCGCGGGGCCGTAGGTGGGCCGTGGGAGGCTAACGCGGGGCTACACGGGGCCGTTCGGGGCTAGCGCGGGGCCATAGGGGGCCGTGAGAGGCTAGCGCGGGGCCGACGCGGGGCCTTAAGGGGCTAGCGCGGGGTCTTAAGACGGGGTCGTGAGAGGCCGTAAGAGGCGACGCGAGGGGCCGTGAGGGGCCTGAAGGGGCGACGCTAGGAACGAGGCGCACGAGGGCGCGAGGAAAAGGCGGCGCACGAGGGCGCGGCTAGCGGAAACGGTGGGCCCTAACGTTCCGGTCCTAGGTGGAACCTAGGCTCGTAATACCATGTCAGAATGAGAAACAGGAATGTTTGTGACTAGCAAGAACAACAGTACAAATATGAAACCCTAAACTGGTGTACCCCCTATGGTGTGACCCACTACAGCCTAGAACCACACAAACATATAATGTTTGACATGAAAGTGAGGCTGAAATGCAACGCGCTCAAATAGATAATGTGGGCTTGCATCCCCCACCAACGTCTCTCATTTTTACGGTACAATCGCTCAAGTTCAATTCCCACCCACCCTCCCCACCAGGCCCTTAGATATCAGCGTAAAACACGCTGATTACGCTGATTTTGTAGCTGTGATTTTCGTTTTCCCTGAAAATTCGGCATATGCTTCAATTTTGTTCTGAAATTTCAGTATAACCTACCTTGCCATACTGACCATTTTGCGTGTTGTTGTACAAGTAACACTGACGAATCAGTATAATGGCGTGAGTCACACTGAAATGGAGTTGACCGCGTGTGGGGGGGGGGGGGGGGGGAGGGGGTGATAAGGTACGCGTGTACAATCTGTATCTTGCGTTGATTTCTGAAACCCCACCAGGGCCTATTTTTGGATTTTGGGTACTCTGATTTCTAGAGTAGTTTTTTCCCAACTCTGAAATCTAGGGTTGTTCTTGCGCCTTACTCTGATTTGTCAGAGTAACCCTATACTTTCAAAAAAAAACCCAGGCACGTCAGAGTAATATTTTTCTCTACTCTGATGTTAGTTATGTTTGGTGTACCATGACCTTAATAAGTTTTTGTTACGCCTTTTGTACTTGCATTGTGTTTCATTTCCGCGTCGCCCACGTTTCCCCCCTCACTGCGATGTTTCAGAGTGAGGTGTTGGCGGCACCGATAATCTGACTAAGAGCGTGTCTGAAGTGAAATGTCGACGGATGTACAGTTTCGTCGGGGAATGCTGGCCAATCTCAACCCTTGGATTGAGCGTTCCGACCGTCAGGATTCCTCGACGTCCCTCAAAGTTTCGTCGGGAAACGTCGACGTTCACTTCAGATATAAAGAGAGAGGGGACTGGTTGGCATCGTGCGCTGGTTGGGAAAGTTGTCAAACTACGGTAGCCAATCAGCGCTCATATTGCCGCCAACACACGACAGAAATCAGGAGAATGATCTCGACGATTCGTGGAAAACCCGCTAAACGCAGGGGGAGGTGGGGAGGGGAGGGGGGCGAGGGAGGGGGGGCCGGCAGGTATTCCCTATATAGAGTAAATTCGGTCCCCGAAAAAAAAACCCAGAGGCCTCAGAGTAAACTACAGCATAACTCTGACAAATCAGAGAAATCTGAAGTCCCAAAAAAATTACATAGCGGGTACAAAGTTACTTTCAAAAATGACTCTGATTTTCAGAGAAACAGAGTAACTTACTATGAAAACGTGAGGCCTGAACCCCACCCACACACTTGGCATTTTTTTGCATGCGCTTCACAGATATCAGGTGCACGCCGAAGTGTTTAGCCTCGCTGGAACCAATCACAGCTGCTGCGATCAGAATTGATCGTGACCTAGGATCTCCTCAGGAAGGTTCGCACGCAGAGGAGTGGTGTTGGTGGGCCCTTGACCTCAATAGCAGAGTGAATGTAAATGCTTGAGATGATTAAGACATGCAAGTACAACGATATAAATAAGAGTACAGGGGAATATGAATCGACCTACCTAGCCATGTACTCTAAGGGGTACATTCCCTTATTCAAATACATTCCCAACTGTGCGGTGCGAACAGTTATGAAACTATTCCCGCCGAAACCATCCTGCCTGCAGCTGCCTGATGCTGTCCGCTGCGACGGTTCAGATGCGTCCCCAACTGTCTGACGCTTTGAGTCGTTTCCAACCGTCTGTCGCTTCGCGTTCATTTGCGATACTGCGTGCTTCCCTTCGGTGTGGTGAGGAGTGCACAGTAATATTCAAGTATTACTATTCGTAACACGCCCCTTCACTCCTGGCCGCAGCTCGACTTGACCTGCTTGACCACGCCGCTGAGTTCGCAGCAGTGCTGATACTGCTGGCGTGGCAGTCGCTTCGTGAGGAAGTCTGCTGCCATGTCACCGTTCGGGCAGTAGGTCAAGTTGACCTTGCCCTTGTCCACCTCATCCTTCACGAAGAAGTACCGCAGCGCAATATGCTTGGTGCGGTTGACGAAACCAGGTTTGTTCGCGATGCGAATCGCGCTCTAGTTGTCGCAGTGCAGGCGAAAGCTCGTTGAGGCCGGAATTTTTGCTTCCTGCAGCAGTTCCTGAAGGTAGAGACCTTCGCGAACAGCTGCTGTTGCTGCGATAAATTCAGCTTCCGCCGATGACAGGGCAACCAACTCCTGCTTCTGAGAGTTCCAGGAGATGGGGCCGCTGGGCTCGAGGCGGAAGAGGAACCTTGTCCTGGACCGTCGATTGTCAGGGTGAGCGGCGTGATCGGCATCTACGTAGCCGACGAGACTGAAGGATGTGGTTGGGATGGTGGAGTAACTGAGCCCGACATTGGGCGTGGAGATGAAGAATTGAAGGGCTTGCTGAAGATCTGAGAGATTCTCAGCCGTTGGTTTGCGTGAGTACTGAGCCAACTGGCTCGCAATGTAGGAGAGGTCGGGCCTGCAGGTAACGGATGCGAAAAGCAGGCATCCCAATTGCTGTTGGTAAGTGTGAAGCCCAACAGGGGACAGGGCTTTGCTGTCAGGCTTGTGGTTGGGTCCTGGAGTGCGGTAAGGGGTGGAGAGTGGTGCAGGCGCAATGTTGAAGCGCTTGCTGAGCTCCTCCGCATACTTCGCCGCTGAGAGGTGAATGGCTTCCGGCGAGTAGGTGATGTTGAGTCCGAGGAACTTCTTCACGTCATGATTGCAGGTGATGTCGACGCGCCCTGCGAGGCTTCTCTCAAACTGCTCGAGCAGTTCGTTGCTTGAGCCCGTGTAGAGAAGGTCGTCGACGTAGACCGTGAGGAGGATGTATTCGCCGCGGAAGTCGCGGCGATACATTCCGGGATCGTGAGGCAGCTGCTTGAACCCGATTTCAAGCAGTATGTTGTGCAGATACTGCTGCCAGAGTCTCGGTGCCTGTTTGATCCCATAAAGGGACTTGCGTAGCTGACAGACGCGTGGGTCTCCATCGCCGTAAGTGTGTGGCTGTTCCACGTGGATCACGGCGTCCACTAATGCGTACAGGAACGCATTCTTCACATCGATCTGCCGGAGTGGTAGGTGTCATGCGGCTGCGATGGCGAGGAGAATTCTGACGGACGTGTGACGGCTGACCGGTGCAAATGTCTGGTCAAAATCAATCCCGTGCCTTTGATCGTAGCCGCGTACCACCCAGCGTGCCTTGCATCGCTCAATCCTTCCGTTGGCTCCTGTCTTCACTCGGAAGACCCATTTGCCGGAGAGAATCCTTCTCCCCTTTACTGCTGCACGGTCGACGAGAACCCAGGTGTCGCGCGACTCGAGTGCCCGGATTTCCGCATCCATTGCTTCGCGCCACTCCTTGCTGTGTGGTCCAGAAAGGGCTTTGCGCGGATTTCGGGGCTCGATGACACGTGGCGCCTTCGAAGTTGCGGTGTGGAGCCCGAGCAGCTGCAGTCCTGAGATAGTGCTGTCGTGGCGACGCTGCGAGAAGACGTCGTCGTCATCGCTTTCTGGTTCAGGAGGCGCTGGTGGTGCTGTGCCTCTTCCGCTTCCGCCTGTTCCGCTTCCGCCTGCTGCGCCCATTACTCCTCCCGAGGAATCGTTGTCGTCGTCGTCGTCGCTGCGTCGTTCTTCCCACACGAACTCGCCCCTCGTGTCCTGCTCCAAGATTGCTGCAGCGGCTTCGTCTTCGGGCGTTGCGTAGCTGTGCCCATCGTTAGGGTAGACGCGGTTCACGTTCGTTTGTTTGTCGCGGCGGAACTGGTCGAGGAAGAGGCGCTCGTAGAAGATGACGTCGCGAGCATGAGCGATTTTCTGATTGAGGACGTCCAGCACGATCCACGCCTTGTACTCATGACTGTTGCCGAGATGGATCCCCCAACGAGCGCGGCTGGCGAATTTGCCGATGGTTGAGGTCGGCGGGCGGTATTGAACCATGCACCCCCATACGCGCAGCATGGAGGTATCCCCTTTGGTCCCGGTCCATTTGACGTGCCGGGACAGATTGCCGGTAATGGCGGTGGTCGAGAGTAGGTTGTGCACCCGTTTTGCGTGGTGCATCGCGTAGGTCCAGTAGATCGGCGGCGATTTCGACTGCTTCATCAGCGCGCGCACCTTCGTCATTAGCGTGCGGTTCGTCCGCTCAGCTACGCCCTGCTGCTGATGCACGTAGGGGAGAGAAATATGGTGCTCGATCCCCTTTTGCGTGAGGTAGGTTTGCATCTGGTTGCTCCTGAATTCTGCCGCGCCGTCATATTGCCAGATTTTCAACTTCTTCCCAGACTGTCGCTCTGCGTGTGCCAGCCAGAGGCGAAATAGCTCATAGGCTCTATCGCGTGACTCCACATTCACGACCCACACGTAGCGCGTTCCAGCGTCGATGAAGGCGAGCGTGTACATTTCGTCCTCGGTTCCGCAGTGCCCCACGTTCAGGAAATCGCTGTACGCCTTGTGTAGCTTAGGGTAGCGGTTCGTTCCAGGTTCGAGCAGCGGGAACGGTTGGTGGCTCAACGCAGCTTCGGGGCAGACGGTGCAAATGCGCGGATGTGTCGCGCCTCTCACTTCGGAGCCATCAGGGCGCAGGAGTGCGCCAGGAGCGAAGACGCCTGCGTCGATGCAGTTTTTCAGTGTCGCACGTGAAGGGTGTCCGAGGCGCTGGTGCCAGAGAGTATCGTCAGCGCGAAAGCCGGAGGTGCGTATGTAGCGTGCGCGTGCTTCCTCAGGGTCTTCGTCAGGTACAGGAGCAGGTTCTGCTGGTACTCCCTCTGCTTCTTCTTCTTCCAGCGCGGTGGTCAGCATCAGCGCCAGGAGCTTGGGGGAGGTTGGCGATGCGTCGCGTTTCCGGGTCTGGGGATCTCGAGCTTTTGTCCGCGATTCGTCTGCGGACAAGCTCTCCTCTCGTGCTGTTCCCTGCGTCTTCCTCGGCTTTGTTCCGGACGCGCCTGGTTGGCAGTTTTACCACGCCACCTCGCGCCGGGTCTTGCCCTCTCAGGACGTCACTTTTGACGAGTCTGTCCCCTACTACCGCCTCTTTCCCTACCGCACTGCCCCGCTCCCACCCCCGCCTCTCTTCCTCGCGCCAGGTGCTGCTGTCGTAGACCCCCTCCCCCCTCAGGGTGCCGCTCCCTCAGGTGTGTCTCAGGTAGACCCGGTCGAGCCTGTTGAGGTTGCTGTCGACTCTCGTCCTGCTGGGGGTGCTGAGCCTGGGGGTGCGGAGACTGGGGGTGCTGAGCCTGGGGGTGCTGACTCTGGGGGTGCTGAGCCTGGGGGTACGGACTCTGGGGGTGCTGAGCCTGGGGGTGCGGACACTGGGGGTACTGAGCCTGGGGGTGCTGAGCCTGGGGGTGCGGTGACTGGGGGTGCTGAGCCTTGCGGTGCTGGGCCTGAGGGTGCTACACCTGGACGCGACCTCTCCTCGGAGCAGTTGCGTGAGTGGTACTTACAGTACTTCAGCCTCCGGGGTGTTACCTCTGGGACCAGGCGCACTACAGGGACTGGGGCTGGTACTTCTCCTCCTAGTCGGGAGCTCCCCTCTCGTGAGCGGATCCGTGAGTGGTACGAGCGCCGTTGCACACTTCGGAGTGGTGCGCCTCGTCTCACGGACCCGGCTGCCCCTGGTGCTACGGACCCGGGCGTTGGAGCTGCTGCTGGTGCTGCGGACCCTGGCGTTGGAGCTGCTGCTGGTGCTGCGGACCCGAGGGTTGGAGGTGCTGCTGGTGCTGAGGACCCTGGAGCTGGTGCTGCTGCTGGTGCTGTGGAGTCGGGCGTTGGAGCTGCTGCTGGTGCTGCGGACCCTGGCGTTGGAGCTGCTGCTGGTGCTGCGGACCCGAGGGTTGGAGGTGTTGCTGGTGCTGAGGACCCGGGCGTTGGGGCCGAGGCTGGTGCTGCGGACCCTAGCGTCGGAGCTGCGACTGATGCTGTGGACCCTGGTGTCGGAGTCCCTGCTGGTGCTGAGGACCCGGGCGTTGGAGCTGCGGCAGGTGCTGTGGACCCTGGTGTTGGTGCCTCTGCTGGTTCTTGGTCTCTCGCCTCCTCCTGGTCCTCCTCCCTTAGCGTGTTCACAGCCTGTCCCGTCACAGTTACAGTTGCAGCCGGCCTCCCCACTACCTGCTCCTTCTCCTTACACTGGTCCTACTGGCGGTCTTACTGAGCGTCGTGAGTCTGCGTCTCGCCCTGCGTCGCCTGTCCGTCCTGCTCGCGCTAGTGCTCGTAGTTCGCGCCAGCGTCCTCCCCCTGCCCCTGGCACGCACCGGATGTCTCTACGTCCGTCTACTGCTCCTCTGCGTGCCCCTTTGCCTTCTCCTCCTGCGTCCTCTCTTCCTGCTCTTGCCGACCCTGAGTCGGACTCTCTTCATGCTGCCAGTCCTACTGTCACGCGTCTCCTTGCTACTGTTGTCACTGACCCTTCTTTCGAGTCTACTGCTGCGTCTGCTCTCGTTACTGAGCTCGTCGACTTTGCTGCTCGCTGTCGCTTAGACTACGCTGCTAGTCTTGTCGCTGAGTCTGAGTCTGTCTGTCCTCCGTCCGTCGGGGGTGAGTGTGCCCTTGGCACGGACATCCTTGAGGACAGGCAGGAGGAGTTCCAGTGTCTGGCAGCTGCTTCACCTCATCTCGTGTCCGTAGTGCTTACCCCTGAGGGAGACCCGGATGCACTTGACATCCCGACTCCGCGCTCTTACGTGGAGGCGATAGAGGGTCCCTACTCCTCTCAGTGGCAGGCAGCTATGGATGCAGAGATGGCTTCCTGGAAGTCCACAGGCACCTACGTTGACGCTGTCCCCCCTCCTGGGGCGAACATCGTCAGTGGCATGTGGATCTTCAGGGTGAAGCGGCCGCCGGGTTCTCCGCCTGTCTTCAAGGCGCGTTACGTGGCTCGTGGCTTCAGTCAGCGACAGGGAGTTGACTACTTTCAGACCTTCTCCCCCACCCCGAAGATGACCACTCTTCGGGTACTGCTGCACGTTGCTGCTCACCGGGACTACGAGCTGCACTCTCTCGAATTCAGCACAACTTTCCTGCAGGGCAGCCTGCACGAGGAGATCTGGCTGCGCCGCCCACCTGGCTTCACTGGGTCTTTCCCTCCTGGTACCCAGTGGAGTCTCCGGCGTCCAGTCTACGGTCTCCGCCAGGCGCCACGAGAGTGGCACGACACACTGAGGACTACGCTTGCGGCTCTTGGGTTTGCTCCGTCTACAGCCGACCCGTCGCTGTTTCTGCGCACCGACACCTCTCTGCCGCCGTTCTACATCCTTGTGTACGTCGACGACTTGGTCTTTGCCACAGCTGACACTACTGGATTCGCCTACGTGAAGTCCGAGCTGCAGAAGAGACACACGTGCACTGACCTGGGTGAACTGCGCAGCTACCTTGGCTTGCAGATCACCCGGGACAGAGCACGCCGCACCATTACCTTGACTCAGTCACACATGGTGCAGCAGGTCCTTCAGCGCTTCGGCTTCACATACTCCTCGCCTCAGGCCACTCCTCTGTCTACTCGCCACTCGCTCTCAGCTCTGCCTTCGGATGAGTCCGTAGAGTCGAGTGGCCCGTACCCAGAGCTTGTTGGCTGTCTCATGTACCTGATGACCTGCACACGACCTGACCTTGCATACCCTCTTAGCATTCTTGCACGCTATGTTGCTCCTGGGAGACACCGACCAGAGCACATGGCTG
Source organism: Closterium sp. NIES-65 (assembly GCA_948144175.1). NCBI lineage: Eukaryota > Viridiplantae > Streptophyta > Zygnematophyceae > Desmidiales > Closteriaceae > Closterium > Closterium sp. NIES-65. The sequence goes on along the minus strand of CANXME010002377.1, from coordinate 1,075,155 downwards.
CAGCGAAGAGGGTGTTGCGCTACTTGTGCAGTACGTCGGGCATGGGGCTAGTGCTTGGAGGGCGGAGTCCAGTGGTCCTCACTGGACACGCAGACGCTTCTTGGGCTGACGACCAGGCTACGCAGCGGTCGTCACAGGGTTACACCTTCAGCCTTGGTTCCGGCTCTGTTTCGTGGCGGGCTACTCGCTCGTCTTCTGTTCTTGGCTCCAGTTGTGAGGCTGAGATCTACGCAGGGGCCATGGCTGCTCAGGAGCTTCGCTGGCTCACCTACCTGCTGACCGACCTTGGAGAGCCGCCTCGTTCTCCTCCAGTCCTGTACGTCGACAACAAGGCCATGCTGGCCTTGTGTCGGGAGCAGAGAGTGGAGCACAGAACAAAGCACATTGCTCTCCGCTACTTTCTTGCTCGTCAGCTACAGCAGCGTGGTCAGTTGCGACTTGCGTACGTGGCCTCTAAGGCCAACACTGCTGATGTCTTCACCAAGGCCCTTCCGCCTTGTGATCATAAGCGCTGCTGTACCCAGCTGGGTCTTGTGTCTGTCTTGCCTCACTTGCTCTCCTCTTGACCCTCTTTGTACTGTTACATATATATATATATATATATATATATCACTGCTCTTGCTTGTTTAGTCTTATATATATATATCTGTACTCCTGCATGTGAACTGGCCTTGTGGCCTTGCACTTGTGCTTGGATTGTGTGGTGACGTTGTGATCCACCCTGAGCTTGCTTTGTTTTGCTTTACTTGACTGGTCTTGTGACCCCTAGTTCTCCCCCACTTCGCCTATGGGGGTGTGTCAAACATTATATATGTTGTTGTAGTTGTTTAGGCTACAGTGGGTTAGCCTATAGGGGGTACACATTCCTAGGTTTTGATACTTGTACTCATTTCACTCTTAGTTCATTCATTCTTGTTCAACAGAGATCTCTGTCACGAATCTCAGAGAGCGGAATGTTGGTCCCGGGGATCGTGCCAAGTACGAACGTCGGATCGCGTGGCTTAGGGGCAGGTCGGTAGACGGTGCGACGCGGGGTTGACGGCTCGTTGCCCTAGGTGATGGTGTCCGATGGATCGCGCCGCAGGGGGTTGTCAAGAGGAGGCGGTGCGAGTGGAACGTGATGCGGGGGACGGCCAAGAGGAACGGCTACAGGTGTTGCCTCAGTTTTCTCTCCCCCCTTTCGTTCTTCGCGGAAAGTACCCCAGCCGCTATTGTCGGCGCTAGTTGCGGCGCCCCATCCGCCGCTCGCGTTGGCCCAAGTTCCGCCGGTGTCTCCCCTGCCGCTATTTTCGGCGCTAGTTGCGGCGCCCCATCCTCCAGCGCTTCCCCACCCCCCTTCATTGGAGGCACTTTCTTCAGCCTCGGTTCCCCAAGTGGCGCAAGCGAAGGTTCCACGTGCTTCTGCGAGGCTTAGCTGGCGAAGCTCCTCAGCTTCGCGGCGCGCCAATTCTTCCTCTTGCTCCGCGGTGAGTATCTTCGATGAGTCGCGTCGATGAGAGTAGATGGCCAAAAACCTCTCGTAGGTGTAGGGTCGCGGCTCGCCATGGGCATCAAAGGTGCCGACGCCGGTTCCGCGCAGCATGCCTTGAAGGTGCTGTGAGGGGGGACCGATGAGGGGATGTGCCGAAGATGCCGTGGGTGGTAACTTCAAGCTCGAGCTGCGTCATCCCTTCCTCTGGGGGCGCGTGGCGCTCTGCTTCAGTGATGGCGGCGAGTCCGCGGCCGGCAATCACGCTTGTTGATGTCGTCAGCGTGTGACAATCCCTGCAGATGCCATCTGGGTCGGGGTTGTGCAACGCCGTTTCGCGTGGGTGGGGGTGATGCGGCACCCACGGTCTGCCGTCAGGGTGCTTCCAATCTCTGCGGTGGATGTGCTCGAAGCGCAGTGGCACGAGATCAATCAATTCGTGCGAGTCGCCGCTGCAGTCGGGAATGTCGAAATCTAGGACATACACTCCATTTTCGGAGTGCGCTCGTCCGATCTGCCTGCGGGGAAATGTGCTTGATTCGTAGTGCAGCAGGATGTCTCATGTCTCGCGATCCGAGCTGAGGTCGACGCCGCAGTCCATGAGCTGTGCGGCGGACAGGAGGTTGAAGCGCAGGTTCCAGACGATCAGCACATCGTTAAGCGTGATGTGCGTGCGGCTTCCACGTGCTTTGAGCACGACGATGCCTTGTGCGCTTGCGCGCAGGCGTGTGTTGTTCGCCACAGTGACGTAAGTTACTGTAGGGGTGGGGACGGGGTTGGATATGTAACGCTCGGAGCCCACCATATGCTGGCCGCAGCAGCTGTCCAGGTACCAGGTGTTGTAGCGCTTGTTATCGTCACGTGCGAGCAGCGCCAATCGCGGTGTGACGATGTGCGGAGTGTCGAACTTCAGAAATTGCTCGCGCGAGAGCCAATCAGGTGGCGCCACCCGCATGTCTGGTATGTGCGGGGGACTTTCAAGCAGCGGGACTGGGAGGTTCCAGTCCTGGTCGTCGTCGTCGTTGTAGTCGCGGCGCGGGTTGAACGGGTTGTTGTTGGTGAACGTGCCGATGGGGTGCGGTGCTGGCTCAGGTGAGGGTGAGCGAGCACGGCGACGATGTGACTCGCCTGTCATGGCCATGTTGTCAAACTCATATCATATAGCTTGTCTAGGCTATAGTGGGGTAGACACTATGGGGTACAGTTTCCTAGGGTTTCCTACTTGTACCCAACCTTGTGCTAGTTCATTCATTTCTCATTCTTCACATGGTATAGAGCAGGTTCCCTCGTGGGAACGCTTCTTAGGGCCCACCACCTAACTCGACCCTTTTTTTTCTGCCCAAGGCGTGCCCCGTAGGTCGCCCTCACATTGCGCCCTCCTAGAGGCCCCTCGCGACACCCTTAGCGGCCCCATTGCCGTCCTTAGCGACCCCGTCGCCGCCCCTCTAGGCCCCTCGCGGCCCCTTCACGGCCCCGTCGCCGCCGCTCTAGGCCCCGTCGCCGCCGCTCTAGGCCCCTCGCGGCCCCTTAACCGCCCCGTCGCTACCGCTCTAGGCCTGGTCGTCGTCCCTACAGGCCCCCTCACGGCCCCTTCACAGCCCCATCGCCGCCCCTAGCGGCCCCGTCGCCGCCCCTCTAGGCCCCTCGCGGCCCCTTCGCGGCCCCGTCGCCGCCATTTGCGGCCCCGTCGCCGCCCCTTCTAGGCCCCTTACGGCCCCTTCGCGGCCTCGTCGCCCCCCCTAGCGGCCCCGTCGCCGCCCCCCCTTCGCGGCCACCTCGCCGCCCTTAGCGGCCCCGTCGCCGCCCCTAGCGGCCCCATCGCCGCCTCTACCGGCCCCGTCGCCGCCTCTACCGGCCCTGTCGCCGCCTCTACCGGCCCCGTCGCCGCCTCTACCGGCCCCTTCACCGCTGAGCCGCCCAGCAGCTGAGCAGCTGAACCACCCAGCAGCCGAGCCGCCCAGCAGCCGAGCCGCCCAACAGCCGAGCCGCCGAGCCGCCCAGCAGCCGAGCCGCCGAGCCGCCCAGCAACCGAGCCGCCGAGCCGCCCAGCAGCCGGGCCGCCCAACAGCCGAGCCGCCGAGCAGCCGAGCCGCCGAGCCGCCGAGCCGCCCAGCAACCGAGCTGCCGAGCCGCCCAGCAACCGAGCCGCCGAGCCGCCCAGCAGCCGAGCCGCCGAGCCGCCCTGCCGTCGAGCCACTACTGTTCCTACCGGCGCGCCCCGGCCCTACTTACTCGGACTGGTGAGCTCCCTCCCTGCTAGGCCACTACGGTCATGGCTACCCCCAGTGTCCTTACCTTTGATGCTAAGGGTCGTGCTGTTGACTTTGAGGTCTGGGTCGATGACCTCCAGCTGTTCCTACAGTGCAATAGGGCAGACGGACTCTCCCTGTTCGATCTCACCTCTGGTGCCTCTACTGCCCCGCCTTCTACTGCTGACAGCACTGTTCGCTCACAGTGGGCCACACGCGATGCTGCTGCCCGCCTTGCTGTGCGTCCCCACTTACCGACCACAGAGCGTGCGCACTTTAGCCAGTACAAGAGTGCTAAGACCTTGTACGACGCTATAGTTGCACGCTACTCCTCCCCTGCCACTAATGCGCTTAGTCGCCTCATGCTGCCGTACCTGTTCCCTGACCTTGCTGCCCTTCCCACAGTCGCTGACCTCATTACGCACCTTCGCACTAGTTGTCAGAATGCTATAATTGTCTAGCCTGCAGTGGGGTACTCTATAGCGAGTACAACCCAATTAGGGTTTCTTATATGTATGCCAACTGCTGCTAGTGCAACCCTCTCTTCTTCATTCCTCATTTTCTTTACATGCTATCAGAGCATCTACGCTCCTGGCCTGTGGGCCCACCTAACTGCTTCCGCTGCTACTCTGTGTTCTGCACGCCCCGTGGCATGCCCCTCGCGCGACCCTTAGCGGCCCCGTCGCCACCCCTCGCGGCCCCGTCGCCGCCCTTCTCGGCCCCTCGCGGCCCCTTCGCGGCCCCGTTGCCGCCCTTCCAGGCCCCTCGCGGCCCCTTCGCGGCCCTGTCGCCGCCCCTAACGGCCCCGTCGCCGACCTCTCAGGCCCCTTGCGGCCCCTTTGCGGCCCCGTCGCCGCCCCCAGCGGCCCGTCGCCGCCCTTCCAGGCCCCTCGCGGCCCCTTCGCGGCCCCGTCGCCGCCCCTAACGGCCCCGTCCCCGCCCCTATCGGCCCCGTCGCCGCCTCCAGCGGCCCCGTCGCCGCCCCTTGCGGCCCCGTCGCCGCCCCTAACGGCCCTACGCCGCCCCTATCGGCCCCGTCGCCGCCTCCAGCGGCCCCGTCGCCGCCCCTTGCGGCCCCGTCGCCGCCCCCTTTCGGCCCTGCCTCGACCCTGCCCCGGCCCCGCCCCGGCCATACTCCGTCGCCAGTCGCGGCGCACCGGGGGCACGTGCACCGCCCCAGCCCCCCAGGGAGCCGCGACGGGCGACGGGAGGGGCAACCTGGGGGGGGGGGGGCGAGCGTCGCCCCTTCTGCCGCCTGTTTTGGCGCCCTGGGAGGCCACTGTCAAATTATAATATTGTGTAGGCTATAGTGGGGTAGCCCATATGGGGTACAGATTTCTAGGGTTGCATATTTGTATCACTTCCATTCATTAGTCATTCATTCTCGTTCTACTTTTCTCATGGTATCGAGCAGGTTCCCCCTTAGGAACTGTGCCTAGGGCCCACCACATCGAGTTTCAAAAATTTTTCTCTCCTGCCCGAAGCGCGCTCCGCCCGAGACGCGCTCCGGGCTCTCACCTCGCCGAGCCGCCCTAGCGCCCCCCCCCCTATGCCCTAGCGGCCCCTTCCCCTAGCGGCCTCGCCGCCCTTCGTTTCGGCCCCGCCGCCCTTTCGTGCGGCCCCGCCGCCCGTCACAGCGACCCCGTCGCCCCGCATCGCGGCCCCGCCGCCCGTCTCCACGGCCTCGCCGCCCGTCGCCGCGGCCCCGCCCCTACTCAGCAGCCCCGCCGCCCTTCTCCTCAGCGGCCCCGCCGCCCTACTCAGCGGCCACGCCGCCCTTCTCCTCAGCGACCCCGCCGCCCTACTCAGCGGCCCCGCCGCCCTTCTCCTCAACGGCCCCGCCGCCCTACTCAGCGGCCCCGCCGCCCTTCCCCTCAGCGGCCCTGCCGCCCTACTCAGCGGCCCCGCCGCCCTACTCAGCGGCCCCGCCGCCCTTCTCCTCAGCGGCCCCGCCGCCCTACTCAACGGCCCCGCCGCCCTTCTCCTCAGCGGCCCCGCCGCCCTACTCAACGGCCCCGCCGCCCTTCTCCTCAGTGGCCCCGCCGCCCTACTCAGCGGCCCCGCCGCCCTTCTCCTCAGCGGCCCCGCCGCCCTTCTCCTCAGCGGCCCCGCCGCCCTACTCAGCGGCCCCGCCGCCCTTCTCCTCAGCGGCCCCGCCGCCCTGCCCAACGGCCCCGCCGCCCTACTCAGCGGCCCCGCCACCCTTCCGCAGCGGCCTCGCCGCCCTTCTCAGCGGCCAAGCCGCCCCTCGCACCAGCGGCCCTGCCGCCCTACACCGCCCGCGCCGCCCGAGCCGCCCGAGCCGCCCGACCAGCCCGAGCTGCCCGAGCCGCCCGAGCCGCCCGAGCCACCCGAGCCGCCTGAGCCGCCCGAGCCGCCTGAGGAGCCGAGCCGCTGATGCCACGGAGCCGCAGTTGCTGCAGTGCCGTCCGAGCAGCCGTGTTGCCGTGCTGCTGTACCGGTGAGCTGCCCGACCCGCCTTGCTTGGTGAGAGCAGCGCTTCTGTCACTGCACTGCCCCTGTCCTACAGTTGGTACTGCTAGTCCACTGTTGTCATGGCTACCCCCAGTGTTCTCGCTTTTGACGCTGAGGGTCGAGCCATTGACTTTGAGGTTTGGGTGGATGACCTGCAGCTTTTCCTACAGTGCAATAGGGCAGACGGTCTTTCCCTCTTTGACCTCACCTCTGGTGCTTCCCCTGCCCCTGCTGCCGATGCCGACGCCACTGTTCGCTCCCAGTGGGCCACTCGCGATGCTGCTGCACGTCTTGCTGTGCGTCGCCACCTGCCTACCACTGAGCGCGCGCACTTTAGCCAGTACAAGAGTGCTCAGACCTTGTACGACGCTGTCGTTGCACGCTACTCCTCCCCTGCCACTGCTGCACTGAGCCGCCTCATGCTACCGTACCTCTTTCCTGACCTTGCTGCCTTTCCCATAGTCGCTGACCTCATTACGCACCTCCGCACTAGTGACAATCGCTACCGCGCCGCGCTTCCTGCTGAGTTCTGCGCCAAGAACCCCCCCCCCCATGTACATCACTCTCTATTATATAGGCACCCACCTCCCTGACCCCCTTCGTGTAGTCAGGGACCACTTCCTCTCAGTCTGTCCCACCACTCTCACTGTTGACCTCCTAGAGAAGGCCCTCCTAGCGGCGGAGAAGAGCATAGTCGCTGTAGGAGCCTCTCGTGGTGACCCTCGCACCCCCATCTTTGAGGGGTGTTCCCCTTCCCCCCTGTTGCCCTCTGTCGCCTCTGCTGCTGCGGCCGACCTCGTTGGTCTTGAGTCGGTCGGTGCGGCGTCTGCCCCTAGCGGGAGACGCCGCTCTGGCAAGGGCAAGGGGGGCAAGGGCGCGGGTGGGGCTAGCGGGGGTGGTGGGGGTGGCGGTGGAGGTGGCGGGGGGAGTGGGGGTGGCGGTGGGGGTGGTGGCGGGGGTGGAGGTGGTGGTGGCAGCGGCGGAGGCGGAGGCGGCGGTTGCGGTAGCGGTGGGAGCGGAGGCGGCGGTGGCGGCGGAGGTGGAGGCGGCGGTGGTGGAGGAGGTGGAGCTGGTCGGGGTGGTTCTTCTCAGCGGAGCGGCTCCAGGAGTGGTCACCGCCAGTAGCACCAGCAGCAGCAGCGTTCTTGGGACATCCCCCCTCCTCAGCAGCTCCGTGAGTGGTACACGCAACGTCAGCGTGGTGGGGGTTTTGGCCCGTGCACCTACGTCCTTCGCTCCGGCGACCGCGCGGGTGAGCAGTGTGGGGGTGCTCACCCCACCCAGCGCTGCTTTGGCCACCTGACGGACGCTTGGCGTCAGCAGTTCCCGGAGGCTAGTGAGATCCCCCGCTAGGGAGAGCTGTCTAGGGCAGGCGTAGCTATCTTTGATCTTGACTTTGATGCTATCCTTGCTGCCATGTATGCTGTGACTATTAGTGATGAGGGTGACTGTTACCGGTGTTTCCCGCCCGACCCGGGCATTGGTACTGCTGCTCTAGGTGCTGGTGAGGCTGCTGATCTAGGTGCCAGTGCGTCCGCGCCCTCAGGTGCTGGTGAGTCTGCGCTCTCAGGTACCACGTCGGCTTCGGCCTCCCTCACCTTCACACTTGACTCAAGGGCTTCTCGCTCCTTCTTTCGAGACCGCACCACACTCACGCCGCTTGGTCGGCCAGTTGCAGTCTCCCTGGCAGACCCCTCTGGGGGTCCTGTCCTCTCTCACTTCTCCACTGTCCTCCCGTGTCCGGCTGCCCCCTCTAGCACCTTGTCTGGTCTTTACCTCCCCTCGTTCTCTATGAACTTGGTGAGTGGTGCTGACCTGCAGGATACGGGGGTTCACCAGTTTACTCCTGCGAGTCAGCGGGTGACCCACTGCACGGACGCTCGGACAGGCCGACACCTGGCCACGTTTACACGTCGGCCGGGGTCGAGCCTGTACACACTGACCACTGCGTCTCCTCCAGTCACTGCGTCTCGTAGGGTAGCTGCGTTGGGTCAGGTGTTTGCTGCAGCGTCCAGGTCTGGTCCTGAGTCTGCCCCCTGCTCGTGTCGCCTCCTGTCTCACGAGACTCTCCTGTGGCAACACCGTCTTGGTCACCCCTCCCTGCCTCGTCTCCGAGGCATGGCTTCCCGTGTCCTTGTCTCTGGTCTCCCCCGGTCCCTCCCTCCCCTTCCTCCAGGGCCTGGTCCTTCCTGTGTCCCCTGTGTCGAGGGGCGGCTCCGAGCTGCTCCTCACTCCTCTCAGTTTCCCCCGACAGAGGCCCCGCTGCAGACGCTTCACATGGACGTGTGGGGCCCGGCCCGCATCCGTGGACAGGGTCACGAGCGCTACTTCCTGCTGGTGGTTGACAACTACTCGCGTTACACCACAGTCTTCCCCTTGCGCAGCAAGGGTGATGTCGCTGAGGTGTTGATCGACTGGATCCGCGCAGCTCGTCTCCAGCTCAGGAGGAGCTTCGGCTCGGACTTTCCTGTTCTGCGTCTGCACTCTGACCGAGGCGGAGAGTTCTCCTCTGGCCTTCTGCGAGCCTACTGTCGTGCGAGAGGCATCCGCCAGACCTTTACGCTTCCGGACTCTCCACAGCAAAATGGGATTGCTGAGCGCCGCATTGGCATGGTCATGGACGTCGCTCGTACGTCCATGATGCATGCGGCTGCCCCCCATTTTCTGTGGCCGTTTGCGGTTCGGTACGCGGCGCATCAGATCAACCTTCACCCTAGGGTCTCCAGGCCGGAGACCTCCCCAGCCTTGCTGTGGACGGGGAAGGTCGGCGATGCGTCTGCGTTCCGTGTCTGGGGATCTCGGGCGTTTGTCCACGACTTGTCTACGGACAAGTTGTCCCCTCGTACTGCTCCCTGTGTCTTCCTTGGCTTCCCCCCTGACGCCCCTGGGTGGCAGTTCTACCACCCCACCTCTCGTCGTGTTCTGTCCTCCCAGGACGTCACGTTCAACGAGTCAGTACCCTACTACCGCCTCTTCCCCTAACGCACTCCTTCCCTCCCCCCGCCACCGCACTTCCTTGTGCCAGGTCCCCCCCCCGGTAGACCCCCTCCCCCCTCAGGGTCCTGCCCCTTCAAGTGTGTCCCAGGTAGATGCAGTCGAGCCGGTCGAGGTTGCTGGTGACTCTGGTACTGCTGCGGGTGCTGAGCCTGGGGGTGCTGACTCTGGGGGTGCTGCGACTGGGGGTGCTGAGCCTGGGGGTGCTCAGCCTGGGGGTGCTACAACTGGGGGTGCTGAGCCTGGGGGTCCTTCGCCTGAGGGTGCTGCGTCTGGAGCTGCTGAGCCTAGGGGTGCTGAGTCTAGAGCTCCTGAGCCTGGGGGTGCGGAGCCCGCGGCCGCTGGACCTGCTCGTGTGGCGTCTGGTGGTGCTGGGCCTGGTGGTTCTCCGGGTGCTTCGTCTCGGCGGGAGCCACTCTCTCCACAGGAGCTGCGCGAGTGGTTTGCCCGGCGCTGGAGGCGTACTACTGGAGCTGGTGCTTCTTCGGCTGCTGAGGGTGCTGGTGCCGCCGGTCTCGGAGGTGCTAGTCCTGCGAGTACTACAGGAGTCGGAGCTGCTGAGGGTGTTGGCGCTGAGGCTACTGCTGTCAGTCCTGGCGGCGGTCCTGCTGCGGGTGCTGCTGGTGCTGCTGGATGTGCTGGAGCTGGAGGTGCTGTTGACGCTGGTGCTGCCGCTGGGGGTGCTGGTGCTGTCCCTGCTATGTCTGGAGTCGCCGCGCGGCCTCAGCCGTACTTTGTTCCGCTCCTTCAGCAGGTTCTTGGTCTTCCTTCTCCCTTAGAGTGTCCACCGCCTGTCCAGTCGCAGTCACAGTTACCGCCGGCCTCCGCACTGCCTTCTCCTTCTCCATACACTGGTCCTACTGGAGGCCTTGCTGAGCGTCGTGACCCTGCGTCTCGTCCTGCGTCGCCTGTTCGTGCTGCTCGCACTAGTGGTCGCAGTTCGCGTCAGCGTCCTCCTCCTGTCCCTGGCACGCACCGGATGTCTCTGCGTCCGTCCACTGCTCCTCTGCGTGCCCCTTTGCCCTCTCCTCCTGAGTCCTCTCTTCCTGCGCTTGCCGACCCTGAGTCGGACTCTCTTCGTGCTGCCAGTCCTACTGTCACGCGTCTCCTTGCTACTGTCGTCACTGACCCCTCCTTTGAGTCCACTGCTGCGTCTGCTCTTGTTGCTGAGCTCGTCGACTTTGCTGCTCGCTGTCGTCTAGACTACGCTGCTAGTCTTGTTGCTGAGTCTGCGTCTGTCTGTCCTCCGTCCGTCGGGGGTGAGTGTGCTCTTGGCACGGACGTCCTTGAGGACAGGCAGGAGGAGTTCCAGTGTCTGGCTGCTGCTTCACCTCATCTCGCGTCCGTACTGCTTACCCCTGAGGGAGACCCGGATGCACTAGACATCCCGACTCCGCGCTCTTACGCGGAGGCCGTAGAGGGTCCCTACTCCTCTCAGTGGCAGGCAGCTATGGATGCAGAGTTGGCTTCCTGGAAGTCCACAGGCACCTACGTTGACGCGGTTCCCCCTCCTGGGCGAACATCGTCAGTGGCATGTGGATCTTCAGGGTGAAGCGGCCGCCGGGCTCTCCACCTGTCTTCAAGGCGCGGTACGTGGCTCGTGGCTTCAGTCAGCGGCAGGGAGTTGACTACTTTCAGACCTTATCTCCCACCCCGAAGATGACCACTCTTCGGGTGCTGCTACACGTAGCCGCTCAGCGCGACTACGAGCTTCACTCTCTTGACTTCAGCACAGCTTTCCTGGAGGGTAGCCTGCACGAGGAGATCTGGTTGCGCCGTCCACCTGGCTTCACTGGGACTTTCCCTCCTGGCACCCAGTGGAGCCTCCGATGGCCAGTCTACGGTCTCCGCCAGGCACCGCGCAAGTGGCACGACACACTAAGGACTACACTTGCGGCTCTTGGGTTTGCTCCCTCTACTGCTGACCCGTCGCTGTTTCTGCGCAACGACACCTCTCTGCCGCCGTTCTACATCCTCGTGTACGTCGACGACTTGGTCTTTGCCACAGCTGACACTGCTGGACTCGCCCACGTGAAGTCCGAGCTGCAGAAGAGACACACGTGCACAGACCTGGGTGAACTGCGCAGCTACCTTGGCTTGCAGATCACCCGGGACAGAGCACGCCGCACCATTACCCTGACTCAGTCACACATGGTGCAGCAGGTCCTTCAGCGCTTCGGCTTCACGTACTCCTCGCCTCAGGCCACTCCTCAGTCTACTCGCCACTCGCTCTCAGCTCTGCCTTCGGATGAGTCCGTAGAGTCGAGTGGCCCGTACCCAGAGCTTGTTGGCTGCCTCATATACCTGATGACCTGCACACGACCTGACCTTGCATACCCTCTTAGCATTCTTGCACGCTATGTTGCTCCTAGGAGACACAGACCAGAGCACATGGCTGCAGCGAAGAGGGTGTTGCGCTACTTGTGCAGTACGTCGGGCATGGGGCTAGTGCTTGGAGGGCGGAGTCCAGTGGTCCTCACTGGGCACGCGGACGCTTCTTGGGCAGACGACCAGGCTACGGAGCGGTCGTCACAGGGTTACACCTTCAGCCTTGGTTCCGGTTCTGTTTCGTGGCGGGCTACTCGCTCGTCTTCTATTCTCGGCTCCAGTTGTGAGGCTGAGATCTACGCCGGGGCCATGGCTGCACAGGAGCTTCGCTGGCTTACCTACCTGCTGACTGACCTCGGAGAGCCGCCTCGTTCTCCTCCGGTGCTGTACGTAGACAACAAGGCCATGCTAGCCTTGTGTCGGGAGCAGCGCCTGGAGCACAGAACGAAGCACATTGCTCTCCGCTACTTTCTTGCTCGTGAGTTGCAGCAGCGTGGTCAGTTGCGACTAGCGTACGTGGCCTCTGAGGCCAACACTGCTGATGTTTTCACCAAGGCACTTGCGCCTTGTGATCATCAGCGCTTCTGCACTCAGCTGGGTCTTGTGCCTGTCTTTCCTCACTTGCTCACCCCTTGACCTTGCTTGTACTCTTACATATATATATACCTGCTCTTGCTTGTTTAGCCTTATATATATATGTGTACTCCTGCATGTGAACTGGCCTTGTGGCCTTGACCTTGTGCTCGGACTGTGTGGTGACGTTGTGATCCACCCTGAGCTTTGTCTGCTTTGCTAGACTGGTCTTGTGACCCCTTGTTCTCCCCCACTTTACCTATGGGGGTGTATCAAATTATAATATTGTGTAGGCTATAGTGGGGTAGCCCATATGGGGTACAGATTTCTAGGGTTGCATATTTGTATCACTTCCATTCCTTATTCATTCTCGTTCTACTTTTCTCAGCCGCGCCTCGGCCCCCCCTCCCCCCCACTCCCCCCCCAGTAACCTCCCTACCCACCATCCCGCCCTGCCCTGTGTTAGGGTCTGGGGGTGGCGAGTAGGGGGTGGCGGGTGTGTGGTCTCCCCTGCTCCTCCTCCTCCTCTTTCTCCCATTGCTGCAGCTGCCGCTGAGGGGAGTGGGTGTGTGGGAGTCGACGGGGTGGTGCTAGGGGGTGGGGTGTGAGTGAACCTAGGGTGCAGCAAGGGGTGTGTGAAAGGGGGGTGCTGTGGGAGTGGAACTAGGGTTTGAGCAGGGGGTGTGTGTCGAGGGGTGTGGGGCAGCTGGATGAGGTTGTGTGAAGGTAGCTGTTGTGTCGCCTGCAGCGCGCGTAGTATGTCGCCCTTGCTTCGGTAGCCAGTGAGCCTGTTGCACCAGTCGCCAGTGGGTCCGTTGCTCCTGCCGCTCGTCTATAGGCGCGGAGCCAGTTACTCCAGTAGTCCGTCGCCCTTGCTTCGGTAGCCACTGAGTCAGCCGCTCCTGTGCCCGTGCCTCTGCAGCTTCAGTCGTTGCCTCCCATCTTCTCTCCCTCCACAGTTCCTCCTCCTCCTCACTTGCCCACTGTGATTAACTCTAGCTTTGCTCGCTATTGTGAACTCCTGCTCTATGCCTGCTTGCTCATTGTGCTGATTACACCCCACTTTGGCTATGGGGGTGTGTCAGAATGTTATAATTGTCTAGCCTGCAGTGGGGTACTCTATAGCGAGTACAACCCAATTAGGGTTTCCTATATGTATGCCAACTGCTGCTAGTGCAACCCTCTCTTCTTCATTCCTCATTTTCTTTACACTAGTGACACTCGCTACCGCGCTGCGCTTCCTGCTGAGTTCTGTGCCAAGAACCCCCCCCCCATGTACATCACCCTCTACTACATAGTCACCCGGCTCCCTGACTCCCTTCGCTTAGTCAGGGACCACTTCCTCTCAATTTGCCCCACCACACTCACTGTTGACCTCCTCGAGGAGCGCCTCCTAGCAGCAGAGAAGAGCATAGTCGCTGTAGGAGCCTCTCGTGGTGACCCTCGCACCCCCGTCTTTGAGGGGTGTTCCCCCTCCCCCCTCTTGCCCTCTATTGCTTCTGCTGCTACGGCCGACCTTGTTGGTTTCGAGTCGGTTGGCGCTGCGTCTGCCCCTAGCGGGAGACGCCGCACCGGCAAGAGCAAGGGGGGCAAGGGCGCTGGAGGGGCTGGCGGGGGCGGTGGAGGTGGTGGTGGAGGCAGTGGAGGGGGTGGGGGTGGTGGTGGGAGTGGTGGTGGGGGTGGAGGTGTCGGTGGGAGCAGTGGAGGCGGAGGAGGCGGCGGCGGTGGCGGAGGGAGCGGAGGCGGCGGAGGTGGCGGAGGCGGCGGAGGTGGCGGAGGCGGCGGAGGTGGCGGAGGCGGCGGCGGCAGCGGTGGAGCTGGTCGCGGCTCTGCGCAGAGGAGTGGGTCTGGTGGTGGTCCGCGCCAGCAGCGTAGTGCAGTCGTGAGACTCTGTCCCCTCAGCAGCTTCGTGAGTGGTACGCTGCGCGTCAGCGCGGTGGGGGTACTGGTCCCTACACCTACGTCCTCCGTACCGGCAACCGGGCTGGTGAGCAGTGCATGGGCCCGCACTCCACCCAGCGCTGCTTCAGCCGCCTGACGGACGCGTGGCGTCACCAGTTCCCTGAGGCGTCAGAGATCCCTCGCTGGGGAGAGCTGTCTAGGGCGGGGGTTGCTATCTTTGATCTTCATTATGATGCTATTCTTGCTGCCATGTATGCTGTGTCTGATAGTATTGAGGGTGACTGTTACGTGTGTGTTCCGCCTGACCCGGGCATTGAGGTTGCTGCTCTAGGTGCTGGTGAGGCTGCTGCTCTAGGTGCTAGTGCTTCTGCTGCTCGAGGTACTGGTGAGTCTGCTCTCTCAGGTACTACGTCGGCTCAGGCCTTACACACCTTCACCCTTGACTTGGGTGCTTCCCGCTCCTTCTTTCGAGACCGCACCACACTTACGCCGCTTAGTCGGCCGGTTGCAGTCTCCCTGGCGGACCCCTCTGGGGGTCCTGTCCTTGCTAGCTTCTCCATTGTCTTACCGTGCCCGGCAGCCCCCTCTGGCACCCTGTCAGGTCTCTACCTCCCCTCGTTCTCTACGAACTTGGTGAGTGGAGCTGATCTACAGGATAGGGGGGTTGACCAGTTCACTCCTGCGAGTCAGCGGGTGACCCACTGCACGTGTGCTCGGACAGGCCGACACTTGGCCACGTTCACCCGTCGGCCGGGGTCGAGCCTGTACACACTTACTACTGAGTCTCCTCCGGCTCCTGAGTCTGGTCAGGTAGCTGCGTCGAGTCAGGTGTTTGCTGCAGCATCCAGGTCTGGTCCTAAGTCTGCTCCCTGCTCGTGTCGTCTCCTGTCCCACCAGACTCTCCTTTGGCACCACCGCCTTGGTCACCCCTCCTTGCCTCGTCTCTGAGGCATGGCCTCCCGTGTCCTTGTCTCTGGTCTCCCCCGGTCTCTCCCTCCCCTACCTCCGGGGCCTGCCCCTACCTGCATCCCCTGCGTCGAGGGGCGACAGCGCGCCGCCCCTCACTCCTCCGCGTTTCCTCCGACAGAGGCTCCGCTGCAGACTCTTCACATGGAC
The DNA here is from genome assembly GCA_948144175.1 of Closterium sp. NIES-65. Lineage (NCBI taxonomy): Eukaryota > Viridiplantae > Streptophyta > Zygnematophyceae > Desmidiales > Closteriaceae > Closterium > Closterium sp. NIES-65. The sequence goes on along the minus strand of CANXME010002377.1, from coordinate 1,060,050 downwards.
GTGTGGGCCCCCGCCCACGTCCGTGGCCAGGGGCACGAGCTTTACTTCCTGTTGGTGGTTGACGACTTCTCTCGTTACACCACAGTCTTCCCCTTGCGCAGCAAGGGTGACTTCACTGAGGTGTTGATCGACTGGATCCGCGCAGCTCGTCTCCAGCTCAGAGAGAGTTTTGGCTCGGACTTTCCTGTTCTGCGTCTGCACTCTGACAGAGGCGGGGAGTTTTCCTCTGCCCGTCTGGGAGCCTTCTGTCAAGCATAGGGCATCCGCCAGACCTTTACGCTTCCGGCCTCTCCACAGCAAAATGGGATTGCTGAGCGCCGCATTGGCATGGTCATGGACGTCGCTCGTACATCCATGATCCATGCGGCTGCCCCCCATTTTCTGTGGCCGTTTGCGGTTCAGTACGCAGCGCATCAGCTCAACCTCCAGCCCCGGATCTCCTTGCCAGAGACCTCCCCCACCTTGCGGTGGACGGGGAAGGTTGGCGATGCGTCTGCGTTTCGGGTCTGGGGATCTCGGGCGTTTGTCCGCGACTTGTCTGCGGACAAGCTGTCCCCCCGTGCTGTTCCCCGCGTACCCCCCTGACGCGCCTGGGTGGCAGTTTTACCACCCCACCTCGCGCCGTGTTCTGTCCTCCCAGGACGTCACCTTTGACGAGGCGGTGCCTTACTACCGTCTCTTCCCCTACTGCAATGCGCCCCTCCCCCCGCCGCCGCTCTTCCTTGCGCCAGGTCCTCCCCCGGTAGACCCCCTCCCCCCTCAGGGTCCTGCCCCGTCAGGTGTGTCCCAGGTAGACGCAATCGAGCCTGTCGAGGTAGCTTTTGACTCTGGTGCTGCTAGAGGTGCTGAGCCTGCGGGTGCCGGGTCTGAGGGTGCAGAGCCTGAGGGTGCTGAGTCCAGGGGTGCGGAGCCTGGGGGTGCTGAGCCTGGGGGTGCTGAGTCTGGGGGTGCTGAGCCTGGGGGTGTTGAGTCTGGGGGTGCTGAGCCTGGGGGTGCTGAGCCTGGGGGTGCGGAGCCTGGGGGTGCTGCGTCTGCTCGTGTGGCCTCTCGCGGTGCTTTGTCGAGGCGGGAGCCACTCTTTTTGCAGGAGCTGCGCGAGTGGTTTGCCCGGCGCTGGAGCCGTGCTGCTAGAGCAGGAGGTACTACTGTTGCTGCTGGTCCCGGAGGTACTCGTACTGGCGGTGCTGGAGCTGTTGGGATTGGGGGTGCTACTAGGGCTGCTGGAGTTGGTCCTGCTGGAGGTACTGCTAGAGCTGCTGGCGGTACTGGAGCTGCCAGTCCTGCTGGAGCTGGAGCTGCTGGAGTTGGAGCTGCTGGGGGTGTTGGCGCTGGTGGTTCTGCTGGCGCTGGTGCGTCTGAGGGTGCTGGAGTTGGCGCTGTTGGAGCTGGAGGTGCTGCTGGCGCTGGTGCTGCCGCTGGGAGTACTGGTGCTGTCCCTGCTGGGTTTGGAGGCGCTGCGCGGCCGCGGCCGTACTTCGTTCCGCTCCTTGAGCAGGTTCTTGGTCTCCCGCCCTCTACTAGTCCTACTCCTCCCTTAGAGTGTTTACAGCCTGTCCAGTCGCGGTCACAGTTACAGCCCGCCTCCCCCCTACCTGCTCCTTCTCCCTACACTGGTCCTAGTGGAGGTGTTGCTGAGCGTCGTGAGCCTGCGTCTCGTCCTGCGTCGCCTGCTCGTGGTGCTCACACTAGTAGTCGTGCTCCGCGTCCGCGTTCTCCTGCGGTCCCAGGCACATACCAGATGGCACTGCGTCCTTCCACTGCTCCTCTGCGTGTTCCGTTGCCGTCTCCTGCAGAGTCCTCTCTTCCTGTTCTTGCTGACCCGGAGTCTGACTCTCTTCGTGCTGCCAGTCTTACTGTCACGCGTCTCCTGGCCACTGTTATCACAGACCCTTCCTTTGAGCCCACTGCTGCGTCGGCCCTAGTTGCTGAGTTTGTCGACTTTGCTGCTCGTTGTCGTCTAGACTACGCTGCTAGTATTGTTGCTGAGTCTGAGTCTGTCTGTCCTCCGTCCGTCGGGGGTGAGTGTGCTCTTAGCACGGACGTCCTTGAGGACAGGCAGGAGGAGTTCCAGTGTTTTGGTGCTGCTTTGCCTCATCTCGTGTCCACGCTGATTGCCGCTGAGGGAGACCCGGATGCACCAGACATCCCGACTCCTCGATCGTACGCCGAGGCGATCGAGGGTCCCTACTCCTCACAGTGGCAATCAGCCATGGACGCAGAGATGGCTTCCTGGAAGTCCACAGGCACCTACGTCGACGAGGTTCCCCCACCTGGGGCGAACATCGTCAGTGGCATGTGGATTTTCAGGGTGAAGCGGCCGACGGGTTCTCCGCATGTCTTCAAGGCGCGTTACGTGGCTCGAGACTTCAGTCAGCGGCAGGGAGTTGACTACTTTCAGACCTTCTCTCCCACCTCGAAGATGACCACTCTTCGGGTGCTGCTGCAAATAGCCGCTCAGCGCGACTACGAGCTCCACTCTCTTGACTTCAGCACAGCTTTCCTGCAGGGCAGCCTGCACGAGGAGATCTGGTTGCGCCGCCCACCTGGCTTCACTGGGTCGTTTCCTCCTGGTACCCAGTGGAGCCTTCGGCGGCCAGTCTATGGTCTCCGCCAGGCGCCCCGTGAGAGGCACGACACACTGAGGACTACACTTGTGGCTCTTGGGTTTGATCCTTCTACTGCCGACCCGTCGCTGTTTCTGCGCACAGACACCTCTTTGCCGCCGTTCTACTCCTCGTGTACGTCGACGACTTGGTCTTTGCCACTGCTGACACTGCTGGACTCGCCCACGTGAAGTCCGAGCTGCAGAAGAGACACACGTGCACAGACCTGGGTGAACTGCGCAGCTACCTTGGCTTGCTGGTCACCCGGGACAGAGCACAGCGCACCATTACCCTGACTCAGTCACACATGGTGCAGCAGCTCCTTCAGCGCTTCGACTTCACGTACTCCTCGCCTCAGGCCACTCCTCTGTCTACTCGCCACTCGCTCTCAGCTCTGCCTTCGGATGAGTCTGTAGAGCCGAGTGGCCCGTACCCAGAGCTTGTTGGCTGCCTCATGTACCTGATGACCTGCACACGACCTGACCTTGCATACCCTCTTAGCATCTTGGCACGCTATGTTGCTCCTGGGAGACACCGACCAGAGCACATGGCTGCAGCGAAGAGGGTGTTGCGCTACTTGTGCAGTACGTCGGGCATGGGGCTAGTGCTTGGAGGGCGACGTCGAGTGGTCCTCACAGGTCACGCAGATGCTTCTTGGGCTGACGACCAGGCTACGCAGCGGTCGTCTCAAGGTTACACCTTCAGCCTTGGCTCCGGCTCTGTTTCGTGGCGGTCTACCCGCTCGTCTTCTGTTCTCGGCTCCAGCTGTGAGGCTGAGATCTACGCGGGGGCCATGGCTGCACAGGAGCTACGCTGGCTCACCTACCTGCTGACTGACCTAGGAGAGCCGCCTCGTTCTCCTCCAGTTCTGTACGTAGACAACAAGGCCATGCTGGTCTTGTGTCGGGAGCACAGAATGGAGCACAGAACGAAGCACATTGCTCTCCGCTACTTCCTTGCTCATGAGCTGCAGCAGCGTGGTCAGGTGCGCCTTGCTTACGTGGCCTCTGAGGCCAACACTGTGCTATCTTTACCAAGGCACTTCCGCCTGGTGATCATCAGCGCTTCTGTATTATGCTAGGTCTTGTGCCTACTTGGCCTCACTTGCTCACTTCTTGACCTTGCTTGTACTGTGATCTTTCTATACCTGCACTTGCCTGTTTACCTTTATATATGATCTTGCATGTGAACTGGCCTGGTGGCCTTGCTCTTGTGCTCGGATTGTGTGGTGACGTTGTGATCCACCCTGAGCTTGCTTTGCTTTGCTTGACTGGTCTTGTGACCTCTTGTTCTCCCCCACTTTGCTTATGGGGGTGTGTCAAACTCATATCATATAGCTTGTCTAGGCTATAGTGGGGTAGACACTATGGGGTACAGTTTCCTAGGGTTTCCTACTTGTACCCAACCTTGTGCTAGTTCATTCATTTCTCATTCTTCACACATGTTGCTCATGACGTTGTGCGTAGGGGCAGTTGATGGCTGCTGCTGCTGATGCTGAACGGTTGAGTTCAGATTGCGCGCGGGTGGGGGTTGATACCCTTGGGCTGGACGCACGTCGCCTCGTGCGTCTTGTCGGCCGGACCAGTTGCTCGGATTGGTCATGCGAGGGCAAGATCGGAACTTGCATCGATCCGCCAAATGCCCGAAGTTTCTGCAGATTTTGCAGTAGAGGCGCCGCGGTCGTCGCTCTTCGTTGTTGTCGGCGTAGAAGGCGAGCCGTTCGCGTTCTCGTCGTGGCGCTGGTCGCTGCTGATCCATATCCCGTTGTTCGACGAGAAGGGCGGCGCAAAGGGCGGCCTATGAGATGACCCCCTGCTGTCGGAGGAGCGCCTTGCAGGGCCGCCACTCTTGGCGAAGCCCTTGAAGCACAATGTTCACGAAGATTTCCTTGGAAATCGAGCTTCCCAACTTCACGATTTGATCGCGAAGGCTCCGACAGCGGTTGATGTAGCTGTTGACCTTCTCCCCTGAGGTAATCTTAGTTTCCAGCAGTTGCTGGAGTAGTCGGCTCGATGAGACGGAGTCCTTGGGCTGATACACGCCGTTCAGGTGGCGCCAAGCGTCGAGGGCTGGGGCAGTCAATGTCTTGTATAAACGAATGTTCAGCTGCTCCGCCGGCGACATGTTACGCAGAAGGATCCCGTACGCCATCAGGGACTCGTTATAATAGCGAGTCCTTGCGTCATCGGTGTCCTCAGCAGGTCCCGAGTAGCTCCCGTCGAAATAGTGATAAATCTGCGCATTTTGCAGCAGCAGCTCCAGCTCGAAGCTCCAGGTGTAAAAGTCTCTGCCGTCAAAGCACACAGTTGTCTTTATTTTTGATATGCTCAAAAACCTTGATTGCGCGGAGAGAATTGCTTCATCGCTGGGACAGGGAGTCTTGGGGGTTGAGCCGTTCGTATCTAGGGAGAAGCCTTGCGGGGCGGAGTTTTGGCCGTTTGGGGCCGGTTGAGTGGGTTGGGAAGAAGTTCCCGCATCGCCATTCCGCAATGTCTGGAGCCCTTGCTCCAGGCTTGTGAGTCGCTGAAGCAGTTGTGCGAGGACGGCGGAGGGAATCATCGTCGTTTCCTCGTTTGTCGCAGCCGGGTTGGGCTGCGCTTCAGCCGTCAGATTTGTCTGACCTCCAGATCCTCCGGCCATTCTTACACGTGATCGTGTGCCGGACGCCACTTTCCAAATGTCGCAGAATTCGGAGATGGCGGTGCGAAGGATTCCTGAGTCGCTCTCATACCATGCTGCGATCAGAATTGATCGTGACCTAAGATCTCCTCAGGAAGGTTCGCACGCAGAGGAGTGGTGTTGGTGGGCCCTTGACCTCAACAGTAGAGTGAATGTAAATGCTTGAGATGATTAAGACATGCAAGTACAACGATATAAATAAGAGTACAGGGGAATATGAATCGACCTAGCTAGCCATGTACTCTAAGGGGTACATTCCCTTATTCAAATACATTCCCAGCTGTGCGGTGCGAACAGTTACGAAACTATTCCCGCCGAAACCATCCTACCTGCAGCTGCCTGATGCTGTCTGCTCCGACGGTTCAGATGCGTCCCCAACTGTCTGACGCTTTGAGTCTTTTCCAACTGTCTAACGCTTCGCGTTCATTCGCGATATTGCATGCTTCCCTTTGCTGTGGTGAGGAGTGCACTGTCAGAACATTATAGCTTATACATTAGTGTAGGCTGTAGTGGGGTAGCCCATAAGGGGTACAACCCAATTAGGGTTAGTAATTGTACCCAACTCTTTCATAGTCCAATCATTCTCGTTGATTCTCACATGCATAGTAATATTCAAGTATTACTATTCGTAACAACACCACACACCTTGTACTGGGGTTTCAGCTATAGTTTTTTGTTATTACACTGTTGGTTCAGTTTACTTATAATTTATACATTGGCAAAATGAGTATTAAAAAAAAGCTGTGAACACTGATTTGAACATCTCGTTGGCCGGGGCACGCTGATCCATCAGCACACCCTCAAACCAATCTGAGGGTCTGCTCCCAACGCTACCCATCTTTGGAGAGTAGTAGTTCTTAAACATTTTGCATTTGACAGTATATCAGTATTATTGCTACGAACTAATGTACCGATACTTGAGCACATTGTAATGAGAACGATGCCAATTGCCGCGTGCGTGCATTGGTGGAAGGAACTATTGTAATTGAGCCCATTGTACAGGGTACTTCATGTCAGAATCCCAACCACTAGACCATTGGGATAAAAGGGCTTGTTAAGTAGCGGGTCAGTGCGCCCATAACCCCCCAGGCCAACATGCCTGTAACCCTTCCCTAGGATCAATAGGGGATCACCAGTGGACCTCTGACACCCCCCCGCACTGGGATGCCCGAAGTGCACACACTGGGATTCGAACCCAAGACCTTCGCTCTGATACCATGTCAGAATCCCAACCACTAGACCATTGGGATAAAAGGGCTTGTTAAGTAGCGGGTCAGTGCGCCCATAACCCCCCAGGCCAACATGCCTGTAACCCTTCCCTAGGATCAATAGGGGATCACCAGTGGACCTCTGACACTTCACATCTGTCAAACTATATATGATTTATATTCAGGTTTAGGCTTTAGTGGGGCAGCCAATGTAGGGTACAACCCCTTAGGGTTCTCATCCTTGTACCCAACTCCCTCGATAGTCAAACATTCCTACCTAGGAACTCTAGCATGGTATTAAGAGCAATAGGTCCTTAGGACCTTAGGAACGTTTTTTTCGGGCCCACCACCTACCACTTACGGTTATCGAGCTACCCCGCGCCCTGTACTGCCCTAGCCCCGCGCACGTCCGGCTAGCAGCCCGTGCGGCCTGCGCGTCGCCCGTTAGCCTGCGCGTCGCCCGTTAGTAGCCCGCGCGATCCGCTAGTCGCCTCTGCTGGCCCGCGGGCCGCCCGTTAGTAGCCCGCGCGACCCACCTGCCGTCCGCGCAGCCCGCCCGCAGCTCCTGCCGACTCGCGCGCCGCCTGCCAGCAGCCCGGTAGGCCCTGTAGCCCCTTGCGCCGCCTGCTCCTGCCGCGGCTGCCTGCTACGCTCTGCGCGCCGCTTGTCGCGCTGACCCGCAACCACGTGCGCCGCCCTCCCTGCTCTGCCGGCCGCTCGTCGCCCCGTGCACCGCCTGCCCTGCTGCCGCGGCTGCCTGCTGCACCTAGGCGCCGCCCGGCCTGCTCCTGCAGCCGCCCATTAGGCCCTGTGTGCGGCCCGCCCTGCTGCCCTACCGGCCGCCTGTAGCCCCATGCGCCGCCTGAACTCCTAGCGCGCTGCTGCACCAGCGTTGCTGCAGCTGCTACTACTTGCTGCAGCTACTACTACTTGCTGCAGCTGCTACTACTTGCTGTAGCTGCTACTACTTGCTGCAGCTGCTCCTCCTTGCTGCTGCTGCTCCTCCATGCTGCAGCTGCTCCTTCTTGCTGCTGCTGCTCCTACTTGCTGCAGCTACTCCTTCTTGTTGTTGCTGCTCCTACTTGCTGCAGCTCCTCCTTCTTGTTGCTGCTGCTCCTACTTGCTGCAGCTGCTCCTCCTTGCTGCAGCTGCTACTACTTGCTGCAGGTGCTCCTCCTTGCTGCTACTGCTCCTCCTTACTGCAGCTGCTCCTCCTTGCTGCTGCTGCTCCTCCTTGCTGCAGCTGCTCCTTCTTGCTGTTGCTGCTCCTACTTGCTGCAGCTGCTCCTTCTTACTGCTGCTGCTCCTACTTGCTGCAACTGCTCCTCCTCGCTGGTGCTACTGATGCTTGCGTGCAATCGCTCTACCCTGCCAGCAGCTATGGCCACCCTCCGCGTTCTGTCGTTTGATGCCGAGGGCCGCCCGATTCAGTTCGACGCCTGGCTCGATGACCTGCAGCTGTTCCTAATGAGCAATAGCAAGGACAATGTCTCGCTCTACGACCACACGTCTGGTGCCTCAGTCGCTCCCGCTGCCACCGCTGAGCTTAGTGCCCGATCCCAATGGCAGACTCGTGACACTGCTGCTCGCCTAGCCGTTCGCAACCACCTGCCGTTGGCCGAGCTCACGCACTTTGGCGAGCACAAAACCGCTAAGGCCCTGTACGATGCTGTAGTTGCTCGATACACCTCTCCTGCCACAGCTGAGCTTAGCCGCCTCATGCTGCCCTGCCTGTTTCCTGAGCTGTCCACCTTTGCCACGGTTGCCGATCTCATCACCCACCTTCGCACTAGCGACACTCGCCTTCGCGCTGCCCTCCCCACAGAGTTCTGTGCTAAGAACCCGCCTTCGATGTACTGGACCCTCCACTTCATGATTACCCGCCTCCCTAACTCACTGAGCTCGCTCAGGGACTATTTTCTCGCTCGCAGTCCCACCGACCTCACTGTAGACCTCCTAGAGAAACGCCTCCTTGCACCAGAGAAGAGCATTATTGCTGTAGGTGCTGCTCGCGGCGCTCCTCGCACCCCTATCTTCGAGGGGTGCTCTCCCTCTCCCCTCGCCCCCTCCTTCGCTACTACTGCGGCTATTGACTTCCTTGGTGCTGAGCCTGCTGGTGCTGCTTCTGCTCCTAGTGGGAGGCGCCGCAACGGCAAGGGCAAGGGAGCCAAGGGCAGCGGAGGTGGCTCCAGGGGGGGTGGAGGTGGAGGAGGTGGAGGAGGAGGAGGAGGTAGCGGAGGGGCTGGTGGCGGGAGTGCTGGCGGGAGGGGTAGCGTCGGTAGCGATGGTGGAGGCAGTGGCGGCGGAGGGGGTGGTGGCGGGGGTGGCAGCGGCGGTGGCGGTCGGGGCGGCGGTGGCGGCGGCGGTGGCGGTCGGGGTGGAGGCACTGGCGCTGGCCAGAGACAGCAGCAGCAGCAGCAGCGTCCCCAGACGTCCCAATAGCTTTGTGAGTGGCTTGCTTAGCATGGGAAGTCTGGGGGTGGTGGTCGCTGCCCATATGTCATTCGCAGAGGTGACCGCAAGGGTCAGACGTGCAATAGGTTCCACACCCAGCACCACTGCTTCTCCCGCCTTTACGACGCCTAGCGTGAGGAGATGGGCGATGAGTATGAGCGCCCTCGCTGACATGAGCTGTGGAAGGCTGGTGTAGATGTTTTTTCTCTTGACTTTGATGCTATTATCTCTGCTATGTATGCATTGGAAGTTAGTGCTGATAGTGACTGTTACCTGTGTATGCCGCCTGACCCGGGTATAGAGCCTGCTCCCTTAGGTGCTAGTGAGTCTGCACTTTTAGGTACTGAGCCTGCTGAGGCCTTGCACACCTTCACGCTTGACTCAGGTGCTTCTCGCTGTTTCTTCCGTGACAGTACCGCACTCACATCGCTCCCTGCGCCTGTCGCTGTCTCTCTGGCAGACCCCTCAGGGGGCTCAGTTCTTGCACGGTCCACCACTGTGCTTCAGTGTCCGGCGGTCCCGTCTGGCTCACTGTCAGGTCTCCACCTCCCCTCGTTCTTGACAAACTTGGTGAGCAATGCTGCCCTTCAGGATGTGGGGGTTAATACCTTCACCCCTGCATGGCAGCGTATGCCGATCTGCACGTGTGCACAGACTGACCGTCACCTGACCACGTTCACCCGTCGGCCAGGGTCGAGTCTTTACACACTAACGACTGTGTCTCCTCAGGTTTCTGCTGTCGGCCAGGTGTCTGCGTCAGGTCTGGTAGCCTCCCCTTGTGAGTGTCGCTCCCTGTCGCACCAGACTCTTCTCTGGCACCACCGTCTGGGTCACCCCTCTTTGCCACGTCTCCGTGGCATGCACCGTCGCCTCCTTGTCGCTGGTCTTCCCAGGTCTCTCCCTCCCCTCCCTGCCTCGCGTGCGTTGCCTTGCCTTCCTTGCGTCGAGGGGCGGCAGCGCGCCGCTCCTCACTCCTCCTTGTTTCCCCCGACAGAGGCTCCTCTACAGACCCTTCACCTGGACGTGTGGGGCCCAGCCCGCGTTCGTGGACAGGGCGGTGAACGGTACTTTCTGCTGGTTGTCGACGACTTTTCGCGTTACACCACGGTCTTCCCCTTGCGCACCAAGGGTGAGGTCCCTGCTGTCCTGATCCCTTGGATCCGAGCAGTTTGTCTCCGACTCCGCTGCAGGTTCCGCCAGGACCTTCCTGTCCTGCGTCTGCACTCTGACAGAGGTGGTGAGTTCACCTCCGACCTCTTGCGGGCCTTCTGTCAGGGGGAGGGCATAGAGTGGTCGTTCACGCTTCCGAGCTCACCACAGCAAAATGGGGTAGCTGAGTGCTGCATTGGCTTAGTCATGGAGGTTGCTCGTACCTCCTTGATCCATGCGGCGGCTCCCCATTTTCTGTGGCCGTTTGCGGTCCGGTACGCCGCGCAGCAGCTCAACCACTGGCCCCGTGTCTCCTTGCCGCAGACCTCGCCCACACTGCGTTGGACGGGGGAGGTTGGCGATGCGTCGCGTTTCCGGGTCTGGGGTGCTCGTGCCCTTGTCCACGATACGTCCGCGGACAAGCTCTCCTCCTGCACCATTCCCTGTGTCTTCCTTGGCTTTGTCCCTGACGCGCCTGGCTGGCAGTTTTACCACCCCACCTCGCTCCGTGTCTTCCCCTCTCAGGACGTCACCTTTGACGAGTCGGTTCCTTTCTACCATCTCTTCCCCTACCACACTACCCCTCTCCCTCCCCCGCCGCTTTTCCTCGCTCCAGATCCCCCTCCGGTAGACCCCCTCCCCCTTCAGGGTCCTGCTCCTTCAGGTGTGTCTCAGGACCCGCCCCCCTTGACTAAGCCTATAGAGGTCACTAGCGACTCACGTGCTGCTTCGGGAGGTGCTGCTGGGGGTGCTGCTTCTGGGGGTGCGGAGCCTGCGCGTGGGGTGCTGGGGAGTGCGGAGCTTGGGGGTGCTGAGCCTAAGGGTGCGGAGCTTGGGGGTGCTGAGTCTGCTGGCGTTCCTCTGGGTCTCGTTTCACGACGCGGGCCTGTCTCACCACAGCAGGCACGAGAGTGGCTTGCGTCGCGTTCTCGCCTGAGGAGTCGTGCTGTTGGAGCTGCTTGTCGTGGAGGCGCTGGGAGTGCTGGTGTCTCTGGTCCTGGAGGTGCTCGTACTGGAGGTACTGGAGCTTCCGGGACTGGTACTGCTCCTAGAGCTGGAGGTGCCGGTTCTGGGGGTGCTGCTGCCGGAGGTACTGGGGCTGGAGGCCCTGGAGCTGGTGCTGTCGACCCTGGTATTGGAGACCCTGGAGCTGGAGGTGCCGGTTCTGGGGGTGCTGCTGCTGGAGGTACTATGGTTGGAGGCCCTGGAGCTGGTGCTGTCGACCCTGGCGTTGGAGACCCTGGAGCTGGAGGTGCCGATTCTGGGGGTGCTGCTACTGGTGGCCTTGGCATTGGTCCTGCCGACCCTGGAGTTGGGGACCTTGAGGCTGGAGGTGCCGGTACTGGAGGTGCTGCTGCTGGAGGTGCTAGAGCTGGAGGTTCTGGAGCTGCTGGAGGCGCTGGAGCTGGAGGTGCTGCTGGTGGAGGCGCTGGAGCTGGAGGTTCTGGAGCTACTGGAGGTGCTGGAGCTGGAGGTGTTGTTGGTGGAGGTGCTGGAGTTGGAGGTTCTGGAGCTGCTGGAGGCGCTGGAGATGGAGGTGCTGCTGCTGGAGGCACTAGAGCTGGAGGTTCCTGAGCTGCTGGAGGCGCTGGAGCTGGAGGTGCTGCTGTCAGAATGAACAAGAGTGATTGAACTAGGAAAGAATTGGGTACAAGTAGGAAACCCTAAATTTACTGTACCCCATAATAACTACCCCACTACAGCCTCAACAAACTATAGCAGATATAACATTTGACACACCCCCATAGGCAAAGTGGGGGAGAGCAAAGGGTCACAAGACCAGTCACGAAAGGCAAAGCAAGCCCAGGGTGGATCACAACGTCACCACACACTCTGAGCACAAGCAAAGTGCCACTAGGCCAGTTCACATGCAGAGGCATATATGCAACACAAGCAGCACAGTGATCTCTACCTAGCAAAGCAAGCATGCATGTATACATATAGATCACAGTACAAGCAAAGCCTACAGCAAGTGAGGAAAGGTGGGCATAAGCCCTAGCATAGTGCAGAAACGCTGATGATCACCAGACTGAAGTGCCTTGGTGAAGATATCAGCAGTGTTGGCCCGAGTGGCCACGTAACGCAGGCGAAGCTGGCCACGCTGCTGCAACTCTCGAGCCAGGAAGTAACGCAGAGTGATATGCTTCGTTCTGTGCTCCACTCTGTGCTCCTCACACAAGGCAATGGCAGCCTTGTTGTCGACGTACAGCACTGGAGGAGAACGAGGCCGCTCTCCCAAGTCGGTCAGCAGGTAGGTGAGCCAGCGTAACTCCTGTGCAGCCATGGCTGTGGCGTAGATCTCAGCCTCACAACTGAAGCTGAGGACTGAAGACGAGCGAGTAGAACGCCAAGAAACTGAACCAGAGGCAAGGCTGAAGGTGTAACCCTGTGAAGACCGCTGAGTAGCCTGGTCGTCAACCCAAGAAGCGTCTAAGTGCCAAGTGAGGACAACTGGGCTCTTCCCTCCAAGCACTAGCCCCATGCCTGATGTGCTGCACAAGTAGTGTAGTACCCTCTTAGCGGCAGCCATGTGCTCAGGTCGGTGCCGACCAAGAGCCACGTAGCGAGCCAGCAGACCAAGACGGTTCGCGAGGTCAGGACGAGTGCAAGTCATCAGGTACATGAGGCAGCCAACTAGCTCTGGGTAAGGACCACTCGGCTCTACGGACTCGTCCAAAGGTGAAGCTGAGAGCGAGTGACCTGTAGCCAGAGGAGTGGCCTGTGCCGAGGACCAGGTGAAGCCGAAGCGCTGAAGGACCTGCTGCACCATGTGTGACTGAGTCAGTGTGATGGTGCGGCGTGCTCTGTCCCGGGTGATCTGCAAGCCAAGGTAGCTGCGCAGTTCACCCAGGTCTGTGCACGTGTGTCTCTTCTGCAGCTCGGACTTCACGTAGGCGAGTCCAGCAGTGTCAGCTGTGGCAAAGACCAAGTCGTTGACGTACACGAGGATGTAGAACGGCGGCAGCGAGGTGTCGGTGCGCAGAAACAGCGACGGGTCAGCAGTAGAAGGCGCGAACCCAAGAGCCGCAAGTGTAGTCCTCAGTGAGTCGTGCCACTCACGTGGCGCCTGGCGGAGACCGTAGACCGGCCGCCGGAGGCTCCACTAGGTACCAGGAGGGAACGACCCAGTGAAGTCAGGAGGGCGACGCAGCCAGATCTCCTCGTGCAGGCTGCCCTGCAAAAAAGCTGTGCTGAAGTCAAGAGAGTGAAGCTCGTAGTCACGCTGAGCGGCAACGTGTAGCAGCACCCAAAGAGTGGTCATCTTCGGGGTGGGGGAGAAGGTCTGGAAGAATTCTACTCCCTGTCGCTGACTGAAGCCTCGTGCAACGTAACGAGACTTGAAGACAGGAGGAGAACCTGGTGGCCGCTTCACCCTGAAAATCCACATGCCACTGACGATGTTCGCCCAAGGAGGGGGAACCTCGTCGACGTAAGTGCCAGTGGACTTCCAGGATGCCATCTCTGCATCCATGGCTGTCTGCCAGTGAGAGGAGTACTCACCCGCGATCGCCTCAGCGTAAGAGCGCGGGGTTGGGATGTCTGGAGCATCCGGGTCTCCCTCAGGTGCAAGCAGCATGGCCACGAGATGAGGTACAGCAGTGGCAAAGCACTCAAACTCCTCCTGCCTGTCCTTAAGGACGTCTGTGCCAAGAGCACACTCACCCCCGACGGACGGAGGACAGACAGACTCACACTCAGACTCAGCAACAAGACTCGCAGCGTAGTCTAGACGACAGTGAGCAGCAAAGTCGACAAGCTCAGCAACTAAGGCAGACCAGCAGCTGACTCAAAGGAAGGGTCAGTGACAGCAGTGGCCAGGAGACGCGTGATAGTAGGACTAGCAGCACGAAGAGAGTCAGACTCCGGGTCAGCAAGGGCAGGAAGAGAGGAAGCAGAAGGAGAAGGCAGAGGGACACGCTGTGGAGCAGTGGAAGGACGAAGCGCCATCTGGTGAGTGCCTGGGACAGCTGGAGGACGCTGACGCGGAACACGACGACCAGTGCGAGCAGCACGAACAGGTGACGCAGACCGAGACTCAGGCGACGTAGGACGAGACTCAGGCTCACGACGCTCAGTAAGACTGCCTGTCGGACCAGTGTAGGGAAAAGGACTAGGGAGTGGCGAGGCAGGCTGTAGCTGTGACTGCGACTGGACAGGCGAAGGACACTCTAAGGAGGGAGCAGGACAAGGAGGAGGCGGCTGACCAAGAACCTGCTGAAGGAGGGGAACGAAGTACGACTGTGGCCGTGAAGTGCCCCCAGAACCAGCAGAGACAGCACCAGAACCTCCAGCAATAGCGCCAACGCCCTCATTACCCCCAGCAGCTCCAGTACCTCCGGCAGCACCAGCAGCACCCCCAGTGGGACCAGAACCAGCAGCACCTCCAGCAGCTCCAGTACCTCAAGCAGCACCAGCAGCACCTCCAGCGCGACCAGCACCAGCAGCACCTCCAGTAGCTCCAGGACCTCCAGCAGCAGCAGGGCCTCCAACGGGCAGCACCCTAACACGAGAAGCTCCACTCCGGAGGCTGCAGCGCCGGGCGTACCATTCACGTAGCCGCTGAGGGGAGGGAGGCTCCAGACCCGACACTGCACCTGTAGGACCACCAGCCCCAACTCCAGCAGAACCCCCAGCTCCAGTAGCCCCATGTCAGAGGCTGTAACGCTGGGAGCACCACTCACGCAGCTGCTGTGAAGAGGGAGCGCCAACAGGCGCAGTACGGTCAGTCTCAGAACCCCCAGCCTCAGCTCCTCTAGGCTCACCACCCCCAATTGCCACACCCCCAGGCTCAGCACCCCCAGTCTCCGCACCCCCAGGCTCAGCACCCCCAGTCTCAATACCCCCAGACCCAGTACCACCAGGCTTAGCACGCTCAGTACCTCGCGCAGGACCAGAGTCGACAGCTACCTCGACAAGCTCGACCGGGTCTACCTGGGACACACCGGAGGGAGCAGCACCCTGGGGAGGGAGGGGGTCTACCGATGGGACACTTGGGGTGAGGAAGAGCGGCGGGGGGGGGGGAGCGGGCAGTGCTATAGGGGAAAAGACGGTAAAAGGGTACCGACTCGTCAAAAGTGACGTCATGAGAGGGGAAGACACGACGCGAGGTGGGGTGGTAAAACTGCCAGCCAGGCGCGTCAGGGACAAAGCCAAGGAAGACACAGGGAACGGCATGGGAGGAGAGCTTGTCCGCGGACGTATCGCGGACAAAAGCTCGACATCCCCAGACTCGGAACACCGACGCATCGCCGACCTCCCCTGTCCAACGCAGTGTGGGCGAGGTCTCCGGAGCAGAGACACGGGGCCAGAGTTTGAGCTGATGCGCGGCGTACTCTACTGCAAACGGCCACAGGAAATGGGGGGCAGCCGCATGGATCATGGAGGTACGAGCGACCTCCATGACTAAGCCAATGCGGCACTCAGCAACCCCATTCTGCTGAGGAGAGGCCGGAAGAGTGAACGTCTCACGGATGCCGTGCTCTGCATAGTAGGCTGCCAAGAGGTCGGAGGAAAACTCACCACCCCTGTCAGAGTGCAGACGCAGGACCGGAAAGTCCGACTGGAACCGCTTGCGGAGCTGGAGACGAGCAGCGCGGATCCAAGGGATCAAGACATCAGGGACCTCACCCTTGGTACGCAAGGGGAAGACCGTGGTGTAGCGCGTGTAGTCGTCGACGACCAGCAGGAAGTACCGCTCGTGGCCGTGTCCCCGGACGCGGGCTGGGCCCCACACGTCCAGGTGGAGAGTCTGCAAGGGAGCCTCTGTGGGAGGGAACAAGGAGGAGTGAGGAGCTGCGCGCTGCCGCCCCTCTACACAGGGAAGACAGGGAGGAGCAGGCGAGGGTGGGAGGGGAGGGAGAACCCTGGGAAGACCAGAGACAAGGTACCGGGAGTGCATGCCGCGAAGGCGTTGCACTGACGGGTGACCAAGGCGGTGGTGCCAGAGGACAGTCCGGTGTGACAGGGAGCGACACGAGCAGGGGGCCGACAGCTGACCTGACGCAGACGCAGACGCAGCTACCTAAGGGGACTCAGTGGTCAGTGTGTACAAGTCCGACCCCGGCTGCCGAGTGAAGGTAGCCAGGTGACGACCCGTGAGGGCACACGTGCAGTGCATCACACGCTCGTATGCAGGGGTGAACTGGTGAACACCTGCGTCCTGGAGCGCGGAGCCCGCCACCAACTTCGTAGAGAACGAGGGGAGGTAAAGGCCCGACAGTGTGCCAGACGGGACAGCAGGACAAGGGAGGGCAGTGGTGGAGGTCACAAGGACCGGACCCCCGGAGGGGTCTGCCAGGGAGACAGCAACCGGCCTAGGGAGCTGCTCGAGGGCAGTGCGGTCGCGAAAGAAACAGCGGGAAGCACCTGAGTCCAGTGTGAAGGTGTGCAGTGCCTCAGTAGACGTAGTACCTGAAAGCTCAGACTCACAAGCACCTGAAGCAGTAAACTCACGAGCGCCTAGAGCAGCAGCCTCACCAGCACCTGGAGCAGCAGACTGGATACCGGGGTCAGGCGGCACACACAGGTGACAGGCTCCCTCGGCACTAGTAGACAATGCATACATTGCAGTGAGAATAGCATCGTAGTCAAGAGCAAGGATATCTACCCTCTGCCTAAGCAGCTCCACCCAGTCGGGGAGCTCAGCGTCGTCGCCAAACTCTGTACGCCAAGCGTCGCTCAGACGGGCGAAGCAGTGAGACTCTGTGTGACCAGGCGTCCCGCAAGGCTGACCAGTCCGGACAACCGTGCGAATAACGTACAGGCAGCGAGTAGTACGCAGCGACCCTCTACTCTGAGCGTACCACTCACGAAGCTGCTGGGGCGAACGAGTCTCGCTTAGACGACGCTGCTGCGACACCGAGCCACTAGAAGAAACTCCCGAACTACGCACCCCTGGAGGACTCCCACTACCGCCACCCCGACAACCCCAACGGGCGTACCACTCACGAAGCTGCTGGGGCGTGAGGGACACACGCGGACGGCCCTAGAGCTGCATCTGGCCACGCCAGGAGCAGCAATAGAAGCAGTAGCAGCAGGAGCAGCAGTAGCAGTAGCAGCAGCAGTAACAGTAGTAGCAGTACGGGTAGGGACGTGCTTACTAGTGGTGGGAAGGGCAGGCGCACGACGGAGGCGATTGCGGGGCCGCTACAGCGGCAGGGCGGGGCCAAGGGCGGCTGCTCCAGGGGCGGCTGCTACAGAGGCCAGGGGCGGCTGCTGCAGTGGCGGCTGCTCCAGGGGCCAGGGGCGGCTGCTGCAGGGACGGCTGCTCCAGGGGCGGCCGCTACAGGGGCCAGGGGCGGCTGCTGCAGTGGCGGCTGCTCCAAGGGCGGCTGCTACAGGGGCCAGGGGCGGCTGCTGCAGTGGCGGCTGCTCCAGGGGCCAGGGGCGGCTGCTGCAGTGGCGGCTGCTCCAGGGGCCAGGGGCGGCTGCTGCAATGGCGGCTGCTCCAGAGGCCAGGGGCGGCTGCTGCAGGGACGGCTGCTCAAGGGACTAGGCGCGGGGTAGGGGCGACGCGGCGGGCAGGGCGGGCGCGGGGTACTGCAGGGCAATGCGGCGGGCAGGGGCGACGTCGCGCGGGCCCCGCAGGGGCGTCGCGACGAGCGGGGGCGACGCCCGGGTCCCGCTGGGGCGGCGCAACGCGCAGGAGCCGCGCCTCGCAGGTCCCGCAAGGGCGTCGCGAAGAGGCAGGGGCGACGCGCGGGTCCCGCAGGGGTGTCGCGACGAGGCGGGGAGGGACGTGCAGGTCCCGCAAGGGCGTTGCGAAGAGGCAGGGGGCGACGCGCGGGGCCCGCAAGGGCGTTGCGAAGAGGCAGGGGGCGACGCGCGGGGCCCGCAAGGGCGTCGCGATGAAGTAGGGGCGACGCGCGGGTCCCGGCGGGCTGCAGCCGCCGGAGTGCAGCAGCCGTGGCGCGCGGGGTACAGCCTGCGCGCGAGCGTCAGCCTACGGGCGACGTACAGGCGCCCTACGGGCTGTGTAAGGGCGGCATACGGGCAGCGGACGGGCGGCAAGCAGCCTACGGGTGGCGGCCTATGTGCAGGCAGGTCGCGGGCGGCTTGAGGGGCCGCGAGAGGCCGGTACGAACTGCGTGGGCGGCTAGCGGGCTGCGCGCGGGCGTCGATCAGGCGGCGCGCTGGCGGCTAGCGGGGCCACGCACGCACGTGCAGAGAACGGCGCGCGGGCAAAACGAAGGGCGGGGCGCGCGAGGGCGCACTAGCAGATAGAAGGCGCACGAGGGCGCACGAGCAGAGTAGGGCGCACGTAAGGTAGGGCGCACGAGGGCGCTTCTAGCGCAATGGTGGGCCCGTAGTAGTAAGCGGTCCTAGGTGGCTAACCTAGGCTCGTGATACCATGTCAGAATGAACAAGAGTGATTGAACTAGGAAAGAATTGGTACAAGTAGGAAACCCTAAACTTACTGTACCCCATAGTAACTACCCCACTACAGCCTAAACAAACTGTAGCAGATTTAACATTTGACAGTTGCTGCTGGAGGCGCTGGAATTGGAGGTTCTGGAGCTGCTCGAGGCGTTGGAGCTGGAGGTGCTGCTGCTGGAGGGGATGGAGCAGGAGGTTCTAGAGCTGCTGGAGGTGCTGGAGCTGGAGGTGCTGCTGCTGGAGGCGCTGGAGCTGGAGGTTCTGGGGCTGCTGGAGGCGCTGGAGCTACTGGTACTGGTGGCACTGCACCGTCGCGACTGCTTTTCGCTCCGCCATCACCGTCGTCTCTGCCACCGCCTGATTCCGTGCTTCGCCAGGTTCTTAGCCTCATGTCTTCTACGGGCCTCCCGTTTCAGCCCGGCGCACCACTGCCTCCTCCGTCTCCTTACCCTGAGACAGACTCGCTTACAGAGCGTCGCGAGCCTGCGTCTCGTCCTGCCTCGCCTGTTCGCGCACGTCGCACTGGTAGTCGTGTTCCTCGTGAGCGTCCACCTCCTGTCCCTGGCACGCACCATATGGCACTTCATCCTTCCTCTGTTCCACGGCGTGTTCCCCTACCGTCTCCTCCTGCGTCTTCTCTGACTGGCGTTCAGGACCTTGAGTCTAACCTGGTTCGTGCTGCTCACCCTAATGTCACGCGTCTGCTAGCCACTGTTGTCACTGACCCGTCGTTTGAGTCTGCTGCTGTGTCTGCCTTAGTCTCTGAGCTTGTTGACTTTGCTGCTGCCTGTCGTCTCGACTTCGCTGCTAGTCTTGTTGCTGAGTCTGAGTCTGTCTGTCCTCCGTCCGTCGGGGGTGAGTGTGCTCTTGGCACGGACGTCCTTGAGGATAGGCAGGAGGACTTTGAGTGTCTTGCAGCCGCTGTGCCTCATCTCGTGGCCATGCTGCTTGCCCCTGAGGGAGACCGGGATGCTCCAGACATCCCGACCCCGCGCTCTTACGCTGAGGCGATCGCGGGTGAGTGCTCCTCTCAGAGGCAGACAACCATGGACGCAGAGATGGCATCCTTGAAGTCCACAGGCACTTATGTCGACGCAGTTCCCCCTCCTGGGGCGAACGTGGTCGATGGCATGTGGATTTTCGAGGAGAAGCGGCCGCCGAGTTCTCCGCCTGTCTTCAAGGCTCGACACGTTGCACGAGGCTTCAGTCAGCGACAAGGAGTTGACTTCTTCCAGACCTTCTCTCCCACCGCGAAGATTACCACTCTTCGGGTATTGCTTCACGTCGCCGCTCAGCGTGACTACGAGCTTCAATCTTTGGACTTCAGCACAGCGTTCTTACAGGGCAGCCTGCACGAGGAGATCTGGCTGCGCCGCCCACCTGGCTTCACTGGGTCGTTCCCTCCTGGTACCCAATGGAGCCTTCGCCGGCTGGTCTACGGTCTCCGTCAGGCGCCTCGTTAGTGGCACAACACACTGAGGATGACACTTGCGGCTCTTGGGTTCGCACCTTCCACTGCTGACCCGTCGCTGTTTCTGCGCACCGACACTTCGTTGCCGCCGTTCTACATCACCATGTACGTCGACGAATTGGTCTTTGCCACTGCTGACACTGAGGCTCTTGCCCTTGTGAAGCTGGAGCTGCAGAAGAGACACACGTGCATAGACCTAGGTGAGCTGCGCAGCTACCTTGGCCTGCAGATCACCCGGGACAGAGCACGCTGCACCATTACACTGACTCAGTCACACATGGTGCAGCAGGTCCTTCAGCGCTTCGGCTTCACTTGGTCCTTGCCAAAGTCAACTCCTCTGGCTACCGGTCACTCGCTCTCAGCTCCACCTTCGGACGAGTTCGTGGAGCAGAGCGGCCAGTACCCAGATTTAGTGGGCTGCCTCATGTACCTGATGACCTGCACTCGTCCTGACCTCGCCTACCCTCTTGGCCTTCTCGCACGCTACGTGGCTCCTGGTAGGCACCGAAAGGTGCACATGGATGCTGCAAAGAGGGTACTGCGCTACCTGTGCAGTAGCATGGGGCTCGTGCTTGGAGGGCGGAGCTCAGTTGTCCTCACTGGGCACCCAGACGCTTCTAGGGTTGACGACCTGGCTACGCAGCGGTCGTCACAGGGTTACACGTTCTGCCTTGGCTCTGGCTTTGTTTCTTGGCAGTCTACACGTTCGTCTTCTGTTCTCAGCTCCAGTTGTGAGGCTGAGATCCACGCAGGGGCCATGGCTGCACAGGAGCTACGCTGGCTCACCTACCTGCTGACCGACTTGGGAGAGAGGCCTCGTTCTCCTCCAGTTCTTTATGTCGACAACAAGGCTGCCATTGCCTTGTGTCAGGACCACATACTGGAGCACAGAACGAAGCACATCGCTCTGCGTTACTTCCTTGCTCGAGAGTTGCAGCAGCATGGTCAGCTTCGTGTCGCTCACGTGCCCACCCGGGCCAACACGGCTGATGTGTTCACCAAGGCTCTTCCGGCTGGTGATCATCAGCGCTTCTGCACTGCTCTAGGCCTGGTGCCTACGTTTCCTCACTTGCAGTAGACTCTAGTTGTACTGTGATCTATATGTATATATATACACCTGCATGTTTACTCTTGCTAGGTAGTGATCATTGTACTGTTGTTGTTGCATATATACATCTGCTTAGGAACTGGCCATGTGGCTCATGTAACTTTTGCTCAGAGTGTGTGGTGACGTTGTGATCCACCCTGAGCTTGCATTGCTTTTCTAGACTGGTCTTGTGACCCCTTTTTCTCCCCCACTTTGCCTATGGGGGTGTGCCAAATTTTATATGATTTATAATTAGGTTTAGGCTTTAGTGAGGTAGCCAATGTAGGGTACAACCCCTTAGGGTTCTCATCCTTGTACCCAACTCCCTCGATAGTCAAACATTCCTACCTAGGAGCTCTAACAACATCTCCCATCTTGGAACACTTCAACTGCATCTCCAGCATCTCCTCCACACGCTCAATCATCGGAGACGACTAGGAGAAAAGAAGGATGTCGTCCACGTACACCAGGAGCATGAGGAATTGCTCCTTCTCTTGCATGAGGAACAAGTTGTGATCATACTTGCTCTTCTTAAAACCCCCAGCCAACAGTGTCTCCTCTAGCTTGTGGTACCATGCACGAGGAGTCTGCTTCAGGCCATAGATGGCCTTCTCCAGCCTGAACACCTTGCTGTTACCATCATCCAACCCCTCAGGCAGCATGTACAGCTCCTCCAGGATTATCCCATTGAGGAACGCAGTCGTGATATCCATCTGCGGTTTGCAGTCGTTCCCAACTGTCAAGATAGCAAGCAGGAAATGGTTGCATCGAATGAAATGTGGGTACAAGTACTAACCCTTACTTCGGGTTGTACCCCATATGGGCTACCCCACTATAGCCTACACAGAACTAACACACAAAAAAATTCAACACACCCCCATAGGCAAAGTGGGGGAGAACAAGGGGTCACAAGTCCAGTCAAGAAAAGCAAAGCAAGCTCGGGGTGGATCACAACGTCACCACACACTCGAGCACAAGCAAAGGGCCACAAGGCCAGGTCACATGCAGAGGTATATATGCAACAACAGCAGTACAGTGATCACTACCTAGCAAGAGAAAGCATGCAGGTATATGTATAGATCACAATACAAGCTAAGTCAAAAAAGTGAGCCAGTGAGACGAAACGGGCACAAGGCCTAACGTAGTACAGAAGCGCTTATGATCACCAGACGGAAGTGCCTTGGTGAATATATCAGTAGTGCTGGCCCAAGTGGCCACGTGAGCAAGACGAAGCTAACCACGCTACTGCAACTCTCGAGCAAGGAAGTAACGCAGAGCGATGTGCTTCGTTCTATGCTCCAGTCTGTGCTCCTCACACAAGGCAATGGCGGCCTTGTTGTCTACATACAAAACTAGAGGAGAACGAGGCCGCTCTCCCAAGTCAGTCAGCAGGTAGGTGAGCCAGCGTAACTCTTGTGCAGCCATGGTTGTGGCGTAGATCTCAGCCTCACATATGGAGCTGAGAACAGAAGACGAGCGAGTAGACCGCCAAGAAACAAAGCTGCAGCCAAGGCTGAAAGTGTAGCCCTGTAATGACCGCTGCGTAGCCAGGTCGTCAACCCAAGAATCGTCTGAGTGTCCAGTGAGGACAACTGAGCTCCGCCCTCCAAGCACGAGCCCCATGCCCGATGTACTGCACAAGCAGCGCTGTACCCTCTTCGCAACATCCATATCCATCTTTTGGTGCCTACCAGGAGCCACGTAGCGTGCCAGAAGGCCAAGAGGGTACGCAAGGTCAGGATGAGTGCAGGTCATCAGGTACATGAGGCAGCCCACTAGCTCTGGGTACGGGCAACTTGGCTCTACGGACTCGTCCGAAGGTGGAGCTGAGAGCGAGTGACCTGTAGCCAGAGGAGTGGACTGTGGCGAGGACCAAGTGAAGCCGAAGCGCTGAAGGACCTGCTGCACCATGTGTGACTGAGTCACGGTTATGGTGCAGCTTGCTCTGTCTCGGGTGATCTGCAAGCCAAGGTAACTGCGTAGCTTACCCAGGTCTGTGCACGTGTTGTCAAATTATAATGTTGTCTAGGCTTTAGTGGGGTAGCCCATATGGGGTACACATTTCAAGGGTTGCATATTTGTATCACTTTCATTCCATAGTGATCCATTCTCGTTCTACTTTTCTCATGGTATCAGAGCAGGTTCCCCCGTGGGAACTGTGCCTAGGGCCCACCACATCGATCTTTTTTTTTCCTGCCCGAAGCGCGCTCAGCCCGAGTCGCGCTCCGGGCTCTCACCTCTTCGAGCCGCCCTAGCGGCCCCCCAACGCCCTAGCGGCCTCGCCGCCCGTCGATTCGGCCCCGCCGCCCTTCTCAGCGGCCCCGCCGTCCTTCTCAGCGGCCCCGCCGCCCTTCGCTGCGGCCCAACCGCCCCACATTGCGGCCCCGCCGCCCTTCTTCGCAGCCCTGCCGCCCTTCGTTGCGGCCGCGCCGCCCCTCGCTGCAGCCCCGCCGCCTCACATTGCGGCCCCGCCGCCGTTCGCAGCGGCCCCGCCGCCCGTCTCAGCGGCCCCGCCGCCCTTCTTCGCGGCCTCGCCGCCCTTCGCTACAGCCCCGCCGCCTCACGTTGCAGCCCCGCCGCCCTTCGCTGCAGCCCCGCCGCCCGTCTCAGCGGCCCCGCCGCCCATCTCAGCGACCCCGCCGCCCGTCTCAGCGGCCCCGCCGCCCGTCTCAGCGGCCCCGCTGCCCTTCACTGCGGCCCCGCCGCCTCTCTCGCTGCGGCCCCGCCGCCCTACTCAGCGGCCCCGCCGCCCTTCACTGCGGCCCCGCCGCCTCTCTCGCTGCGGCCCCGCCGCCCTACTCAGCGGCCCCGCCGCCCTTCTACTGCGGCCCCGCCGCCCTTCTCAGCGGCCCCGCCGCCCTACTCAGCAGACCCGCCGCCCTTCTACTGCGGCCCTGCCGCCCTTCTCACCGGCCCCGCCGCCCTTTACCTGCGGCCCCGCCGCCCCTACACCAACGGCCCTGCCGCCCTACACCGCCCGCGCCGCCCGAGCCGCCCGAACCGCCCGAGCAGCCCGAGCCGCCCGACCTGCCTGAGCCGCCCGAGCCGCCCAAGCGTCCGACTCTCCCGAGCCGCCCGAGCCGCCCGACCAGCCCGAGCCACCTGAGCCGCCCGAACCGCCCAAGCCACCCGAGCCGCCTGAGCCGCCCGAGCCGCCTGAGCAACCGAGGCGCTGGTGCCACAGAGCCGCAGTTGCTGTTGTGCCGTCCGAGCAGCCGTATTGCCGTGCTGCTGTACTGTTGAGCTGCCCGACCCGCCCTGTCTGGTGAGAGCAGCGCTTCTGTCACTGCACTGCCCTTGTCCTACAGTTGGTACTCCTAGTCTACAGCTGTCATGGCTACCCCCAGTGTTCTTGCTTTTGACGCTGAGGGTCGAGCCATTGACTTAGAGGTTTGGGTAGATGACCTGCAGATTTTCCTACAGTGCGATAGGGCAGACGATCTCTCCCTCTTTGACCTCACCTCTGGCTCCTCTCCTGCCCCTGCTGCTGATGCTGACCCCACTGTTCGCTCCCAGTGGGCCACGCGCGATGCTGCTGCACGTCTTGCTGTGCGTCGCCACCTGCCTACCACTGAGCGCGCGCACTTTAGTCAGTACAAGAGTGCTCAGACCTTGTACGACGCTGTAGTTGCACGCTACTCTTCCCCTGCCACTGCTGCACTGAGTCGCCTCATGCTACCGTACCTCTTTCCTGACCTTGCTGCCTTTCCCACAGTCGCTGACCTCATTACGCACCTCCGCACTAGTGACACTCGCTACCGCGCCGCGCTTCCTGCTGAGTTCTGCGCCAAGAACCCCCCCCCCCATGTACATCACTCTCTATTATATAGTCACCCGCCTCCCTGACTCCCTTCGCGTAGTCAGGGACCACTTCCTCTCATTCTGTCCCACCACTCTCACTGTTGACCTCCTAGAGAAGGCCCTCCTAGCAGCGGAGAAGAGCATAGTCGCTGTAGGAGCCTCTCGTGGTGACCCTCGCACCCCCATCTTTGAGGGGTGTTCCCCTTCCCCCCTGTTGCCCTCTGTCGCCTCTGCTGCTGCGGCCGACCTCGTTGGTCTTGAGTCGGTCGGTGCGGCGTCTGCCCCTAGCGGGAGACGCCGCTCTGGCAAGGGCAAGGGGGGCAAGAACGCGGGTGGAGCTAGCGGGGGTGGTGGAGGTGGCGGTGGAGGCGGCGGAGGGAGTGGGGGTGGCGGTGGGAGTGGTGGCGGGGGTGGAGGTGGCGGTGGCAGGAGCGGAGGCGGAGGCGGCGGCGGCGGTAGCGGTGGGAGCGGAGGCGGCGGTGGTGGCGGAGGTGGAGGCGGCAGTGGTGGAGGAGGTGGAGCTGGTCGGGGTGGTGCTTCGCAGCGGAGCGGCTCCGGTGGTGGTCAGCGCCAAGCAGCAGCAGCGTTCTCGGGACATCCCCCCTCCTCAGCAGCTCCGTGAGTGGTACACGCAGCGTCAGCGTGGTGGGGGTTTTGGCCCGTGCACCTACGTCCTTCGCTCCGGCGACCGCGCGGGTGAGCAGTGTGGGGGTGCCCACCCCACCCAGCGCTGCTTTGGCCGCCTGACGGACGCTTGGCGTCAGCAGTTCCCGGAGGCTAGTGAGATCCCCCGCTGGGGAGAGCTGTCTAGGGCAGGCGTAGCTATCTATGATCTTGACTTTGATGCTATCCTTGCTGCCATATATGCTGTGACTATTAGTGATGAGGGTGACTGTTACCGGTGTTTCCTGCCCGACCCGGGCATTGGTACTGCTGCTATAGGTGCTGGTGAGGCTGCTGCTCTAGGTGCCAGTGCGTCTGCGCCCTCAGGTGCTGGTGAGTCTGCGCTCTCAGGTACCACGTCGGCTTCGGCCTCCCTCACCTTCACACTTGACTCAAGGGCTTCTCGCTCCTTCTTTCGAGACCGCACCACACTCACGCCGCTTGGTCGGCCGGTTGCAGTCTCCCTGGCAGACCCCTCTGGGGGTCCTGTCCTCTCAAACTTCTCCACTGTCCTCCCGTGTCCGGCTGCCCTCTCTGGCACCTTGTCTGGTCTTTACCTCCCCTCGTTCTCTACGAACTTGGTGAGTGGTGCTGACCTGCAGGATACGGGGGTTCACCAGTTTACTCCTGCGAGTCAGCGGGTGACCCACTGCTCGGACGCTCGCACAGGCCGGCACCTGGCCACGTTTACGCGTCGGCCGGGGTCGAGCCTCTACACCCTGACCACTGGGTCACCTCCTGTCCCTGCGTCTAGCCAGGTAGTTGCGTTGGGTCGGGTGTTTGCTGCAGCGTCCAGGTCTGGTCCTGAGTCTGCCCCCTGCTCGTGTCGCCTCCTGTCTCACGAGACTCTCCTGTGGCACCACCGTCTTGGTCACCCCTCCCTGCCTCGTCTCCGAGGCATGGCTTCCCGTGTCCTTGTCTCTGGTCTCCCCCGGTCCCTCCCTCCCCTTCCTCCAGGGCCTGGTCCTTCCTGTGTTCCCTGTGTCGAGGGGCGGCTCCGGGCTGCCCCTCACTCCTCTCAGTTTCCCCCGACAGAGGTCCCGCTGCAGACGCTTCACATGGACGTGTGGGGCCCGGCCCGCGTCCGTGGACAGGGTCACGAGCGCTACTTCTTGCTGGTGGTTAACGACTACTCGCGTTACACCACAGTCTTCCCCTTGCGCAGCAAGGGTGATGTCACTGAGGTGTTGATCGACTGGATCCGCGCAGCTCGTCTCCAGCTCAGGAGGAGCTTCGGCTCGGACTTTCCTGTTCTGCGTCTGCACTCTGACCGAGGCGGAGAGTTCTCCTCTGGCCTTCTGCGAGCCTACTGCCGTGCGCGAGGCATCCGCCAGACCTTTACACTTCCGGACTCTCCGCAGCAAAATGGGATTGCTGAGCGCCGCATTGGCATGGTCATGGACGACGCTCTTATGTCCATGATGCATGCGGCTGCCACCCATTTTCTGTGGCCGTTTGCGGTTCGGTACGCGGCGCATCAGATCAACCTTCACCCCAGGGTCTCCATGCCGGAGACCTCCCCAGCTCTGCTATGGACGGGGAAGGTAGGCGATGCGTCTGCGTTCCGTGTCTGGGGATCTCGGGCGTTTGTCCGCTACTTGTCTGCGGACAAACTGTCCCCTCGTGCTGCTCCTTGTGTCTTCCTTGGCTTCCCCCATGACGCACCAGGGTGGCAGTTCTACCACCCCTCCTCTCGTCGTGTTCTATCCTCCCAGGACGTCACGTTTGACGAGTCGGTCCCCTACTACCGTCTCTTCCCCTACCGCACTCCTTCCCTCCCCCCGCCGCCGCACTTCCTTGTGCCAGGTCCCCCCCAGGTAGACCCCCTCCCCCCTTAGGGTCTTGCCCCTTCAGGTGTGTCCTAGGTAGACGCAGTCGAGCCGGTCGAGGTTGCTGGTGACTCTGGTACTGCTGCGGGTGCTGAGCCTGGGGGTGCTGACTCTGGGGGTGCTCCACGAGTGGGTGCTGAGCCTGGGGGTGCTACGACTTGGGGTGCTGAGCCTGGGGGTCCTTCGCCTGAGGGTGCTACGTCTGGAGCTGCTGAGCCTGGGGGTGCTGCGTCTGGAGCTGCTGAGCCTGGGGGTGCGGAGCCCGCTGGACCTGCTCGTGTGGCGTCTGGCAGTGCTGTGCCTGGTGGTTCTCCGGGTGCTTCGTCTCGGCGGGAGCCACTCTCTCCACAGGAGCTGCGCGAGTGGTTTGCCCGGCGCTGAAGGCGTACTGCTGGAGCTGGTGCTTCTTCAACTGCTGAGGGTGCTGGTGCCGCCGGTCTCGGAGGTGCTACCTGGGAGTGCTGGAGCTGCTGGGCCTGCGAGTGCGACTGGAGTCGGAGCTGCTGAGGGTGTTGGCGCTGAGGCTATTGCTGTCAGTCCTGGCGACGGTCTTGCTGCTGGTGCTGCTGGAGGTACTGGAGCTGGAGGTGCTGTTGGCGCTGGTGCTTCCACTAGGGGTGCTGGTGCTGTCCCTGCTGTGTCTAGAGTCGCCGCGCGGCCTCGGCCGTACTTTGTTCCGCTCCTTCAGCAGGTTCTTGGTCTTCCTCCTCCCTTAGAGTGTCCACCGCCTGTCCAGTCACAGTCACAGTTACTGCCGGCCTCCCCACTGCCTGCTCCTTCTCCCTACACTGGTCCTACTAGAGGTCTTGCTGGGCGTCGTGAGCCTGCGTCTCGTCTTGCGTCGCCGGTTCGTGCTGCTCGCGCTAGTGGTCGCGGTTCGCGTCAGCGTCCTCCTCCTGTCCATGGCACGCACCGGATGTCTCTGCGTCCGTCCACTGCTCCTCTGCGTGCCCCTTTGCCTTCTCCTTCCTGCCCTTGCCGACCCGGAGTCGGACTCTCTTCGTGCTGCCAGTCCTACTGTCACGCGTCTCCTTGCTACTGTCGTCACTGACCCCTCTTTTGAGTCCACTGCTGCGTCTGCTCTTGTTGCTGAGCTCGTCGACTTTGCTGCTCGCTGTCGTCTAGACTACGCTGCTAGTCTCGTTGCTCAGTCTGCGTCTGTCTGTCCTCCGTCCGTCGGGGGTGAGTGTGCTCTTCGCACGGACGTCCTTGAGGACAGGCAGGAGGAGTTCCAGTGTCTGGCTGC
Source organism: Closterium sp. NIES-65 (assembly GCA_948144175.1). NCBI lineage: Eukaryota > Viridiplantae > Streptophyta > Zygnematophyceae > Desmidiales > Closteriaceae > Closterium > Closterium sp. NIES-65. Next base: position 1,031,484 of record CANXME010002377.1, on the reverse strand, counting down.
TGCTTCACCTCATCTTGTGTCCGTACTGCTTACCCCTGAGGGAGACCCGGATGCACTTGACATCCTGACTCCGCGCTCCTACGCGGAGGCCGTAGAGGGTCCCTACTCCTCTCAGTGGCAGGCAGCTATGGATGCAGAGATGGCTTCTTGGAAGTCCACAGGCACCTACGTTGACGCGGTTCCCCCACCTGGGGCGAACATCGTCAGTGGCATGTAGATCTTCAGGGTGAAGTGGCCGCCGGGCTCTCCGCCTGTCTTCAAGGCGCGGTACGTGGCTCGTGGCTTCAGTCAGCGGCAGGGAGTTGACTACTTTCAGACCTTCTCTCCCACCCCGAAGATGACCACTCTTCAGGTACTGCTACACATAGCTGCTCAACGTGACTACGAGCTTCACTCCCTTGACTTCAGCACTGCTTTCCTGCACGGTAGCCTGCACGAGGAGATCTGGCTGCGCCGTCCACCTGGCTTCACTGGGACTTTCCCTCCTGGCACCCAGTGGAGCCTCCGACGGCCAGACTACGGTCTCCGCCAGGCACCGCGCGAGTGGCACGACACACTGAGGACTACGCTTGCGGCTCTTGGGTTTGCTCCCTCTACTGCTGACCCGTCGCTGTTTCTACGCACCGACACCTCTTTGCCGCCGTTCTACATCCTCGTGTACGTCGAAGACTTGGTCTTTGCCACAGCTGACACTGTAGGACTCGCCTACGTGAAGTCCGAGCTGCAGAAGAGACACACGTGCACAGACCTGGGTGAACTGCGCAGCTACCTTGGCTTGCAGATCACCCGGGACAGAGCACGCCGCACCATTACCCTGACTCAGTCACACATGGTGCAGCAGGTCCTTCAGCGCTTCGGCTTCACGTACTCCTCGCCTCAGGCCACTCCTCTGTCTACTCGCCACTCGCTCTCAGCTCTGCCTTCGGATGAGTCCGTAGAGTCGAGTGGCCCGTACCCAGAGCTTGTTGGCTGCCTCATGTACCTGATGACCTGCACACGACCTGACCTTGCATACCCTCTTAGCATTCTTGCACGCTATGTTGCTCCTGGGAGACACAGACCAGAGCACATGGCTGCAGCGAAGAGGGTGTTGCGCTACTTGTGCAGTACGTCGGGCATGGGGCTAATGCTTGGAGGGCAGAGTCCAGTGGTCCTCATTGGGCACGCGGACGCTTCTTGGGCTGACGACCAGGCTACGCCGCGGTCGTCACAGGGTTACACCTTCAGCCTTGGTTCCGGCTCTGTTTCGTGGCGGGCTACTCGCTCGTCTTCTGTTCTCGGCTCCAAATGTGAGGCCGAGATCTACGCCGGGGCCATGGCTGCACAGGAGCTTCGCTGGCTCACCTACCTGCTGACCGACCTTGGAGAGCCGCCTCGTTCTCCTCCAGTCCTGTACGTAGACAACAAGGCCATGCTGGCCTTGTGTCGAGAGCAGAGACTGGAGCACAGAACAAAGCACATTGCTCTTCGCTACTTCCTTGCTCGTGAGCTACAGCAGCGTGGTCAGTTGCGGCTTGCATACGTGGCCTCTGAGGCCAACACTGCTGATGTTTTCACCAAGGCACTTGCGCCTTGTGATCATCAGCGCTTCTGTACTCAGCTTGGTCTTGTGCCTGTCTTGCCTCACTTGCTCACTTCTTGATCTTGCTTGTACTGTCACATATATATACACCTGCTCTTGATTGCTTAGCCTCTTATATATATATGTGCTCCTTCATGTGAACTGGCCTTCTGGCCTTGAACTTGTGCTCGGAATGTGTGGTGACTTTGTGATCCACCCTGAGCTTTGCTTTGCTTTGCTTGACTGGTCTTGTGACCCCTTGTTCTCCCCCACTTTGCCTATGGGGGTGTGTCAAATTATAATGTTGTCTAGGCTTTAGTGGGGTAGCCCATATGGGGTACACATTTCTAGGGTTGCATATTTGTATCACTTTCATTCCATAGTCATCCATTCTCGTTCTAGTTTTCTCACGTGTGTCTCTTCTGCAGCTCCAACTTCACAAGGGCAAGAGCCTCAGTGTCAGCAGTGGCAAAGACCAAGTCGTCGACGTACACGAGGATGTAGAACGGTGGCAGTGAAGTGTCGGTGCGTAGAAATATTGACGAGTCAGCAGTCGAAGGGGCAAACCCAAGAGCCGCAAGTGTCGTCCTCAGTGTGTCGTGCCACTCACGAGGCGCCTAACGGAGACCGTAGACTGGCCGACGGAGGCTCCACTGGGCACCAGGAGGGAACGACCCAGTGAAGCCAGGTGGGCATCGCAGCCAGATCTCCTCGTGCAGACTGCCCAGTAAGAACGCTGTGCTGAAGTCCAGAGAGTGAAGCTCGTAGTCACGCTGAGCAGCAACGTGCAGCAGCACCCGAAGAGTGGTCATCTTCAAGGTGGGGGAGAAGGTCTGGAAGAAGTCAACTCCCTGTCGGTGACTGAAGTTTTGTGCAACGTAACGAGCCTTGAAAACAAGCGGAGAACCCGGCGGTCGCTTCACCCTGAAAATCCACATGCCATCGACGATGTTCGCCCTAGGAAGGGGAACCTCATCGACGTAAGTGCCTGTGGACTTCCAGGATGCCATCTCTCCATCCATGGCTGTCTGCCACTGAGAGGAGTAGGGACCCGCGATGGCCTCAGTGTAAGAATGCGGAGTCGGGATGTCTGGTGCATCCGGGTCTCCCTCAGGGGCAAGCAGCATGGCCACGAGATGAGGCGCAGCGGCTGCAAGACACTCAAAGTCCTCCTGCCTGTCCTCAAGGACGTCCGTGCCAAGAGCACACTCACCCCCGACAGACGAAGGAGAGACAGACTCAGACTCAGCAACAAGACTAGCAGCAAAGTCGAGACGACAGGCAGCAGCAAAGTCAACAAGCTCAGAGACTAAGGCAGACACAGCAGCAGACTCAAACGACAGATCAGTGACAACAGTGGCAAGCAGACGCGTGACAGTAGGGTGAGCAACACGAACCAGGTCAGACTTTGGGTCCTGAACATAAGGCAGAGAAGACGCAGGTGGAGACGGTAGGGGAACACGCTGTGGATTAGAGGAAGGACGAAGTGCCATAGTGTGCGTGCCAGGGACAGGAGGCGGACGCTCACGAGGAACACGACGACCAGTGCGACCAGCGCGAACAGGAGAGGCAGGACGAGATGCAGGCTCACGGCGCTCTTTAAGCGAGTCTGTCTGCTCAGTATCAGGAGGAGCAGGTAGTGGTGTGCTGGGTTGTAATGGGAGGCCAGTGGAAGACGGGAGGCTAAGAACCTGGCCAAGCACGGAGTCAGGCGGTGGCAGAGACGACGCTGACGGCGGAGCGTAAAACAGTCGCGACGGTGCAGTGCCACCAGTACCAGTAGCTCTAGTGCCTCCAGCAGCTCCGGAACCTCCAGCTTCAGCGCCTACAGCATCAGCACCTCCAGCTCCAGTGACTCCAGCAGCAGCACCTCGAGCTCCAGCGCCTCCAGCAGCTCCAGCGCCTCCAGCAGCCGCAGAACCTCCTGCTCCAGCGTCTCCGGCAACAGCACCTCCAGCTCCAGCGCCTCCAGCAGTAGCACCTCCAGCTCCAGGGACTCCAGTAGCAGTACCTCCAGCCCCAGCGCCTCCAGCAGCTCCAGAACCTCCAGCTCCAGCGCCACCAGTAGCAGCACCCCCAGAACCGGCACCTCCAACCTCAAGGTCCCCAACTCCAGTGTCGACAGGACCAGCGCCAGGGCCTCCAGCAGCAGCACCCCCAGAATCCACACCTCCAGCTTCAGGGTCTCCAATGCTAGGTTCGACAGCACCAGCTCCAGGGCCTCCAGTCCCAGTACCTCGTGCAGCAGCAACCCCAGAATCGGCACCTCCAGCTCCAGGGTCTCCAACGCCAGGGTCGACAGCACCAGCTCCAGGGCCTCCAGCCCCAGTACCTCCAACAGCAGCACCCCTAGAGCCGACACCTCCAGCTCCAGGAGCAGTACCAGTCCCGGAAGCAGCAGCAGCAGCAGTAAGAGCAGCAGGGCGGCGCGCGACCAGAGCAGGGCGGCGTGCAACCAGAGCAGGGCGGCGGGCGGCCATAGCAGGGCAGTAGCAGGCAGCAGCAGGTAGTAGCTCATAGGGCAAAAGCACCTAGGGCCTTTTTTTTTTTTTTTTTTTTTTTTTTTTTTTAGGGTTTAGCAGGGCGGCACAGGGCAGGGCGCTGGCGCAGGGCAGGGCGCTGGCGCAGGCTGCAGCAGTGCGTGAAGCAAGGGGCAGTAGAGCGCGACGCGACGGGGTGCCTTAGGGCGCGACGCACGGGCTGCAGCAGAGGGCGATGCGCGAGGAAGCAGCGCATGACTCGTGGGTTTCCTTAGGGCACGACGCGCGGGCTGCAGCAGAGCGCGACGCACGGGTCAGCGGCGCGCGACGCACGGGCAGGGCGCGGGCGCAGGGCTGGGCGCTGGCGCAAGGCCGGGCGCTGGCGCAGGGCAGGGCGCTGGTGCAGGGCAGGGCGCTAGTGCAGGGCAGGGTGCTGGTGCAGGGCAGGGCGCTAGCGTAGAGCAAGGCGCTGGCGCAGGGCAGGGTGTTGGCGCAGAGCAGGGTGCTGGCGCAGGGCAGGGCGCCGGCGCAAGGCAGGGCGTTGGCGCAGGGTGACGCCAGGCAGGTCAGGGCAGGGCACGGCGTGCGCGAGGCAGTGCGACGCGGGGCAAGGGAGGGCGTGTGTGGGGCAGCGCGACGCAGGGTAGTGGGGTAACGCGGTAACTGCAGTTGGAAGCTAAGTATGGTGGGCGCGAAAGAAAAACGGTCCTACGTGCGGAGATAACTGCAGCAACGGGAGCTAGGCTACGGGCTAGGCACGTGTGCTCGTGTGATCTCTGCGTTCGTTAGTCCTTAGTCGTTTTCCTTGTGCACACACTACTTGCTAGTTCACGGGGAAAATTGGCAAGAGTTTCACTAGGAAAAGTTCAGAACAATGGTAGCAACAACATGGGCAACATTGACTACATCAGAGCTAGCTAGGCTGCTGGTCGACCTCCAGCACAGCACAGTCGACCGCACTCCAGCGCAGCAGCGCTCGCACCGCTCCAGCGTAGCAGGGTAGCGGTTTGCCAACGTTGCAAGTCCACGGTGTGCCAGCGCTGCACCAAGTCGGCTGCCCAGCGTTGCACCCGCAGGACAACGGTGCACCTGCTTCGCAGGTGCGCGCAGCCGGTTGGTGCGCACTTCCCTGTCATGTGTGCAACGCAGACGCCTGGCAGACTCCACGCCAGCGACTGTGCCCACCAGCCACGTCGACCTCGGGATACCACCCCCGAGGTCGGCCTCGCAGTCTCCACCCTGGCGACACTCGCGCACGTCGCGCGGGTATCCCGATCGACCGGGCAACCACGCCTGGTCGGCTCACGCAGTCCGTAGCCGGTCACGCATGCCCGGCGTCCCCAGTCTGGCGTCCAGGCGCCCAGGACGCCTTCCGAACCCCCTGGTCGGCGTCCAGACGCCTGGGACGCCGACCACACCTCCAGAGCGGCGTCCCTCTTCCCAGGACGCCGACTAGACACCCAGGTCGGTGTCGGGACCCGACGCCCAGATCGGCGTCCGGACCCCGGACGCCGTGCAGACGCACGGGACGCCAACCAGGCCTCCAGGGCGGCGTCCTCCCGCTCGGCGTCTTCCTGCTTGGCGCCCTGATTCAAGGTCGACGTCGGCCCCTCCTTCGTCGACCACCAGGTCCAGTCGACCACTAACAGGTCGACTAGCAGTCCGTTAGCCGACCGCCGAAGTCGGCTTCGCCAAGTTGACGTCCTCCGCAGGTCGACCCCAAGACGACCTCCCTGAAGTCGGCGCCCGTGCAGTGGTCCCCCGTGCAGGTCGACCTCCTCGTCGACCAGCTCACCCACTGCTACAGGTCGGCTGCTCCCCTCACACCCGACCACGAAGTCGGCTCCGCCCAAGCGAGGACGGGGCCAATACCCAACTCCCGTTGACACTCCCCTACCGCGTTCACGCTTGGGCACCCAGCCCACACGGCAGTACAGCTCTGAGAATAGCCCGTCAGCGTGCACCCAACACACAGCACGCTGGTCACCGCACCAGCCATGCAAGAGGGCATGGCACCTACTGCTACACGTCGTTGTCGCCGTCGCTCACGTCGGCCAAGCGCACCTGACCGATTGCGACGGAGCACCGGTTGAAGGCCGGATAGTGCAGCGCCTTCGTCAGGAAATTGGCCGGCTGCTCAGCGGTTGGGATGTACTGCAGCGAGAACTTCCCGCGCTTCACCATGTGCTGCAGCCAGGCCTGTCGCCGCTCCATGTGCTTGAGGTTGCCCGTCAACCCCATGCCCTCGGCGACCGTGATGGCCGACTTGTTGTCCACTCGCAGGACAGTCGGCTTCCCGGCGTCCAGTTGCCGGAATTCTGCGAGGAGGAAGCGAAGGCGGCGTCCCTCCTTGCCAGCTTCAGTGGCCGCCACGTACTCCGACTCGGTCGACGACAACCTCGTGCACTTGATGCGCTGGCTCGACCAGGAGACTGCAGCCCCTCCGTAGACGAACACGTTGCCACCCGTGCTCGTCCTGTTCTGTTTATCACCAGCGTCGTCGGCATCCACGTAGCCGACCAGCTCTAGTGACTCAGGTCCACCGCCGAACTCCAGGGCAGTGTCACGTGTGTTGGCGAGGTAGGCGAGGCAGCGGTCGACCTCGCGCCAGTGCTGGTCGCTCCTCACCGTCAGGCGAAGGCGATGTCCGGCCTCGTCGTCGTCGCCGCGAACTGCAGCGAGCCGACCTTCTGCCGGTACTCCTCCTCCTGCCGTTCCTGCGCCTCCTCATCATCAAAGGTGAGCTCGGCGTAGGCACCGACCGAGACCGGCGTCTTCGGGGTGCGCCCGGTCTCCTCCTCGTCAAGGAAGCGCCTACGTAGCTTGTCGGCATAGCCCTGCTGGTGCAGCCACAGCTTCCCCGCCGGCCTGTCGCGCACGATCTCCAGCCCGAGATACTTCTGCACCGGCGAGATCTCGCGCAGCTCGAAGGCAGCTTCCAGCAGCTCCTTAAGCTCCTTCAGCATCGTGGTGCTGCTGCTGGCGGCAAGCAGGTCATCGACGTAGACCAGCACCCAGCAGGCCACTCCATCCTCGCCAACCTTGAAGTAGAGAGCCTCGTCGACCTGGCTCTTCTTCCACCCGGCGCCGACCAGCACATCGTTGAGCGCCAAGTACCACAACAGCGGCGACTGCTTCAGCCCGTACAGGCTCTTCAGCAGCTTACATACCCGGCCGGTTCCATCGTTGAAGTAGTCCGGCTGAGACATGTACAGCACCCGGTCGAGCTTGCTCTGCAAGAAGGCGTTCTTCATGTCGAGCTGCATCAGGTTGAGGTTGAGGACAGCGACGATGCTGAGGAAGATCCTCAACGTGACGTAGCTGCTCACCGGCGCGAACGTCTCGTCGTAGTCGGCGCCGTACACCTGTGTGAAGCCCTTCACGACCAGCCTCGCCTTCTCTCGCTCGACGGTGTCGTCGATGTGGTACTTCGTCGTCAACACCCACCGGTTCTTCATGACGTTCACCCCCGGCGGGCGTTCGACCAGCTCCCAAGTGCCCATGTTGATGAGGCTGCGAATCTCCTCCTCCATGGCGGCCTTCACCGCCGGGCCCTTCCAGCTCGCCAACGCATCCTTCACCGTCATCTTCGAGATGTCCCAACGGTGCTCGGGGTCGGCTAGCATGTCGGGGTCGAGCTCCGGAAACTCCTCATCCTCCTCGGCGTCGTCGTACAGCAGGTCGTCGTCATTGTCCACGTCATACACCGTGGTGAAGGCAGCGGGGACGAAGAAGTCAGGCGGCCTCCGAAGTCGGCCTGAACGCCGTGGTCCCTGCTGGACCTCCTCGGCGTCCCTTCCATCGTCGCTGTCGTCGCTGCCCTCGGCGTCCTGCTGTTCCTCAGTCGGCGTCCCAGCCGACTGTTCTACTGCGGCCGGCTTCCCAGCCGACTTCTCCCCTGTGGTCGGCTCCCCTGCCGACGGCCCGGTCGCCGACTGCTCCGTGGTCGGCTTCACGGCAGCCAGCTCTCTTGTCGGCTGCTGCTCCTCGACCTGCTCCTCCCCTGTCGACTGCAATCCCACGTCGATTCGCCGCTCGTCACGTCGGCCACCGGCGATGCACCTGGCCGGCGCCGAAGGCGGCGTTAGCCCACGCAGGTCGGCCACGAGGGGAGGGGCAGAGGTCAGAGGGTGAAGGGTAGGGGTGTGGACGTTCTCAACGTCCTCAGTAGTAAGCTCACCGACCTCGGCGAGCAGTGGCAGTGTCGCCGACGAGGTGTCAGAGGGCGGGGTGGACGGCGACCGGCCGGACACCGGCCCATGCTCCGTTTTCCACTCGGCCAGTGACATCTCCTCGTAAAACACCACGTCCGACGTGGTGACCACACGGTCAGTGGCGACGTCAAGGAGCTCCCAGCCCTTGCTCACCGCCGACACGCCAAGGTGCAGGCCCCACCTGGCCTTCGGCTTCAGCTTCCCACTACGCTGCTGCTCAGGGACAAGGAACTGCGCCATGCAGCCCCACACCCGCGCCAGCGACAAGTCGGGCTTCTTCCCGGTCAGCAGCTGGTACGGCGTCGTCCCCGGCGGCAGCGTCGACCTCTCAAGGCAGTTGCGGACCCAGACGGCCTGCCGCAGAGCGAGGTGCCACCAGTGGTGCTACACACCCATGTGCAGCAGCATTGTCCGCACCGACTCCACCACCGTCCTCATCTCCCGTTCCGCCATGCCGTTCTGCTGCGGGGTGTATGGGCAGGTCAGGTCATGGACGATCCCCTTGCCGTTCACGAAGTCAGTGAAGTGCTTCCCGAGGAACTCCCCTCCCCGGTCTGAGCGCATCATCAACACCGACTTCTTCGTCTGCCGCTCAGCCACCGCCAGCCACTGCACGAACGCTTGCAAGGCATCTGACTTCTTGGCGACCGGCTTCACCCACACGTAACGGGTCTTGCGGTCCTTCAGCAGCAAGAAGTACAAGCTGCCATCCTTGGCAGCCACGCGAAACGGCCCGCACAGGTCGATGTGCACGACGGCCAGCACGTCGTCGGCGTCGGAGCCGTGGTCGGGGAAGGTGTGTCGCGCCAGCTTCCCGCCGACGCACGAGACACACGGGGAGTCGGCGTCCGTCGCCGACTTGAGGTCCAGCCCAGTGGCGACCTCGTTCTTCGCTGAGCTCCGTATGGTGTCCATGCCTACATGTGCAAGCCTCGCATGCATCCGGTCCGGCGTCGACTTCGTCTTCGAGACGATCGCCCGCAGAGCCACCACCTCCGACGTGGGCGGCGTCGACCTCGTCGCGCAGGGACGCAGGTCGGTGCAGAGGACTCGCCGAGAGTCCGCCCGAGCACCTCCCCTGCTGCCGAGACGAGCAGCATGCCGTCTCCGTCCTCCTGCAGCTTCACTCCGTGCTCCTTCAGCTGGCCGGCCGACAGCAGGTTGGCTCGCACACCTGGGACGTACAACACGTCGGGGATGAGCACCTCCTTCCCGGCCTCTCCTTGCAGAGCGACGGTGCCACTGCCCTGAACGTCCTGCAGCACCCCATTGAAGCCGCGCACGTGCTTGATGGAGCCACTCGACTGCAGGTCAACGAAGGCTTCCTTCGTTCCCATCAGGTGGTGGGAGCAACCGCTGTCGAGCAGGACCACCGCCGGGTTCGCCTGCACAGCCGCCGCCACCGCCTGGAAGTCCTCTCCGGCCTCCGGCGCCAGAGAGATGGTCGGCTCCACGACGCCGAACAGCGAGCACGACGCCATCTTGTCGTCTCGCCCCTTGCCGCCTGCAACGGAGTCGGCGTCCTTCGCCGAAGTCGATGCCTTGGTCGACTGTTTCTCCTTGCGCGGATGATTTCCTCCACGACGAGGACGACGGCTGCCAGACCTCCCGCGGCCGCCCTTGTCATCGTCGTCGGAGTCACTGCGGTCGGGACAATCGAAGGAGAGGTGATCGGGGCTGTGGCAGATCCAGCACTCCAGACGTCGACCTCCTCCTCCTCGACCGCCGTCCTTGGTCGACTTCTTCTCGACCTCCTTGGTCGACTTCCAGCTACCGCTCCCGCCGCCACCAGACTGTCCACGCTGTCCTGGTCGGCCTCCTTGCTTCGCAGGGGCGACGAAGTTGGCCTGCGCCAAGAGCTCCTGCGATCGCTCAGCCTCCTGCATCGCCTCGTCCTGCAGGATGTACGAGGTCAGGTTGTCCTCGTTGAGCATCGCCCTTGTGCTCGGCGCCATAGACACCCGCTTAAGCAGGTTGTAGCTGCTAGAGAGACCCTGCATGACATGGGTGATGTACGACGCCGTGGAGTAGTGCGCGCCGGCCATCCTGATGGTTGCGAGAATTCGCCTGGCTCGGTTGCAGTAGTCGGTCGCACTCTCCTCGTCGCCCATACGCAGGTGTGTTAGCTGACCCTCCAGCTGGGCGATGAACAGGTCGTCGGTGACCTGGTACGTCGACTCAATGAAGTGCCACGCTCGGTGGCCGGCGTCGAGGTACTCCCGGCACCACTTCAAGGCGATCTGCACGCCCGGCGAGCAGCACCGCGAGATGACCGTGAAGGTCAACAGCTGCACGGTGCGAAACTCCGCACGCAGGTCGGGGTGGTGCTCACTCGGCGTCGCCACGGTCCCTCGGGCGAAGCCGATCAGCCCGGCCATCTCCAGCTGGGGCTCGATGGCTTCCTTCCAGGTGAGAATGTCGGGTCGACCGACCAGCGGAGGGGTGACCGAGATCCTGTCCGGCGTAAACTTGAAGTAGCCGTAGCTCGGTGCAATCCCACCTGCCGTCACCTTGGACGCCGTCATCGGCGACAGCCCACTTCGACGCCCACCGCCGTCACCATGTGAGGAGCCTGCAGCCGCCGACGACTGCATCCCTCTCGCCTGAACGCCGCCGGCTTCACCGGCGTGTATCACACCTCGTTGCCTCGACGTGCCTCCCACACTGCTGCCGACCTGACCTCCACCGGCGTTGACGCCCACATCGACGCCGCCGTCGTTGTTCACCGGTCGAGGAGAGGCAGGTCGAGAAGGGGGATGCTCCGCCGCCCACACGGAGCAGAGTCCGGCCTCGACGACTGCCCAGGGTATCGCCCCATACTCCTGGGCCTCATGGCGTCTCCTCGCATCCTCCAGCCGTCCCTCCAGGGTGTCCATCACCTCGGCGTCGCCTACGCGCACGCTAGTGACTTCACGGCTGCCGGTCTACGAACACGATCGGTATGTGCTAAGTCGGCTAGACTGAACTACGTCGCGTGTTCGATCCACGCTCACCGCACCATGCGGAGATAACTGCAGCAACGGGAGCTAGGCTACGGGCTAGGCACGTGTGCTCGTGTGATCTCTGCGTTCGTTAGTCCTTAGTCGTTTTCCTTGTGCACACACTACTTGCTAGTTCACGGGGAAAATTGGCAAGAGTTTCACTAGGAAAAGTTCAGAACAATGGTAGCAACAACATGGGCAACATTGACTACATCAGAGCTAGCTAGGCTGCTGGTCGACCTCCAGCACAGCACAGTCGACCGCACTCCAGCGCAGCAGCGCTCGCACCGCTCCAGCGTAGCAGGGTAGCGGTTCGCCAACGTTGCAAGTCCACGGTGTGCCAGCGCTGCACCAAGTCGGCTGCCCAGCGTTGCACCCGCAGGACAACGGTGCACCTGCTTCGCAGGTGCGCGCAGCCGGTTGGTGCGCACTTCCCTGTCATGTGCGCAACGCAGATGCCTGGCAGACTCCACGCCAGCGACTGTGCCCACCAGCCACGTCGACCTCGGGATACCACCCCCAAGGTCGGCCTCGCAGTCTCCACCCTGGCGACACTCGCGCACGTCGCCCGGGTATCCCGATCGACCGGGCAACCAAGCCTGGTCAGCTCACGCAGTCCGTAGCCGGTCACGCATGCCCGGCGTCCCCAGTCTGGCGTCCAGGCGCCCAGGACGCCTTCCGAACCCCCTGGTCGGCGTCCAGACGCCCGGGACGCCGACCACACCTCCAGAGCGGCGTCCCTCCTCCCAGGACGCCGACTAGACACCCAGGTCGGTGTCGGGACCCGACGCCCAGATCGGCGTCCGGACCCCGGACGCCGTGCAGACGCACGGGACGCCAACCAGGCCTCCAGGGCGGCGTCCTCCCGCTCGGCGTCTTCCTGCTTGGCGCCCTGAGTCAAGGTCGACGTCGGCCCCTCCTTCGTCGACCACCAGGTCCAGTCGACCACTAACAGGTCGACTAGCAGTCCGTTAGCCGACCGCCGAAGTCGGCTTCGCCAAGTTGACGTCCTCCGCAGGTCGACCCCAAGACGACCTCCCTGAAGTCGGCGCCACCCTGAAGTCGGCGCCCGTGCAGTGGTCCCCCGTGCAGGTCAACCTACTCGTCGACCAGCTCACCCACTGCTACAGGTCGGCTGCTCCCCTCACACCCGACCACGAAGTCGGCTCCGCCCAAGCGAGGACGGGGCCAATACCCAACTCCCGTTGACACTACGGACCTACTGCTCTGAAACCATGTCAAGATAGCAAGCAGGAAATGGTTGCATTGAATGAAATGTGGGTACAAGTACTAACCCTAACTTCAGGTTGTACCCCACATGGGCTACCCCACTATAACCTACACAGAACTAACACATATATAGTTTGACACCAACATCACCCCCAGTGTTATTCCTTTCGCCACAGGAGCATAGAGCTTGTCGAAGTCCTTTCCCTTTGTCTGCTGAAACCCCTTAGCCACAAGCCTTGACTTGTAGCGGATCAGCGCCCCATGTGGTCCGTTATATGCCTGAAGATCAGCTTGGAAGAAATGGCCTTCGTCCGAAGAGGCAGCTGACACAGCTCCCACGTCTCGTTCTCCAGCAGAAAGTCATACTCCTCCTTCATACTCTGCTTCCATTTTTTCAGCATCGGGCCCGCTTAGTGCCTCAGCTAGCGTCTTGGGCTCAGGGACGGCTGCCCAGTAGCAGTGTGCTATCTCATCCTCATCACACTGCTCAGCCACACTCCCAACACGTACCACCTTTGGCTTTCCAAAGCTGGGATAGGTTAGCCTGTTAGGAGGGCGCACATCCCTCCTAGGACGGTCAGGCAGACGTTGGGCACGTGGTGGAGCATCTTCCTGCTGCTGCTGCTGTTGCTGCTCCTCCACCTCAGGTTCTTGTTAGAGACTAAGGATCGAGTCTGTGAAGATTAGGAGCCTAAATTTCTCAAAATCGTTGGCTTGAAATTCTGGACAGAAACCGCGACTTCACAAGAAACGTTGTCGACGAAAAGTGCACTGTTAGAATCGTCTCAACCTCGAGTATGTTATAGCCCTTGTTTGTGGCTATCATTCCCAATTTGAATCGTATCGAAAAGTGGAGTAAATCTCGAGTTATGCTTCTCGGCGCACCAGGGGGTATGCTGCCACATAGAAATTAAATTCACTCACAATAGTTTCACAAGTACACAAGAGTTGCACACAAGAGAGTTAGAGTAGCACTAAACCAGGTAGGAGGAAAAAGGAGGACGAGAGGGAAGGTCCCAAGGAGTCCCCAACCAAAGAAAACTCCATGCCACACAATTCCCTTCCCCATAGGCAACCCAACTTTGACCTTTGTCACTATCCCAACCTCCACAATCCACCTCAACCCAACTTGGCCACACTTGCCAACCTGGTTTGGTTTCTCCCAACCAATTGGCAGCAACTACAGTAGTAGTGACGAATTTCCCAACCCCCAAAAGTCTGTACCCCATATTGAGTCAACCCCACAACTCTCCATGGTCACCACAACCAAATTATCAAAAGCATACGAGCTCCAACGTTCGTAACTTTCTTGTTCATGCTCCGATTGAAGTGATTCTTGGTTCGTCGGAAAGCTCTTGAGCAGTGGAGTCACTTCAGATATCTGCTCAAGCCAAATAACATTCGCACACACTCAGAAAATCCAAACCACAGAAAACACAAATTCTTGCGCACGCTCATTTCACACATGCAACGCACGAACACATGATGGGAGGCAGACAGACGTGAATGCAAATGATAGCATCACATAACAAACTCCCCCTCTGGCTGCCAACCATCATCCCACATGCCATAGCTCAAGCATGCACCCTCAATGCACACTCATCCCAGCAAGCTTCATGCCCTTCCAATGCTCAGGTTCTGCCAGGCGTTTGGTGAGAATGTCAGCCGCCTGCTGCTGGGTCTTCACAATCTCCAGCCGCACCTCCTTGTCCAGGAGCCTCCTTGTCCAATGCCACTTTGGCCTGATGTGCTTTGTCAAGCCATGAAGACAGGCATTCTTCGCAAGCTTCACCGCCGACTCATTGTCACAGAAAATCACAGTCGGCTCCCTCTGATACACTCCGATTTCCTCCAACAAACGCCTCAGCCACACCACCTCCTTTGCCCCATGATGAAGGGCCATGTACTCGGTCTCACATGAAAACAGCCCCACCTCGTTCTGCTTCTTGCTGCGCCAGCTCACTGCACCACCTCCAAAGAGGCACACATAGCCTCCAATGCTGGTGCCATCTGCCTTCACAGAGTTGAAGCTAGCGTCGGTGTAGCAAGTTAGGCGCATCTCCCCCTTGCTCAAATCAGCTGCACCCCTTTGCAGCCTTTGCCTCACAGCACTGTACTCCAGACCCACAGACGCTGTAGCGCTCACATAGCGGACCAACCTCTTGGCCGCTTCCAGCTGCTCATGACTGGGGCGTGAAACCACACTGGCAAGCCTAGATGTTGCAAAGGCAATGTCAGGCCGTGTGTGGTTAGCCGCATAGTTGAGTGCCCCAACCATGGAATGAAAAAGTTTCCTGTCACTCTCACCCACCACCTCCTCATCAGCACAGGGCTCCACAGTGAACCTCGAAGGCAGTGGGGTGGCTGGCTTTCCTCCATCTTGCAGCCCATACTTCTTAGCCAGCCCCTCACAATACTTTCTCTGGTGCAACCTCAACACTCCCTTGTCAAGGTCCCTCTCCACATGCATCCCAAGGTAGTACTTCACATCTCCCATCTTGGAGCACTTGAACTGCATTTCCAGCATCTCCTCCACACGTTCAATCATTGCAGACGACTCAGAGAAGATCAGGATGTCGTCCACGTACACCAGGAGCATGAGGAAGTGCTCCTTCTCTTGCAGCAGGAACAGGCTGTGATCACACTCGCTCTTCTTGAACCCCCCGACCAGCAGTGTCTCCTCCAGCTTGTGGTACCATGCGCGAGGAGCCTGCTTCAGGCCATAGATGGCCTTCTTGAGCCTGCACACCCTGCCGCTCCCATCATCCAACCCCTCAGGCTGCAGCATGTACAGCTCCTCCAGAATGATTCCATTGAGGAATGCAGTGATTATGTCCATCTGCTTGATCTTCCAGCCACGGTTTGCAGCCATTGCCAACATCGTCCTCAGTGTAGTGCCTTTCCCTACAGGAGCAAAGATATCATCAAAATCCTTCCCCTTTGTCTGTTCGAACCCCTTAGCCACAAGCCTTGACTTGTAGCGGGTCAGCTCCCTATCGGGTCCGTACTTATGCCTGAAGATCAGCTTGGAAGAAATGGCCTTCTTCCCAGGTGACAGCTCACACAGCTCCCACGTCTCATTCTCCAGCAGAGAGTCATACTCCTCCTTCACACTCTGCTTCCACTTCTCAGCGTCGGGCCCGCTCAATGCCTCGGCTAACGTCTTGGGCTCAGGGACGGCTGCCCAGTAGCAGTGTGCTATCTCATCCTCATCACACTGCTCAGCCACACTCCCAGCCCGTACCACCTTTGGCTTGCCAAAGCTTGGATAGGTCAGCCGGTTAGGAGGGCGCACTTCCCTCCGGGGACGGTCAGCCGGACGCGCGGCACCTTGTGGAGCACCTTGCTGCTGCTGCTGTGGCTGCTGCTGCTGCTGCTGCGGCTGCTGCTGCTGCTGCTGCTGCTCCTCCACCTCAGGTTCTCCCCCATCCTCAGTCACCCCAGAAATCTCCTCCTCTGAGACAGTGACCTGCACTTGCCTCGAAGGCCGCTGCACCTCATCAGCCTCAATGATCAGCGGTGTAGTGGGAAGCTTCTGCTGCTGCTGCTTCCACTCCTTGTAGTACAAGGACTCAAGGAACTTCACATCCCTCGACACAGTCAGCTGCTGGCTGGTCAAGTCCCGAATCAGCCAGCCCTTGTGATCCTTTGCAAGCCCCAAGTGCACACCCCATCTCCCAGAAGCTTCCAGTTTTCCCCTCTTCTCCTTAGGCACATGAAACACCACCATACAGCCATAAGTTCTCAGCATGTTGACTGCAGGCACACTCCCATACCACTTGGTGTAGGGGACCCATTGCTTGTCCCCCACAGTCGCCAGCACCCGGTTCTTCACAACAACGATCTGCCGCAGTGCTGTCACCCAAAACGGATCCGGCAGCCCTGCACGCCCAAGGAGAGTGCGAGCACCTTCCTGCAGGGTCCGGTTGAACCGCTCAGCCACGCCATTCTGCTGAGGGTTGTAAGGCACTGTGAGCTGATGCTGGATCCCCTTCCGCTTCAGCTCCTTCTCAAAATCAGCGCCGATGAACTCTCCTCCGTTGTCAGTGCGGATCACCTTCACCTTGTGTCCGCTCTCCCTTTGTGCTCTCGGCATCCACTCCTTAAGAACAGCCGCTGCCACCTCCCCCTTAGTCTTGAGAGGGTATACCCACACCGCACGCGTGTGGTCGTCCACAATTGTCAAGAAGTAGCGGCTGCCCGAGAGAGAAAGGGCCCTCGTGGGGCCCACCACATCCATGTGCACTAGTGCAAGTGGTGCCTTTGCTGGTCCTGTGCTGCTGCTGAAGGGAAACTTCGTGAATTTGGTCTCAAGGCAGGTAGGGCAGCTCCCAATCTCCTTTGCTCCCCCCTTCATCTCCAGCCCCTTCAAGCACCCATCCTTTACCAACTTCTGCAGCATAGGAATGTTCACATGGCACAGCCTCTCATGCCACGTCTCCCAATCAGCCTCACCACTCCCAGATGAAGCCTTTGCCCATGCAGCTGTCGCATCCACACCAGCAAGCACCTCACCATGTGGCTGTTGTGGCTGCTGCACCTTCTTGATTGCATCCAGGGCCCCATCAGTTGGTGCAGTCTCCTCTCCTCCCGCAGTTGCTTTAGCCGCTGCCGCTGCCTTTGCCGTTGCTGGTGGTTTCCCCTTCCAAGGGATGATGGGCAGCTGCCACAAGTCCTTGATGCAGCTGCTCTTCTCCTCCAAATTCCACAGCAGCAACTTCCCAAGCTTTGCACGGCAGCAGGTTGGGCCGAACGTAACTTTGGCCTTGCTTTTCTGCAGCCGGCGCACAGAGAGGAGGTTAGCGGATAAACCTTCAACCAACAGCACATTTCCCAGCCCCACAAGCCCCCCATTAGCTCCCATAACCTTGGCATTCCCAACACCAATCACAGGGAGCAAGGCACCTGAAGCGGCAGCCACAAACTTTATCTTCCCAGGGGGCTTCACCTCATCAAGCAAATCTGCCCGTGGAGTCATGTGACTCGTGCAACCTGAATCGATCACCCAGTGAGTGAGGGGGTGCATCACAACCTTCCCAACTGAACCCACATCACCCCCACTCCCTTGCACGTCCTCAACCATGAGGAACATCCCACGGTCGGCTTTACCTTGTGCACCATCACCTTGTGCACCTGAACCTTGCACAGCACCACCTCGTGCACGTTCACCACTTGGCGGCTTCATGCCTGGAGGCGCCCATCCTTCAGGCCGGCTGAAACACTTAAACCATGGGTGTCCAACCTTCTTGCAGTACCAGCACGCACCCTCCATTCGGGTACTCCCCCTGCCACCAGAGCTCCCATGCCCCTCATTGTAGTCACCTCGGCCTCTCCCTCTGCCAAAACCTCTCCCACGGCCTCGGCCTCTCCCTCCCCCTCTCCCTCTGCTGCCTCCTGCAGCTCCATACCCCTCAGCAGTTTTGTTGGCAGCACCACCTCCAGTGTGGCGCCTGCGGAAGTCCTCCTGCAGGATCTGCTGCCGTAGCCACTCAGGCGTCCATTTGTCCTGCTGAACGTTGAGGGTGGGGATGAGGTTGTCCCACGAGTTGTCGAGCACCGAGATGATCTTGGTGCATTGTTGCATCTGCGACACTTCGCTGCCCGCCGCTGCCATCCTCGCATAGGTGTCCTTGATCTTGTCAAGGACCAGCTTCACATCATCTCCCGGCCGCATGGAGAGGGCAGCCAACTCCTTCTCCAATACGATCACCATCGGCAGCGTGTTGGGTTGAACCACGTCGCGTAGCAGCTTCCACGCCTTTGGTCCCGAGTCATCGAGCTCCACCAAATCCTTGATATGCTGGAACATGTCGTTGTTGACCGACTGTAGAATCAAGTCGTACAGCACCGCGCTCCGCTCAATCCACCGATCGCGGGCATCTCCTTCTTCCGGCATCTTCTCTTCTCCCATAGCCAATTTTAGCAGCTTGTAGCGCTTGAAGGCGCTCCTCATCCGCCCACTCCATTCCTCATAGTTGGAGCCATCCAATGCCTCAATCTTGGATGGTGGCGGCTCACTCTTCTTCTCAGCTGCTTCTCCACTCCCTTGACTCATCTTCTCTTCTCCCAATCAGAGGTTTCAGCTCCCCCTTTTGCTAGTCAATATGTAGATCCACACAATCTTCACAACTGTCGGCGCCAACGAAATTTCGGCAGAG
The DNA here is from genome assembly GCA_948144175.1 of Closterium sp. NIES-65. Classification (NCBI taxonomy): domain Eukaryota; kingdom Viridiplantae; phylum Streptophyta; class Zygnematophyceae; order Desmidiales; family Closteriaceae; genus Closterium; species Closterium sp. NIES-65. Next base: position 1,012,860 of record CANXME010002377.1, on the reverse strand, counting down.
TTTCCCCTTAACGGAAGTCACATTCAACCTCCAGAACTCCACTTAGGCACGCCCACAGGCCATGGTGGGTCTAGGAGGGTCTTCACACTTCAGTAGACTCTCCAAAAAGTCCTTAATCAGCTCTGATACCACTTGTTAGAGACTAAGGATCGAGTCTGTGAAGATTAGGAGCCTAAATTTCTCAAAATCGTTGGCTTGAAATTCTGGACAGAAACCGCGACTTCACAAGAAACGTTGTCGACAAAAAGTGCACCGTTAGAATCGTCTCAAACTCGATTATGTTATAGCCCTTGTTTGTGGCTATCATTCCCAATTTGAATCGTATCGAAAAGTGGAGTAAATCTCGAGTTATGCTTCTCGGCGCACCAGGGGGTATGCTGCCACATAGAAATTAAATTCACTCACAATAGTTTCACAAGTACACAAGAGTTGCACACCAGAGAGTTAGAGTAGCACTAAACCAGGTAGGAGGAAAAAGGAGGACGAGAGGGAAGGTCCCAAGGAGTCCCCAACCAAAGAAAACTCCATGCCACACAATTCCCTTCCCCATAGGCAACCCAACTTTGACCTTTGTCACTATCCCAACCTCCACAATCCACCTCAACCCAACTTGGCCACACTTGCCAACCTGGTTTGGTTTCTCCCAACCAATTGGCAGCAACTACAGTAGTAGTGACGAATTTCCCAACCCCCAAAAGTCTGTACCCCATATTGAGTCAACCCCACAACTCTCCATGGTCACCACAACCAAATTATCAAAAGCATACGAACTCCAACGTTCGTAACTTTCTTGTTCATGCTCCGATTGAAGTGATTCTTGGTTCGTCGGAAAGCTCTTGTGCAGTGGAGTCAGTTCAGATATCTGCTCAAGCCAAATAACATTCACACACACTCAGAAAATCCAAACCACAGAAAACACAAATTCTTGCGCACGCTCATTTTACACATGCAACGCACGAACACATGATGGGAGGCAGACAGACGTGAATGCAAATGATAGCATCACATAACAGTTCTCCCCAATCCTTAGTCACCCCAAATATCTCCTCCTCTGATAGAGTGACCTGCACTTGCCTCGAAGGCCGCTGCACCTCATTGTCAAAGTAAAAGGCCCCGCCCTCGCTTGGGCGCAGGCATTCTCTACGACGACGTGGTGTATTCGATGAAGTGATTGTCACATTGGATCAGCCCGTCCTCTTAAACCGCGATGGGTTTTCGAGGAGGTGGTCCTCTAATTCACCAGCCCATTGACGAGGTCTGGTCGACAAAGTGCTGTTCGATGAGCTCGTCCTCTGATCTGCTAGTGAGTGGCGCGATCTCTGACGGACGAGGTGCAGTCCGAAGAGCCTCGTTCTTTGATCGAAGGGCGCCATTCGGCGAGCCTCGTCTCGGCGAACTAGTCGGCCAAATTCGCGCGACTACGGAACTCTGCGAAGGCATGCGAAATTCGCTTAGGTGGTTCTTAGCGAGATTTCACCTGCGGAATGGCATTACGTGCTTGACGATGGACATCTGACCAAACGGTCGGAACGTTTTCTACCTAGCACATCCGCAATGTCTCTGACGCTGCAACCGCCTACCTGCACCTACTTGGCAGGTGCACACCTGCGCGGATATTCACCTGCGAATGCAGCGCTGGCAGGCCGCCCTGCTGCAGCGCTGGTATGTTGCCCTTCTGCTACGCTGGCAGGCCGCCCTGCTGCAGCGTTGGCGAATCGCTCTAATGCAGTGCTGGCAATTCGCCTTGTAGAATGCTTGCTAGGGGTTCTAATGCCATTCTAGTCATATCACTTGCATGCCTTATTTTGTACTCTATTTTGTCAGAGTTTATATCTGTAACTGCCTGTAGCTGTAGTTAGTGTAGTTATTACAAACTGTGTTAGGTGGTGCACCTTTGTTCACTTGCATATATGTGATTGCAAATCTATAGTGAACACATTCTTCCCGAAATTCTCTCGACACCCTTGGCACGACCAACTCGATCCTCCTTGGCCTAGGCTACTAAGCCTAGGCCGAACTATTCTCCTAACTACCTATTGTGTTAGTTTCCCGACATGCTATCAGAGCAAGTTTCGTCCTGGCCTGTGGGCCCGCCGTATGCTTCCGCTGCTGTTCTTTGCCGGTCGCGTGCCTAGGTCGCGTGGCGATTTCTCATTAATGTCCCGCCCTAGGATGGCGAGTGACATCTGCCCTGCTCGTCGTGCGCCCCGTGGCGTGCGACGGGGAACTAAACTACCTACCTACCTGAACTGCCCGTCGCGTGCCCCGTGGCACACGACGGTGCCCTGCCCGTCGTACGCCCCATGGCACGCGACGGTGCCCTGCCCGTCGTGCGCCCCGTGGCGTGCGACGGTGCACTACCTACCTACCTACCTGAGCCGCCGTGTACCCGCCCCTGGCGCACTCGGCGGTGTCTCACTCGCGCCTGCACTTGCTGCAGCCGCCCCTGCATCACCCGGCGCCTGCCCTTGGAGCAGTCGCCCTCGCTCCTGCACTCGGTGCAGCCGCCACTACCTCACCCCGCACCTATACTCCCTGAAGCCGCCCCTGACCTACCCGCGCCAACCATCAGTAGCCGCTCTGCGGCTTTCTCCCCGCCCACCCCCTCCTCCTTCGTTTCCCTGCAGCCGTGGGGGGGAGGGTATGGGGGTGGCGGGTGTTGGGGTGATGGGTGGTATGCTTCCCTTCCCCTCCTCCTCCTTTCTTTCCCACTGCTGCAGCTGCCGCTGGGGAGAGGGTGTGAGGGTGTGGGGGAGCTGGGGGAGTCGCATTGGGATGGCGGGTGTGAGACCAACTTCCCTTCCCCTCCTCCTCCTCCTTTCTTTCCCGCTGCTGCAGTTGCCGCTGGGGGGAGGGTGTGAGGGTGTGAGGGTGTGGGGGAGCTGGGGGAGTGGCACTGGGGTGGCGGGTGTGAGACCAACTTCCCTTCCCCTCCTCCTCCTCCTTTCTTTCCCGCTGCTGCAGTTGCCGCTGGGGGGAGGGTGTGAGGGTGTGGGGGAGCTGGGGGAGTGGCACTGGGGTGGCGGGTGTGAGACCAACCAGCAGCCGTCCCTCCACCTCTCCTCTCTTCCCCCCTCTGCTGCTTCTGCAGCAGTGTGGGGGGGAGGGGGAGGGGGAGGGTGAGGAGATAGCAGGAATTCTTGCTGTACCTTTGCTGCTGTACCACCTACCTACCTACCTGCTGCTGCTGCTATTTGTGTACCCCTGCAGGTTGTGTTCTGCACAAACTCCTGCTGCAGGCAGTTATGGGGGAGTGTCAGAGTTTATATCTGTAACTGCCTGAAGCTGTAGTTAGTGTAGTTATTACAAACTGTGTTAGGTGGTGCACCTTTGTTCACTTGCATATATGTGATTGCAAATCTATAGTGAACACATTCTTCCCGAAATTCTCTCGACACCCTTGGCACGACCAACTCGATCCTCCTTGGCCTAGGCTACTAAGCCTAGGCCGAACTATTCTCCTAACTACCTATTGTGTTAGTTTCACGACATATTTCTCAATTTCTCAATGTTCTTTTCAATTCCTTGGTGGAAACTCTGGCCAAATTTCTCTGTGAAAACATCAAGTAGTAAGAACTCTGCTAGAGCGCTATGATCACCCACACAACCCCGTGCCCTCCTCCGTAGTCCACTCCCGTTGTAGGGTGACTCTCCGCATGGTGCGATGAGCGTGGAACGGCCCCGTGTTAGAACCTCCATATTAGCCAACATTTGCGCTAAATACCGAAGTCGTTGTAGGCCGGCAATCGTCAAAACCGCCATGGACGACAAAGGAGTCGATGCAGGAGTAGAGGATACTCTACAAGCGCGGTTGGATGATGTTCGGGCACGCCACAAGGCTGGCGGGTATGTCAGAATCCCAGTCACTAGACCATTGGGATAAAAGGGCTTATTTCAGTAGCGGGTCAGTGCGCCCATAACCCCCCAGGCAACCGCGCCTGTAACCCCCCGTAGGATCAATCGGGCATCCACAGTGCAGATCTACTGACACCCCCCCACACTGGGAGGCCCAGGACTGAGCACAGCGGCAACGGCCTACATGTGCATACACCGGGATTCGAACCCGAGACCGCTCTGATACCATGTCAGAATCCCAACCACTAGACCATTGGGATAAAATGGCTTATTTCAGTAGCGGGTCAGTGCGCCCATAACCCCCCAGGCAACCGCGCCTGTAACCCCCCGTAGGATCAATCGGGCATCCACAGTGCAGATCTACTGACAAGGTACAGCGAGGCGGACTTGGAGATTTTGCTCATAGAAACTCTTGCGCAGTGGGCGCGTGAGCATCCCCCTCCCCATGCTGAAGCGGATGGTGCATCCGCCTCTCCCCGACCCTTGCACAACGAAGGTGACGGCGGCAATGTTGTTGGCGGTGGAAGCACGAGGGTTCTCGGAATGATTCGGGCCGCCGATGTTGGCGTTGGCGGAGTGCGGGCGCAAGTGCTGCGGTCAACGGCGGCTGCAGGCAGCTCGAACGGCAACACTAATGGTCGATGTCATTCTCCTTAGCGGAGTGGAGTCAGGCCGATTTCGGTGACTCATGCGTCGGCTGGTCGTGACGAAGGCATCGCGCCGGCGTACGGCGACTTCAAATTTTCGCCGGACAAGATCGCTGTACCGAAGCTGCTCGAAAGATGCCAGGATTTAATCACATGGATCGAATCCATAGAGCCGCAGCTGGAGATCGCTGGATTGAAGAAGTTCGTTGATGGCAAGGTGGAGACGCCGGACGAAGACGACTCTGAATTCTGGGCGGAATTTTGCGCCGCTCATCTTCTGACCTTCATGGTCCTTTCGCGGTGCTACTCGCCACTTGTGCAAGTCACGTTAAAGTCGTGCCGACTTCTTGTGGACGCTGGCTACCAAGCGTGGCAGTACATCACACGCACCTATGAAGCGACCGACGACCTCTACATCAGCCAACTGGAGAAGAGATTGGCCATTATTCGCATGGGCGAGCAGGAATCCGCGACCGAGTACTGCAATCAAGCGCGGCGAAATTTGGCCGACCTGCGAATGGCTGGCTTCGAGTACTCGGTGGCGTCGTATGTCACGCATGTCATCAACAGCCTCCCATCGAGCTAAAATCTGATACGCCGGATGCTGATAATTCCTGGCACGCGCGAGAGTCTGAACGAGGATTCGATTTTGAGTCACATCATCCAGGATGATTTCATGCAGGAGTCTGAGCGGTCTTCAGAGCTCCTTCCGCAGGCCAACTACATTGCTCCAACGAAGCAGGGACGTCAGACGGGGCAGCGTAGAAAGTCAGGCGGAGGTGGAGGCGGTGGCGGAAAGTCGTCGAACACCAAGTCTACAGAGAACGCCGATCGCAGGAAGTCGACGAAGGGCAATGATCGCGGAAACCGTGGTTTGCGTCGAGAAGGACGCCGCTGCTACATTTGCGGAGACCCTGACCATCTCTCGTACGACTGCCCTGATCTCGACGAGTCTGATAACGATCAAAGAGGAAGTCTGATAGCGACCGTTGTCGTCGAGACAACCAGCCGCGCAAGGAGAAGCCAGCATAGTCGAAAACGCCGTCGAAATCAGAGGGAGATACCTCGAGCGGCGAGGAAGCCTCTTGTTCATGTTACAATAGTGAGCACAGTGAAGAGCCATAGCTAGGGTTTAGCTAGCTAGGCAAGAGAGAAATGAACAAAGGAGAGGTTTCACTAGCAGCAGTTGGGATACATATAGCAAACCCTAACTGGGTTGTACCCGCTATAGAGCACCCCACTACAGGCTAGATAATAACATTCTGACAGTTCGATGGTTGGAGTGGCTGAGCCAACTATTTCGTTGGCGCCAGAGGCTGGAGAAAACTTTGGACGGTTGCTGCAGTGGTCGAAATTTGACCGTGGTGCTCCTCGACAGCGGCTGATCATATCATCTGATGGGAACGCGAGAGGCCTTCGTCGACATGAAGCCAGGAGGCGACATCTGACACGTGCACGGATTCAACTGGGCGCTTCAGAACGTCGAAGGTCGTGGCACAGTTGCTCTGGAAGGGGAGACCAGAAAGCAGATTCTCATCTCCGACGTGTTGTACGTCCCGGGCGTGCAGGCAAATCTGCTATCGGCTGGCCAGATGAAGGACAGCGGAGTGAAGCTGCAGGATGAGGGCGACGAGATGCTGCTCGTTTCCACTGCAAGAGATGTGCTCGGTCGAGCACGCTTCACCGGCCGGGTCCTCTGCACCGACCTCCGCCCCAGCCCCTCGAAGTCGACGACATCTTCGACGGAGGCAGTTGCTCTGCGGACAATCGCATCGGCAACAAAGTCAACGCCGGAGAAGTGGCACCCAAGGCTCGCACACATTGGCATTGACACGATTAAGAGTTTGGCGAAGCATGGTGTTGCCATCGATCTAAACACCAAGAAGTCGAGTGGAGCTGACCTGCCGTGTGCCTCCTGGCGGAAAGCTAGCACAACATACTTTTTCAGAGAAGGGATCGGACGCTGAAAACGCTCTCGACGTCGTGCACATTGACCTCTATGGCCCCTTCCGCATGACCGCCATTGACCTCTATTTCCTCCTCCTCAAGGACTGCAAGACTTGATTTGTATGGGTCCGTCCGATCCCAAAGAAGAGCAACGTGCTCGTAGTTTTCGAAAAGTGGCTGAAGGAAGTAGAGCAGCATACCTCGAAGTTGGTGAAAAGGTTGCACTCTGACCGCGGAGGGGAGTTTCTCGGTCGGGCCTTCATTGATCTCATCGAGGACAAGGGTATCCTCCACAACCTCACGTGCCCCTACACTCCGCAGCAGAATGGGATGGCGGAGCGAGAGATGCGCACGGTCATCGAAGCTGTTCGATCGATGCTGCTTCACATGGGCGTGAAGCATCACTGGTGGCACCTCGCCCTTTGCCAAGCTGTCTGGGTGCACAACTGTCTCGAACGGGTGTCCCTTCCTCTGATGACGACGTCGTATGAGCTGCTGTTTAACAAGAAGCCGGACCTTACACTAGCGCGGGGCTGCATGGTGCAGTTTATGGTCCCGGAGCAGCAGCGCGGCGGAAAGTTGGCGCCGAAGGCACACTGGGGAATTCATCTCAGTGTTTCACCGGAGAGCAAGGGCTGGGAGGTTCTCGACCTCACCACCAACCGCGTTATCACAACCGTGGAAGCAATCTTTTACGAGTCAATGTCTCTGGAGGATTGGAAGTTGGAGCATGGGCCGACATCAGTGCGGACGAAGGATTCTCCGCTGACGGGTTCATTCCCGGCAGCGATTCAGATGCTCAAAGCCGAGGACAACGGTTTGTCAGACGATCCTGCTCCCTCCATTCCGCCCTCCTCGAAAGCTCCTCCGCCTCTGTCCGCCCCCTCCCATCGCTCACCGCCGATCTGCCTAAGTCGGCATCGATGCCGGCCGCCAGCAATGAGGGGAGAATTGGTGCATTGCCTTCGACTCCGCCCATCGGCATCGCTGGCGATCGACGTGGTCTGGTCGGCGAGCAAGTCGGCATTGGAGTGAAGTCTCCGCCGACAGGGGAGCCGTCAAACAGGGAGCGCATTTCAAAAGAGCAGTTGACAGGGGAACCATCGAACGGGGAGCACGTTTCAAAAGAGCCGTTGACAGGGGAGCCGTCGAACAGGGAACACGATTCAGAGGAGCTGTCGAACGAGGAGCTCGCTTCAGAGGAGCGGACGACAGGGGAGCAGTTCGACGATGGCACATCGAGCGACGTGGTAGAAGTTTCTGCTGACAAGCCTGCGGTTCGATGTTCCACCCGCTCCAACTTTGGTAAGCCTCCCGAGAGGCTGAGCTACCTTGCGTGCCTTCCGCCAACCACCTACAGCACTCTGCTCGACGACGCGCAGTTCGACGTCGACTTGCCCGAACTCGACCCCGATGTGCATGCCGACCCATAGCATCGCTAGCACATCCCTAATATGCCAGTGAAGGAGGCGTTAGCGAGCTGGAAGGGCAAGGCGGTGAAAGCGACGATGGACGGGGAAATTCGAAGTCTCATCTCCAATGGAACATGGGAGCTGGTAGAGCGCCCGCGCGGCGTCAATGTCATGAAGAACCGCTGGGCTCTAATGATGAAGTACCATGTCAACGACATGGTCGCCCGCGAAAAAGTGCGCCTAGTGGTGAAAGGCTTCACGTAGGTCTACGGAGCTGATTACGACAAGACGTACGCACCGGTCAGGAGCTACGTCACGCTGCGGATTTTTCTCAGCATCGTCGCCGTTCTCGATCTGCACCTCAAGCAGCTGGACATGAAGAATGCTTTCCTTCAGAGCAAGCTCAACCGCGTGCTCTACATGGACCAGCCGACTTACTACAACGATGGCACCGGCCGCGTATGCAAGCTGCTGAAGAGCTTGTACGGGTTGAAGCAGAGTCCTCTGTTGTGGTAATCAGTGCTCGACGCTGTGCTGATAGGCGCTGGCTGGAGCAAGAGCCAGGTCAACGAGGCTCTCTATTTCAGGGTTGGCAATGACGGAGTGGCGTGCTGGGTGCTTGTCTACGTCGACGACCTGCTCGCCGCCAGCAGCAGCACCGCGATGCTGAAGGAGCTGCTGGAGGCCGCTTTTGAGCTGTGCGAGTTCAGCCTGGTCGAGAAGTATTTGGGGCTCAAAATCATGCGCGATCGTTCGACGCGGAAGCTGTGGCTGCACCAGCAGTCCTACGTTGAGAAGCTGAGTACATTGACGAGGAGCAGACTGGTCGGCGTCCGAAGACACATGTTTCTATGGATGCCTACGCGGAGCTGACTTTTGATGACGAGGACTTCCAATCGCGCGAAGAAGAGGACCACCGTCAGAAGGTCGGTTCGCTGCAGTTCGCTGCCATGACAACTCGGCCCGACATCGCTTTCGCATGCAGCAAGCTGGGGTCCGGTTTGACGGTGAGGAGCGACCAGCACTGGCGCGAGGTCGATCGCTGCCTCACCTACCTTGCCGACACACGTGATTTTGCTCTTGAGTTTGGCGGCGGCCCCGAAACTCTGAAACTGGTCGACTACGTGGACGCGGAGGACGCCAGCAACAAGCAGATGCGCAGCAGCACAAATGGCTATGTTTTCACCTTTGGCGGTGCAGTTGTCTCATGCACGAGCCAACGCAGCAAGTGCGTAACTCTGTCTTAGACGGAGTCAGAGTATATCGCGGCTACCGAAGACGGCAAGGAGGCTCGTCGACTTTGATTCCTCCTCGCCAAGTTCCAACTCCTCAACGATGGGACGCCGACTGCTCTGAATGTGGACAATCAGTCCGCCATCACTGTCGCTGAGGCCTTGGGGCTGAAGAGAAACCTCGAGCACATGGAGGGACGCTACGCCTGGCTGCAACAGATGGTGAAGCGCAAGAAGATTGCGCTGGAATACATCCCAACTTTCGAGCAGCCGGCGGACTTTCTCACTAAGGCGCTGCATTTTCCGGCCTTCAATTGGTGCTCTGTCGCGGTCGGCCAGGTTCGCCTCGCCAAAATCGGCGACAACGATGACAACGTGCAGCAGTAGGTGCCATATCCTCTAACAGGGCTGGTGCAGTGATCAGCGTGCGGGGGTGTGCACGCCAGAAAAATATCCCCTTGTATTCTATTACTAAGGTACTTGGTGGACCTTGTGTGTGGGGGCCCAAGCTTGAGCTGGGCAGGGGAGTGTCGAAGAGAAAGGCCCCACCCTTGCAAAGGCGCAGGCATTCTTTGCGACGACGTGGTAAATCCGGCAAAGTGATTGTCGCATTGGATCAGCCCATCCTCTGAAACCGCGATGGGTTTTCAAGGAGGTGGTCCTCTGATTCACCAGCCCATTAACGAGGGCTGGTTGACAAAGTGTTGTTCGACGAGCTCGTCCTCTGATCTGCTAGTGAGTCGCGCGATCTCTGACGGACGAGGTGCATTGCAAAAAGCCTCGTTCTTTAATCGAATGGCGCCATTCGGCAAGCCTCGTCTCGGCGAACTGGTCGGCTGAATTCGCGCTGTTGGAATCAATGAACAGGAATGGATGAACTAGCAGCGAAATGAGTACAAGTACCTAACCCTAGAATTGTGTACCCCCTATAGGCTAACCCACTGTAGCCTAAACTAACACAACATATATAATGTTTGACATACCCCCATAGGCAAAGTGGGGGAGAACTAGGGGTCACAAGACCAGTCAAGGCAAAGCAAGGAAAAACAAGCTCAGGGTGGATCTCAAGGATACCACACAAATTCCTAGCACAAGCAAGTGGTCACAAGACCAGTTCACATGCACGTTTATATTAGAGCAAAAGGTACAATGATCACAACCTAACAAGAGTAAACATGCAGGTATATATATAGAGATCACAGTACAAACAGACTCAAGAAGTAAGCAAGTGAGGTCCAGAAGGCACAAGGCCTAGAAGAGTGCAAAAGCGCTGATGGTCACAAGGCTGAAGCGCCTTGGTGAACACATCAGCAGTGTTGGCCTCAGAGGCCACGTAACGCAGGCGAAGCTGACCACGCTGCTGCAGCTCTCGAGCAAGGAAGTAACGCAGAGCAATGTGCTTCGTTCTGTGCTCCAGTCTGTGCTCCTCACACAAGGCAATGGCTGCCTTGTTGTCGACGTACAGCACTGGAGGAGAACGAGGCTGCTCTCCAAGGTCGGTCAGCAAGTAGGTGAGCCAGCGTAGCTCCTGGGCCGCCATGGCTGTGGCGTAGATCTCAGCCTCACAACTGGAGCAGAGAACAGAAGAAGAGCGAGTAGAACGCCAAGAAACAGAACCAGAGCCTAGACTGAAGGAGTAACCCTGAGACGACCGCTGAGTAGCCTGGTCGTCTGCCCAAGAAGCGTCTGAGTGCCCAGTGAGAACAACTGGGACTCGCCCTCCAAGCACTAGCCCCATGCACGATGTACTGCACAAGTAGCGCAACACCCTCTTAGCTGCATCCATGTGCTCCTTCCGGTGACGGCCGGGAGCGACATAGCGTGCAAGAATGCTGAGAGGGTATGCAAGGTCTGGTCGAGTGCAGGTCATCAGGTACATGAGGCAACCCACAAGCTCTGGATACGGGCCACTCGGCTCTACGGACTCATCCGAAGGCAGAGCTGAGAGCGAGTGACCGGTAGGCAGAGGAGTGGGCTGAGGCGAGGAGTACGTGAAGCGGAAGCGATGAAGGACCTGCTGCACCATGTGTGACTGAGTCAAGGTGATGGTGCGGCGTGCTCTGTCCCGGGTGATCCGCAAGCCAGGATAGCTTGTCAGTTCGCCCAGGTCTGTGCACGTGTGTCTCTTCTGCAGCTCCGACTTCACGTGGGTGAGTGCCACAGTGTCAGCTGTAGCAAAGACCAAGTCGTCGACGTACACAAGGACGTAGAACGGCGGCAGTGAGGTGTCGGTGCGTAGAAACAGCGACGGGTCAGCAGCAGAAGGCGCGAACCCAAGAGCCGCAAGCGTAGTCCTCAGTGTGTCGTGCCACTCACGAGGCGCCTGGCGGAGACCGTAGACTGGCCGTCGGAGGCTCCACTGGGTACCAGGAGGGAACGACCCAGTGAAGCCAGGTGGACGGCGCAGCCAGATCTCCTCGTGCAGGCTGCCCTGCAGGAAAGCAGTGCAAAAGTCAAGCGAGTGGAGCTCGTAGTCACGCTGAGCGGCGACGTGCAGCAGAACCCGAAGAGTGGTCATCTTCGGGGTCGGGGAGAAGGTTGGAAGAAGTCAACTCAGTAGTCAGTGTGTACAGGTCCGACCCCGGCTGCCGAGTGAAGGTAGCCAAGTGACGGCCCGTACGAGCACACGTGCAGTGTGTCACGCGCTCGTAGGCAGGGGTGAACTGGTGAACACCCCCGTCCTGGAGTGCACATCCTGCCACCAAGTTCGTAGAGAACGAGGGGAGGTGGAGACCTGACAGTGTGCCCGACGGGACCGCAGGGCAGGGAAGGACAGTGGAAGAGGTCGCAATGACCGGACCCCCAGAGGGGTCAGCAAGGGAGACAGCAACTGGCCGAGCAAGCGGCTCAAGGGCAGTGCGGTCACGAAAGAAGCAGCGAGAAGCACCTGAGTCCAGTGTGAAGGTGTGCAGTGCGGCAGTCGACGCAGTACCAAGGGGGGGAGACACACGAGCACCTAGAGCAGCAGCCTCACCAGCACCTGGGGTAGCCGACACGCGAGTACCTGGAGCGGCAGACGCACTGGCCCTAATGCCCGGGTCGGGCGGCACACACAAGTACTCAGCACCCTCTCCACTAGTAGACATCACATGCATGGCAGATAGAATAGCATCAAAGTCTAGAGCATAGATATCAATCCCCTTCTTCAGGAGATCAAGCCAGCGGGGCAGCTCAGTGGCCTGAGGGAACTGAACACGCCAAGCGTCGTCGAGACGAGAGAAGCAGCGCTGTGTGGTGTGCGGTCGTCCACACTGCTGACCAGTGCGGTCACCAGTGCGAATGACGTACGTGCAGCTAAGACCACCCCCACCCCCGTGCTGAGAGTACCACTCACGGACCTCCTGGGGCGAGGGAGTGTGCTGCTGGCCCTGGCCACCGCCAGTGCCTCCACGGCCACCACCACCGCTGCCACCTCCTTGACCACCCCAACCCCTGCCGCCGCCTCGTCCTCCGCCACCCCAACCGCCGCCTCCACTCCTGCCACCTCCCCCGCCGCTGCCGCCACCACCCCCACCGCTACCACTCGCCCCTCCAGCCGAGCCACCACCCCCACTGCCTCCACCGCCCCCACCGCCGCCTCCCCCGCCGTCACCGCCACCACCCTTGCCCCCTTTGCCCTTGCCGCTGCGGCGTCCGCTCGAGGCAGACGCAGCGCTGACCTTCTCAGCACCAAGAAGGTCCACAGCAGCAGCAGAGGCGACAGAGGGAAGGAGGGGGGAAGGAGAACACCCCTCAAAGAACGGGGTACGGGGGTCGCCACGAGAGGCACCTACAGCGACTATGCTAGTCTCAGCTGCAAGTAGCTCCTTCTCGAGGAGGGCAATGGTGAGCTCAGTGGGGCAACGAGCTAGGAAGTGGTCCCTGACAGCACGCAGTGTGTCAGGGAGGCGGGTGACTAGGTGGTAGGGAGTGAGCCAGAGTGGAGGGAGGTGCGTGGCAAGGAACTCAGCAGACATTGCGGCACGGAAGCGGGCCTCACTAGTACGGAGGTGCGTGATGAGGTCAGCGACTGTGTGAAAGGAGGCCAGGTCGGGAAACAGGTAGGGGAGGGAGAGACGGCCTAGTGCGGCAGAGACACGTGAGGAGTAGCGAGCAACTACAGCTGTGTACAGTGCCTGTGCAGTCTTGTGCTGACCAAAGTGCTCGCGTTCGTCTATCGGCAGGGAGTTGCGAATGGCGAAGCGAGCGTGGGCATCACGAGTCTGCCACTGTGAGCGAGCAGTGCTGTCAGCAGTAGCAGCAGGGGCAGTGACATGGCCTAGGGCGTGATCGTACAGTGAGATGTCATCCTTGGCTGTGAGCTGTAGGTAGAGGTGCAGGTCATCGAGCCAGGTGTCAAACTTCACAGAGCGGCCCTCAGCATCGAACACGAGAACCTGTGGGCTAGCCATAGGAACAGTAGAAAGAGCAGCAGTAGCAGTAGGAGAAGCAGGTAGGACGAACCAGGTAGGGCAGGGCGGCGCGGCTCGGTTCAGGTTGGGTCGCGGCTCGGCTGGGTGGCACGGCTCGGCTCGGGGCGCGCGGCTCGGCTCGGGGCGCGCGGCTCGGGTCGCGCGGCTCGGGTCACGGCGGGGACGGGCCGCCCGCTCTCCCTCGTGTGCTGCGGCGGGAACGGGCCGCCCGGGGCCTCTAGGTGGTGGGCACGGGTCGGTTGGGGCCCTAGAGGGGCGAGCGCGGGGCCGATCGGGGCCTGGGCGGGGCTAGCGCGGGGCCAAACGGGGCCTTGACGGGGCTAGCAAGGGGCCGACGGGGCCTGAACGGGGCTAGCGCGGGGCCGACGGGGCCTGAAACGGGGCCGACGGGGCCTGAAACGGGGCTAGCGCGGGGCCGACGGGGCCTGAAACGGGGCTAGCGCGGGCCGACGGGGCCTGAGAGGGGCTAGCGCGGGGCCGACGGGGCCTGAAACGGGGCTAGCGCGGGCCGACGGGGCCTGAGAGGGGCTAGCGCGGGGCCGACGGGGCCTGAAACGGGGCCGACGGGGCCTGAATCGGGGCTAGCGCGGGGCCGACGGGGCCTGAGAGGGGCTAGCGCGGGGCCGACGGGGCCTGAAACGGGGCCGACGGGGCCTGAACGGGGCTAGCACGGGGCCTGAACGGGGCTAGCAAGGGGCCGACGGGGCCTGAACGGGGCCGCTAGGGAGAGCGGGCGTGGGGCCGACGGGGCCTGAACGGGGCTAGCGCGGGGCCGTCAAGAGGGGCCTCTAGGGGCGTGACACGTCGAGGCGCCCTAGGGCACAGGTAGGTAGGTAGGTAGGTAGGTAGATACGTAGTGGTGGGCCCTTAGAAAATTTTGGTCCTAGGAAGGACCTGCTCTATACCATGTTGGAATCACTGAACAGGAATGGATGAACTAGCAGTGAAATGAGTACAAGTACCTAACCCTAGAATTGTGTACCCCATATAGGCTAACCCACTGTAGCCTAAACTAACACAACATATATAATGTTTTGACACGCGCGACTACGGAACTCTGCGAAGGCATGCGAAATTCGCTTAGGTGGTTCTTAGCGAAATTTCACCTACGGAATGGCATTACCTGCTCGACGGTGGACATCTGACGAAACTGTCGGAACGTTTTCTACCTCGCACCTGCGCAATGTCTCTGACGGTGCAACCACCTACCTGCACCTACTCGGCAGGTGCACACCTACGCAGATATTCACCTGCGAATGCAGCGCTGGCAGGACGCCCTGCTGCAGCGCTGGCATGTCGCCCTTTTGCTACGCTGGCAGGCCGCCCTGCTGCAGCATTGGCAAATCGCTCTGATGTAGTGCTGGCAATTCGCCTTGCAGAATGCTTGCTGGGGGTCCAATGCCATTCTAGTCATATCATTTGCATGCCTCATTATGTACTCAAATTCTCAATTTCTCATTGTTCTTTTTAATTCCTTAATGGAAACTCTGGACAAATTTTTCTATGAAAACAGCAAGTAGTAAGAACTCTGCTAGAGCGCTACGATCACCTGCACAACCACGTGCCCTCCTTTGTTGTCCACTCCCCTTGTAGGGTGACTCTCCGCACTCATCAGCCTCAATGATCAGCGGTGTAGTGGGAAGCTTCTGCTGCTGCTGCTTCCACTCCTTGTAGTACAGAGACTCAAGGAACTTCACATCACTTGACAATGCTGTCGAGAGAGTTAGGAGAAGTGCGTATTGATTAGGTCTAGGATGGGGTACAAACAAGAGTGTCGAGGTGAAAGCTATACCCCCTAAGGCTAGCCCCTATATAGCCTAAACAACTTAATACACACATATGTTTGACACACCCCCATAGGCAAAGTGGGAAATAGCCAGAGCAAACAATGGTCACAAGACCAGTCAAGAGAAGAACAATGCAAAGCAAGCTCAGGGTGGATCGCGAAGTCACCACACACTCTGAGCACAAGCAAATGGCCACAAAGCCAGATCACATGCAGAGTTATATCAATGGGAACAAGCAGTACAGTGCTCACAACCTAGCAAGTGTAAGCAGGCAAGAATAAGTATATAGCTCATAGTACAAGCAAAGTCACGAAGTGAGCAAGTGAGGCAAAGTAGGCACAAGGCCTAAAACAGTACAGAAGCGCTGATGATTACAAGGCTGAAGTGCCTTGGTGAATAAATCAGCAGTGTTGCCCCGAGTGGCCACGTAAGCAAGACGAAGCTAACTGCGCTGCTGCAACTCTCAAGCAGGGAAGTAACGCAGAGCGATGTGCTTCGATCTGTGCTCCAGTCTGTGCTCCTGACACAATGCAATGGCAGCCTTGTTGTCTAAGTAGGGATTAGAGGAGAACGAGGACGCTCTCCCAAGTCGGTCACCAGGTAGGTGAGCCAGCGTAACTCTTGTGCAGCCATGGCTGTCGCGTAGATCTCAGCCTCACAACTAGAGCTGAGAACAAAAGACGAGCGGGTAGACCGCCAAGAAACAGAGCCAGAGCCAAGGCTGAAGGTACAACCCTGAGAAAACCGCTACATAGCAAGGTCGTCAACCCACAAAGCGTCTGAGTGTCCAGTGAGGACAACTGGACCCCGCCCTCAAAGCACGAGCCGCATGCCCAATGTACTGCACAAGTAACGCAGTACCCTCTTTGCAGCATCCTAGTGCACCTTTTGGTGCCTACTAGGAGCCACGTAGCATGCTAGAAGGCCAAGAGGGTACGCAAGGTCAGGACGAGTGCAAGTCATCAGGTACATGAGGCAGCCCACTAGCTCTGGGTATGGGCCACTCGGCTCTACGGACTCGTCTGAAGGTGGAGCTGAGAGCGAGTGACCGGTAGCCAGAGGAGTGGACTCTGGCAAGGACCAAGTGAAGCCGAAGCGCTGAAGGACCTGCTGCACCATGTGTGACTGAGTCAAGGTGATGGTGCGTCGTGCTCTGTCCTAGGTGATCTGCAAGCCAACATAGCTGCGCAGCTCACCCAGGTCTGTGCACGTGTGTCTCTTCTTCAGCTCCGACTTCACAAGGGCAAGTGCTTCAGTGTCAGCAGTGGCAAAAACCAAGTTGTCGACGTATACGAGGATGTAGAACGGCGGCAGCGAAGTGTTGTTGCGTAGAAAAAGCGATGGGTATGTTGTCAAAGGAGCAAACCCAAGCGTAAGAGCGCGGGGTCGGGATGTCTGGTCCATCCGAGTCTCCCTCAGGGGCAAGTAGCATGGCCACGAGATGAGGTGCAGCGACGGCAAGACACTCTATGTCCTCCTGCCTGTCCTCAAGGACGTCCGTGCCAAGAGCACACTCACCCTCGACAGACGGAGGACAGACCGACTCAGACTCAGCAACAAGACTAGCAGCGTAGTCAAGACGACAAGCAGCAGCAAAGTCAACAAGCTCAATGACTAAGGCAGACACAGCAGCAGACTCAAAAGAAGGGTCAGTGACAAAAGTGGCTAAGAGACGCATATCAGTAGGACTGGTAGCATGAACTAGGTCAAACTTAGGGTCTGAAACGTGCGGAAGAGAGGATGTAGGAGGAGACGGCACGGGAACATGCTATGGAACAGAGGAAGGACAAAGTGCCATAGTGTGTTGAGTGCTGAGTGTACCACTCACGTAGCTGCTGCGGGGAGAGAGTACCTCCAGGACCCCCAGTGCCAGCTCCACCAGTACCAACAAGACTACCAGCTCCGGCAGCTCTAGTACCTCCAATACGAGCACCTCCAGAACGAGTAGTACCTCCAGCACCCCCAGTCTCAGCAACTCCTGGCTCCTCACCCGCAGGCTCAGCACCCTCAGGCTCCGCACTCGCAGGCTCTGCACCCGCAGGCTCCACACGCTCAGGCTCAGCACCCCCAGGCTCCACCCGCTGAGGCTCAGCACCCCCAGGCTCAATACCCCCAGGCTCCACACGCTCATTCTCAGCACCCCCAGGCTCCGCCTGCTCAAGCTCAGCACCCCCAGGCTCCACACACTCAAGCTCAGCACCCCCAGGTTCCACTCACTCAGGCTCAGCACCCCCAGGGCCCCACCCGCTCTGGCTCAGCACCCGCAGGCTCAACACCCCCAGTAGCACTAGAGTCACCAGTGACCTGAACAAGCTCAACCAAGGGGAGTGGATCTACCTGAGACACACCTGACGGAGCAGGACCCTGAGGGGGGAGGGGGTCTACCGGAGGGGGACCTGGAGCAAGGAAGAGCAGCGGGGGAGGGGGAGGGGCAGTGCGGTAGGGGAAGAGATGGTAAAAGGGAACCGACTCGTCAAACGTGACGTCCTGAGAGGACAGAACTCGGCGCGAGGTGGGGTCGTAAAACTGCCAGCCAAGCGCGTCAAGGGGAAAACCAAGGAAGATACAAGGAACGGCGCAAGCGGAGAGCTTGTCCGCGGAGGTATCGGGGACAAAGGCACGAGAACCCCATACTCAAAACACCGACGCATTGCCAACCTTCCCCGTCCAACATAGTGTGGGCGAGGTCTCCAGCAAGGAGACACGGGGCCAGAGGTTGAGCTGATGCGTAGCGTAGCGGACCGCAAACAGCCAGAGAAAATGGGGGGCAGCCGCGTGGATCATGGAGGTACGAGCGACCTCTATGACTAAGCCAATGTGGCGCTCAGCAACCCCATCTTGCTGCGGAGAGGCCGGAAGTGTGAACGACTGGATGATGCCCTCCTCCTGACTAAAGCCCCGCAAGAGGTCAGAGGAGAACTCACCATCTTTATCAGAGTGCAGATGTGGAACCGCTCGCGGAGCTGGAGACGGACAGTGCGGATCCAAGGGATCAAGACATCAGGGACCTCCCCCTTGCTGCGCAAGGGGAAGACCGTGGTGTAGCGCGTGTAGTCGTCGACAACCAGCAGAAAATACCGCTCGCGACCCTGTCCCTGGACGCGGGCTGGGCCCCACACGTCCATGTGGAGAGTCTGCAGGGGAGCCTCTGTCGGAGGGAACGAGGAAGAGTGAGGAGTGGCGCGCTACCGCCCCTCGACGTAGGGAAGACAGGGCGGGGCAGGCGAGCGCGGGAGGGGGGGCAGAGACCTGGGAAGACCAGAGACAAGGAGATGGGAGTGCATGCCACTGAGGCTGGTGCCACAGGAGAGTCTGGTGCAAGAGGTGGCGGCACAAGCAAGGGGTGGCTACCTGACTCGACGCGGACACCTGACCAAATGCAGCTACCTGAGGAGGCCCAGTAGTCAGTGTGTAGAGACTCGACCCAGGCCGACCGGTGAACGTGGCCAGGTGACGGCCCGTCCGAGAGCACATACAGATCGCCACACGCTGTCCTCCAGGTGTAAAGGTATCAACCCATGCATCCTGGAGGACGGCGTTGCTCACCAAGTTTGTCGAGAACGAGGGGAGGTGAAGACCTGACAGTGAGCCAGACGAAACCGCCAGACACGGGAGAACAGTGGTGGAATGAGCAAGAACTGGACCCCCTGAGGGGTCAGCCAAAGAGACTGCAACCGGTGCAGCGAGTGGTGTGACTGTGGTACTGTCGCGAAAGAAGCAGCAAGAAGCACCTGAGTCAAGCGTGAAAGTGTGCAGGGCCTTAGCAGGCGCAGTACCAGAGTTTGCAGACTCACTAGCACCTAGAGCAGCAGCCTCACACAGGTAACAGTCACCCTCAGCACTAACAGACAATGCATACATGGCAGCAAGAATAGCATCATAGTCTAGAGCACAGATATCAACATCGCGCTTAAGCAAGTCTGCCCAGCGGTGGAGCTCAGGTGCATCAGGAAACTGTGTGCGCTAGGCATCATCAAGACGGGAGAAGCAGCGATACTCGTTGAGGAACTTCCCGCATGGCTGTCCAGTGCGGGGACCAGTGCGAATGACATACGGGCAGCGAACAACACCCCCAGACGCCCCACGCTGAGCATACCACTCACGAAGCTGCTGGGGCGTAAGGGTGTCAAGCGGACGCTTCTACTGCTGCTGCCTCTAACCACCACCGGAGCCTCCCCTCTGAATGGCTCCACCCCGACCGCCACCACTGCCGTCGCCACCGCTCCCACTGCCGCCACCACCGCCGATGCCGCCTCCATCGCCACCACTCCCACTGCCGCCGCCTCTGCCGCCTCCACTCCCACTGCTACCGCTACCGCCGCTACCGACGCCTCCACTCCCGCCACTACTCCCACTGCCAAATCCACCACCTCCACCACTCCTGCCGCCCCTACCCTTGCCGATGCGGCGCTTCCCACTAGAAGCAGAAGCAGCGCCGACCTCCTCAACACCAAGGAAGTCAACAGCAACATCAGAAGCATAGGAGGGGGCAAGGGGGGAGGAGGAACACCCCTCAAAGAGGGGAGTGCGAGGAGTGCCACGAGCAGCACCTACAGCGACAATGATCTTCTCTGCTACAAGGAGGTGCTTCTCAATGTCGTCGACAGTGAGGGCGGTAGGGTCGAGCGCTCCTGACTGTACGAAGGGAGTCAGGAAGGCGAGTGACTAGGAAGTAGGGCGTGATGTACATCGGGGGCGGGTTCGCGGCTAAGAACTCGGCTGAGAGAGCGGCACGGTAGCAAACGTCACTAGCACGAAGGTCGGAGATGAGGTCCTCAACTGTGGCAAAGGAGGACAGCTCGGGAAACAGGTAGGGCAGGATAAGGCGGCTGAGAGCAGCAGTGGCAGGGAAAGAGTAGCGAGCGACTACAGCGGTGTACAGGTCCTTAGCGGTCTTGTGCTGGCCGAAATGAGCACGTTCAACTAACGGCAAATGGTTGCGAATAGCTAGGCGAGCAGCTACGTCACGGGTCTGCCACTATGAACGAGAGAGGCTGTCAGCTGTGTCAGGAGGAGCAACTGAGGAGCCAGACGCGTGGTCAAACAGGGAAATGTCGTCTTTAGCATCGACCATTAGGAACAGTTGCAGGTCATCTAGCCACGTGGCGAACTCTATCGGGCGGCCGTCAGGGTCGAACGTAAGGACATTGAGCGTAGCCATGGCTGCACGCACGGGCTGCAAAGACGGCGCGCGCGTAGCAGAGGCAGCGCGCAGGCAGTAGAGGCGGCGCGTTGGCAGGCAGAGGCGGCACGTGGGCGGCAATGGCAGGGCGCGGGCCACAAGGGCTGCAGAATGGCGGCGCGTGGGCAGGAGCATCAGGGCAGTAGCAGTAGCTGAGCAGCAAGAGCAGTGCAGCAACAGCAGTGTAGTAACAGCAATGTAGTAAAAGCAGTGCAATGATAGTGGCACAGGCGGCAGCAGGGGCAGTGCAGGTGCGCGCGCGGCAAAGCAGGTGCGCGCGGGCCTGGTGCGGGCTGTACGGGCTGCGCGCGGGCCTGGCACGGGCTGTACGGGCCGCGCGTGGGCCTGGCGTGGGCTGCACAAGCTGCGCGCGGGCCTGGCGCGGGCTATGCGGGCCGCGAGCGGGCCTTGCGCGGGTCATACGGGCTGCGCGCGGGCCGGGCGCGGGCTACACAGGCTGCGCACGGGCCGCGCGCGGGCTGTACTTACTACGCGCGGGCTATGCGTAGGCTGTACGGGCTGCGCGCGGCAGGGCAGAGCAGGGCATAGCGAAAGCGTTGGGCAGGGCAGAAAATTCGGGCAGAAAATAAAAGCTAACTGGTGGGCCCTTAAAAAAAAAAAAACGGTCCTTAGAAGGACCTGCTCTATGTTGGAAATCCGAATACAGTATAACGAATACTGTATACCAGTGTGCTGTTTGGTTTTAGTGTAGTCCTCTTTATAAGCTTCCAGGTCCTACAATAATTGTGACAATTATTGTAGGGGCCACAATTATTGGAGCCTAGCACTATTGGAGGGTAGAGGGTACAATTATTGGTACACCATTGTTGGTGTGAATGGGCCATTCTGGGAGGGGTAGCTGGATGCATATATACCCTGCTACTTCTTCAACATCATTGAGTTATCATTGTGTCATCATTCTACTTTTCAATGATCAATGCAAGATTTCTATCTTGTTCTTTTCTACAAACACGTTTCTTCTACGCTGGCACTATGCCTTTCTAGCATGGTATCAGAGCTACTCTAGGGGGCATGCTGCCAAAACTGGTTGAGGAATTTTACTGGCATTAAGTTTGGATAGGTACCTGCATACAGTCAGGGTACCGCACACCCGGTCTACGCTTTCGTACACCCGGTGTTCGCTGCTGGTTACAACCGCGCGTTTAGCGCAAACTTGGTGGACGGTTTGATCAAGTTCATGGCGCACTTCAATGGCGAAGTGGACCCTGGATATGCGGCTTTTGAAGAAGCCATCATGGCTCAGCATGAGCACCTAGAAAGCATGATTGCAAGGGCACCACCAGCACTCCAAGCTTCGGTAAGGGACAAATTTGGAATGACAATCCAGCCAAGGACAACGTTCTCTCATGAGTCTAGCAATCCGTCCACGCGTGGACACTCTCATTCAAGCACTCCGCGTACTAACCAAAACCGTGCATCAAATGTTCATGCAGGAATTGATGGTGATGAGGAAATGGGCATACCTCAAGGAGGAGAGTCATCCCAAGGGAGGGATGCATCCGTCCAAGAAGAGGAGAGCGCCAATCCCGCACCTCAATCATCCATGCAAAGGGAAGCACGGGGGAGGAATGATGAGTATGGAAGTGAAGTGTATGGTGGAATGAGAAGTGGACAGATTGGGCAGCAGGGTGACGGAAATGGTCAAGTGGGCGTGGAAGGTGTGGGTTTTGCCTCCTACACTATTGGTGCTCCCCCACTACGACGACTTGCGACTAACTCCCATCCCATTGGAGTTCCTCCCATGGCGAGGTCTCACCTTCATGGCGGGTATGACTTACCTCCGCGTGCACCACGTCAATCGATAGGCGCACACTATGTGGACAGCATGGGGCGGATGGGATACGGAATGCAGTCAAGTGGTGTCATGCGACGGGATCAAGTGGAAGTGCTGGAACGTCAACTTGGTGGACAGAATGGGGACATGCAGCACACTGTTCAGCTACCTCGACCGTCAATCGTGCCTACTCTCTTCGACCCCGCTCCACGTGAATATACGAAAGAAGACAAGGAACGGCTGTCACCCAAAATGGTGGGAGCAACGGTGGACAAAGCGTTCACCACTACTCCGTTTGATGGCTCGAACTTCCGGGAGTGGGCGCTACGGTTTCGTATGAACGCTCGCGTTACGAATCTGTGGGAGTTCTTTGTGACCCTGCAGTATCCGGTTACCATGGGAGATGGTGACATTAACGACGCTATGGAGCGGCTGGAAATGCTATAGGCGGATTACTCACGGCGTGCGGCGCTCGCTTTTTGGGTCCTACTGCACAGCGTGAGCGCTACGATTCAGCTGCAGCTGGACATGTTTCAGGAATCCTACAGTCCGGCTTATGAAGCATGGGAGTACTTAATGGATACGTACCAGGCCAAAGATTCGGTGGCGAAGGTCTCTCTCTTGAAGCAACCTGAAAATGGGGAGTCAAGAGAGGGTGGAAGAGTACGTTAACCGCGCAACGGCAATCCGAGACAAGTTAGCACTCGCAGGGAAGATGGTGGATGAGGACACATTCACATTGAACCTGCTCACCGGACTACCGGCACATTGGGAGGAGATGAGTCACTCGGCAATGCTACACAACGTGACGGACAGCTTCACCTTGCAGCGGATGATGATTCAGAAGCAGAGGTATCACGACCTCATCACGAAGGATAACCGTGACCGACGTCCACCTCGCATGGCTGGACAAGCACGTGGTGACCGCTCACCTTCTCCAACTGCTAGGGGCAAAACCGGGAAGGAGGGGTCCATTGGGGAGAAAACGCATGGCAAGGATGGAGATGCAAGTCGCTCATCTCTCGTATGTTGGTACTGCAAGGAGCCAGACCATCCCTTCTTCAAGTGTACCAAGGCACCGCCTGGCTGGTCACCACCAGGGTGGAAGCCGCATACCCGCGGGAGGACAACACTGCACACCAGCAACAACCGTTCGTTCTCTCCACGAAGGAGTTGCAGCCCCAAGCATGACAACAATGTGTCAAAACAGCAAGGGGCAAGTGAAGGAGACAGCAAATGCACCGTCACATGCATAGCGGCGGTGCGATCGTCACAAGCTACCTTACCACCAGCTAAAACGTCAACGTCGTTGCTGGACAGCGGATGCAGCCAGCACATGACTTCAGACAAGTGCTGGTTTGAAGAGTTAAGAGAGCTGGACGAACCTGTTTATGTGGAGCTCGCTGATGGGAGTGAGTTGAGCAGCACGATGACGGGAACGATCAGAGCAACGGCACCTGATGGGACAACAGTTCGCTACACTGAATTCCTCTACGTACCTGGCCTGAAGAGCAACCTGCTCTCTTATTGTCAGTTGCTGAAAAGGGGAGTGCACATCAATATCATTGCCAATGGAGGCACAGAGGTCACCATGACTGATGGTGAGGAGTATGTGCGGATTGGACTTGGCAAGAACGTGGATGGAGTGCTCATGGTGCAGTATGAGTCGGCACTTACATCCGCCAATGATTCTGGACATTCACGTGATGGTGCAACTTCAAATAAGAATGGTTGTGAAGGGGGTACAACTTTGTGCACACCAGGAGTGCAATTGGATACCCATGGGAGCGCGCTTTCCCGCACACTTGGAGTGCACTTGAGCGCGCGTTCTACACACGCATCTGTTCAGTACCGCATGGCGCACAAGGCATGCGTCGTGCGGAAGCAGGCACATGATGATACCACGGGTGAAGTCTCACCCCACAGTGTGGTGTAGACTTCAGGGGGAGAAGGACAAAGGTCCGCGGTGGATTCGGGAGGAGATGGAGCAGACCTTGTAGAACAGGACTCACCTGCAGCTGATGAAGTCAGTGCGGCCGAAGGAAGCGGAGGCACAGCTGATGACTTACCTGCAGCAGGTGTCTCCATTTCGGAAGGCGTGGAAAATGTTGATGTGGGAGATGAGGTGACCAAGTCAAGCAAGCAGCATCTTACCTGCAATCTGCTGGCTAGTCAAGGCAATCAAGTCATGGATTCTGGTGTTGTACTCACCTGTGCGGCCACCTCGAGCTGTGCTGCACAACATGGCATCACCTAACTCCATACTCACTCATGTGCTTGTAGCTGAGTATGCAGAGGACTACAAGCACATGGGTGGGGGGAGGTGGAGGTGTGGAGTGCATCTGGTGGCACTAGGGTGAGACATGGAGTCACGAAGCATAAGTGGAAGTCCTACTCACCAAGGGTTGCCAATAGGCAGGGGGAGTAGGCAGAAAAGATGCAGCTAGTCGGCGTCATCCATCGTGATGCAGTAGTATCGTGCGATTGGTTGCTGCAGATGAACGGCACCATCTGAGGGAAGGATGGAGAACATACATGGAGCACGCATTACTGCATACGTGGTGTGCACGCTTCTTCATAGTTGGTATGCACATCTCGGCATACTTGGTGTGCACTGCATACTTGGAGTGGACATTTCTGCATACATGGAGTGCATGTTTTCAGGATACTTGGAGTGCGTCGGCATGCGCAAAATTTTAGCTGATGGAGTTCGGCAACTCCGGCTGCTACCGTGTGTCTGCTGGAGTGTATGGGGAGCATCATAAGGAAA
This sequence comes from Closterium sp. NIES-65, assembly GCA_948144175.1. Classification (NCBI taxonomy): domain Eukaryota; kingdom Viridiplantae; phylum Streptophyta; class Zygnematophyceae; order Desmidiales; family Closteriaceae; genus Closterium; species Closterium sp. NIES-65. The sequence goes on along the minus strand of CANXME010002377.1, from coordinate 987,821 downwards.
CATGGGTGAAGTCAGAGCGGACTTGGCATCACCCTTTGGTGTGGATTTAAGACATGGACAACCTTGTGCCAATCACAGCACGAGGCAGGGGAAGAAAGGCAAGGTTTACAGAGAAAGGCAGGGGAAGAAAAGCAGGGGAGGAGAGAATCACGCGAAGATGCAGCAGGCGCGGGCAGGAAAATTATGCAGTAGGCGCGCAGCAGATCGTCAGCCGCTGACGAACGCCAAGCCAAGGTAGCTACGCAGTTCACCCAGGTCTGTGCACGTGTGTCTCTTCTGCAGCTCGGACTTCACGTAGGCGAGTCCAGCAGTGTCAGCTGTGGCAAAGACCAAGTCGTCGACGTACACGAGGTTGTAGAACGGCGGGAGAGAAGTATCGGTGCTCAGAAACAGCGACGGGTCGGCAGTAGAAGGAGCAAACCCAAGAGCCGCAAGCGTAGTCCTCAGTGTGTCGTGCCACTCACGTGGCGCCTGGCGGAGACCGTAGACTGGACGCCGGAGACTCCACTGGGTACCAGGAGGGAAAGACCCAGTGAAGCCAGGTGGGCGGCGCAGCCAGATCTCCTCGTGCAGGCTGCCCTACAAGAAAGCTGTGCTGAAGTCGAGAGAGTGCAGCTCGTAGTCACGGTGAGCAGCAACGTGCAGCAGTACCCGAAGAGTGGTCATCTTCGGGGTGGGAGAGAAGGTCTGAAAGTACTCAACTCCCTGCCACTGGCTGAAGCCACGAGCCACGTAACGCGCCTTGAAGACAGGCGGAGAACCCGGCGGCCGCTTCACCCTGAAGATCCACATGCCACTGACGATGTTCGCCCCAGGAGGGGGGACAGCGTCAACGTAGGTGCCTGTGGACTTCCAGGAAGCCATCTCTGCATCCATAGCTGCCTGCCACTGAGAAGAGTAGGGACACTCTATCGCCTCCGCGTAAGAGCGCGGAGTCGGGATGTCAAGTGCATCCGGGTCTCCCTCAGGGGTAAGCAGTACGGACACGAGATCAGGTGAAGCAGCGGCCAAGCACTGGAACTCCTCCTGCCTGTCCTCAAGGACGTCCGTGCCAAGGGCACACTCACCCCCGACGGACGGAGGACAGACAGACTCAGACTCAGCGACAAGACTAGCAGCGTAGTCTAGACGACAGCGAGCAGCAAAGTCGACGAGCTCAGCAACTAGGGCAGACGCAGCAGTGGACTCGAGAGAAGGGTCAGTGACGACAGTAGCCACGAGACGCGTGACAGTAGGACTGGCAGCACGAAGAGAGTCCGACTCCGGGTCGGCAAAAGCAGGAAGAGAGGACTCAGGAGGAGAAGGCAAAGGGGCATGCAGAGGAGCAGTGGACGGACGCAAAGACATCCTGTGCGTGCCAGGGACAGGAGGAGGACGCTGACGCGAACCACGACCACTGGCGCGAGCAGCATGGACAGGCGACGCAGGGCGAGACGCAGGCTCACGACGCTCAGTAAGACCTCCAGTAGGACCAGTGTAGGGAGAAGGAGCAAGCAAAGGGGAGGTAGGCTGCAACTGTAACTGTGACGGGACTGGCTGTGGACACCCTAAAGAAGGAGGAGGACCAGTAGAAGGCGGAAGACCAAGAACCTGCTGCAGAAGTGGAACGAAGTACGGTCGAGGCCGCGCGGCGACGCCAGACACAGCAGGTACAGCACCACAACCCCCAGTAGGAGCACCCGCTCCAGCTGCACCTCCAGCAGCGCCAGAACCTCCAGCAGTACCAGGAGTACCCGCAGCAGGACCGCCAGCAGTGGTCTCAGCTCCAACACCCTCAGCAGCACCAGCTCCAGTCGAACCCGCAGGCCCAGCAGCTCCAGTACTCCCAGTACGAGCACCCCCGAGACCCGCGACAGCAGCACCCTCAGTAGCCGAAGAACCTCCAGCACCAGCAGCACGGCTCCAGCGCCGGGCAAACCACTCGCGCAGCTCCCGTGGAGAGAGTGGCTCCCGCAGAGACGAAGCACCCGGAGAACCTCCAGGCGGAGCACCTCCAAGCTCAGCACCCCCAGGATCAGCACACCCAGGCTCAGCACCCCCAAGCTCAGCACCCCCAGGCTCAGCACCCCCAGGCGCAGCAACCCCAGACTCAGCACCCCCAGGCTCAGCACCCCTAGTCTCAGCACACCCAGGCTCAGCACCCCCAGGCTCAGCACCCCCAGGCGCAGCACCTCCAGGCTCAGCACCTTCAGGCTCAACACCCCCAGTCGCAGCACCCCCAGGCTCAGCACCCCCAGGCTCAGCACCCTCAGCAGCACCAGAGTCACCAGTGACCTCGACAGGCTCGACTGCGTCTATCTGGGACACACCTTAAGGGGACGGACCCTAAGGGGGGAGGGGGTCTACTGGAGGGGGACCTGGTACAAGGAAGAGCGGCGACGGGGGGAGGGACGGAGTGCGGTAGGGGAAGAGGTGGTAGTAGGGGACCGACTCGTCAAAGGTGACGTCCTGGGAGGACAGAACACGGCGAGAGGTGGGGTGGTAGAACTGCCACCCAGGCGCGTCAGGGGGGAACCCCAGGAAGATGCAGGGAGCAGCACGAGGGGACACCTTGTCCGCAGACAAGTCGCGGACAAACGCCCGAGATCCCCAGACCCAGAATGCCGACGCATCGCCAACCTTCCCCGTCCACAGCAAGGCTGGGGAGGTCTCCGGCCTGGAGACCCTGGGGTGTAGGTTGATCTGATGCGCCGCGTACCTCACCGCAAACGGCCACAGAAAATGGGGAGCAGCCGCATGCATCATAGACGTACGAGCGACGTCCATGACCATGCCAATGCGGCGCTCAGCAATCCCATTTTGTTGCGGGGAGTCCGGAAGCGTGAAGGTCTGACGGATTCCTCGTGCGCGACAGTAGGCTCGCAGAAGGCCAGAGGAGAACTCCCCGCCTCTGTCAGAGTGCAGACGCAGAACAGGAAAGTCCGAGCCAAAGCTCGACCTGAGCTGGAGACGAGCTGCGCAGATCCAGTCAATCAGCACCTCAGTGACATCACCCTTGCTGCGCAAGGGGAAGACTGCGCTGTAACGCGAGTAGTCGTCAACAACAAGCAGGAAGTAGCGCTCGTGACCCTGTCCATGTACGCGGGCTGGGCCCCACACGTCCATGTGAAGCGTCTGCAATGGGGCCTCTGTCGGAGGAAACTGGGAGGAGTGAGGGGCAGCCCGCTGGCGCCCCTCGACACAGGGGACACCGGTAGGGCCAGGGCCCTGAGGAAGGGGAGGGAGGGACTGAGGGAGACCAGAAACAAGAAGACGGGAGGCCATGCCTCTGAGCCAAAGTAGAGAGGGGTGACCAAGGCGGTGGTGCCAGAGGAGAGTCTCGTGAGACAGGAGACGACACAAACAGGGGGCAGACTCAGGACCAGACCTAGACGCTGCAGCAAACGCCTGACCCGACGCTGCGACCCTACCAGACTCAACACCTGGAGGAGACGCAGTGGTCAGTGTGTACAGGCTCGACCCCGGCTGACGGGTAAACGTAGCCAGGTGTCGGCCTGTGCTAGCCTCTCTGCAGTGCGTCACCCGCTGACGCGCAGGAGTGAACTGGTGTACTCCCCCATCCTGTAGGTCAGCACCACTCACCAGGTTCGTAGAGAACGAGGGGAGGTAGAGACCAGACAGGGTGGCAGAGGGAGCCGCCGGACACGGGAGGACTGTGGAGAAGTGAGTCAGGACAGGACCCCCAGAGGGGTCAGCGAGAGACACCGCAACCGGCCGACTAAGCGGCGTGAGTGTGGTGCGGTCCCGAAAGAAGGAGCGAGAAGCCCCAGAGTCAAGGGTGAAGGTGAGGGAGGCCGAAGCCGACGTAGTACCTGAGAGCGCAGACTCACCGGTACCTGAGGACGCAGACGCACTAGCACCTAGAGCAGCAGCGTCGCAAGCACCTAGGGCAGCCGCCTCACCAGTACCTAGAGCAGCAGTCTCAATGCCTGGATCGGTTGGGAAACACCGGTAACAGCCACCCTCATCACTAATAGACACAGCATACATGGAAGAAAAGAATAGAATCAAAATCAAGATCATATATGGCAACACCCGCCCTAGACAGCTCGCCCCAGCGAGGGATCTCTGTGGCCTCCGGGAATTGGTGACGCCACGCGTCCGTCAGGCGGCCAAAGCAGCGCTTGATGGGGTGCGTATCCCCACACTGCTCACCCGCACGGTCGCCGGTGCTCAGGACGTAGGTGCACGGACCAAAACCCCCACCCCGCTGGCGTGCATTGTACCACTCACGGAGCTGCTGAGGGGACAGGGTCTCACGACCGCGCTGCCGCTGCTGGAGCGGACCACCACCGGAGCCACCCCCGCCGCCTCCGCCGCCTCCGCCGCCGCCGCTACTACCGCCGCCTCCGCCGTCTCCTCCACCGCCGCCACCTCCGCCACCTCCGCTCCCACCGCCACCGCCGCCGCCGCCTCCGCCTCCACTGCCACCACCAACACCTCCACCCCCACCACCACTCCCACCGCCACCCCCACTCCCCCCGCCGCCTCCACCTCCACCTCCACCGCCCCCGATCGCCCCTCCAATGCCCCTGCCCCCCTTGCCCTTGCCAGAGCGACGTCTCCCGCTAGGGGCAGACGCCGCACCGACCGACTCAAGACCAAGGAGGTTGGCCGCAGCAGCAGAGGCAACAGAGGGCAGAAGGGGGGAGGGAGAACACCCCTCAAAGATGGGGGTGCGCGGGTCACCACGAGAGGCCCCTACAGCGACTATGCTCTTCTCAGCCGCTAGGAGGGACTTCTCGAGGAGGTCAACAGTGAGAGTGGTGGGACAGACTGAGAGGAAGTGGTCCCTGACTACGCGAAGGGAGTCAGGGAGGCGAGTGACTATGTAGTAGAGAGTGATGTACATGGGGGGGGGGTTCTTGGCGCAGAAGTCAGCAGGAAGCGCAGCGCGGTAGCGAGTGTCACTAGTGCGGAGGTGCGTAATGAGGTCAGCGACTGTGGGAAAGGCAGCAAGGTCAAGGAAGAGGTACGGTAGCATGAGATGGCTCAGTGCAGTAGTGGCAGGGGAGGAGTAGTGCGCAACTACAGCGTCGTACAAGGTCTGAGCACTCTTGTACTGACTAAAGTGCGCACGCTCGGAGGTAGGGAGGTGGCGACGCACAGCAAGACGTGCAGCAGCGTCGCGCGTGGCCCACTGGGAGCAAACAGTGGCGTCAGCATCAGCAGCAGGGGCAGGAGAGGCGCCAGAGGTGAGGTCAAAGAGAGAGAGACCGTCTGCCCTATCGCACTGTAAGAACAGCTGCAGGTCATCTACCCAGACGTCAAAGTCAATGGCTCGACTCTCAGCGTCAAAAGCGAGGACACTAGGGGTAGCCATGACCACAGTAGACTAGCAGTGCAACAGTAGGGTGAGGGCAGTGTAGCAAAAAGGAGGCACTGTGCTCACCGGACAGGGCAGCCCGGGCGTCTCGGCAGTAGGGCGGCTCGGCAGATCGGCTGCTCGGCTACTGGGCGGCTGGGCGGCTCGGCTGCAGTGCGTCTCGGCGGCTGGGCGGCTCAGCTGCAGGGCGGCTCGGCTGCTGGGCGGCTCGGCTGCTGGGCGGCTCGGCTGCAGGGCGGCTCGGCTGCTCGGCTGCTGGGCGGCTCGGCGACCGGCTGTCCGGCTACTCGGTTGCCCGGGCGGCTCGACGGTGCTGCTGCACGGCGGCGCGGCGGTCGGCTGCTCGGCTGGGTGGGACGGGTCGGGAAGCCCGGGCGGCGGGCGGCGCTGCAGCAGGTGACGGGGCCGCAGGTGAGGGCGGCGGGGCCGCCAACGAGAGGGGCGGGGCCGCAGGTGAAAGCGGCGGGGCCGCAGGTGAGGGCGGCGGGGCCGCAGCAGAGGGCGGCGGGGCCGCAGAGAAGGGCGGCGGGGCCGCAGTTGAGGGCGGCGGGGCCGCAGCAGCTGTGGGCGGCGGGGCCGCAGTTGAGGGCGGCGGGGTCGCAGCAGTTGAGGGCGGCGGGGCCGCAGTAGTTGAGGGCGGCGGGGCCGCAGGTGAAAGCGGCGGGGCCGCAGGTGAAAGCGGCGGGGCCGCAGGTGAGAGCGGCAGGGCCGCAGCAGAGGGCGGCGGGGCCGCAGAGAAGGGCGGCGGGGCCACAGTTGAGGGCGGCGGGGCCGCAGCAGTTGAGGGCGGCGGGGCCGCAGCAGTTGAGGGCGGCGGCGTCGCAGATGAGGGCGGCGGGGCCGCAGTTGAGGGCGGCGGGCCGCAGGAGGAGGGCGGCGACGGGCTGCTTGTGAAAGGGCGGCGCGACGCGGCCGTTAGGGCTGCGCGACGCGGCCGTAAGGGCGGCGCGACGGGCCGCTAAGGGCGACGCGACGGGCCGCTAAGGGCGAGGCGACGGGCCGCTAAGAAGGGCGCGACTCTAGGCGCGCTTCGGGCAGGGGCAGGACGCGCCCCGGGCAGGAAAAAAAAAAAAAAAGGGAGGATCGGTGGGCCCTAGGAACAGTTCCCACGAGGGAACCTGCTCGATACCATGAGAAAATAAGAACGAGAATGAATGAACTATGAATGAACTGAGTACAAGTACTAACCCTAATTGGGTTCTACCCCTTATGGGCTACCCCACTATAGCCTACACAATAAGCGCAAGCTATATGTTCTGACAGGTGTGAATGGCCCATTCTGGGAGGGGTAGCTGGATGCATCTATACCTTGCTGTGTCACTTCTTCAACATCATTGAGTTATCATTGTGTCATCATTCTACTTTTCAATGATCAATGCAAGATTTATATCTTGTTCTTTTCTACAAACACGTTTTTGCTACGCTGGCACTATGCCTTTCTAGCACTCTATACCATGTTTACTATTGCGGTTCGATACAGTGCGACTCGGGCAACTGCTCAATGTCGAGTCAGTTGTGTGTCCTTGCTGTCGCGCTGCATTTGTCAAGTCAAAGGTCGCAGACCTTTGACTTTCGCGTAACCTCCAGCGGTTACTTCAACCTCCGAGGGTTGACTCGCTGGTGCCTCGATATGCTCTGCTTCGCTTGTGCCTTGGTGTTTCGACACGACAGAGGCGCTTAAGATTGTTTGTTCCCAACACTCCCCTTCGCTTTCTGGAGTGTCGCTGCTGGTGACGTGGCTTTGTCCAGTCAGCAGCATGAAGTACTCGAACTTCTGTTTTCCGAGCTTCTTGGTCAAGTAGTCAGCTGCCATCTCGGACGTGGGACAGTAGGATAGTTCAAGTCTCCCCTTCTCAATCACGTCTTTCACGAAGAAATATCGCAGAGCGATATGCTTCGTTCTGTTCGCGAATCCATTTTTATAGGCGATGCGAATTGCAGATTGGTTATCGCATAACAGAGTGAAGTTGGGTAACTCGGCTAACTTCGCTTCTTCCAGCAACTCGCGAAGATAGAGTCCTTCCTTGGTGGCTGAGCAGAGTGCAATATATTATGCTTCAGCTGACGAGAGGGCAATTAATTCCTGCTTGCTCGATTGCCAGGAGATCGGTCCGATAGGTTCGAGGCGGTAGATGTAGCCAGTGCGGGAGCGCCTATTGTCTGAGTCGCCAGCGTGATCAGCGTCGACGTAGCCGATTAATTTAGTCGGTGTGGTTGTGTTCTTGTAGTAGGTTAGGCCGATCGTTGAGGTATTGACGAAGTAGTGGAGAGCGCGGTCGAGCTCCGCCAGGTGTTCTGCTTCAGGCTTCTTGAGGTAAGTGGCGAGCTGGCTTGCGGAGTAGGATAGATCTGGGCGGCAAGTGACAGCTCCGAAGAGAAGGCAGCCCTGCTTTCTCTGGTAGTCGCGTATCCCAGCGGATTTGAGTAGAGAGGATCCTTCCTTGTGGTTTCCTGTCGCGTAGCGGTAGGGCGTAGAGATGGTGGTAGGTGTGAGCACGAAGCGTTTGGCGATGGTGTCGGCGTACTTAGCGGCGTTGAGGTAGATCGCGCCTTCTTCTTCTCGAATGTTTAAGCCGAGGTACTGTGTGACGGTAGAGGAGACCGTGAGTGTGAGGTCCCTCTGTAGCTCCCCTTCGAACCAGGTGGTGATGTCGTCAGTGGAGCCGATGTAGAGTAGGTCGTCTACGTAGACGATCAGCAGAATGTAGTCGGTGTCTTTAGTGAGTCGGTACATTCCTTGGTCGTGAGGTAGTTGGCGGAATCCGATGCGAATGAGGCGATCGTGTAGGTACTGTTGCCATAGCCGCGGAGCTTGCTTGATCCCGTAGAGTGATTTCAGCAGTTGACAGACTTGGTTAGGTTCCCCGTTGGTACCGTGTGGGAGCTCGACGAAGAATTTCCGCGTCGACAGGTGCGTAGAGGAACGCGTTGGCGACATCGATTTGCCGTAGCTTCCTTTTCTTCATGGCGGCGATCGCGAGGAGGATTCGAAGTGAGGTATGTCGGCTAACCGGGGCGAATGTCTCGGTGAAGTCCCGTCCGTGCTCCTGATCGAATCCACGCACAACCCAGCATGCTTTGAACTTCTCAATTGTGCCGTCTGCTTTTGTTTTAACGCGGAAGACCCATTTCCTGGTGAGAATGGTCTTGTTCCTTGCCACGCTGATGGGTACAACTTTCCAGGTGTTCCGTTCCTCCAGCGCCTTTAACTCTCTGTCCATGGCTTCATGCCATTTGTCCCTGTGTTCCCCCCCCAGAGCCTGCTGAACCGTCGCAGGCTCCTTAGGAAGAGTGTTGCCGTGGACTGCGGTGACGAGTCCGAGAATCTGCAGTCCAGTCTGTGAGTAGCGGGGAAGAGTTGCATCCTCGAGATAAGCGGCTTCATCTCCCGCTTCTGGATCAGGTATGAAATTCGGTCCTACTCGTTCTGCTTCGTTGGTGTTGACTGTCGCAGGTGTTACGTAACCGTTGTCGGCGAAGTAGTAGAAGGTTTCGGCGTTGACACTTTCGCGAGGGTTATCTTCGTCCATGGGGACGTCGACGGAGCAGAACGGAAGGGGTCCAGAATCTTCTGATGCGTTGGCCACATTTTGCTCATCCCAGTCAGCTTCGTCCGCTGTTGAGGCGAAGGTTTGGTCACCACGAAAACCACCTGTGGGATCTTGGTCCTCTTGCACGTTGGCAAGGTATGTCTGGAGCGTGAGTGGTTCGTAGAAAATGACGTCGCATGCTGCTACTGTTTCCTTGGAGTGGACGTCAAAGATTTTCCACGCGTTGTAGTTCTTTTCGATGCCGAGGTGTAGTCCCCATTGTGCGCGTTGAGAAAATTGGCCCGCTCGTGCTGCTGGGGGTCGGTACTGTACCATGCATCCGAAAACTCGTAACATTTTTGTGCTGCCCTGTTTCCCTGTCCATAGCAGATGCGGTGATGCGTTGTTCGGAAGCGATGATGACGACAGCAAGTTGTGCAGCATGACGGCGTGGTCCATTGCTGCAGGCCACTGGTGGTTGGGTAGCCGCGTGCCACGTAACAGTTTGCGCATGTTGTTCTACATAGTCCTGTTCATTCTTTCTGCTACACCTTGCTGCTGATGGGCGTAGGGAAGAGAGAGGAGCTGCTTGATTCCCCTTTCCGCCAGGTACTGCTTGAATCGCTGAGAGGTGTATTCTCCTCCTCCGTCAGACTGGAAGCTTTTCAGCTTTACGCCCGACTCTCTTTCTGCTACTGGTAGCGAAGCAGCAAATGCTTCGAGGACCATGTCGCGGCTGGGTAGATGCCAGACGTAACGGGTGGCGGCGTCGATGAAGGTGATTGTGTAGTTGTATATTACTTGTCCTGGTTCCCGATTGTACAGGATGTCGCTATACACCTTTTCGAGTGGTGCGTACGCGGGTGCGCTCGGGTTGTGATGAGGAGTGAACGGCCGATGTGGTAAGTCGGCTTCGGGGCAGGTAAGACATGTTCCTCGTACCCGTTGAAGTTCTCTGCCGTCGAGTAGTAGTAACGAGTCCTTGTCAAGGACTCCTGCTCTTATTGTGTTGTTTAACACAGGGTTGCTTGGGTGTCCCATGCGTGCGTGCCAGATGTCTCCGGAGGCGCGGTGTCCGGGTGAGCGTCGATACGCGTCGGAGTTGGAGTAGAAGCTGGCGGTGAAGTTTGCGCTTCTATGGACTTCACGTTGAGCCGGATTCAGCTGCTGTGCGGGTGTTGGTGGTGCTTCGTCAACGAGGACTGGTGTCGTTGTTGCTGCTACTGTTGTTGTTCCTGCTACTGCCGATGATGTCTCTGCTGCTGCCGATGTTGTCTCTACTGCTGCCGATGTTGTCTCTACTGCTGCCGATGTTGTCTTTGCTGCTGCCGATGTTGTCTCTGCTGCTGCCGATGTTGTCTCTGCTGCTGCCGATGTTGTCTCTGCTGCTACCGATGTTGTCTCTGCTGCTGCCGAATGTTGTATTGTTACTAACACATGTGTTCGTTTTGCTTCAGGAATGGTATGTGAATACCAAAAGCCTTCCGGACTAAAGTCGGGGTCGAGATCCGGCGGGTGCGTCCAAGATGTGAAGGTGACGATCCCGTCACTGTCTGCGGTGCCCAGGTCTAGGACGAAATCGAGAACGAAGACATGGTTCTTCAGGACCGCCTTTCCGATGTAGAGGCCGCCCTTCCCGTGGTACAGCTTGAACTCCTGGGTGGTACTGTCGGCTTCCAGATGTATGCCTTTCGCCATCAACTGTCTGACGCTCAGTAAGTTGTAGCCAAGTCCTTCTGCTATTAGGACTTTGGACATTTGCAGTATGACATTCGTCTCTCGTGACTGAAGTTGCACTACTCCTTGTCGTCGTGTGCGCAGGTTGTGATTATTGGCGACAGTGATGACGACTTCTCATTGAAGTTGGTGCTCGCGTTGAACGAAACGTCCTGAAGAGCACATATGTTGTCCGCAGCAACTGTCCAAGAACCATGTATCCTTCCTGGACGGCTCGCTTTGAGCGATGGTGGCGTACGTCGGGCTTGGTTGAAGTGACTCGCGGCGAGGCGTGCTGTTGTCGAGTTGTTCTTCTGGTGAGTAATATGTGTGAAAGTTTAGAAGAGAGGAGAGGACTGCACTAGCAAGAATGGGGATACAAATAGGAAACCCTAGAAGGGTTGTACTCGTTATAGAGCACCCCACTACAGGCTAGAGCATAAGATAACATTCTGACACACCCCCATAGCCAAAGTGGGGTGTAATCAGCAGAGCAGGCAAAGCAGTACAAGCTCAGGGTGGATCACAATGTCACTACACATTTTGAGCACAAGTTCAAGAAGCAATAGTTTAAAGTTCACAATTATGAGCAAAGCTAGTGGTAGTCACAACGGGCAAGTGAGGAGGAGGAGAGAGAGTGAGAGGAGAGGAGATAGGAGGCGACGGATGAAGCTGCAGACACACGGGCAACAGGAGGCACACTGGCACAGCGGCTACCGGAACAACGCTCCGGAATACTGGAGTAACTGGCCCCGCGGCTAAAGTAGCGGCAGACGAGCAACAGACCCACGGGCGGCTGGCCCAGGTGGCTACGACTGGGCTACCGGACGAAGTCCCCGGAATACAGGTGCTGCTGGCGACACGACGGCAACCTCCATTCAGCTTCCCCAAACGATCCCACTCCCCCTGACACACACCCGCTGCTACACCCCTAGCTCCACTCTCACCCCACCCCCTAGCACCACTCCGTCGAATCCCACACACCCACCCCCCTCAGCGGTAGCTGCAGCAGTGGGAGACAGAGGAGGAGGAGGAGCAGGGGAGACTACACACCCGCCGCCCCCTCAGGTCGCCTCGACAGGCGACGGGAAAAGGGGGGGGGGGGGGGGAAAAGGGGGGGGGGGGGGGGGGGGGGCGGTGCCGTAGGTAGGGCGACGGAGCCGGGCCGTAGGTAGGGCGACGGGACGACGGGGCCGCAGGTAGGGCGGCGGGGCCGGGGCCAGGGCCGCAGGTAGGGTCGCCCGAGCCGCGCGCAGGCGGCCCGAGCCGCGCGCGGGCCTGGCGCCGCCCGTACGGGTCGCGCGTAGGCCTGGCGCGGCCCGTACGGGCCGCGGACGGGTCTGGCGCGGCCCGTACGTGCCGCGCGCAGGCTGTACGGGCCGTGCGCAGGCCACGACGCGCGACGGGGGGCGACACGGAGGTCCCCGTCGCCCGTCGCAGCGCCTCCCGGGAGCGGCGCGCGGCGTGACGGGGCAGTAGCCCGCCGCGCGCCTCGGGGCGCACGGCGGGATGAAAAACTGCCGCACGCCACGGGGCGTGCGGCACAGAGAGTAGTGATAGCAGTAGCAGTAGGAGTTGCAGCGGAAGCAACGAGGTGGTAAGTCCACCCACAGGATCGATCCAAGGGGATCGACCTGCTCTGATAGCATGTGAAAGTTTAGAAGAGAGGAGAGGACTGCACTAGCAAGAATGGGGATAGAAATAGGAAACCCTAGAAGGGTTGTACTTGCTATAGAGCACCCCACTACAGGCTAGAGCATAAGATAACATTCTGACAATATGGTGGTGACTCAGTTACGCAGGAGTCACTCAGCCTTGCCATGCAGCTGACGATGTTTCTTGTTCCTTTCGCAGGTTGTCCCGTCGATGTTGTTGAGACTTGTATTGAAGTTGTCGCATTTGCTTGCGTTGAGGCGACTTGACTGCTTGAAGGGCGAAGTTGGCGTTGTGGCGACGTTGACTGTTGTCGATTCGGGCAGTGCGTACGAGGATGCCCTGAAGTCTTGCAGAGGTGGCAGAACGGAGGTACGATTTTCGGTCGATTGTTGTTGTTGTTGTGGCGCCGTTGAGTGTGAAACGCGAATTCGGGCACTGATACCTTTCTCTTGTGTCGTTCTTCTTGCAGGTCCATGTCTTGCTGCTCGGCGTGGATTTCGGCGCAAAGTGCTGCTTCAGAAATTTTCCCGTGGGCTCGTAGTATGGCGCGAGTGGAGCGCCAGTGAGGACCAAGACCGCCGATGACAACCGTGACGAAGGCGTCCTCTAAAATCGATCCTCCACATCGAAGAAGCTTGTCGCGCAGCTCGCGGCAGCGACTGATATACGCCATTCCCTTCTCGCCTGGTTTCATTTCGATTGTTGTCAGCTGCGCCATTAACCGACTTTGGTTTACGCTGTCTGTTGCTTGATACCGGCTCTTCAAGTGATTGTACGCGAGCTCCGCGGAGTTGCCGTAGCCTCGGTAAGACCGTATGTTTTGTTGTTGAGTTGGAGTGATGTTCCTCAGTAGTATCGTGTACGCCATCATCGATTGATAGGTGTGCTGCTGCTTCTCATACTGTGTGCCGTTTGTTGGGTATGGCAGGGACCCGTCGAAGAAGCCAAGGATTTGCGCTCCTTCCATCATCAGCTCGAATTCGAACGACCAGGTAAAGAAATCCTTCCCGTCGAAGGGTTTTGTCGTTTGCAGTTTTAGAACGTGCGCGAACTGCGACTGAACTTGTAGTGCGTCCAGCGTTCTCTCTTGTCCCGGTGCAGGTTGTGGTTGTGGCATGAAGCTGACGGAGCCGCGCTGGGGCTCGTACGGAGCGAAGGTAGGTTGCAGTTGTTGATTCCCGCGTACGTAGGATGAGCCATCGAGACTCATGGGCGTCACGTTGTTGTTGTTGTTGCTATTGTTTGATTGCGCAGGTGCTCCTTGCTGATGCTGCTCGTAGAAGGACATGAAGGAGAAGAACTTCTCCATCATGCTTGGATCGAAGCCCGCGCCTTGGTTTGCGGGTGTCTCAGTAGACCCAGCTGTCGGTCTCGTTGTTGTGCCTTCCTCTGTCTGTAGGCCAGAGGCAGGAGGTGGAGTAGAATTAGTACCAGGAGAGCCGTTGGAGGAGCTCCTCTCCTTTCTGGTAGACATGTCTCTTGGTGTATTAGGTGTTAAGGAGAAATATTTTTAACCCTAACCAGCTCTCATACCATGTTGGGCTGAGTGCCCCTTAGGATCTTTGGTAGGGTTAAACTCTGAGTAGAGTGATGTAGTAGCGGAAGCGTTTAAATGAAAGTCCTTGAACCACCTTGCGCTGGTATGTGAGGGCAAAGTAAGTTGTTTAAAACAAGCAAGTATAAAGGTTTATATAAGAGTACAAAGAATACGAAGAGATATAATTAAACTGTTTTACTGGCGGTTCGATACAGTGCGACTCGGGCAACTGCTCAATTTCGAGTCAGTTGTGTGTCCTTGCTGTCGCGCTGCATTTGTCAAGTCAAAGGTCGCTGACCTTTGACTTTCGCGTAACCTCCAGCGGTTACTTCAACTCCGAGGGTTGACTCGCTGGTGCCTCGATATGCTCTGCTTCGCTTGTGCCTTGGTGTTTCAACACGACAGAGGCGCTTAAGATTGTTTGTTCCCAACAAAAGCTATACCCCCTAAGGCTAGCCCCTATATAGCCTAGACAACTTAATACACATATATGTATGACAAATGCTTCCACCCATTGTAATGAGAACGATGCCAATTGCTACAGAAGCAAGCTTTCTCAATGTGATTAACCCTTAATTGTCAGATAGCTTATGTTGTTTTGTACTCTGATAGGTATGTTATATGATTGTGAGTATTATATTTCTGCTGAGCAAACATAAAAACCAGCAGTGATCTAGCTAAGGACCTAGCCAGACGGGGACCTTGGAAGATGCGGTTGAGTGCAGGTCCGGGCCCGGGGTCGTTAAGTCGGAAGGCTACACGGGTTGCCTCACAATCAGGAGGCTAGGTTGTCTGGCTGAGCCGGGTCTTCGAGTTGTAATAGTGACTCAGTAAATAAATAGGAAAACTCCCTACAGTGACTACATTTGTGAGCACATGCTTGTTTTGCGTATTAATCTGTTCACTGGTAATCATGGATTTTCAGTCTGGTGCGTTATGGTCCAAAGAGGTGAAAACCACGAATTGTTCTTAAACCTCCTGCGGTGTATTGTACCCGATAGAAACGATAACCCCGCCGAAAGATAGTAACCCCGCCCTCAATAGAAGCTGACACACGGTGTCGCAGGTGCTAGGCGTCCACACGGGCCCACTTGGCTAAAGTGCGGCCCCGCCGTTCTTTCCAGCAAGCCCAACACTTCGGCACAGCTGTACGAGACTGATCCAATTTCGTCAGCTCACCCCGCCAATCAAGCCAGTACCTGTTGGCTCGCAGGGCGAGATTTCCGTCTTCTGGCATCTCAGCTTTCGCCTTGAGCTCGCGTATCTGGTTACCAGAGTCGCGAGATAGCCGCGTTTCATTCGTGATGTAACAGGCTATGTGAGGGGCAGCGGCTTACTCTCACCGACCGCGCCGCGCCATAAGCAGACCGCGTTGCAATTGATGTCAACCTCAAGCGACTTGCATCTGTGCGCGCACGAGCCAGCTCCTCGGAGGTTCGAGAGGGCGAAATTAGTGGGGTTGAGTGCGAAATTCTGCCATGCGACCGTACACCTCCCATATACAAAAGCTTTTTTCCTGATCTCATTGAGACAATCGCAATCACGTTTTCCTTCTAGCAACAAATCATTTCCCGCTCTGCCGTCCATCCTTGGTAACCAAGCAGATCGCAGCCCATCTTTAGAAGTTAACCATACTGCGTAGCGAGTTTTATCCAGACTCTATCCATGGCGAATTCCAAAGCTGGTCTCCTCGTGCTCCTCGTTGCCGCCGCGACTCTGCTTCACGCCTCGGGGCAGACGGAGCCATTTCTGGTAACCAAGGCCCGTCAGACCCGCGCCGCCGCCATCAGCGCCACCGCCGATTCCCAGAAAGCCGACGCGCTCGCCGCGCAGCGCGCCCAGGAGCTTCTCGCTGCGAACAAAGCTCTCGCCGACGCAACTGCCGCTTATAACGACGCGTTACCACTCGTGAACCGCCTCAAGACCGTCCTCGCGACAAAAATCACGGCGAAGAACAAAACCGCTGCAGCCATCCCCGCTGTGCAGGATAAGCTCGATGCAGCCACGGCAATTCTGGAAAAAACCAAAGCGTCAGGCACGAGCCTTGCGGATCTGAAAGCAGCCGTTGAGGACGCAAAGAAGCGCGTCGAGATGACGGCCCAACAAGTTGAGGGCCAGCAGGAGGAGCTCTACGACGCGCAGTCGACGGCCATGCAGGCGGCGAAGGACGCTGCTAACCCTGATCTGACGCCCACTGAAGCCGCGGCTGCTCAGACCGCGTTGACCGACGCGAATGCGGCGCTGGCGCTCGCGAAGCAGATTCTGGACGACATGATCTCACAGGCGAATCGCGCAGAGCAGGTGGTGGCGAAGCGACAGGATGCACTGGACAACCCCGACTCGGCGAACGCCGTGGTTGCGGCGCAGCAGTCGGCGGTTGACGACGCGCAGGCAGCGCTGGATGCGGCGGTGAAGGCGGACGCGGCGGCGGCGGCGGCCGTGACGAAAGCGACGACCGACGTGAACGACGCAAGCGCGGCGATTCCGATCAAATCCGCGGCGGTTTCGAACGCGAAGATCTTGCAGAGCAAGGCTGTTACGCTGAAAACGAGCGCGGATAGCTCTGCTGCGACGATGAAGTCCAGGATGAACACCGCTGTGTCTGCTGCTCAGACCGCCGAGGCTGCTGCGAAGACTGCTGGTTACACGTGGAATTGGTAACTTCGAGAGTGTCACAATGGGTGGATGGAATCTGATGCGGCTATTTCAAGGGGCTGAGTAAAATCTGAGTGATCGACCTTCGACGCACTGCAATGGGGGACGTGTCCTTGATTGCATTGCATCCCAATAAATATTTCACTCTAGTCCTTCATTTCATTGCTTTTATTTGTTCATGTCCGCTTCATTATTTAAACAAGCGTGTATCGTGCTATTAAGGAACCATATCTCCCTCGACTTAGTTGTGGAGCTCTTCAAGCCGCCTAAGCAAGAAGACTCTTAGGATGACTCCGAACCATCCCATAACCTCCAGACCTCAAGCTGCATCAAGTTCAATTCCGAGTGACGCCTTATAGCACTTTCGACCTTCCAGCTGGACAGAAGATCTAAGGCACATTATGCCGGCACCACATCTAGCCAACTCTGGAAAAGCATTCACAATGACGCACGCTCTTAATTCCACGACGATTTGGACGGTGCCCTAAGTGATAATGGTGAGATTCTTCAGTTTCCAGTCCAAGCCAATCTCAAGCGAATTCCATGTAGTCATCTAACTTCCTATGTAATGGAGCACAGGTAGTCCTTGGCATGACTACTCAGGCTGAACTCATCTGATTGTGCCAGTTATTTCTTTTTTGTTACAGGCAAAGAACACATTCAAGTGCACTCGCAGCTTTTGGTTGCCGAGTCATTGTGAACCCCCTTCAGGCGAGGATACAAGATGAGCAATGCGCATTCGTGCTGCACAGGGAAACATCTGATTCAGGCCAGGGAGAGAAATGGTGGACAGTTCTGCTTGATTATGTCCCGAGGCTTTCCACAAATCGGCGCTGCCCTGTGGCTCTGTACACCAATCACAAACACCGCTACGGCACTGCCTTGTGGCCTCAGGTCAGGTCGGTCAGAGTCGCACGCACTTAGCTACTGTACTCATGTACACCTGATGCCCGTTTGAGTCCCCCCTACTTGGGTTGTACTATGGGCTTATAAACGTTTTGGACATTTCGCCCAGTTCGTTTCATTTCGCAAGGGTGTTGAGGTGCTTCTAAAAAACAAAAGTTGTAACTCGTTTGTTTTTTTCCAAAACAGTGCTGGTGGGCCTGTGTTGTTGTTAGTTCAGGGTTTAGGGTTTATGTCTGTTTCTGGCCAGGAAATAAGAACAAACCGGGTCAGCATGGATTGTTTTGCGCCTGAGATTCATACTATGGCGTATTCTCGCCTAAATGCAAGTTGATTCGCGTGCCCATACCGTGGGTGCAACTAACTGGGAAAAAAACACGGGTGCAGAGTTTTTGAAATGTGTCAGATTTATATGACATAGCTATTGTAGGCTATAGTGGGGTAGCACATATGGGGTACCACTTTCTAGGTTTTGTACTTGTACCCAACTTTCCCTTAGTCAATCCATTCTCGTTCATTTTCTCATGGTATCGAGCAAGTTCCCCTGTGGGAACTGTTCCTACGGCCCACCACCTTTTTTTTTTCCTGCCCGGAGCGCGCTCTACTCTTCCCGAGTCGCGCTCCCCTCTTTCGACACGTCGCGCCGCCCTCGCGGCCCCGATCCGCCGCCCTCGCGGCTCCGTCGCGTCACGCCGCCCTCGCGGCCCGTTCGCGCCGCCATCGCGGCCCTTTCAAGCCGCCCTCGCGACCCCCTCTCCTAGCCGCCCTAGCGGCCCCGTCGCCTACCCCTGCGGCCCCGACGCCGCCCTTCCCGGCCCCGGCGCCGCCCTTCCTGGCCCCGGCGCCGCCTCTGCTGGCCCCGTCGCCTACCCTGCTGGCCCCGTCGCCTACCCTGCGGCCCTGGCGCTACCCTGCTGGGCCCCGGCGCCGCCTCTGCTGGCCCCGTCGCCTACCCTGCGGCCCCGGCGCTACCCTGCGGGGCCCCGGTGCCGCCTCTGCTGGCCCCGTCGCCTACCCTGCGGCCCCGGCGCCGCCTCTGCTGGCCCCGTCGCCTACCCTGCGGCCCCGGCGCCGCCTCTGCTGGCCCCGTCGCCTACCCTGCGGCCCCGTCGCCTACCCTGCGGCCCCGACGCCGCCTCTGCTGGCCCCGTCGCCTACCCTGCGGCCCCGGCGCCGCCTCTGCTGGCCCCGTCGCCTACCCTACGGCCCCGGCGCCGCCTCTGCTGGCCCCGTCGCCTACCCTGCGGCACCGTCGCCTACCCTGCGGCCCCGGCGCCGCCTCTGCCGGCCCCGTCACCTACCCTGCGGCCCCGACGCCGCCTCTGCTGGCCCCGTCGCCTACCCTGCGGCCCCGTCGCCTACCCTGCGGCCCCGGCGCTACCCTTCCCGCCCCGGCGCCGCCTCTACCGGTCCCGCCGCCGTCCCCACGCGGCCCCGCCGTCACCACCGAAGCCGTCGGCGCCGCCGAGCTACTGCCGAGCCGCCCGAGCCACCTGAGCCGCCCGAGCCGCCGCGCCACCTGAGCCGCCCGAGCCGCCGGGTCGCCGAGCTGCCGAGCCGCCGTACACCGAGCCGCCGAGCCGCCAGAGCCGCCGAGTCGCCGAGCCGCAGTTGCTGCCGAGCCGCCGTACCGCCGAGTCGCCCGAGCCGCCAGACCCGCCGAGTCGCCGAGCTGCATTTCCTGCCGAGCCGCCCGACCGCCCTGTCCGGTAAGAGCAGCGCCTCTATCACTGCACTGCCCTTACCCTACTGTTCGGACTGCTAGTCTACTGCTGTCATGGCTACCCCTAGTGTCCTCGCTTTTGACGCTGAGGGTCGGGCCATTGACTTTGACGTCTAGGTAGATGACCTACAGCTTTTCCTACAGTGCGATAGGGCAGACGGTCTCTCCCTCTTTGACCTCACTTCTGGTGCCTCTCCTGCCCCTGCTGCTGATGCTGACGCCACTGTTCGCTCACAGTGGGCCACACGCGATGCTGCTGCACGTCTTGCTGTGCGTTGCCACCTGCCTACCTCTGAGCGTGCGCACTTTAGCCAGTACAAGTGTGCTCAGACCTTGTACGACGCTGTAGTTGCACGCTACTCCTCCCCTGCCACTGCTGCACTGAGCCGCCTCATGCTACCGTACCTCTTCCCTGATCTTGCTGCCTTTCCCACAATCACTGACCTCATAACGCACCTCCGCACTAGTGACACTCGCTACCGCGGTGCGCTTCCTACTGACTTCTGCGCCAAGAACCCCCCCCCCCATGTACATCACCCTCTACTACATAGTCACCCGGCTCCCTGACTCTCTCCGTGTAGTCACGGACCACTTCCTCTCTGTTTGCCCCACCACTCTCACCGTTGACCTCCTCGAGAAGGCCCTCCTAGCGATAGAGAAGAGCATAGTCGCTGTAGGAGCCTCTCGTGGTGACCCTCGCACCCCCGTCTTTGAGGGGTGTTCCCCCTCTCCCCTTTTGCCCTCTGTTGCCTCTGCTGCTGCGGCCGACCTCGTTGGTCTCGAGTCGGTCGGCGCGGCGTCTGCCCCGAGCGGGAGACGCTGCACCGGCAAGGGCAAGGGGGGCAAGGGCGCTGGAGGGGCTGGCGGGGGCAGTGGAGGTGGCGGTGGCGGCAGTGGAGGGGGTGGGGGTGGTGGTGGAAGTGGTGGCGGGGGTGGAGGTGTCGGTGGCGGCAGTGGAGGCGGAGGCGGAGGCGGCGGTGGCGGTGGGGGCGGAGGTGGCGGAGGTGGCGGCGGAGGAGGAGGCGGCGGCGGATGAGGCGGAGCTGGTCGGGGTGGCGCTGCGAAGAGGGTCGGCTCCGGTGGTGGTCAGCGCCAGCAGCAGCAGCGCACTCGTGACATCCCCCCCCCTCAGCAGCTCCGTGAGTGGTATACTGCACGCCAACGGGGTGAGGGTACTGGTCCGTGCACCTACGTCCTACGCACCGGCGACCGCGCGGGTGAGCAGTGCGGGGGTGTGCACTCCACCCAGCGCTGCTTTGGCCGCCTAACGGACGCTTGGCGTCACCATTTCCCTGAGGCCACTGAGATCCCTCGCTGGGGCGAGTTGTCTAGGGCGGGAGTAGCTATCTTTGACCTTGACTTTGATGCTATTCTTGCTGCCATGTATGCTGTGACTATTAGTGATGAGGGTGACTGTTACCGGTGCTTTCCGCCCGACCCGGGCATTGAGATTGCTGCTCTAGGTACTGGTGAGGCTGCTGCTCTAGGTGCTAGCGAGGGTGTTGCTCTAGGTGCCAGTGCGTCTGCTTCCTCAGGTGCTGGTGAGTCTGCTCTCTCAGGTACCGCGTCGGCTTCGGCCTCCCACACCTTCACCCTTGACTCGGGGGCTTCTCGCTCCTTCTTTCGAGACCGCACCACACTCACGCCGCTTGGTCGGCCAGTTGCTGTCTCTCTGGCAGACCCCTCTGGGGGTCCTGTCCTTGCTCACTTCTCCACTGTCCTCCCGTGTCCGGCGGCCCCCTCTGGCACCCTCTCTGGTCTTTACCTCCCCTCGTTCTCTATGAACTTGGTGAGTGGTGCTGACCTACAGGATGCGGGGGTTCACCAGTTTACTCCTGCGAGTTAGCGGGTGACCCACTGCACGGACGCCCGGACAGGCCGACACCTAGCCACGTTTACACATCGGCCGGGGTCGAGCCTGTACACACTAACCACTGCGTCTGGTCAGGTAGCTGCGTCAGGTCAGGTGTTTGCTGCAGCGTCCAGGTCTGGTCCTGAGTCTGCCCCCTGCTCGTGTCGCCTCCTGTCTCACGAGACTCTCCTCTGGCACCACCGCCTTGGTCACCCCTCCCTGCCTCGTCTCCGAGGCATGGCCTCCCGTGTCCTTGTCTCTGGTCTTCCCCGGTCCCTCCCTCCCCTTCCCCCGGGGCCTGCCCCTGCCTGCGTCCCCTGCATCGAGGGGCGGCAGCGTGCTGCCCCTCACTCCTCCCAGTTTCCTCCGACAGAGGCCCCGCTGCAGACGCTTCATATGGACGTGTGGGGCCTAGCCCGCGTCTGTGGACAGGGTCACGAGCGCTACTTCCTGCTGGTGGTTGACGACTACTCGCGTTACACCACAGTCTTCCCCTTGCGCAGCAAGGGTGATGTCACTGAGGTGTTGATCGTCTGGATCCGCGCAGCTCGTCTCCAGCTCAGGCAGAGCTTCGGCTCGGACTTTCCTGTTCTGCGTCTGCACTCTGACAGAGGCGGAGAGTTCTACTCTGTCCTTCTGCAAGCCTACTCTCGTGCACGAGGCATCCGCCAGACCTTCACGCTTCCGGACTCTCCACAGCAAAATGGGATTGCTGAGCGCCGCATTGGCATGGTCATGGACGTCGCCCGTACGTCCATGATGCATGCGGCTGCCCCCCATTTTCTGTGGCCGTTTGCGGTTTGGTACGCGTCGCATCAGATCAACCTTCAGCCCGGGGTCTCCATGCCGGAGACCTACCCAGCTTTGCTGTGGACCGGGAAGGTTGGCGATGCGTCTGCGTTCCGTGTCTGGGGATGTCGGGCGTTTGTCCGCGACTTGTCTGCGGACAAGCTCTCCCCTTGTGCTACTCCTTGCGTCTTCCTTGGATTCCCCCCTGACGCGCCTGGGTGGCAGTTCTACCACCCCACCTCTCGCCGTGTTCTGTCCTCCCAGCACGTCACGTTTGACGAGTTGGTCCCCTACTACCGCCTCTTCCCCTACCGCACTCCGTCCCTCCCCCCGCCATTGCTCTTCCTTGTGCCAGGTCCCCCTCAGGGTCCTGCCCCTTCACGTGTGTCCCAAGTAGACGCAGTCGAGCCTGTCAAGGTTGCTGGTGAGTCTGGTGCTGCTGAGGGTGCTGAGCCTTGGGGTGCTGACTCTGGGGGTGCTGAGCGTGTGGGTGCTACGCCTGGGGGTGCTGAGCGTGTGGGTGCTACGCCTGGGGGTGCTGAGCCTGAGGGTGCTACTACTCGGGGTGCTGATCCTGGGGGTGCTGAGCCTGGGGGTGCTACGCCTGGGGGTGTTTAGCCTGGGGGTGCTGAGCTTGGGGGTGCTACGCCTAGAGTTGCTGAGCCTGGGGGTGCGGAGCCTGAGGGAGCTGGGCCTGCTCGTGTCGCGTCTGGCGGTACTGAGCCTGGAGGTTCTCCGGGTGCTTCGTCTCGGCGGGAGCCACTCTCTCCACAGGAGCTGCGCAAGTGGTTTGCCCGGCGCTGGAGGAGTGCTGCTGGAGCTGGAGGTTCTTCGGCTACTGAGGGTGCTGATGTTGCGGGTCCCGGAGGTGCTCGTACTGGGAGTACTGGAGCTGCTGGGCCTGCAGGTACGACTGGAGCTGGAGCTGCTGAGGGTGTTGGCGCTGAGGCTACTGTTGTCGGTCCTGGAGGCGGTCCTGCTGGAGGTGCTACTGGAGCTACTGGGGGTGCTGGGGGTGCTGGAGCTGGAGGTGCTGCTGGCACTGGTGCTACCACTGGGGGTACTGGTGCTGTCCCTGCTGTGTCTGGAGTCGCCGCGCGACCTCGGCCGTACTTCGTTCCGCTCCTGCAGCAGGTTCTTGGTCTTCCGCCTTCTACTGGTCCTCCTCCTCCCTTAGGGTGTCCACCGCCTGACCCGTCACAGCTACAGTTACTGCCGGCCTCCCCACTGCCTGCTCCGTCTCCCTACGCTGATCCTACTAGAGGTCTTGCTAAGCGTCGTGAGCCTGCGTCTCGCCCTGCGTTGCCTGTCCGTCCTGCTCGCACTAGTGGTCGTGGTTTGCGTCAGCGTCCTCCTCCTGTCCCTGGCACGCACCGGATGTCTCTGCGTCTGTCCACTACTCCTCTGCGTGCCCCTTTGCCTTCTCCTCCTGAGTCGTCTCTTCCGTCTCTTGCCGACCTGGAGTCGGACTCTCTTCGTGCTGCCAGTCCTACTGTCATGCGTCTCCTTGCTATTGTCGTCACTGACCCTTTCTTTGAGCCCACTGCTACGTCTGCCCTAGTTGCTGAGCTCGTCGACTTTGCTGCTCGCTGTCGTCTAGACTACGCTGCTAGTCTTGTCGCTGAGTCTAAGTCTGTCTGTCCTCCGTCCGTCAGGGGTGAGTGTGCCCTTGGCACGGACGTCCTTGAGGACAGGCAGGAGGAGTTCCAGTGTTTGGCTACTGCTTCACCTCATCTCGTGTCCGTACTGCTTGCCCCTGAGGGAGACTCTTATGCACTTGACATCCCGACTCCGCGCTCTTACGCGGAGGCGATAGAGGGTCCCTACTCCTCTCAGTGGCAGGCAGCTATGGACGCAGAGATGGCTTCCTTGAAGTCCACAGGCACCTACGTTGATGAGGTTCCCCCGCTTGGGGCGAACATCGTCAGAGGCATGTGGATTTTCAGGGTGAAGCGGCCGCCGGGTTCTCCGCCTATCTTCAAGGCGCATTACGTGGCTCGTGGCTTCAGTCAGCAGCAGGGAGTTGACTACTTTCAGACCTTCTCTCCCACCCTGAAGATGACCACTCTTCGGGTACTGCTGCACATAGCTGCTCACCGTGACTACGAGCTGCACTCTCTTGAATTCAGCATTGCTTTCTTGCAGGGCAGCCTGCACGAGGAGATCTGGCTGCGTCGCCCACCTGGCTTCACTGGGTCTTTTCCTCCTGGCACCCAGTGGAGCCTCCGGCGGCCAGTCTACGTTCTCCGCCAGGCACCGTGTGAGTGGCACGACACACTGAGGACTACACTTGCGGCTCTTGGGTTTGCTCCCTCTACTGCCGACCCGTCGCTGTTTCTGCGCACCGACACTTCTTTGCCGCCGTTTTGCATCCTCGTGTATGTCGACGACTTGGTCTTTGCCACAGCTGACACTACTGGACTCGCCCACGTGAAGTCCGAGCTGCAGAAGAGACACACGTGCACAGACCTGGGTGAACAGCGCAGCTACCTTGGCCTACAGATCACCCGGGACAGCGCACGCCGCACCATTGCCCTGACTCAGTCACACATGGTGCAGCAGGTCCTTCAGCGCTTCGGCTTCACGTACTCCTCGCCTCAGGCCACTCCTCTGCCTACTCGCCACTCGCTCTCAGCTCTGCCTTCGGATGAGTCCGTAGAGCCGAATGGCCCGTACCCAAAGCTTGTTGGCTGCCTCATGTACCTAATGACCTGCACACGACCTTGTCAGAACATTATAGCTTACTTATTTGTGTAGGCTATAGTGGGGTATACCATAGAGGGTACAACCCAATAAGGGTTTCATATTTGTACTCACTTCATTCATAGTTCATTCATTCTCGTTCACTTCTTCACCTGTGCTTAGGGCCCACCACCTCGAAACGTCTTTTTATCTCTGCCCTAGCCGCTAGCGCACCGCGCGCCCTCGAACGTGAGCGCCGCCCCTAGCGCCCGTCCGCGGCCTGCTCTAGCGCTAGCCGCCCGACGCGCCGCCCACAGCGCTGCCCGACGCGCTGCCCTAGCGCCGCCCTAGCGCCGCTCGACGCGCCAGCCTAGCGCCGCCCGACGCGCCGCCCAACGCGCCGCCCTAGCGCAGCCCGTCGCGCTGCCCGTGCAGCCGCCCTAGCGCCGCCCGTCGCGCTGCCCAACGCGCCGCCCGTCGCGCTGCCCGCTGCCCGCCCTAACGCCGCCCGTCGCGCTGCCCAACGCGCCGCCCACGCGCCGCCCTAGCACCGCCCGACGAGCAGCCCGTGCAGCCGCCCGTGTGCCCGCCCGTGCACCCGCCCGTGTACCCGCCCGTGCACCTGCCCGTACACCTACCCGTGCGGCCGCCCGTGCACCCGCCCGTGCACCTACCCGTGCGGCCGCCAGTGCAGCCGCCCGTGAGCAGCCTGCGAGCCGCCCCAGCAGCCCGTGCAGCCGCCCCAGTCGCCCGTGAGCCGCCTTGGCCGCCCGTGCAGCCGCCCGTGAGCCGCCCGCTCGCCGCACCAGCCGCCCGAGCAGCTGTCCACGAGCCGCACCAGCCGCCCGTGCTGCCGCCTGTGAGCCGCCCGCGAGCCGCCCGCGAGACGCCCACGCCGCCTGAGCCGCCCGAGCCGCCCACGCCGCCCGAGCCGCCCGAGCCGCTCGAGCCGCCCGAGCCGCCCGAGCCGCCCGAGCCGCCCGAGGATCCGATCTTCTGCTCCTGTGGGGCTCCTGGGCCGGCGCAGCTGCTGTGCTGCCGTGTTGCTGTGTCGTTCTGCTACCCGACTCTTCCTGCCCGGTGAGACTGTCAGCTGCTACAATGGCCACCCCCAGTGTCCTGAATTTTGACGCTGAGGGTCGCGCCATTGACTTTGCTGTCTGGATTGAGGACCTGCAGCTGTACTTACTGTGCGATGCGATCGATGAGGTTTCTCTCTTTGACTTTGTCTCTGGCGCTGTCCCTGCCCCTCCTGCTGATGCTGACCCCACTGTTCGCTCCAAGTGGGCCACACGCGATGCTGCTGTACGTCTTGCTGTGCGTCGCCACCTCCCTTCCTCCGAGCGTGCACACTTTAGTCAGTGCAAGACCGCTCAGGCCTTGTACGACGCTGTAGTTGCGCGCTACTCCTCCCCTTCCACTGCTACACTGAGCCGCCTCATGCTACCGTACCTCTTCCCTGATCTTGCTGCCTTTCCCACAGTCACTGACCTCTTTACCCACCTTCGCGCTAGTGACACTCGCTACCGAGCTGCGCTTCCTGCTGCCTTCCTCGCTGAAAACCCCCCTCCCATGTACATCACCCTCTACTTTCTAGTCACCCGTCTCCCTGAGTCCCTTCGTGCTGTTAGGGACCAGTTTCTCTCTGTCTGTCCCACCACCCTCACTGTCGACCTCCTCGAGAAGTCCCTGCTAGCGGGCGAGAAGAGCATACTCGCTGTAGGGGCCTCTCGTGGTGACCCGCGCACCCCCATCTTTGAGGGGTGTTCTCCTTCCCCCCTGCTACCCTCTGTCGCCTCTGCTGCTGCGGCCGACCTCGTTGGTTTAGAGTCGGTCGGTGCGGCGTCTGCCCCCAGCGGTAGGCGCCGCTCTGGCAAGAGCAAGGGGGGCAAGGGAGCGGGTGGAGCTAGCGGGGGCGGTGGCGGAGGAGGTGGGGGCGGCGGGGGGAGTGGGGGTGGCGGTGGGGGTGGAGGCGAGGGTGGAGGTCCTGGTGGCGGCGGTGGAGGCGGAGGTGGCGGCGGAGGTGGTGGCGGAGGAGGCAGTGGGAGCGGCGGGGGCGAGGGTGGCGGTGGCAGCGGTGGTGGCGGAGGCGGGGGTGGCGGTGGTGGAGGTGGTCGGAGTGGCTCGTCCCAGAGGAGCGGAACTGGGGGTGGTCAGCGCCAGCAGCAGCAGCAGCAGCAGCAGCAGCAGCGCTCTCGCGACGTCCCCGCCCCTCAGCAGCTCCGTGAGTGGTACTCGCAGCGTCAGCGTGGTGGGGCGTTCGGTCCCTGCACCTACGTCCTTCGCACCGGCGACCGCGCGGGTGAGCAGTGTGGGGGCACCCACACCGCTCGCCGCTGCTTTGCCCGCCTGACCGACGCTTGGCGCCAGCAGTTTCCGGAGGCCTCTGAGATCCCCCGCTGGGGA
Source organism: Closterium sp. NIES-65 (assembly GCA_948144175.1). Taxonomy (NCBI): domain Eukaryota; kingdom Viridiplantae; phylum Streptophyta; class Zygnematophyceae; order Desmidiales; family Closteriaceae; genus Closterium; species Closterium sp. NIES-65. The sequence goes on along the minus strand of CANXME010002377.1, from coordinate 961,046 downwards.
GAGCTGTCTAGGGCTGGTGTAGCTGTGTTTGATCTTGACTTTGATGCTATCCTTGCTGCCATGTATGCTGTGAGTGTTAGTGATGATGGTGACTGTTACCGGTGCTTTCCGCCCGACCCGGGCATTGGTACTGCTGTGTCAGGTGCCAGTGAGGCTGCTGCTCTAGGTGCCAGTGCGGCTGTGCTCTCAGGTGCTAGTGAGTCTGCCCTCTCAGGTACTGTGTCGGCTTCTGCCTCCCACACCTTCACCCTTGACTCTGGGGCGTCTCGCTCCTTCTTTCGGGACCGCACCACTCTCACGCCGCTTAGTCGGCCTGTTGCGGTGTCCCTGGCTGACCCCTCTGGGGGTCCTGTCCTGTCTCGTTTCTCCACAGTCCTCCCGTGTCCGGCGGCTCCCTCTGGCACCCTGACTGGTCTTTACCTCCCCTCGTTCTCTACGAACCTGGTGAGTGGTGCTGACCTACAGGATGCGGGGGTCCACCAGTTCACTCCTGCTCGTCAGCGGGTGACACACTGCACAGAGGCGAGCACAGGTCGCCACCTGGCTACGTTTAGACGTCAGCCAGGGTCGAGCCTGTACACACTGACCACTGCTTCTCCTCCCGGTGCTGAGTCTGGTAGAGTCCCTTCGTCTGGTCAGGTGTTTGCTGCAGCGTCCAGGTCTGGTCCTGAGTCTGCCCCCTGTTCGTGTCGCCGTCTGTCTCACGAGACTCTCCTCTGGCACCACCGCCTTGGCCACCCCTCTCTGCTTCGGCTCAGAGGCATCGCCTCCCGTCTTCTTGTGTCCGGTCTCCCCCGGTCCCTCCCTCCCCTTCCTCAGGGCCCTGGCCCTGCCTGTGTCCCCTGTGTCGAGGGGCGCCAGCGTGCTGCCCCTCACTCCTCCCAGTTTCCTCCGACAGAGGCTCCGTTGCAGACACTTCACATGGACGTGTGGGGCCCTGCCCGCGTCCGTGGACTCGGTCACAAGCGCTACTTCCTGTTGGTGGTTGACGACTACTCGCGTTACACCACAGTCTTCCCCTTGCGCAGCAAGGGTGATGTCACTGAGGTGCTGATCGACTGGATCCGCGCAGCTCGTCTCCAGCTCAGGCAGAGCTTTGGCTTGGACTTTCCTGTGTTGCGTCTGCACTCGGACAGAGGCGGAGAGTTCTCCTCCGGCCTTCTGCGTGCCTTCTGTCGTGCGCGAGGCATCCGCCAGACCTTCACGCTTCCGGACTCACCGCAGCAAAATGGGATTGCAGAGCGCCGCATTGGCATGGTCATGGACGTCGCTCGTACGTCTATGATGCATGCGGCTGCCCCCCATTTTCTGTGGCCGTTTGCGCTCAGGTACGCGGCGCATCAGATCAACCTCCACCCCAGGGTCTCCAGGCCGGAGACCTCCCCAGCCCTGCTGTGGACGGGGAAGGTTGGCGATGCGTCGGCGTTCCGGGTCTGGGGATCTCGGGCGTTTGTCCGCGACTTGTCTGCGGACAAGCTGTCCCCTCGCGCTGCTCCCTGCGTCTTCCTGGGGTTCCCCCCCGACGCCCCTGGGTGGCAGTTCTACCACCCCACCTCTCGACGTGTTCTGTCCTCCCATGACGTCACGTTCGATGAGTCGGTACCCTACTACCGCCTCTTCCCCTACCGCACTCCTTCCCTTCCCCCGCCCCCGCTCTTCTTGGTACCAGGTCCCCCCCCGGTAGACCCCCTCCCTCCTCAGGGTCCTGCCCCTTCAGGTGTGTCCCAGGTAGACGCGGTCGAGCCTGTCGAGGTCAGTGGTGACTCTGGTCCTGCTGCGGGAGCTGAGCCTGGGGGTGCTGAGCCTGGGGGTGCGGAGTCTGGGGGTGCTGAGCCTGGGGGTGCTGAGCCTGGGGGTGCTGAGCGTGGGGGTACTGAGCCTGGGGTTGCTGAGCCTGGGGGTGCTGAGCCTGGGGGTGCTGAGACTGGGGGTGCTCCGCCTGGAGGTGTTTTGCCTGAGGGTGCTGAGCCTGGAGGTTCTCCGCCTGGAGGTGCTTCGTCTCACCGAGAGCCACTCTCCCCACAGGAGCTGCGTGAGTGGTTTGCCCGGCGCTGGAGGCGTGCTGCTGGTGCTGGAGGTTCTTCGGCTGCAGAGGGTGCTGCTGCCGCGCGTCCCGGAGGTGCTCGTGATGTGGGTGCTGGAGCTGCTGGGTCTGCGGGTTCTCCTGGAGCTGGTACTGCTGAGGGTGTTGGCGCTGAGACTACTGCTGGCGGTTCGACTGGCAGTGCTCCTGGTGCTGGAGGTGCTGCTGGAGGTGCTGCTGGAGGTGCTGCTGGAGCGGGTACTCCTGCTGGGGGTACTGGTGCTGTCCCTGCTGTTTCTGGCGTCGCCACGCGGCCCCGACCGTACTTCGTTCCGCTCCTCCAGCAGGTTCTTGGTCTGACACCTTCTCCTGGTCCTCCTCCTCCTCCCTTAGAGGGTCCACAGCCAGTCCCGTCACAGTTACAGCTACAGCCTGCCTCCCCTTTGCCTGCTCCTTCTCCCTACGCTGGTCCGACTGGAGGTCTTACTGAGCGTCGTGAGCCTGCGTCTCGTCCTGCGTCGCCTGTTCGCACTGCACGCACTAGTGGTCGCGGTTCACGTCAGCGTCCTCCTCCTGTCCCTTGCACGCACCAGATGTCTCTGCGTCCGTCTACTGCTCCTCTGCGTGCCCCTTTGCCTTCTCCTCCTGCTTCCTCTCTTCCTGCTCTTGCCGACCCGGAGTCGGACTCTCTTTGTGCTGCCAGTCCCACTGTCACGCGTCTCCTTGCTACTCCTGTCACTGACCCTTCCTTCGAGTCTTCTGCTGCGTCTGCCCTTGTCACTGAGCTTGTCGACTTTGCTGCGCGCTGTCGTCTAGACTACGCTGCTAGTCTTGTCGCTGAGTCTGAGTCTGCCTGTCCTCCGTCCGTCGGGGGTGAGTGTGCCCTAGGCACGGACGTCCTTGAGGACAGGCAGGAGGAGTTCCAGTGTCTGGCCGCCGCTTCACCTCATCTCGCGTCTGTACTGCTCGCCCCTGAGGGAGACCCGGATGCACTAGACATCTCGACTCCGCGCTCTTACGCGGAGGCGATAGAGGGTCCCTACTCCTCTCAGTGGCAGGCAGCTATGGATGCAGAGATGGCTTCCTAGAAGTCCACAGGCACCTACGTTGACGCTGTTCCCCCTCCTGGGGCGAACATCGTCAGTGGCATGTGGATCTTCAGGGTGAAGCGGCCGCCGGGTTCTCCGCCTGTCTTCAAGGCTCGTTACGTGGCTCGTGGCTTCAGTCAGCGACAGGGAGTTGACTAATTTCAGACCTTCTCCCCCACCCCGAAGATGACCACTCTTCGGGTACTGCTGCACGTTGCTGCTCACCGCGACTACGAGCTGCACTCTCTCGACTTCAGCACTGCTTTCTTGCAGGGCAGCCTGCACGAGGAGATCTGGCTGCGTCGCCCACCTGGCTTCACTGGGTCTTTCCCTCCTGGTACCCAGTGGAGTCTCCGGCGTCCAGTCTACGGTCTCCGCCAGGCGCCACGTGAGTGGCACGACACACTGAGGACTACGCTTGCGGCACTTGGGTTTGCTCCTTCTACTGCCGACCCATCGCTGTTTCTGCGCACCGACACCTCTCTGCCGCCGTTCTACATCCTCGTGTACGTCGACGACTTGGTCTTTGCCACAGCGGACACTGCTGGACTCGCCTACGTGAAGTCCGAGCTGCAGAAGAGACACACGTGCACTGACCTGGGTGAACTGCGCAGCTACCTTGGCTTGCAGATCACCCGGGACAGAGCACGCCGCACCATTACCCTGACTCAGTCACACATGGTGCAGCAGGTCCTTCAGCGCTTCGGCTTCACGTACTCCTCGCCTCAGGCCACTCCTCTGCCTACTCGCCACTCGCTCTCAGCTCTGCCTTCGGATGAGTCCGTAGAGTCGAGTGGCCCGTATGCAGAGCTTGTTGGCTGCCTCATGTACCTGATGACCTGCACACGACCTGACCTTGCATACCCTCTCAGCATTCTCGCGCGCTATGTTGCTCCTGGGAGACACCGACCAGAGCACATGGCTGCAGCGAAGAGGGTGTTGCGCTACTTGTGCAGTACGTCGGGCATGGGGCTAGTGCTTGGAGGGCGCAGTCCAGTGGTCCTCACTGGGCACGCGGACGCTTCTTGGGCTGACGACCAGGCTACGCAGCGGTCGTCACAGGGTTACACCTTCGGCCTTGGTTCCGGCTCTGTCTCGTGGCGGGCTACTCGCTCGTCTTCTGTTCTCGACTCCAGTTGTGAGGCTGAGATCTACGCCGGGGCTATGGCTGCTCAGGAGCTTCGCTGGCTCACCTACCTGCTGACCGACCTTGGAGAGCCGCCTTGTTCTCCTCCAGTCTTGTACGTAGACAACAAGGCCATGCTGGCCTTGTGTCGAGAGCAGCGACTGGAGCACAGGACAAAGCACATTGCTCTCCGCTACTTTCTTGCTCGTGAGCTACAGCAGCGTGGACAGTTGCGACTTGCGTACGTGGCCTCTGAGGCCAACACTGCTGATGTCTTCACCAAGGCACTTGCGCCTTGTGATCATCAGCGTTGCTGCACGCAGCTGGGTCTTGTGCCTGTCTTGCCTCACTTGCTCACTTCTTGACCTTGCTTGTACCTTGACCTATATATACTCTTGCTCTTGCTTGCTTGACTCTTGTATATCTCTATATATGATCTTGCATGCGAACTGGCCTTGTGGCCCTTGACCTTGCGCTCGGAATGTGTGGTGACTTTGTGATCCACCCTGAGCTTTGCTTTGCTTTGCTTGACTGGTCTTGTGACCCCTTGTTCTCCCCCACTTTGCCTATGGGGGTGTGTCAGAACATTATAGCTTACTTATTTGTGTAGGCTATAGTGGGGTATACCATAGGGGGTACAACCCAATTAGGGTTTCATATTTTTACTCACTTCATTCATAGTTCATTCATTCTCGTTCACTTCTTCTCAGACCTGACCTTGCATACCCTCTTAGCATCTTAGCACGCTATGTTGCTCTTGGGAGACACAGACCAGAGCACATGGCTGTAGCAAAGAGGGTGTTGCGCTACTTGTGCAGTACGTCGGGCATGGGGCTTGTGCTTGGAGGGCAGAGTCCAGTGGTCCTCACTGGGCACGCAGACGCTTCTTGGGCTGACGACTAGGCTACGCAGCGGTCGTCACAGGGTTACACCTTCAGCCTTGGTTCCGGCTCTGTTTCGTGGCGAGCTACCCGCCCGTCCTTTGTTCTCGGCTCCAGTTGTGAGGCTGAGATCTACGCAGGAGCCATGGCTGCACAGGAGCTTCGCTGTCTCACCTACCTGCTGACTGACCTCGGAGAGCCGCCTCGTTCTCCTCCAGTGCTGTACGTAGACAACAAGGCCATGCTGGCCTTGTGTCGGGAGCAGAGACTGGAGCACAGAACGAAGCACATTGCTCTTCGTTGCTTCCTTGCTCGTGAGCTACAGCAGCATGGTCAGCTGCGCCTTGCGTACGTGGCCTCTGAGGCCAGCACTGCTGATATCTTCACCAAGGCGCTTGCGCCTTGTGATCATCAGCGCTTCTGTACTCAGCTGGGTCTTGTGCCTGCCTTGCCTCACTTGCTCACCACTTGACCTTGTTTCTACTGTTACATATATATATACATATATACACCTGCTCTTGCTTGTCTAGCCTTATATATATATGTAATCCTGCATGTGAACTGGCCTTGTGGCCTTGAACTTGTGCTCGGAATGTGTGGTGACTTTGTGATCCACCCTGAGCTTGCTTTGCTTTGCTTGACTGGGCTTGTGACCCCTTGTTCTCCCCCACTTTGCCTAAGGGGGTGTGTCAGATTTATATGACATAGCTATTGTAGGGTATAGTGGGGTAGCACATATGGGGTACCACTTTCTAGGTTTTGTACTTGTACCCAACTTTCCCTTAGTCAATCCATTCTCGTTCATTTTCTCAAAATGGGCAAGGCAAATTCGCGCGCAGTGGTTGGGCATCATTTGTACTGCTCTGAATTTCCGAATCAGGAGCAAGACCAAATTTCCGAGCAGAGCAGGCGAGGCGCGATGAGATGAGCCTCTCGCCAGGTGCCTGCACTTGAAACAGCTTAGGGAAGACGAGATGCTAGATTTAACCGTGTTAAGCCGCGTTGTTCGCCCGTTACTGCTAACGGGGCTTCGCCGACTTCACGCGCACTGTTTTCCCAAACCTCGCCCTGCTGGACCGGCCGGATCGGCCTACGCTTTGGGACTAGCCTGAGCCTCGCTTCTAGCGTAGCACTAGCTAGCTCGCACACACCACGTTACCGTTTGCATGCTTCGCGTATAAATGTTCGCTCATGCCTTCGCTCAAATTTTGTACTCGTTTTACACCTTAGTGCAATTCTCGCTACTTCGATTCATTGCACCCGTAACACTTGGTTATCACAGCCTCTTTCTTTCGGACCGCGCATCTCCGCACCCCAGGAAATCAACTTTTGATTTTTCACTCGAAAGGGACTCACACACCTTAGCCCCTAGGAGCCGCTGTCCTTGCGTTCTCTTGTAAACGCGTGCAGCCACGACTGCGCCTAGACTAAAACGAGCCGACGCCCTTCGGAATGGCCGAACGCATCGACGTCACCACCCTTACGCAGGACCGCCTGGACGAGCTGCTGCGACAACTGCATGAAAGCTCCGAAGAAATCGCGGCATTAACGGCGGAACGCACCTCCCTGCAAAATATCCTCGCACAAACACAATTCCAAGCACCCGACACTCCGATAAAGCCCGCACCATAGACATCGCAACACGGAAGTGTGGGGCAACCCGCGAGCACGGCCAGTAATGGCGTCGTCCGCCACGACGGAGACGACGACCACGGCACGACACACCTCGACGCGACGAATGCGGCCAGGAATCAGCCTCGAGTCACGATTTCAGTGCCGGCCGGCGAATCAGCTTTACCGTCGCCGATGCCGCTGAAGGCGCAGCGTCTGCCATGCTTTGACCCAAGTCAGCGGGGTGGTCCTACCATTCAGGCGTGGCTCTTCACGTTGAACGTTTTCTTCGACGCGAACTACGTTCCGGAGGATACGACGAAGATTCGCTACGCCGTGTCGTTGCTGCGAGGACCCGCCATGGACTGGTGGCGTGTCATCGTTACAAAGCTGGTGGACTACGCGACTCTACCGACACGGGAAGGACAAACCGGACCCTGGGCGCCGTCATATTTCGTAGAGGTGCCCCAGTATCGCACGTGGGACGCGTGGTGCGCATGTCTGCGCGCTCGTTTCGAGCCAATTGCGGCTTCGATCGCGGCGCGACAGAGGCTCCGCACTTGGCGCCAACTCGGTTCCGTCCAAGACTACACGAGCGGGTTTCTGGTGCTATGTGAGCAAGTGGGCTATATGCACGAGAGCAAACGCATCGACCGCTACATCGGCGGCCTGAAGCAGGACATCGCTCAGGAAATCCAGCTTCGCGGCGTCACCGATTTCCAGGAGATTCTTGCCATGGCGGAGAAACTCGATTTCTTCCGCCGTCCGAGACCGGGGTTCTGCGGAAGCAGCAATTGGGGACATCGGCCTTGTGGGACGAACGAGGGCGCTACGATACGTGCCGTCGCCGCAAATGCCGCTGCCGCACCGTTCAAAGGGCGCTGCTTTGCGTGCAATCGGCCGGGACACCGTAAGAGCGAATGCCCGGAAAATGCTAAGGGAAAGGTGTTGAACAAGAATGAATGAACTAAGAGTGAAATGAGTACAAGTATCAAAACCTAGGAATGTGTACCCCCTATAGGCTAACCCACTGTAGCCTAAACAACTACAACAACATATATAATGTTTGACACACCCCCATAGGCGAAGTGGGGGAGAACTAGGGGTCACAAGACTAGTCAAGTAAAGCAAAACAAAGCAAGCTCAGGGTGGATCACAACGTCACCACACAATCCGAGCACAAGCGCAAGGCCACAAGGCCAGTTCACATGCAGGAGTACAGATAAATATATAAGACTAAACAAGCAAGAGCAGTGATATATATATGTAACAGTACAAAGAGGGTCAAGAGGAGAGCAAGTGAGGCAAGACAGACACAAGACCCAGCTGGGTACAGCAGCGCTGATGATCACAAGGCGGAAGTGCCTTGGTGAAGACATCAGCAGTGTTGGCCTCAGAGGCCACGTACCCAAGTCGCAACTGACCACGCTGCTGTAGCTCACGAGCAAGGAAGTAGCGGAGAGCAATGTGCTTTGTTCTGTGCTCCAGTCTCTGCTCCCGACACAAGGCCAGCATGGCCTTGTTGTCGACGTACAGGACTGGAGGAGAACGAGGCGGCTCTCCAAGGTCGGTCAGCAGGTAGGTGAGCCAGCGAAGCTCCTGAGCAGCCATGGCCCCTGCGTAGATCTCAGCCTCACAACTGGAGCCAAGAACAGAAGACGAGCGAGTAGCCCGCCACGAAACAGAGCCGGAACCAAGGCTGAAGGTGTAACCCTGTGACGACCGCTGCGTAGCCTGGTCGTCAGCCCAAGAAGCGTCTGCGTGTCCAGTGAGGACCACTGGACTCCGCCCTCCAAGCACTAGCCCCATGCCCGGCGTACTGCACAAGTAGCGCAACACCCTCTTCGCTGCAGCCATGTGCTCTGGTCGGTGTCTCCCAGGAGCAACATAGCGTGCAAGAATGCTAAGAGGGTATGCAAGGTCAGGTCGTGTGCAGGTCATCAGGTACATGAGACAGCTAACAAGCTCTGGGTATGGGCCACTCGAATCTACGGACTCATCCGAAGGCAGAGCTGAGAGCGAGTGGCGAGTAGACAGAGGAGTGGCCTGAGGCGAGGAGTACGTGAAGCCGAAGCGCTGAAGGACCTGCTGCACCATGTGTGACTGAGTCAGGGTAATGGTGTGGCGTGCTCTGTCCCGGGTGATCTGCAAGCCAAGGTAGCTGCGCAGTTCACCCAGGTCAGTGCACGTGTGTCTCTTCTGCAGCTCAGACTTCACGTAGGCGAGTCAAGTAGTGTCAGCTGTGGCAAAGACCAAGTCGTTGACGTACACGAGGATGTAGAACGGCGGCATAGAGGTGTCGGTGCGCAGAAACAGCGACGGGTCGGCAGTAGACGGAGCGAACCCAAGAGCCGCAAGCGTAGTCCTCAGTGTGTCGTGCCACTCACGTGGCGCCTGGCGGAGACCGTAGACTGGACGCCGGAGACTCCACTGGGTACCAGGAGGGAAAGACCCAGTGAAGCCAGGTGGGCGGCGCAGCCAGATCTCCTCGTGCAGGCTGCCCTGCAGGAAAGCTGTGCTGAAGTCGAGAGAGTGCAGCTCGTAGTCCCGGTGAGCAGCAACGTGCAGCAGTACCCGAAGAGTGGTCATCTTCGGGGTGGGGGAGAAGGTCTGAAAGTAGTCAACTCCCTGTCGCTGACTGAAGCCACGAGCCACGTAACGCGCCTTGAAGACAGGCGGAGAACCCGGCGGCCGCTTCACCCTGAAGATCCACATGCCACTGACGATGTTCGCCCCAGGAGGGGGGACAGCGTCAACGTAGGTGCCTGTGGACTTCCAGGAAGCCATCTCTGCATCCATAGCTGCCTGCCACTGAGAAGAGTAGGGACACTCTATCGCCTCCGCGTAAGAGCGCGGAGTCGGGATGTCAAGTGCATCCGGGTCTCCCTCAGGGATAAGCAGTACGGACACGAGATGAGGTGAAGCAGCTGCCAGACACTGGAACTCCTCCTGCCTGTCCTCAAGGACGTCCGTGCCAAGGGCACACTCACCCCCGACGGACGGAGGACAGACAGACTCAGACTCAGCGACAAGACTAGCAGCGTAGTCTAAGCGACAGCGAGCAGCAAAGTCGACGAGCTCAGTAACGAGAGCAGACGCAGCAATAGACTCGAAAGAAGGGTCAGTGACAACAGTAGCAAGGAGACGCGTGACAGTAGGACTGGCAGCACGAATAGAGTCCGACTCAGGGTCGGCGAGAGCAGAAAGAGAGGACGCAGGAGGAGAAGGCAAAGGGGCATGGAGAGGAGCAGTAGACGGACGTAGAGACATCCGGTGCGTGCCAGGGGCAGGAGGAGGACGCTGGCGCGAACTACGAGCACTAGCGCTAGCAGGACGGACAGGCGACGCAGGATGAGACGCAGACTCACGACGCTCAGTAAGACCGCCAGTAGGACCAGTGTAAGGAGAAGGAGCAGGTAGTGGGGACGGGACAGGCTGTGAACACGCTAAGGGAGGAGGACCAGGAGGAGGCGAGAGACCAAGAACCTGCTGAAGGAGCGGAACGAAGTACGGCTGAGGGCGCGCGGCGACTCCAGACACAGCAGGGACAGCACCTGTACCCCCAGCGGCAGTTACAGAACGAGCAGCAGCTCCAACGCCCAGGTCCTCAGTACTAGCCTCAGCACCAACGCCCGAGTCCTCAGCACCAGCAGTGGCTCCAACACCAGGGTCCACAGCACCTGCCGCAGCTCCAACGCCCGGGTCCTCAGCACCAGCAGGGACTCCGACACCAGGGTCCATAGCACCAGCCGGAGCTCCAACGCCAGGGTCCTCAGCACCAGCCGCAGCCCCAACGCCCGGGTCCTCAGCACCAGCAGCACCTCCAACCCTCGGGTCCGCAGCACCAGCAGCAGCTCCAACGCCAGGGTCCGCAGTACCAGCAGCAGCTCCAACGCCCGGGTCCGTAGCACCAGGGGCAGCCGGGTCCGTGAGACAAGGCGCACCACTCCGAAGTGTGCAACGGCGCTCGTACCACTCACAGATCCGCTCACGAGAGGGGAGCTCCCGACTAGGAGGAGAAGTACCAGCCCCAGTCCCTGTAGTGCGCCTGGTCTCAGAGGTAACACTCCGGAGGCTGCAGTACTGTAAGTACCACTCACGCAACTGCTCCGAGGAGAGGTCGCGTCCAGGTGTAGCACCCTCAGGCCCAGCACCGCAAGGCTCAGCACCCCCAGTCACCGCACCCCCAGGCTCAGCACCCCCAGGCTCAGTACCCCCAGTGTCCGCACCCCCAGGCTCAGCACCCCCAGAGTCCGCACCCCCAGGCTCAGCACCCCCAGAGTCAGCACCCCCAGGCTCAGCACCCCCAGTCCCCGCACCCCCAGGCTCAGCACCCCCAGCAGGACGAGAGTCGACAGCAACCTGAACAGGCTCGACCGGGTCTACCTGAGACACAATTGAGGGAGCGGCACCCTGAGGGGGGAGGGGGTCTACGACAGCAGCACCTGGCGCGAGGAAGAGAGGCGGGGGTGGGAGCGGGGCAGTGCGGTAGGGAAAGAGGCGGTAGTAGGGGACAGACTCGTCAAAAGTGACGTCCTGAGAGGGCAAGACCCGGCGCGAGGCGGCGCGGCTCGGGTCGGGCGGCGCGGCTCGGTTCGGGCGGCTCGGGTCGGTTAGGGCTGGCGGCTCGGGTCGGGCGGCTCGGTTCCGTTAGGGCTGGGCGGCTCGGGTCGGCTCGGTTCGGGCTGCTCGGTCTGGGTGGGGCCGTTCGGGGCCGCTAAGGGCGAGCGCGGGGAGCGGGTGGGGCCGTGAGGGACGAGCGCGGGGCCGACGTGGGTGCTAAGGGCGAGCGCGGGGCCGACGTGGGTGCTAAGGGCTAGCGCGGGGCCTATCGGGGCCGTGAGGGACGAGCGTGGGGCCGACGTGGGCCTCCAAGGGCGAGCGCGGGGCCTATCGGGGCCGTGAGGGACGAGCGCGGGGCCGATCGGGGCCGGTAAGGACGAGCGCGGGGCCGACGCGGGCCTCTAGGGGTAAGCGCGGGGCCGATTCGGGGCCTCTAAAAGCGAGCGCGGGGCCGACCGAGGCCTCTAGGTGCGAGAGCTCGGGGCCGACGGGGCCTCTAGGGGCGTGAAAGCCGAGGCGCCCTAGGGCGCAGGTAGGTAGGTAGGTAGTGGTGGGCCCTAAAAAAAAATCGGTCCTAGGAAGGACCTGCTCTATACCATGTTGAACAAGAATGAATGATTTAAGAGTGAAATGAGTACAAGTATCAAAACCTAGGAATGTGTACCCCCTATAGGCTAACCCACTGTAGCCTAAACAACAACAACATATATAATGTTTGACAAAAGGTGGAAGCTGAGCAGCAGAAACAGACCAAGCAGCAGGGAAACGCTGGGAGTCAGTAGCAAACGGGCCCTCTACTGACAGGTCACGCCGCTCGCCCGACCCAACCGACCCTCACCGAGTGATTGTACCGGTTCACGCAATCGACCACACCCGGCCGAATAAGGAGGGTACTACGGTAGACGGCCCTATACTGCTTAGTGGGAAAATCGGGACGGACTTAGAAAAAATCTTCGTAGACGGAGGGGCCAGCCACAGTCTTATCAACACTGCCATAGCACGAAAACTGCGATTGCCACTGGACAGATGCTTACCTGAGATCGATGCAAGACTGGTCGACGGCACGCCTCTGGCGATACGGGAACGTGTGGACCGAGTTCGGATCTGATGTGGGGGTAACTTCACATTTAGCCAGGAAATGCTTGCAACGACCCTCGACGGAACCGACATTTTACTCGGCCGTGATTGGCTGCGACGACACAATCCGCGAATCGACTGGACGACGAGTGACTGCACTGTGCGAGTGAACGGTAACAACATCGCCTTACTTCGTTGGGGCTCGCCTGAGTCTTTGTCGGTGCTTGTAAACGCGATCACGATGAAACGCGTCGTAGCGGCAGGAGCTGGCGTGTACGAGGTTGACATTTGGGAAGCCGAGACAGTAGACAAAGGGGGTGATTTACAGAAATTACTAGCCGACGTACCGGGTGATCTGGCAGCACTTTTGAAGCAGTACAGTGACATTTTCCCGGACGACCTACCGACGGGACTGCCACCTCAGCGACCGCACGACCACAAGATAGAACTAGAACCGGGGGCACAGCCAACAGTAGAGCGACAGTAGCGACTGACCCAACCGAAAGTGGACGAACTGAGGAAGCAGCTGGACTACCTGCTTGAAAAGGAGTTCATTCGCCCTAGTTTATCGCCTTTCGCAGCACCGATACTGTTCACACCAAAAAAGGACGGGGGATTTCGCATGTGCAGAGATTACAAAGCATTGAACAGGGTTACCATCAAATCCCGTTACCCCATCCCGCGAGCCGACGAACTGATCGACCAACTGCGCACAGCCCGAGTTTTCTCAAAAATTGACCTTCGGGGAGGTTACCACCAGATTCGCGTCAACCCACCCGACTGCCCCAAGACAGCCTTCCGAACACGCTACGGATCTTTCGAATACACCGTCATGCCCTTCGGACTCACCAACGCCCCCGCCAGTTTTCAAATGACCATGAACGAAGCCTTTCGCCCGCTTTTAGATAAGTGCGTCATCGTGTATCTGGACGATATACTGATTTACAGCCCTGACAGAGCACATCACTTACAAGACATCGAAGCAGTTTGTAAGATACTGAGTGAGAACCGCCTACTGACAAAAGCGACTAAGTGTGAGTTTTTACATGACCGACTGGAGTTTTTGGGACAAATCATTTCAGCTGTAGGAGTGGAAATAGACCCGAAAAAAATCGCGATGATTCAAGCATGGCACGCGCTGTCAGATATATATGACTTAGCCTGTGTAGGTTGTAGTGGGGTAGACAGTAAGGGGTACAGGTTTCTACGATTTCACATTTGTACCCAACTGTTTCCTAGTTCATTCATTCCTCGTTCTTCACATGGTAAAGAGCAGGTTCCCTAGTGGGAACGTTTCCTAGGGCCCACCACGATCGAAATTTTTTTCTTGCCCTTAGCGCGCTTCGCTCCTGCCCGAGTCGCGCCCCGTGTGCCTGCCCTCCCGTCGCGTCCCCTGCCCTTAGCGGCCCGTCGCGCTCCCTTACGGCCCCTCGCGGCCCCCTCACGCCTCCCTCGCGGCCCCTATGCGGCCCTTCGCGGCCCCGCTCACGGCCCTTCGTGGCCCCTTACGGCCCCTCGCGGCCCCTTCTAGGCACCAACGGCGCCCTTCGCGGCCCCGTCGCCGCCCTTCTCGGCCCCGTCTCCGCGGCCCTTCTCGGCCCCGTAGCCGCCCTTCGCGGCCCTTCTCGGCCCCGTCGCCACCCTTCGCGGCCCCTCACGGCCCCTTCGCGGCCCCGTCGACGTCCTTCGCGGCCCCTTCACGGCCCTTCGTGGCCCCTTCATCGCCCTTGGCGGCCCCTTCTCGGCTCCTCCGCGGCCCCTTCTTGGCTCCCTCACGGACCTGCCGCCCCGCCGTCGCCGCCCCTACAGCAGCAGCCAACGCCGCTCTAGCAACGGGAGCCGCCACCGCCGGTGCCGCCGCTAGCAGGCAGCCGCCGCCGCCACAGCCGGGGCCGCATCCGCCGCAGCCGCCGACAGCGGCAGCCGCCGCCGCCACAGCCGGGGCCGCAACCGCCGCAGCAGCCTACAGCAGCAGCAGCCGCCGCCACTACCGGAGCCGCAGCAGCCGCAGCTGCCGACGGCAGCAGCCGCCGCCGCCACAGCCGGGGCTGCAGCCGCCGACTGCAGCTGCCGCCGCCGTCGACAGCAAGGGCCGCCACCACTTTCCCGGCCCTGCCCTGCAGAGAGGAGCGGCACTCCTCTGCCGCCGTGTAGCGGCCCCGTCCCTGCCGACACGCCTCGGCCCTGCCCCACCACTTGCGACACTCTACCCACCTGCCCTGGTAAGAGCACCACCGAGCCGCGCCCCTTCTGTTGCTACTGCTGCTGCTGCCCCTAGCCTGCTGCCACTGCTGTTATGGCTACCCCTAGCGTTCTCGTCTTTGATGCTGAGGGTCGGGCTGTTGACTATGAGGTCTGGGTCGATGATCTACAGCTTTTCCTACAGTGCGATAGGAAAGACGGTCTCTCACTGTTCGATCTCACGTCTGGCGCCTCTGCTGCCCCTGCTGCCGATGCTGACAGCACTGTTCGCTCACAGTGGGCCACACGCGATGCTGCTGCCCGTCTTGCTGTGCGTAGTCACCTGCCGTCCACTGAGCGCGCGCACTTTAGTCAGTACAAGAGTGCTAAGACCTTGTACGACGCTGTAGTTGCACGCTACTCTTCCCCTGCCACTGCTGCCCTTAGCCGCCTCATGCTGCCGTACCTGTTCCCTGACCTCGCCACCTTTCCCACAGTCGCTGACCTCATTACGCACCTTCGCACTAGTGACACCCGCTACCACGCTGCGCTTCCTCCTGAGTTCTGCGCCAAGAACCCCCCCCCCCCCCCCCCCCCATGTACATCACCCTCTACTACATAGTCACCCGGCTCCCTGACTCCCTTCGCTCGGTCAGGGACCACTTCCTCTGTGTTTGCCCCACCACACTCACCAATGACCTCCTCGAGGAGCGCCTCCTGGCAGCTGAGAAGAGTATAGTCGCGGTAGGAGCCTCTCGTGGTGACCTTCGAGCCCCCTTCTTTGAGGGGTGCTCCCCCTCCCCCCTTTTGCCCTCTGTTGCCTCTACTGCTGCCGTTGACTTCGTTGGCACCGAGTCGGTCGGCGCTGCGTCTGCCCCTAGCGGGAGACGCCGCACCGGCAAGGGCAAGGGGTCCAAGGGCGCTGGAGGGGCTGGCGGGGGCGGTGGAGGTGGCGGTGGAGGCGGCGGAGGGAGTGGGGGTGGCGGTGGGAGTGGTGGCGGGGGTGGGGGCTTCGGTGGCGGCGGTGGAGGCGGAGGCGGCGGCGGGTGTGGCGGTGGGAGCGGAGGAGGCGGTGGCGGCGGTGGCGGAGGTGGCGGCGGCGGAGGTGGAGCTGGTCGGGGTGGCTCTGCGCAGTGCAGCGGCTTCGGTGGTGGTCAGCGCCAGCAGCAGCAGCGCACTCGTGAGACCCCGCCCCCCCAGCAGCTTCGTGAGTGGTACGCTGCGCGTCAGAGGGGTGGGGGTGCTGGTCCTTGTGCCTACGTCCTAAGTACCGGCGACGGCACTGGTGAGCCGTGCGGTGGCCCGCACACCACCCAGCGCTGCTTCGGCCGCCTGACGGACGCTTGGCGTCTCCAGTTCCCTGACGCCACTGAGATCCCCCGCTGGGGCGAGCTGCTTAGGTCGGGGGTTGCTATCTTTGATCTGGATTATGATGCCATTCTTGCTGCCATGTATGTTGTGTCTGCTAGTGATGAGGGTGACTGTTACCTGTGTGTTCCGCCTGACCCGGGCATTGAGGCTGCTGCTCTAGGTGCTGGTGAGGCTGCTGCTCTAGGTGCTAGTGCGTCTGCTGCCCCAGGTACTGGTGCGTCTACTCTCTCAGGTACCACGTCGGCTCAGGCCTTACACACCTTCACCCTTGACTCGGGTGCTTCCCGCTCGTTCTTTCGAGACCGCACCATGCTTACGCCACTTAGTCGGCCAGTTGCGGTCTCCTTGGCGGACCCCTCTGGGGGTCCTGTCCTTGCCCACTTCTCCACTGTCTTACCGTGTCCGGCGGCCCCCTTTGGCACCCTGTCAGGTCTCTACCTCCCCTCTTTCTCTACGAACTTGGTGAGTGGTGCTGATCTACAGGATGGGGGGGTTGACCAGTTCACTCCTGCTAGTCAGCGGGTGACCCACTGTACGTGTGCTCGGACGGGCCGACACTTCGCAACGTTTACCCGTCAGCCGGGGTGGAGCCTGTACACACTAAATACTAAGTCTCCTCCAGTTTCTGCGTCTGGTCAGGTAGCTGCGTCGGGTCAGGTGTTTGCTGCAGCGTCCCGGTCTGGTCTTGAGTCTGCTCCCTGCTCGTGTCGTCTCCTGTCCCACCGGACTCTCCTCTGGCACCACCGCCTTGGTCACCCCTCCCTGCCTCGTCTCCGAGGCATGGCCTCCCGTGTCCTTGTCTCTGGTCTTCCCCGGTCCCTCCCTCCCCTCCCTCCGGGGCCTGCCCCTACCTGCGTTCCCTACGTCGAGGGGCGGCAGCGCGCCGCCCCTCACTCCTCCGAGTTTCCTCCGACAGAGGCTCCGCTGCAGACTCTTCACATGGACGTGTGGGGCCCTGCCCGCGTCCGTGGCCAGGGTCACGAGCGTTACTTCCTATTGGTGGTTGACGACTACTCGCGTTACACCACGGTGTTCCCCTTGCGCAGCAAGGGTGACGTCACTGAGGTGTTGATCGACTGGATCCGCGCAGCTCGTCTCCAGCTCAGAGAGAGTTTCGGCTCGGACTTTCCTGTTCTGCGTCTGCACTCCGACAGAGGCGGAGAGATTTCCTCTGACCTTCTAGGAGCCTTCTGACGTGCACAGGGCATCCGCCAGACGTTCACGCTTCCGGCCTCTCCACAGCAAAATGGGATTGCTGAGCGCCGCATTGGCATGGTCATGGATGTCGCTCGTACGTCTATATCCATGCGGCTGCTCCCCATTTTCTGTGGCCGTTTGCGGTTCGGTACGGAGCGCATCGGATCAACCTTCAGCCCCGGGTCTCCTTGCCAGAGACCTCCCCCACCTTGCGGTGGACGGGGAAGGTTGGCGATGCGTCTGCGTTTTGTGTCTGGGGATCTCGGGCGTTTGTCCGCGACTTGTCTGCGGACAAGCTGTCCCCCCGTGCTATTCCCTGCGTCTTCCTTGGCTTCCCCCCTGACGCGCCTGGTTGGCAGTTTTACCACCCCACCTCGCGCCGTGTTCTGTCCTCCCAGGACGTCACCTTTGACAAGCCGGTTCCTTACTACCGCACCAGGTCCCCTACCGCACTGCGCCCCTCCCCCCGCCCCCGCTCTTCCTTGCGCCAGGTCCCCCCCCCGGTAGACCCTCTCCCCCCTCAGGGTCTTGGCCCGTCAGGTGTGTCCCAGGTAGACGCGGGCGAGCCTGTCGAGGTAGCTGTTGACTCTGGTGCTGCTAGGGGTGCTGAGCCTGGGGGTGAAGAGTCTTGGGGTGCTTAGCCTGGGGGTGCTGAGCCTGGGGGTGCTGAGTCTGGGGTTGCTGAGTCTGGGGGTGCTGAGCCTGGGGGTGCTGAGCCTGGGGGTGCGGAGCCTGGGGGTGTGGAGCCTGGGGGTGCGGAGCCTGTGGGTGCTGGGTCTGCTCGTGTGGCCTCTGGCGGTGCTGGGTCTGGGGGTCCTTTGGGTGCTTCGGCGCTGGATTTGGCGCTCCTGAAGCTAGAGGTACTGCTGGCGCAAGTGCTGCCGCTGGCACATAGCCGCTCAGCGCGACTACGAGCTTCACTCTCTTGACTTCAGCACAGCTTTCTTGTAGGGCAGCCTGCACGAGGAGATCTGGCTGCGCCGCCCACCTGGCTTCACTGGGTCGTTTCCTCCTGGTACCCAGTAGAGCCTCCGGCGGCCAGTCTACGGTCTCCGCCAGGCGCCCCACGAGTGGCACGACACACTGAGGACTACACTTGCGGCTCTTGGGTTTGCTCCTTCTACTGCCGACCCGTCGCTGTTTCTTCGCACCGACACCTCTTTGCCGCCGTTCTCCATCCTCGTGTACGTCGACGACTTGGTCTTTGCCACCGCTTACACTGCTGGACTCGCCCACGTGAAGTCCGAGCTGCAGAAGAGACACACGTGCACAGACTTGGGTGAACTGCGCAGCTACCTTGGCTTGCAGATCACCTGGGACAGAGCATAGCGCACCATTACCCTAACTCAGTCACACATGGTGCAGCAGGTCCTTCAGCGCTTCGACTTCACGTACTCCTCACCTCAGGCCACTCCTCTGTCTACTCGCCACTCGCTCTCAGCTCTGCCTTCGGATGAGTCCGTAGAGCCGAGTGGCCCATACCCAGAGCTTGTTGGCTGCCTCATGTACCTGATGACCTGCACTCGACCTGACCTTGCATACCCTCTTAGCATCTTGGCACGCTATGTTGCTCCTGGGAGACACCGACCAGAGCACATGGCTGCAGCGAAGAGGGTGTTGCGCTACTTGTGCAGTACGTCAGGCATGGGGCTAGTGCTTGGAGGGCGGCGTTCAGTGGTCCTCACCGGTCAAGCAGACGCTTCTTGGGCTGACGACCAGGCTACGCAGCGGTCGTCACAGGGTTACACCTTCAGCCTTGGTTCCGGCTCTGTTTCGTGGCGGTCTACCCGCTCGTCTTCTGTTCTCGGCTCGAGTTGTGAGGCCGAGATCTGCGCGGGGGCCATGGCTGCACAGGAGCTACGCTGGCTCACCTACCTGGTGACCGACCTAGGAGAGCCGTGTGAGAGTACGACGGCTTATGCAAGCTATGCTTGCTTGCCTTACTTTAACATGCTATTTCTAGCATAGGATAATCATATGCATGCATGAATTGCTTGATTTCCTAGGCTAGGTGCTTTCCTATATTTTATTATAGTTATAGCACCGAGCTAGGTTGCGTGCACCAAATTCTGGCCTTTTTGGTTGCCACCGAATTGCCTTCTACCGAATTCGGTAAGGATCTGTTCGGGACACTACGCGCCCCGCGGAACCTTCGCGTAACACCTGGTTAAGGGGCCTTGTGTCGAGCCTATATATAGCCTCGTGTTGTACCCAGGTGATCATTCAATTCAATTCAATTCACATTCTCTTTTCTGAGCTCGATCCTAGATCCTCACAAGCCGCCTCGTTCTCCTCCAGTTCTGTACGTAGACAACAAGGCCATGCTGGCCTTGTGTCGGGAGCACAGATTGGAGCACAGAACGAAGCACTTTGCTCTTCGCTACTTTCTTGCTTGTGAGCTGCAGCAGCGTGGTCAGCTGCGCCTTGCTTACGTGGCCTCTCGGGCCAACACTACTGATATCTTTACCAAGGCACTTCAGCCTTGTGATCATCAGCGCTTCTGTACGATGCTAGGTCTTGTGCCTACTTGGCCTCACTTGCTCACTTCTTGACCTTCCTCGTACTATGATCTATTTATACCTGCACTTGCTTATTTACCTTTATATATATTCTTGCATGTGAACTGGCCTTGTGGCCTTGAACCGATGCTCCGACTGTGTGGTGATGTTGTGATCCACCCTGAGCTTGCTTTGTTTTGCTTTGCTTGACTGGTCTTGTGACCCCTAGTTCTCCCCCACTTTGCCTATAGGGGTGTGTCAGATATATATGACTTAGCCTGTGTAGGCTGTAGTGGGGTAGACTCTAAGGGGTACAGGTTTCTAGGGTTTCACATTTGTAACCAACTGTTTCCTAGTTCATTGATTCCTCGTTCTTCACACGCGCCGACGAACTTGACCGAGTTGCAGAGTTTTCTGGGGTTCGTCAACTACGTGCGCCGGTTCGTCCCCGACAGGGCGAAGTTGACTACCCCGTTGACCGACCTGCTGAAGAAGGGGGTCTAGTACACGTGCGGGGAGAAAGAGCAAGCGGCCTTCTCGGCCCTCAAAAATATTTTGTGCTCGCCGCCCGTACTTCACATCGCAGATCCGCACCGTCCGTTCGAACTCGTCACCGACGCTAGCGACATCGCTGTGGGAGCAGTACTGTTGCAGGACTTCGGGAACGACCTTCAGCCAATCGTGTTCGAGTCCCGCAAGCTTCACCCGCCCGAACGCAACTACCCGATACACGACCGCGAGATGCTGGCGATCGTGCATGCGTTCAAGGTGTGGCGATGTTACCTCACGGGAGCAGGCGTGACAGTACGGGCAGACGACCGATCACTACAGTACCTCCGCGCTCAACCGAATCTCAACCCACGACAGATCCGCTGGTTGGACTATCTGGAGTCCAACTTCCACTACACTGTCACGTACAAAAAAAGCGCATCCAACATCGCCGACGCACTCACACGCCCCACCGTCCAACTCCATGCCATCCTACTCGCCCAAACCAACCCATTGTTAACAGGCCTATTCACCCACGGATACAGTACCGACCCGTTTTTCACAACCAAAAATTCACAGCAACTGGCAGAGGCCAAAGGCGTCTATTACGTAAAAACAGGCACCAACCGCATCTGGGTACCCGCGTACTCGCTACTGAGGGAACTGTTACTGCAGGAGGCACACGACGGTATTCCCTCGGGACATTTCGGGGTAGAAAAAACGCGACAGCAACTGCAGCGGTATTACTACTGGCCGGAGCTGTTGACCAACGTACAGCACCACGTGGGCTCGTGTCCTACGTGTCAGGTGATGAAGAGCTCGCGAAAACGAAAGGCGGGTCAGTTGCAGCCGATTCCACCACCTGAGCGCGCTTGGCAGCAGGTTACCATGGATTTCGTCACGGGGTTACCTTCGAACCATGGGGGTAACGACGCAGTTATGGTCGTCGTTGACATGTTGACGAAGATGGCACACTTCGCTGCGTGCAAGAAATCGATCTCAGCCGAAGAAACCGCTCGCCCGTTCATCGCAGCCGTCGTTCGACTGCATGGGATAACAGCCACGATACTTAGCGACCGCGACACGAAGTTCACGAGCAACTTCTGTAAAAACCTCTGGGAGCAGTTCGGGACCAGGCTACAGTTCGGCTCGTCGTACCACCCAGAGACCGACGGACAAACGGAGCGGACGAATCAGAGAATGGAGCAGTTGATTCGTGCCACGTGCGACGACCCGACCACTTGTGAGCAGCAGCTGCCGCTGATCGAGTTCGCGTACAACAACGCCACGTTAGCGTTGACGCAACAGTCCCCCTTCTACCTGAACTACGGGCAAAACCCTTTAGTACCCATGACGCCGAGTCCGGACAACCCAACACCACGTGCACAACAATTCGCCAAAATTTTGCAATCTGCTCGCACCAGAGCCGCACAAGCAATTAAAAAAGACAATGTCATCGCTAAGCGCAACGCTGACCGCCACCGCCGCCCGGTCACGTACCAGTCAGGAGACTACGTACTGCTCGACACACAAAACATAAGACTGCCCGTCGTACCGAAATTGCAACCCCACTACTGTGGACCATTCCAAATCAGCCACATGATTACCCCAGTGACAGCCCACCTACTGTTGCCGACGGACTGGTACATCAGCCCTTCATTCCACGTCAGCCTGTCTCGCCCATACGTCCCAACCACAAGCCAACTGCCTCGTCACCGCCCACCATCCATGACTCGCCCTGCATCGGAGCCGATCATCGAACCCGAAAAAATCATGAGCCATCGGATTCGACACCCTACGGGAATCAAGAGGATTGAATTCCTCGTTCGCTGGAAGGATCGCACGCCAACTAAAGATAGGTGGGTGCCCCTGGCCAACATCGAAAACCACCCTGCTCTGCAAGTGTACCTGAGGAGCTGGGGTTTCCGCGATATACACGCACTCGCGTAGCGGAGGGGGCTTCTTGAGGGGGGGGGGGGGGGGGGGGTCGTGTAAGGAATTTTATCGATATTTCTTAGCGCACCCTGCAACACCGCGTACAGCAGCAGCCGTTGTTCGCCCGTTACTGCTAACGGGGCTTCGCCTACTTCGCGCGCACTGTTTTCCCAAACCTCGCACTACTGGACCGGCCGTGTCGGCCTACGCTTCGGGACTAGCCCGAGCCTCGCTTCCAGCGTAGCACTAGCTAGCTCGCACGCACCGCGTTACCGTTTGCATGTTTTGCGTATAAATGTTCGCTCATGCCTTCGCTCACATTTTGTACTCGTTTGACACCTTAGTGCAATTCTCGCTACTTAGATTCATTGCACCCGTAACAGATGGTGATGAACAAGTGGGAAACGTCCATTTCCCCCCAAACCCTACATTACCGTGTAACTGTACAAGCACGACACTCTGAAACATAAACAAACCGTACTCAAGCTCATGTGCATGAATTGGTGGTGTTGCCGTTTGTGGGTGCACGCACACACCTTGCTAAGGGCGTGTTCCTATGGCCTCTTATCAGGCCAACCTCTTGTCAGATTCGTGTCGCACCGCACTGAAAACACATGTAACAACATTCGATCGCATTGAAACGCATTAAACTGCACAAGTCTGACAAGAGGTCGCTTGCTAAGGGGCCGTAGGAACACGCCCTAAGTAGGATAGATACGCAACAGGTTCCTTCCTTCCCTCCCTCCCTAGTCTTTCACCTCCACTGGAGGTAAAAAGTTCCCCGCAATTTTCTACCCCAAGGTCACATCAGGGTTACCCCGATTGGTGATACCCCATTGTCGCCAGCAGTGATACCCCAATGTCACCCAGGTCGAGGATTCAGTTCGTTGTCACACTGGGGTGACCCCGAGATGTGACCCTCCCGCGAAGTTTGGGCCCAGTCACGTGCGTTCCCGCTTCCCGCTTAACGCGAGCCGCTTCTGCGCTGTTAACTTTCTCGATTTCAACACTATCATAGCTACAAGACAGTATTTTCTATTGTCATTAAAAAAACTATTATAAATCTCATTCCGCTATTCCCACAATTAGTATTGATATCAATCAATTGTTAGAAGAAAAGAAGAGGACTGCACTAGCAAGAATGGGGATACAAATAGGAAACCCTAGAAAGGTTGTACTCGCTATAGAGCACCCCACTACAGGCTAGAGCATAAGATAACATTCTGACACACCCCCATAGCCAAAGTGGGGTGTAATCAGCAGAGCAAGCAAAGCAGTACAAGCTCAGGGTGGATCACAATGTCACCACACATTCTGAGCACAAGTTCAAGAAGCAATAGTTTAAAGTTCACAATTATGAGCAAAGCTAGTGGTAGTCACAACGGGCAAGTGAGGAGGAGGAGAGAGAGTGAGAGGAGAGGAGATAGGAGGCGACGGATGAAGCTGCAGACACACGGGCAACAGGAGGTACACTGGCACAGCGTCTACCGGAACAACGCTCCGGAATACTGGAGTAACGGGCCCCGCGGCTAAAGTAGCGGCAGACGAGCAACGGGCCCACGGGCGGCTGGCACAGCTGGCTACGACTGGGCTACCGGACGAAGTCCCCGGAATACAGGTGCTCCTGGCGACACGACGACAACCTCCATTCAACTTCCCCAAACGATCCCACTCCCCCTGACACACACCTGGTGCTACACCCCTAGCTCCACTCTCACCCCACCCACTAGCACCACTCCGTCGAATCCCACACACCCACCCCCCTCAGCGGTAGCTGCAGCAGTGGGAGACAGAGGAGGAGGAGGAGCAAGGGAGACTACACACCCGCCACCCCCCAGGGCCCCCTCAGGTCGCCTCGACAGGCGACGGGAAAAAGGGTGGGGGGGGGGGGGGTGCCGTAGGTAGGGCGACGGAGCCGGGCCGTAGGTAGGGCGACGGGACGACGGGGCCGCAGGTAGGGCGGCGGGGCCGGGGCCAGGGCCGCAGGTAGGGTCGCCCGAGCCGCGCGCAGGCGGCCCGAGCCGCGCGCGGGCCTGGCGCCGCCCGTACGGGTCGCGCGTAGGCCTGGCGCGGCCCGTACGGGCCGCGGACGGGTCTGGCGCGGCCTGTACGTGCCGCGCGCAGGCTGTACGGGCCGCGCGCAGGCCACGACGGGCGACGGGGGGCGACGCGGAGGTCCCCGTCGCCCGTCGCAGCGCCTCCCGGGAGCGGCGCGCGGCGTGACGGGGCAGTAACCCGCCGCGCGCCTCGGGGCGCACGGCGGGAAGAGAACCGCCGCGCGCCTCGGGGCGCACGGCGGGCAGAAAACCGCCGCGCGCCTCGGGGCGCACGGCGGGATGAAAAACTGCCGCACGCCACGGGGCGTGCGGCACAGAGAGTAGTGATAGCAGTAGCAGTGGGAGTTGCAGCGGAAGCAACGAGGTGGTAAGTCCACCCACAGGATCGATCCAAGGGGATCGACCTGCTCTGATAGCATGTTAAAGTTTAGAATGGGGATACAAATAGGACACCCTAGAAGGGTTGTACTCGCTATAGAGCACCCCACTACATGCTAGAGCATAAGGTAACATTCTGACATCAATTACTGTTAATTTTGTCACGGGCTGCTTATTGCCAGTATAATTTGTATGCAGAAGCTGGTCGATTCCATAAATCAATCTGCACATTTTAAATAAAGCATTACAGAACACTTTGACATGCAGACAACGTGCACTACTCTGCAGATACAGCACGTTATAAAAGCTATGTTACTCAGGAGAGCTCCAGCACAACCTCACTACCCAATGTAGACGATGGTTTGCTCCTGCAACACACAACACAAAGAAAACAGGAACACACGAGATTGCAGGATTCTTACCACACGAATACGTGACAGGATCGCCTTCCGTATTCTGCACCGAGTGGCGACATTCAGACACGGGGAGGGTGGGTAAGAGTGAAGAATAAGTAGTGAGAACAAGTAGAGAAACATTGGTACACGAGAAAACGATTTTGTCACGCCACAGGTGTCTATTATGCACCGCATGCTCACCAGTAGAGAAATCTGGCCAGATACGAATGTCAAATCATAATATTGTGTAGGCTATAGTGGGGTAGCCCATATGGGGTACACATTTCTAGGGTTGCATATTTGTATCACTTCCATTCCTTAGTCATTCATTCTCGTTCTACTTTCCTCATGGTATCGAGCAGGTTCCCCCTTGGGAACTATGCCTAGGGCCCACCACATCGAGTTTCAAAAAAAAAAAATTCCTGCCCGAAGCGCGATCCGCCCGAGTCGCGCTCCGGGCTCTCACCTCGCCGAGCCGCCCTAGCGGCCCCCTACGCCCTAGTGGCCCCTTCCCCTAGCGGCCCTTCCGCCATTAGTTTCGTCCCCGCCGCCCTTTAGTGCGGCCCCGCCGCCCGTCACAGCGGCCCCGTCGCCCCGCATCGCGGCCCCGCCGCCCGTCTCCGCGGCCTAGCCGCCCGTCGCTGCGGCCCCGCCCCTACTCAGCAGCCCCGCCGCCCTTCTCCTCAGCGGCCCCGCCGCCCTACTCAGCGGCCCCGCCGCCCTTCTCCTCAGCGACCCCGCCGCCCTACTCAGCGGCCCCGCCGCCCTTCTCCTCAGCGGCCCCGCCGCCCTACTCAGCGGCCCCACCGCCCTTCTCCTCAGCGGCCCCGCCGCCCTACTCAGCGGCCCCGCCGCCCTTCTCCTCAGCGGCCCCGCCGCCCTACTCAGCGGCCCCGCCGCCCTACTCAGCGGCCCCGCCGCCCTTCTCCTCAGCGGCCCCGCCGCCCTACACAGCGGCCCCGCCGCCCTTCTCCTCAACGGCCCCGCCGCCCTACTCAGCGGCCCCGCCGCCCTTCTCCTCAGCGGCCCCGCCGCCCTATTCAGTGGCCCCGCCGCCCTTCTCCTCAGCGGCCCCGCCGCCCTACTCAGCGGCCCCGCCGCCCTTCCGCAGCGGCCTCGCCGCCCTTCTCAGCGGCCCAGCCGCCCCTCGCACCAGCAGCCCTGCCGCCCTACACCGCCCGCGCCGCCCGAGCCGCCCGAACCGCCCGAGCCTCCCGAGCCGCCCGACCTGCCCGAGCTGCCCGAGCCGCCCGAGCCGCCCGACTCTCCTGAGCCGCCCGAGCCGCCCGACCAGCCCGAGCCGCCCGAGCCGCCCGAGCCGCCCGAGCCGCCCGAGCCACCCGAGCCGCCTGAGCTGCCCGAGCCGCCTGAGGAGCCGGGCCGCTGGTGCCACAGAGCCGCAGTTGCTGCAGTGCCGTCCGAGCAGCCGTGTTGCCGTGCTGCTGTACCGCTGAGCTGCCCGACCCGCCCTGCCTGGTGAGAGCAGCGCTTCTGTCACTGCACTGCCCCTGTCCTACATTTGGTACTGCTAGTCCACTATTGTCATGGCTACCCCCAGTGTTCTCGCTTTTGACGCTGAGGGTCGAGCCATTGACTTTGAGGTTTGGGTGGATGACCTGCAGCTTTTCCTACAGTGCGATAGGGCAGACGGTCTTTCCCTCTTTGACCTCACCTCTGGTGCTTCCCCTGCCCCTGCTGCCGATGCCGACGCCACTGTTCGCTCCCAGTGGGCCACTCGCGATGCTGCTGCACGTCTTGCTATGCGTCGCCACCTGACTACCACTGAGCGCGCGCACTTTAGAAAGTACAAGAGTGCTCAGACCTTGTACGACGCTGTAGTTGCACGCTACTCCTCCCCTGCCACTGCTGCACTGAGCCGCCTCATGCTACCGTACCTCTTTCCTGACCTTGCTGTCTTTCCCACAGTCACAGACCTCATTACGCACCTCCGCACTAGTGACACTCGCTACCGCGCCGCGCTTCCTGCTGAGAACCCCCCAAGAACCCCCCCCCCCCATGTACATCACTCTCTATTATATAGTCACCCGCCTCCCTGACTCCCTTCGCGTAGTCAGGGACCACTTCCTCTCATTCTGTCCCACCACTCTCACTGTTAATCTCCTAGAGAAGGCCCTCCTAGCGGCGGAGAAGAGCATAGTCGCTGTAGGAGCCTCTCGTGGTGACCCTCGCACCCCCATCTTTGAGGGGTGTTCCCCTTCCCCCGTGTTGCCCTCTGTCGCCTCTGCTGCTGCGGCCGACCTCGTTGGTCTTGAGTCGGTCGGTGCGGCGTCTGCCCCTAGCGGGAGACGCCGCTCTGGCAAGGGCAAGGGGGGCAAGGGCGCGGGTGGGGCTAGCGGGGGTGGTGGAGGTGGCGGTGGGGGCGACGGGGGGAGTGGGGGTGGCGGTGGGAGTGGTGGCGTGGGTGGAGGTGGCGGTGGCAGCGGCGGAGGCGGAGGCGGCGGTGGCGGTAGCGGTGGGAGCGGAGGCGGCGGTGGCGGCGGAGGTGGAGGCGGCGGTGGTGGAGGAGGTGGAGCTGGTCGGGGTGGTGCTTCTCAGCGGAGCGCCTCCGAGAGTGGTCAGCGCCAGAAGCAGCAGCAGCGTTCTCGGGACATCCCCCCTCCTCAGCAGCTCCGTGAGTGGTACACGCAGCGTCAGCGTGGTGGGGGTTTTGGCCCGTGCACCTACGTCCTTCGCTCCGGCGACCGCGCGGGTGAGCAGTGTGGGGGTGCTCACCCCACCCAGCGCTGCTTTGGTCGCCTGACGGACGCTTGGCGTCAGCAGTTCCCGGAGGCTAGTGAGATCCCCCGCTTGGGAGAGCTGTCTAGGGCAGACGTAGCTATCTATGATCTTGACTTTGATGCTATCCTTGCTGCCATGTATGCTGTGACTATTAGTGATGAGGGTGACTGTTACCGGTGTTTCCCGCCCGACCCGGGCATTGGTACTGCTGCTCTAGGTACTGGTGAGGCTGCTGCTCTAGGTGCTAGTGCGTCCGCGCCCTCAGGTGCTAGTGAGTCTGCGCTCTCAGGTACCACGTCGGCTTCGGCCTCCCTCACCTTCACACTTGACTCAGGGGCTTCTCGCTCCTTCTTTCGAGACCGCACCACCCTCACACCGCTTGGTCGGACAGTTGAAGTCTACCTGGCAGACCCCTCTGGGGGTCCTGTCCTCTCTCACCTGTCCACTGTCCTCCCGTGTCCGGCTGCCCCCTCTGGCACCTTGTCTGGTCTCTACCTCCCCTCGTTCTCTACGAACTTGGTGAGTGGTGCTGACCTGCAGGATACGGGGGTTCACCAGTTCACTCCTGCGAGTCAGCGGGTGACCCACTGCACGGACGCTCGGACAGGCCGACACCTGGCCACGTTTACACGTCGGCCGGGGTCGAGCCTGTAAACACTGACCACTTCGTCTCCTCCAGTCACTGCGTCTGGTCAGGTAGCTGCGTCGGGTCAGGTGTTTGCTGCAGCGTCCAGGTCTGGTCCTGAGTCTGCCCCCTGCTCGTGTCGCCTCCTGTCTCACGAGACTCTCCTCTGTTTCACCACCGTCTTGGTCACCCTTCCCTGCCTCGTCTCCGAGGCATGGCTTCCCGTGTCCTTGTCTCTGGTCTTCCCCGGTCCCTCCCTCCCCTTCCTCCGGGGCCTGGTCCTTCCTGTGTCCCCTGTGTCGAGGGGCGGCTCCGAGCTGCCCCTCACTCCTCTCAGTTTCCCCCGACAGAGGCCCCGCTGCAGACGCTTCACATGGACGTGTGGGGCCCGGCCCGCGTCCGTGGACAGGGTCACGAGCGCTACTTCCTGCTGGTGGTTGACGACTACTCGCGTTACACCACAGTCTTCCCCTTGCGCAGCAAGGGTGATGTCGCTGAGGTGTTGATTGACTGGATCCGCGCAGCTCGTCTCCAGCTCAGGAGGAGCTTCGGCTTGGACTTTCCTGTTCTGCGTCTGCACTCTGACCGAGGCGGAGAGTTCTCCTCTGGCCTTCTGCGAGCCTACTCTCGTGCGCGAGGCATCCGCCAGACCTTTACGCTTCCGGACTCTCCACAGCAAAATGGGATTGCTGAGCGCCGCATTGGCATGGTCATGGACGTCGCTCGTACGTCCATGATGCATGCGGCTGCCCCCCATTTTCTGTGGCCGTTTGCGGTTCGGTACGCGGCGCATCAGATCAACCTTCACCCCAGGGTCTCCAGACCGGAGACCTCCCCAGCTTTGCTGTGGACGGGGAAGGTCGACGATGCGTCTGCGTTCCGTGTCTGGGGATCTCGGGCGTTTGTCCGCGACTTGTCTGCGGACAAGCTGTCCCCTCGTGCAGCTCCCTGTGTCTTCCTTGGCTTCCCCCCTGACGCTCCAGGGTGGCAGTTCTACCACCCCACCTCTCATCGTGTTCTGTCCTCCCAAGACGTCACGTTCGACGAGTCAGTACCCTACTACGGCCTCTTCCCCTACCGCACTCCTTCCCTCCCCCCACCACCGCACTTCCTTGTGCCAGGTCCCCCCCGGGTAGACCCCCTCCCCCCTCAGGGTCCTGCCCCTTCAGGTGTGTCCCAGGTAGATGCCGTCGAGCCGATCGAGGTTGCTGGTGACTCTGGTACTGCTGCAGGTGCTGAGCCTGGGGGTGCTGACTCTTGGGGTGCTGCGCGCGTGGGTGTTGAGCCAGGGGGTGTTGAGCCTGGGGGTGCTACGACTGGGGGTGCTGAGCCTGGGGGTGCTACGACTGGGGGTGCTGAGCGTGGGGGTCCTTCGCCTGGGGGTGCTGCGTCTGGAGCTGCTGAGCCTGGGGGTGCTCAGTCTGGAGCTACTGAGCCTGGGGGTGCGGAGCCCGCTCCAGTGGCGTCTGGCGGTGCTGGGCCTGGTGGTTCTCCGGGTGCTTCGTCGTGGCGGGAGCCACTCTCTCCACAGGAGCTGCGCGAGTGGTTTGCTTGGCGCTGGAGGCGTACTGCTGGAGCTGGTGCTTCTTCGGCTGCTGAGGGTGCTGGTGCCGCCGGTCTCGGAGGTGCTAGTCCTGCGAGTGCTACTCGAGTCGGTGCTGCTGAGGGTGTTGGCGCTGAGGCTACTGCTGTCAGTGCTGGTGGCGGTCCTGCTGCGGGTGCTGTTGGTGCTGCTGGAGGTACTGGAGCTGGAGGTGCTGTTGACGCTGGTGCTGCCGCTGGGGGTGCTGGTACTTGTTGAACAAGAATGAATGAACTAACAGTGAAATGAGTACAAGTATGAAAAACTCGGAATGTGTACCCCTTATAGGCTAACCCACTATAGCCTAAACATATATAATGTTTGACACACCCCCATAGGCGAAGTGGGGGAGAACTAGGGGTCACAAGACTAGTCAAGTAAAGCAAAGCAAAGCAAAGCAAGCTCAGGGTGGATCACAACGTCACCACACAGTCCGAGCACAAGTGCAAGGCCACAAGGCCAGTTCACATGCAGGAGTACATATATATATATATAAGACTAAACAAGCAAGAGCAGTGATATATATATATATATATGTAACAGTACAAAGAGAGTCAAGAGGAGAGCAAGTGAGGCAAGACAGACACAAGACCCAGCTGGGTACAGCAGCGCTCATGATCACAAGGCGGAAGTGCCTTGGTGAAGACATCAGCAGTGTTGGCCTCAGAGGCCACGTACGCAAGCCGCAACTGACCACGCTTCTGTAGCTCACGAGCAAGGAAGTAGCGAAGAGCAATGTGCTTTGTTCTGTGCTCCAGTCTCTGCTCCCGACACAAAGCCAGCATGGCCTTGTTGTCGACGTACAGGACTGGAGGAGAACGAGGCGGCTCTCCAAGGTCGGTCAGCAGGTAGGTGAGCCAGCGAAGCTCCTGAGCAGCCATGGCCCGTGCGTAGATCTCAGCCTCACAACTGGAGCCGAGAACAGAAGACGAGCGAGTAGCCCGCCACGAAACAGAGCCGGAACCAAGGCTGAAGGTGTAACCCTGTGACGACCGCTGCGTAGCCTGGTCGTCAGCCCAAGAAGCGTCTGCGTTTCCAGTGAGGACCACTGGACTCCGCCCTCCAAGCACTAGCCCCATGCCCGACGTACTGCACAAGTAGCTCCAGTGTCTCCCAGGATCAACATAGCGCGCAAGAATGCTAAGAGGGTAAGCAAGGTCAGGTCGTGTGCAGGTCATCAGGTACATGAGACAGCCAACAAGCTCTGGGTACGGGCCACTCGACTCTACGGACTCATCCGAAGGCAGAGCTGAGAGCGAGTGGCGAGTAGACAGAGGAGTGGCCTGAGGCGAGGAGTACGTGAAGCCGAAGCGCTGAAGGACCTGCTGCACCATGTGTGACTGAGTCAGGGTAATGGTGCGGCGTGCTCTGTCTCGGGTGATCTGCAAGCCAAGATAGCTGCGCAGTTCACCCAGGTCAGTACACGTGTGTCTCTTCTGCGGCTCGGACTTCACGTAGGCGAGTCCAGTAGAGTCAGCTGTGGCAAAGACCAAGTCGTCGACGTACACGAGGATGTAGAGCGGCGGCAGAGAGGTGTCGGTGCGCAGAAACAGCGACAGGTCGGCAGTAGAAGGAGCGAACCCAAGAGCCGCAAGCGTAGTTCTCAGTGTGTCGTGCCACTCACGTGGCGCCTGGCGGAGACCGTAGACTGGACGCCGGAGACTCCACTGGGTACCAAGAGGGAAAGACCCAATGAAGCCAGGTGGGCGGCGCAGCCAGATCACCTCGTGCAGGCTGCCCTGCAAGAAAGCTGTGCTGATTCGAGAGAGTGCAGCTCGTAGTCCCAGTGAGCAGCAACGTGCAGCAGTACCCGAAGAGTGGTCATCTTCGGGGTGGGGGAGAAGGTGTGAAAGTAGTCAACTCCCTGCCGCTGACTGAAGCCACGAGCCACGTAACGCGCCTTGAAGACAGGCAGAGAACCCGGCGGCCGCTTCACCTTGAAGATCCACATGCCACTGATGATGTTCGCCCCAGGAGGGGGGACAGCGTCAACGTAGGTGCCTGTGGACTTCCGGGAAGCCATCTCTGCATCCATAGCTGCCTGCCACTGAGAGGAGTAGGGACCCTCTATCGCCTCCGCGTAAGAGCGCGGAGTCGGGATGTCAAGTGCATCCGGGTCTCCCTCAGGGGTAAGCAGTACGGACACGAGATCAGGTGAAGCAGCGGCCAAGCACTGGAACTCCTCCTGCCTGTCCTCAAGGACGTCCGTGCCAAGGGCACACGCACCCCCGACGGACGGAGGACAGACAGACTCAGACTCAGCGACAAGACTCGCAGCGTAGTCTAGGCGACAGTGAGCAGCAAAGTCGACGAACTCAGCAACTAGGGCAGACGCAGCAGAAGACTCGAAAGAAGGGTCAGTGACGGCAGTAGCAAGGAGACGCGTGACAGTAGGACTGGCAACACGAAGAGAGTCCGACGCAGGGTCGGCGAGAGCAGGAAGAGAGGACGCAGGAGGAGAAGGCAAAGGGGCACGCAGAGGAGCAGTAGACGGACATAGAGACATCCGGTGCGTGCCAGGGGCAGGAGCAGTACCAGAACCAGCAGCAGCTCCAACGCCCAGGTCCCCAGTACTAGCCTCAGCACCAACGCCCGAGTCCTCAGCACCAGCAGTGGCTCCAACACCAGGGTCCACAGCACCTGCCGCAGCTCCAACGCCCGGGTCCTCAGCACCAGTAACACCTCCAACTCCCGGGTCCGCAGCACCAGCAGCAGCTCCAACGCCAGGGTCCGCAGCACCAGCAGCAGCTCCAACGCCCGGGTCCGTAGCACCAGGGGCAGCCGGGTCCGTGAGACGAGGCGCTCCACTCCGAAGTGTGCAACGGCGCTCGTACCACTCACGGATCCGCTCACGAGAGGGGAGCTCCCGACTAGGAGGAGAAGTACCAACACCAGTCCCTGTAGTACGCCTGGTCCCAGAGGTAACACTCCGGAGGCTGCAGTACTGTAAGTACCACTCACGCAACTGCTCCGAGGAGAGGTCTCGTCCAGGTGTAGCACCCTCAGGCCCAGCACCGCCAGAGTCAGAACCCCCAGACCCAGCACCCCCAGGCTCAGCACCCCCAGTCACCGCACCCCCAGGCTCAGCACCCCAAGAGTCCGCACCCCCAGGCTCAGCACCCCCAGAGTCATCACCCCCAGGCTCAGCACCCCCAGAGTCCGCACCCCCAGGCTCAGCACCCCAAGAGTCAGCACCCCTAGGCTCAGCACCCTCAGCAGCACCAGAGTCACCAGCAACCTTGACAGGCTCGACTGCGTCTACTTGGGACTCCCAGGCCTAGTACCTCCAGACTCAGAACCCCCAGACTCCGGACTCCGCAGCTCAGCACCACGAGGCTCCACACCCCCAAGCTCAGCACCCTCAAGCTCCACACCCCCAGGCTCCACACCCCCAGGTTCCACACCCCCAGGCTCCACACCCCCAGGCTCCACACCCCCAGGCTCAGCACCCCCAGGCTCAGCACCCCCAGCAGGACGAGAGTCGACAGCAACCTCAACAGGCTCGACCGGGTCTACCTGAGACACACCTGAGGGAGCGGCACCCTGAGGGGGGAGGGGGTCTACGACAGCAGCACCTGGCGCGAGGAAGAGAGGCGGGGGTGGGAGCGGGGCAGTGCGGTAGGGGAGGAGGCGGTAGTAGGGGACAGACTCGTCAAAAGTGACGTCCTGGGAGGGCAAGGCCCGGCGCGAGGTGGCGGGGTAAAACTGCCAACCAGGCGCGTCCGGAACAAAGCCGAGGAAGACGCAGGGAACAGCACGAGAGGAGAGCTTGTCCGCAGACGAATCGCGGACAAAGGCTCGAGATCCCCAGACCCGGAAACGCGACGCATCGCCAACCTCCCCCGTCCACAGCAGTGTGGGCGAGGTCTCCGGCAAGGAGACACGGGGCTAGAGGTTGAGCTGATGCGCAGCGTACCGGACCGCAAACGGCCACAGAAAGTGGGGGGCAGCCGCATGGATCAAGGAGGTACGAGCGACCTCCATGACCAGGCCAATGCGGCGCTCCGCAACTCCATTCTGCTCTGGAGAGGCCGGAAGCGTGAACGACTGCTCAATGCCGTACTCAGCACAGTAGGCTGCCAAGAGGTCGGAGGAGAACTCACCACCTCTGTCAGAGTGCAAGCGCAGGACAGGAAAGTCCGAGCGGAATCGCTCGCTGAGCTGGAGACGAGCTCTGTGGATCCAAGGGATCAAAACATCAGGGACCTCACCCTTGGTGCGCAAGGAGAAGACCGTGGTGTAGCGCGAGTAGTCGTCAACAACGATCAGGAAGTACCTCTCCTGACCCTGACCACGGACGCGGGCTGGGCCCCACACGTCCATGTGGAGCGTCTGCAAAGGAGCAGTCGTCGGGGGAAACGAGGAGGAGTGAGGAGCGGCGCGCTGCCGCCCCTCGACAGAGGGAAGACAGGGAGGAGCAGGCGAGGGTGGGAGGGGAGGGAGGACCCTGGGAAGACCAGAGACAAGGTACTGTGAGTGCATGGCACAAAGGCGCTGCACAGACTGGTGGCCCAGTCGGTGGTGCCAGATGACAGTCTCGTGCGCTAGAGAGCGACACGAGCAGGGGGCGGAAAGCTGACCTGACGCGGACGCAGACGCAGACACAGCGACTTGAGGGGGGGCAATAGTCAGTGTGTACAGGTCCGACCCCGGCTGCCGGGTGAAGGTAGCCTGTACGGGCACACGTGCAGTGTGTGACACGCTCGTAGGCAGGGGTGAACTGGTGAACACCCGCGTCCTGTAGTGCACAACCTGCCACCAAGTTCGTAGAGAACGAGGGGAGGTGGAGACCTGACAGTGTGCCCGACGGGACCGCAAGACAGGGAAGGACAGTGGAGGAGGTCGCAAGGACCGGACCTCCAGAGAGGTCAGCGAGGGAGACAGCAACTGGCCGAGCAAGGGGCTCAAGGGCAGTGCGGTCACGAAAGAAACAGCGAGAGGCACCTGAATCCAGTGTGAAGGTGTGCAGTGCTGCAGTCGACACAGTACTAGGGGGGGCAGACGTACACGCACCTAGAGCAGCAGCCTCACCAGCACCTGGAGCGGCAGACGCACTAGTCCTAATGCCCGGGTCGGGCGGGACACTCAGGTACTCAGCACCCTCTCCACTAGTAGACATCACATACATGGCAGTGAGAATAGCATCAAAGTCTAGAGCATAAATATCAATCCCCTTCTTCAGGAGATCAACCCAGCGGGGCAGCTCAGTGGCCTGAGGGAACTGAACACGCCAAGCGTCGTTCAGACGAGCGAAACAACGCTGTGTGGCGTGCGGTCCCCCACACGGCTGGCCAGTGCGGTCACCAGTGCGAATGACGTACGTGCAGCTAAGGCCACCCCCCCCCGCGTGCTGAGAGTACCACTCACGGACCTCCTGGGGCGACGGAGTGTGCTGCTGGCCCTGGCCACCGCTAGTGCCTCCACGACCACCACCGCCGCTACCACCTCCTCGACCACCCCAACCCTGGCCGATACCTCGTCCACTGCCACTCCCACCACCTCCTCCGCCCCGGCCACCTCCCCCGCCGCTGCCGCCACCCCCCCCACTGCTGCCACCTCTCCCACCCGTGCCACCCCCCCCGCCACCACCACCTCCCCCACCACCGCCACCCCCGCTGTCACCACCACCGCCCTTGCCCCCTTTGCCCTTGCCGCTGCGGCGCCGACTCGAAGCAGACGCAGTCCCGACCTTCTCAGCACCAAGGAGGTCGACAGCAGCAGCAGAGGCGACAGAGGCAAGAAGGGGGGAGGGAGAACACCCCTCAAAGAACGGGGTACGGGGGTCACCGCGAGAGACACCTACAGCGACTATGCTAGCCTCAGCTGCAAGCAGTTCCTTCTCGAGGAGGGCAATGGTGAGCTCGGTGGGGCAGCGAGCTAGAAAGTGGTCCCTGACTGAGCGTAGAGTGTCAGGGAGGCGCGTGACTAGGTGGTAGAGAGTGAGCCAGAGCGGGGGTGGGTTCTTGGCAAGGAACTCATCAGGCATAGCGGCGCGGAAGCGAGCCTCACTAGTGCGGAGGTGGGTAATGAGATCAGCGACAGTGTGGAAGGAAGCTAAGTCGGAGAACAGGTAGGGAAGAGAGAGACGGCCTAGAGCGGCAGAGGCCGGTGAGGAGTAGCGGGCAACGACAGCAGTGTACAGTGCCTGTGCAGTCTTGTGCTGCCCAAAGTGCTCGCGCTCATCTATCGGAAGAGAGTTGCGAATAGCGAAGCGAGTATGGGCGTCACGAGTCTGCCACTGTGAGCGGGCAGTGCTGTCAGCAGTAGCAGCAGGAGCAGTAGCGTGGCCTAGGGCATGATCGTACAGCGAGATGTCTTCCTTGGCAGTGAGCTGTAGGAAGAGGTGTAGGTCATCAAGCCAGGTGTCGGACTTCACTGGGCGGCCCTCAACATCGAAGGCTAGCACAGGAGGGCTAGCCATGGTAGCAGTAGTAGGAAAAGTAGTAGGAGCAGTAGGGTAGGTAGGGCGGCGCGGCTCGGTACAGGTAGGGCGGCGCGGCTCGGTATAGGTAGGGCGGCGCGGCTCGGGTCGGGCGGCGCGGCTCGGTTCTGGCGGCTCGGGTCGGGCGGCGCGGCTCGGTTCGGGCGGCTCGGTTCGGGCGACTCGGTTTGGGCGGCTCGGGTCGGTTAGGGCTGGCGGCTCGGGTCGGGCGGCTCGGTTCCGTTAGGGCTGGGCGGCTCTGGTCGGCTCGGGGCCGCTAAGGGAGAGTGCGGGGAGCGAGTGGGGCCGTGAGGGACGAGCGCGGGGCCGACGTGGGTGCTAAGGGCGAGCGCGGGGCCTATCGGGGCCGTGAGGGACGAGCGCGGGGCCGATCGGGGCCGTAAGGGACGAGCGCGGGGCCGACGTGGGCCTCTAAGGGCGAGCGCGGGGCCTATCGGGGCCGTGAGGGACGAGCGCGGGGCCGATCGGGGCCGGAAGGGACAAGCGCGGGGCCAACGCGGGCCTCTAGGGGTAAGCGCGGGGCCGATTCGGGGCCGTTAAGGACGAGCGCAGGGCCGACGCGGGCCTCTAGGGGTAAGCGCGGGGCCGATTCGGGGCCTCTAAAAGCGAGCGCGGGGCCGACTGAGGCCTCTAGGTGCGAGAGCGTGGGGCCGACGGGGCCACTAGGGGCGTGAAAGCCGAGGCGCCCTAGGGCGCAGGTAGGTAGGTAGGTAGTGGTGGGCCCTAAAAAAAAATCGGTCCTAGGAAGGACCTACTCTATACCATGTTGAACAAGAATGAATGAACTAACAGTGAAATGAGTACAAGTATGAAAAACTAGGAATGTGTACCCCCTATAGGCTAACCCACTGTAGCCTAAACAACTACAACAACATATATAATGTTTGACAGTACTGTCCCTGCTGTGTCTGGAGTCGCTGTTGGAATCACTGAACAGGAATGAATGAACTAGCAGTGAAATGAGTACAAGTACCTAACCCTAGAATTGTGTACCCCCTATAGGCTAACCCACTGTAGCCTAAACTAACACAACATATATAATGTTTGACACACCCCCATAGGCAAAGTGGGGGAGAACTAGGGGTCACAAGACCAGTCAAGGCAAAGCAAGGCAAAACAAGCTCAGGGTGGATCTCAAGGATACCACACAAATTCCGAGCACAAGCAAGTGGTCACAAGACCAGTTCACATGCAGGTTTATAATAGAGCAAAAGGTACAATGATCACAACCTAACAAGAGTAAACATGCAGGTATATATATAGAGATCACAGTACAGTAGGCACAAGGCCAAGAAGAGTGCAAAAGCGCTGATGGTCACAAGGCTGAAGCGCCTTGGTGAACACATCAGCAGTGTTGGCCTCAGAGGCCACGTAACGCAGGCAAAGCTGACCACGCTGCTGCAGCTCTCGAGCAAGGAAGTAACGCAGAGCAATGTGCTTCGTTCTGTGCTCCAGTCTGTGCTCCTCACACAAGGCAATGGCTGCCTTGTCGTCGACGT
Organism: Closterium sp. NIES-65; assembly: GCA_948144175.1. Lineage (NCBI taxonomy): Eukaryota > Viridiplantae > Streptophyta > Zygnematophyceae > Desmidiales > Closteriaceae > Closterium > Closterium sp. NIES-65. Next base: position 923,289 of record CANXME010002377.1, on the reverse strand, counting down.
ACAGCACTGGAGGAGAACGAGGCTGCTCTCCAAGGTCGGTCAGCAAGTAGGTGAGCCAGCGTAGCTCCTGGGCCGCCATGGCTGTGGCGTAGATCTCAGCCTCACAACTGGAGCTGAGAACAGAAGAAGAGCGAGTAGAACGCAAAGAAACAGAACCAGAGCCAAGACTGAAGGAGTAACCCTGAGACGACCGCTGAGTAGCCTGGTCGTCTACCCAAGAAGCGTATGAGTGCCCAGTGAGAACAACTGGGACTCGCCCTCCAAGCACTAGCCCCATGCCCGACGTACTACACAAGTAGCGCAACACCTTCTTAGCTGCATCCATGTGCTCCTTCCGGTGACGGCCGGGAGCGACATAGCGTGCAAGAATGCTGAGAGGGTATGCAAGGTCTGGTCGAGTGCAGGTCATCAGGTACATGAGGCAACCCACAAGCTCTGGATACGGGCCACTCGGCTCTACGGTCTCATCCGAAGGCAGAGCTGAGAGCGAGTGACCGGTAGCCAGAGGAGTGGGCTGAGGCGAGGAGTACGTGAAGCGGAAGCGCTGAAGGACCTGCTGCACCATGTGTGACTGAGTCAAGGTGATGGTGCGGCGTGCTCTGTCCCGGGTGATCCGCAAGCCAAGATAGCTTGTCAGTTCACCCAGGTCTGTGCACGTGTGTCTCTTCTGCAGCTCCGACTTCACGTGGGTGAGTGCCACAGTGTCAGCAGTAGCAAAGACCAAGTCGTCGACGTACACAAGGACGTAGAACGGCGGCAGTGAGGTGTCGGTGCGTAGAAACAGCGACGGGTCAGCAGTAGAAGGCGCGAACCCAAGAGCCGCAAGCGTAGTCCTCAGTGTGTCGTGCCACTCACGAGGCACCTGGCGGAGACCGTAGACTGGCCGTCGGAGGCTCCACTGGGTACCAGGAGGGAACGACCCAGTGAAGCCAGGTGGACGGCGCAGCCAGATCTCCTTGTGCAGGCTACCCTGCAGGAAAGCAGTGCTGAAGTCAAGCGAGTGGAGCTCGTAGTCACGCTGAGCGGCGACATGCAGCAGAACCCGAAGAGTGGTCATCTTCGGGGTCGGGGAATAGGTTGGAAGAAGTCAACTCCCTCTCGCTGACTGAAGCCTCGTGCAACGTAACGCGCCTTGAAGACAGGCGGAGAGCCCGGCGGCCGCTTCACCCTGAAAATCCACATGCCAGTGACGATGTTCGCCCCAGGTGGGGGAACCTTGTCGACGTAGGTGCCTGTGGACTTCCAGGAAGCCATCTCTGTGTCCATGGCTGACTGCCACTTAGAGGAGTAGGGACCAGCCATCGCCTCTGCGTAAGAGCGTGGGGTCGGGATGTCTGGTGCATCCGGGTCTCCCTCAGGGGCAATAAGCATGGACACGAGATGGGGCAAAGCGGCAGCAAAGCACTCAAACTCCTCCTGCCTGTCCTGAAGGACGTCAGTGCCAAGAGCACACTCACCCCCGACGGACGGTGGACAGAGAGACTCAGACTCAGCAACTAGGCTAGCAGCGTAGTCTAGACGACAGCGAGCAGCAAAGTCGACAAGCTCAGCAACTAAGGCAGACGCAGCAGCAGACTCAAAGGAAGGGTCAGTGACAACAGTAGCCAGGAGACGCGTGACAGTAGGACTGGTAGCACGAAGAGAGTCTGACCCAGGGTCAGCAAGAGCAGGAAGAGAGGAAGCAGGAGGAGACGGCAGTGGGACACGCTGTGGAGCAGTGGACGGACGAAGCGCCATCCGGTGAGTGCCTGGGACAGTAGGAAGACGCTGACGCTGGACTCGACTACTAGAGAGAGCAGTGCGGACAGGCGACTCAGGACGAGACTCAGGCAACGCAGGACGAGACGCAGGCTCACGCCGCTCAGTAAGACCTCCAGTCGGACCAGTGTAAGGAGCACGACCAGGGAGAGAGGGGGGAGACGGTAGCTGCGACTGCAGCTGGACAGGCGGAGGACACGCTAAGGAGGGAGGAGGAAAAGGAGGAGGAAGCTGACCAAGAACCTGCTGAAGGAGCGGAACAAAGTACGCCCGAGACCGAGCAGCGACACCAGAGCCAGCAGGGACACCCGCACCAGGGTCCGCAGCACCAGCAGCAGCTCCAGCGCCCACGTCCTCAGCACTAGCGGCAGCTCCAACGCCCGGGTCCTCAGCACCAGTAGCAGCTCCAACGCCCGGGTCCGCAGCACCAGCGGCAGCTCCAACGCCTGGGTCCTCAGCACCAGCAGTAGCTCCAACGCCCGGGTCCTCAGCACCAGCCGCGGCTCCAACGCCCGGGTCCTCAGCACCAGCAGCGGCTCCAACGCCCGGGTCCTCAGCACCAGCAGCAGCTCCAACGCCCGGGTCCTCAGCACCAGCAGCAGCTCCAACGCCCGGGTCCTCAGCACCAGCAGCGGCTCCAACGCCCGGGTCCTCAGCACCAGCAGCAGCTCCAACGCCCGGGTCCTCAGCACCAGCAGCAGCTCCAACAGCAGCGGGGTCCGTAACACGAGGCACGCCACTCCGAAGAGTGCAGCGCCGCTCGTACCACTCACGGATCCGCTCGCGGGAGGGGAGCTCCCGAACGGGAGAAGAAGCACTAGCACCAGTCCCAGTAGTACGTCCGGCTCGAGCGGTACCTCTCCGGAGGCTGCAGTACTCTAAGTACCACGCACGCAGCTGCTCCGAGGAGAGGGCTCCTCCAGGTGCAGGACTCCCAGGCCTAGTACCTCCAGACTCAGAACCCCCAGACTCCGGACTCCGCAGCTCAGCACCACGAGGCTCCACACCCCCAAGCTCAGCACCCTCAAGCTCCACACCCCCAGGCTCCACACCCCCAGGTTCCACACCCCCAGGCTCCACACCCCCAGGCTCCACACCCCCAGGCTCAGCACCCCCAGGCTCAGCACCCCCAGCAGGACGAGAGTCGACAGCTACCTCAACAGGCTCAACCGGGTCTACCTGAGACACACCTGAGGGAGCGGCACCCTGAGGGGGGAGGGGGTCTGCAACAGCAGCACCTGGTGCGAGGAAGAGAGGCGGGGGGGGGAGCGGGGCAGTGCGGTAGGGGAAGAGGCGGTAGTAGGGGACGGACTCGTCAAAAGTGACGTCCTGGGAGGGCGAGACTCGGCGCGAGTTGGCGTGGTAAAACTGCCAACTAGACGCGTCCGGGACAAAGCCGAGGAAGACGCAGGGAACAGCACGGGAGGAGAGCTTGTCCGCAGACGAATCGCGGACAAAAGCTCGAGACCCCCAGACCCGGAAACGCGACGCATCGCCAACCTCCCCCGTCCACAGCAGCGTGGGCGAGGTCTCCGGCAAGGAGACACGGGGCCAGAGGTTGAGCTGATGCGCAGCGTACCGGACCGCAAACGGCCACAGAAAGTGGGGGGCAGCCGCATGGATCAAGGAGGTACGGGCGACCTCCATGACCACGCCAATGCGGCGCTCCGCAACCCCATTCTGCTGTGGAGAAGCCGGAAGCGTGAACGACTGCTCAATGCCGTGCTCAGCACAGTAGGCTGCCAAGAGGTCGGAGGAGAACTCACCACCTCTGTCAGAGTGCAAGCGCAGGACAGGAAAGTCCGAGTGAAAACGCTCGCTGAGCTGGAGACGGGCTCTGCGGATCCAAGGGATCAAGACATCAGGGACCTCACCCTTTGTGCGCAAGGGGAAGACCGAGGTGTAGCGCGAGTAGTCGTCAACAACTATCAGGAAGTACCTCTCCTGACCCTGACCACGGACGCGGGCTGGGCCCCACACGTCCATGTGGAGTGTCTGCAAGGGAGCAGTCGTCGGGGGGAACGAGGAGGAGTGAGGAGCGGCGCGCTGCCGTCCCTCGACACAGGGGAGACAGGTAGGAGCAGGCGAGGGTGGGAGGGCAGGAAGGACCCTGGGCAGGCCAGAGACAAGGTACCGCGAGTGCATGGCACGAAGCCGCTGCACAGACGGGTGGCCAAGGCGGTGGTGCCAGAGGACAGTCTCGTGTGCCAAAGAGCGACACGAGCAGGGGGCGGACAGCTGACCTGACACGGACGCGGACGCAGTCCCAGCAACCTGAGGGGACTCAGTAGTCAGTGTGTACAGGTCCGACCCCGGCTGCCGAGTGAAGGTAGCCAAGTGACGGCCCGTACGAGCACACGTGCAGTGTGTCACGCGCTCGTAGGCAGGGGTGAACTGGTGAACACCCCCGTCCTGGAGTGCACATCCTGCCACCAAGTTCGTAGAGAACGAGGGGAGGTGGAGACCTGACAGTGTGCCCGATGGGACCGCAGGGCAGGGAAGGACAGTGGAAGAGGTCGCAATGACCGGACCCCCAGAGGGGTCAGCAAGGGAGACAGCAACTGGCCGAGCAAGCGGCTCAAGGGCAGTGCGGTCACGAAAGAAGCAGCGAGAAGCACCTGAGTCTAGTGTGAAGGTGTGCAGTGCGGCAGTCGACGCAGTACCAAGGGGGGGAGACACACGAGCACCTAGAGCAGCAGCCTCACCAGCACCTGGGGTAGCCGACACGCGAGTACCTGGAGCGGCAGACGCACTGGCCCTAATGCCCGGGTCGGGCGGCACATACAAGTACTCAGCACCCTCTCCACTAGTAGACATCACATACATGGCAGATAGAATAGCATCAAAGTCTAGAGCATAGATATCAATCCCCTTCTTCAGGAGATCAAGCCAGCGGGGCAGCTCAGTGGCCTGAGGGAACTGAACACGCCAAGCGTCGTCGAGACGAGAGAAGCAGCGCTGTGTGGCGTGCGGTCGTCCACACTGCTGACCAGTGCGGTCACCAGTGCGAATGACGTACGTGCAGCTAAGACCACCCCCACCCCCGTGCTGAGAGTACCACTCACGGACCTCCTAGGGCGAGGGAGTGTGCTGCTGGCCCTGGCCACCGCCAGTGCCTCCACGGCCACCACCACCGCTGCCACCTCCTCGACCACCCCAACCCCTGCCGCCGCCTCGTCCACCGCCACCCCAACCGCCGCCTCCACTCCTGCCACCTCCCCCGCCGCTGCCGCCACCACCCCCACCGCTACCACTCGCCCCTCCAGCCGAGCCACCACCCCCACTGCCTCCACCGCCCCCACCGCCGCCTCCCCCGCCGTCACCGCCACCACCCTTGCCCCCTTTGCCCTTGCCGCTGCGGCGTCCGCTCGAGGCAGACGCAGCGCTGACCTTCTCAGCACCAAGAAGGTCCACAGCAGCAGCAGAGGCGACAGAGGGAAGGAGGGGGGAAGGAGAACACCCCTCAAAGAACGGGGTACGGGGGTCGCCACGAGAGGCACCTACAGCGACTATGCTAGTCTCAGCTGCAAGTAGCTCCTTCTCGAGGAGGGCAATGGTGAGCTCAGTGGGGCAACGAGCTAGGAAGTGGTCCCTGACAGCACGCAGTGTGTCAGGGAGGCGGGTGACTAGGTGGTAGAGAGTGAGCCAGAGTGGAGGGGGGTGCGTGGCAAGGAACTCAGCAGGCATGGCGGCACGGAAGCGGGCCTCACTAGTACGGAGGTGCGAAATGAGGTCAGCGACTGTGTGAAAGGAGGCCAGGTCGGGAAACAGGTAGGGGAGGGAGAGACGGCCTAGTGCGACAGAGGCAGGTGAGGAGTAGCGAGCAACTACAGCTGTGTACAGTGCCTGTGCAGTCTTGTGCTGACCAAAGTGCTCGCGTTCGTCTATCGGCAGGGAGTTGCGAATGGCGAAGCGAGCGTGGGCATCACGAGTCTGCCACTGTGAGCGAGAAGTGCTGTCAGCAGTAGCAGCAGGGGCAGTGACATGGCCTAGGGCGTGATCGTACAGTGAGATGTCATCCTTGGCTGTGAGCTGTAGGTAGAGGTGCAGGTCATCGAGCCAGGTGTCAAACTTCACAGGGCGGCCCTCAGGATCGAACACGAGAACCTGTGGGCTAGCCATAGGAACAGTAGAAATAGGAGCAGTAGCAGTAGGAGAAGCAGGTAGGACGAACCAGGTAGGGCAGGGCGGCGCAGCTCGGTTCAGGTCGGGTCGCGGCTCGGCTGGGTGGCGCGGCTCGGCTCGGGGCGCGCGGCTTGGGTCGCGCGGCTCGGGTCACGGCGGGGACGGGCCGCCCGCTCTCCCTCGTGTGCTGCGGCGGGAACGGGCCACCCGGGGCCTCTAGGTGGTGGGCACGGGTCGGCGAGGTCGGCACGGGGCCGGTTAGGGCCCTAGAGGGGCGAGCGCGGGGCCGATTAGGGCCTGAGCGGGGCTAGCGCGGGGCCAAACGGGGCTAGCAAGGGGCCGACGGGGCCTGAACGGGGCTAGCGCGGGGCCGACGGGGCCTGTAACGGGGCTAGCGCGGGCCGACGGGGCCTGAGAGGGGCTAGCGCGGGGCCGACGGGGCCTGAAACGGGGCCAACGGGGCCTGAAACGGGGCTAGCGCGGGCCGACGGGGCCTAAGAGGGGCTAGCGCGGGGCCGACGGGGCCTTAAACGGGGCCGACGGGGCCTGAAACGGGGCTAGCGCGGGCCGACGGGGCCTGAGAGGGGCTAGCGCGGGGCCAACGGGGCCTGAAACGGGGCCGACGGGGATTGAACGGGGCTAGCGCGGGGCCTGAACGGGGCCTTAAAGGGGCCGAGGGGGCCTGAACGGGGCCGCTAGGGAGAGCGGGCGTGGGGCCGACGGGGCCTGAACGGGGCTAGCGCAGGGCCGTCAAGAGGGGCCTCTAGGGGCGTGACACGCCGAGGCGCCCTAGGGCACAGGTAGGTAGGTAGTTACGTAGTGGCGGGCCCTTAAAAAATTTCGGTCCTAGGAAGGACCTGCTCTATACCATGTTGGAATCACTGAACAGGAATGAATGAACTAGCAGTGAAATGAGTACAAGTACCTAACCCTAGAATTGTGTACCCCCTATAGGCTAACCCACTGTAGCCTAAACTAACACAACATATATAATGTTTGACAGTCGCCGCGCGGCCTCGGCCGTACTTTATTCCGCTCCTTCAGCAGGTTCTTGGTCTTCCTCCTCCCTTAGAGTGTCCTGTCGCAGTTACAGTTACAGCCGGCCTCCCCACTGCCTTCTCCTTCTCCGTACACTGGTTCTACTGGAGGTCTTGCTGAGCGTCGTGAGCCTGCGTCTCGTCCTGCGTCAGCGTCCTCCTCCTGTCCATGGCACGCACCGGATGCCTCTGCGTCCGTCCACTGCTCCTCTGCGTGCCCCTTTGCCCTCTCCTCCTGAGTCCTCTCTTCCTGTGCTTACCGACCCTGAGTCGGACTCTCTTTGTGCTGCCAGTCCTACTGTCACGCATCTCCTTGCTACTGTTGTCACTGACCCCTCCTTTGTGTCCGTGCTGCGTCTGCTCTTGTTGCTGAGCTCGTCGACTTTGCTGCTCGTTGTCGTCTAGACTACGCTGCTAGTCTTGTTGCTGAGTCTGCGTCTGTCTGTCCTCCGTCCGTCGGGGGTGAGTGTGCTCTTGGCACGGACGTCCTTGAGGACAGGCAGGAGGAGTTCCAGTGTCTGGCTGCTGCTTCACCTCATCTCGCGTCCGTACTGCTTACCCCTGAGGGAGACCCGGATGCACTAGACATCCCGACTCCGCGCTCTCACGCGGAGGCCGTAGAGGGTCCCTACTCCTCTCCGTGGCAGGCAGCTATGGATGCAGAGATGGCTTCCTGGAAGTCCACAAACACCTACGTTGACGCGGTTCCCCCTCCTGGGGCGAACATCGTCAGTGGCATGTGGATCTTCAGGGTGAAGCGGCCGCCGGGCTCTCCACCTGTCTTCAAGGCGCGGTACGTGGCTCGTGGCTTCAGTCAGCGGCAGGGAGTTGACTACTTTCAGACCTTCTCTCCCACCCCGAAGATGACCACTCTTCGGGTGCTGCTACACGTAGCCGCTCAGCGTGACTACGAGCTTCACTCCCTTGACTTCAGCACTGCTTTCCTGCAGGGTAGCCTGCACGAGGAGATCTGGCTGCGCCGTCCACCTGGCTTCACTGGGACTTTCCCTCCTGGCACCCAGTGGAGCCTCCGACGGCCAGTCTACGGTCTCCGCCAGGCACCGCGTGAGTGGCACGACACACTAAGGACTACACTTGCGGCTCTTGGGTTTGCTCCCTCTACTGCTGACCCGTCGCTGTTTCTACGCACCGACACCTCTCTGCCGCCGTTCTACAACCTCGTGTACGTCGACGACTTGGTCTTTGCCACAGCTGACACTGCTGGACTCGCCCACGTGAAGTCCGAGCTGCATAAGAGACACACGTGCACAGACCTGGGTGAACTGCGCAGCTACCTTGGCTTGCAGATCACCCGGGACAGAGCACGCCACACCATTACCCTGACTCAGTCACACATGGTGCAGCAGGTCCTTCAGCGCTTCGGCTTCACGTACTCCTCGCCTCAGGCCACTCCTCTGTCTACTCGCCACTCGCTCTCAGCTCTGCCTTCGGATGAGTCCGTAGAGTCGAGTGGCCCGTACCCAGAGCTTGTTGGCTGCCTCATGTACCTGATGACCTGCACACGACCTGACCTTGCATACCCTCTTAGCATTCTTGCACGCTATGTTGCTCCTGGGAGACACAGACCAGAGCACATGGCTGCAGCGAAGAGGGTGTTGCGCTACTTGTGCAGTACGTCGGGCATGGGGCTAGTGCTTGGAGGGCGGAGTCCAGTGGTCCTCACTGGGCACGCGGACGCTTCTTGGGCAGACGACCAGGCTACGCAGCGGTCGTCACAGGGTTACACCTTCAGCCTTGGTTCCGGCTCTGTTTCGTGGCGGGCTACTCGCTCGTCTTCCGTTCTCGGCTCCAGTTGTGAGGCTGAGATCTACGCCGGGCCATGGCTGCACAGGAGCTTCGCTGGCTTACCTACCTGCTCACTGACCTCGGAGAGCCGCCTCGTTCTCCTCCGGTGCTGTACGTAGACAACAAGGCCATGCTAGCCTTGTGTCGGGAGAAGCGCCTGGAGCACAGAACGAAGCACATTGCTCTCTGCTACTTTCTTGCTCGTGAGTTGCAGCAGCGTGGTCAGTTGCGACTTGCGTACGTGGCCTCTGAGGCCAACGCTGCTGATGTTTTCACCAAGGCACTTCCGCCTTGTGATCATCAGCGCTTCTGCACTCAGCTGGGTCTTGTGCCTGTCTTGCCTCACTTGCTCACCCCTTGACCTTGCTTGTACTCTTACATATATATATACCTGCTCTTGCTTGTTTAGCCTTATATATATATATGTGTACTCCTGCATGTGAACTGGCCTTGTGGCCTTAACCTTGTGCTCGGACTGTGTGGTGACGTTGTGATCCACCCTGAGCTTTGTCTGCTTTGCTTGACTGGTCTTGTGACCCCTTGTTCTCCCCCACTTTGCCTATGGGGGTGTGTCAAATCATAATATTGTGTAGGCTATAGTGGGGTAGCCCATATGGGGTACACATTTCTAGGGTTGCATATTTGTATCACTTCCATTCCTTAGTCATTCATTCTCGTTCTACTTTCCTCAACGAAGCTAGTTGGTGATACAGCATCTGCAAAACATTCGCGGCAAAGGCAACGAGATTCGATGAAACAAACCATGTGACGGAGAGAAGGCATGTGGAAACCAGGCTGCTGACAAATAAAAATAAACGGAGGCAATGAAAAAATATAATCAGAGTGACGCCAAGAAGCAAACGGAATGAAAGGGTGCTCATCCTGCAACCCCATCGTACAGCATTTCAGCTTACCTCACGACGAGCACTATTTACAGCTTGACTGAACAACAATTCTTAGGTCGATACGAGTCGAGAATGGAGCATCACGCATCGCCCCCGTGTTCGATATTCTGCCATGAAAAAACGATAACGAAATAAGACATATACGATGCATGTCATTCAAACAACGGCACCCCTAAAATACTATGACTTCGCTGGTGGAAAAGTGAAGGAACTTAATTCCTAAAACGTGCACGCGAAATCTGACCACGGTCAGAACATCACCAGGGCTAATCGCGACAACCTGCTTCTTGTTCAAGTAAGCTGCGTGTAGCTCTCGTAGTAGCTGCTCCACGTGAGTATCGTGAGCTGAAAACGACTTCGGTAGAGAATGACGGGTTGTGTTTGAACCAGGATGGACAAGGCTAGAAGGCAGTGATGGGTGAGGAGAGGCAGTAGAAGGTGGTTGCCAAAGAGCTACGACTGGTTCGTGATCTAAATTGTGCCACGTAACCCAACCCATCACTGTAATAACAACATATTGAGTGATATGATAAGATAATGGAATCTTTCTGGCTCACAACCGTTTACTTTTCAATTCGAATACGGAAAGACGAAATGCACAGTCAAGGCTTACCGTACGTGGCTGCCTCGGCAGCCAAAGTGAAGCGAACTTTTGATTGACGCCGAGCCTCCAGCCGAAGCTAGGGGGTATCCTCGGGGTAACAACGAACTGATATGCCCCCCTGATTAGTCTATGGTTTCATTACGAAGGTGCGCGAACATTTCTGCGAGTGGTAATGAACTCGCCAGCACTCAAAGTTAACCTCGGTGGCACTTGGAGGAAAAATGAGGGTTACCTCACGAGGGTGACCTTGGGGTATCCCTCGACTTCGGAGCGAATTTTGCGTTGTGATTTTTGGGATGCACTCCCTTTGAGGTTCGTGGCTCGTTCACCACCTCCTCCAAGGTTTCTACCTAATACTGTACTTTATAGTCACATTACAGTAAAATTATTCTGTTAGTCCTTTCTCTGGCTTGTGGTTGTATAAGGAAAATCCCTTTTCCTTACTTCGCATCCCTACTCAACGCATACATCACTGTAGCACCTCAGTCAGCACCGTTACCACTCGTGATCATCGCATCGACAATCATCCCGCCATTTTTCGCACATCGCATCCCAACCTCACGGCTCGGCTGGTAACCCGCGCTCCGGGCCTACGCCTCGACACTTTCCCAACCTCAGTCCCAGGCTCGTCGCGCGACTACCACAGACCATTACCGTTACCACTGTAGTTTCGCTATATATTCTTCGCTCACGCCCTCGCTCATTGGATTCTTGCTTCGATAGTGCAATTCTCGTTCGTTCACTCAATTGCACTCGTAACACTTGGTTATCAGAGCCTACGATCTCAGCTCGGACCGCATCCACACCTTCGCTTCCCCACTATCTCAATTTTTTGGGGGGGGTAGACATCTCTCAGCGATACAGCACCGCCGCTCGTAGTGCTCTCTCGCAAGCACGCACGGCCACGACCGAGGCTCTTGCTGAGCTTGCCCGACACCCCGCCATGGCCGATTTCACGCTCGCCACATTAACGCAGGAGCAACTTGATCGTCTCGTGCGTCAACTGGAAGATTCAGCGCTCGAAATCGCGATGCTCACGGCGGAACGTGACTCCGCCCGTCAACAGTCCACGATGAACGTTCCGATCGTCATCTCGTCCGGCACACCAACACAACACGACAGCATGGGACAACGCTGAGGCACAACCAGTAATGGCGCCGCCCAGCCGATGCCTGGCATGGGAGGAAACAGGATCGCACCAAGCCCACGGGAGCCCCGAGAAGCCCGTCGGCACGTGGAATTTGCGGCGACAAGTGGCGAACAAGCCATCATGGCACCAATGCTGCTCAAGCCGCAACGCCCGCCCTGCTTCGACCCAAGCCAACGCGGCGGTCCGACGGTTCAATCGTGGGTCTTCACGATGAACGTCTTCTTCGACACAAATTACGTCGAGTCGGACGTCGCGAAGATCCGGTAAGCAGTTTCACTGCTAAGGGGCCCCGCCATGGACTGGTGGCGAGTCATCGTGACGTCGCTGTCAGATTTATATGACATAGTTGCTGTAGGCTATAGTGGGGTAGCACATATGGGGTACAGGGTTTCTAGGGTTGTATTTGTACCCAATCTTTCCTTAGTCATTTCATTCCTGTTTTCTTTACTTCACATGGTATAGAGCGGGTCCTACCTTAGGACCGTTTTTTTTAGGGCCCACCGAAGCGCGCCCCGAGGCGCGCCCTTTTTTTTTAGCGACCCCCCTCGGGTCGCCTTTTCCCTCGCGGCCCCGCTGTCCCTCAGACGAGGCCCCGCCACCTCTCCTGATCGCGGCCCCGCCGCCTGTTTGACGTGGCCCCGCCGCCTACCCTGACGCGGCTCAGCCGCCTCCCCTGACGCGGCCCCGCCGCCTCCCCTGACGCGGCTCCGCCGCCTCTCCTGACGCGGCCCCGCCGCCTGTCTGACGCGGCCCCGCCGCCTCCCCTGACGCGGCCCTGCCGCCTCCCCTGACGCGGCTCCCCCGCCTCCCCTGACGCGGCACCGCCGCCTCCCCTGACGCGGCTCCGCCGCCTCCCCTGACGCGGCCCTGCCGCCTCCCCTGACGCGGCTCCGCCGCCTCTCCTGCCGGCCCGCCACTGCACCTGCCGGCCCGCCGCTGCACCTGCCGGCCCGCCACTGCACCCTACGGCCCGCCGCTGCACCTGCCGGCCCGCCACTGCACCTGCCGGCCCGCCGCTGCACCCAGCGGCCTGCCGCCTCTGACGGCCTCGCCGCTGCACCTGCCGGCCTCGCTGCTGCACCTACGGCCCGCCACTGCATCCTACGGCCCGCCGCCTGCACCTGCCGGCCCGCCGCTGCACCTGCCGGCCCGCCACTGCACCTGCCGGCCCGCCGCTGCACCTGCCGGCCCGCCACTGCACCGGTCAACCCGCCGCTGCACCTGACGGCCCCGCCCCTGCATCTCCTGGCCGAGCCGCCTCAGCAGCCGAACCGCCCGTGAGCCGAGCCGCCCGACGCCAAGCCGCCCGGGACCCGAGCCGCCCTGCCGCCGAGCCGCCCGGGAGCCGAGCCGCCCTGCACCCGAGCCGCCCAGCCGCCGAGCAGCCCGGTAGCCGAGCCGCCCTGCGCCCGAGCCGCCCAGCAGCCGAGCCGCCCAGCACTCGAGCCGCCTTTCTGCATACCTACATGACCTGCCCTGCCTGGTGAGCACAGTCCCACTGACACTGCGAGCTCTTTGCTCGCTGCTTGCACTGCGTCGCTGTCGTCGCCATGGCTACCCCTAGTGTCCTAGCTTTTGACGCTGAGGGTCGCGCCATTGATTTTGAGGTCTGGTTAGACGACCTGCAGCTGTTCTTACAGTGCGACAGGGCTGACGACCTTTCTCTCTTTGATCTCACCTCTGGCGCCTCTCCTGCTCCTGCTGCTGATGCTGATCCCGCTGTCCGCTCTAAGTGGGCCACCCGCGATGCTGCTGCACGTCTTGCTGTGCGTCGCCACCTCCCTACCTCTGAGCGTGCGCACTTCAGTCAGTACAAGAGTGCTCAGACCTTGTACGACGCTGTAGTTGCGCGCTACTCCTCCCCTGCCACTGCTGCACTGAGCCGTCTCATGCTTCCCTACCTCTTTCCTGACCTCTCTGCCTTTCCCACTGTCGCTGACCTCATTACGCACCTCCGCACTAGTGACACTCGCTACCGCGCCGCCCTTCCTGCTGAGTTCTGCGCTAAGAACCCCCCCCCCATGTACATCGCTCTCTACTACGTAGTCGCGCGCCTCCCTGACTCCCTTCGAGTCGTCAGGGACCACTTTCTTGCAGTCTGTCCCACCACCCTCACCGTCGACCTCCTCGAGAAGGCCCTCCTCGCAGCGGAGAAGAGCATCGTCGCTGTAGGTGCTTCTCGTGGTGACCCTCGCACCCCCATCTTTGAGGGGTGCTCTCCTTCCCCCTTGCTGCCCTCTGTTGCCTCTGCTGCTGCTGCCGACCTGCTTGGTCTTGAGTCGGTCGGCGCGGCGTCTGCCCCTAGTGGGAGACGTCGCTCCAGCAAGGGCAAGGGGGGCAAGGGCGCGGGTGGAGCTGGAGGGGGCGGTGGCGGTGGCGGCGGTGGCGGCGGAGGGAGTGGGGGTGGCGGCGGGACTAGTGGCGGGGGTGGTGGTGGTGGTGGCAGCAGCGGCGGAGACGGTGGTGGTGGTGCCAGCGGTGGTGGTGGAGGCAGCGGCGGAGGTGGAGGCGGCGGAGGTGGAGGCGGTGGAGGCGGCAGCGGAGGAGGCAGTGGTTGTGGAGGGGGTGGATCTGGTCGGGGTGGTACCCAGCAGCGTAGCGGCGGTGGTGGTGGCCAGCGCTCGCAGCGGCAGCAGCAGCAGCGCTCTCGGGACATCCCTTCGCCTCAGCAGCTTCGTGAGTGGTACGCTGGGCGTCAGAGGGGTGGGGGTACTGGTCCCTGCACCTACGTTCTTCGTTCCGGCGACCGCGCGGGTGAGCAGTGTGGGGGTGCCCACACCACCCAGCGCTGCTTTGGCCGCCTGACGGACGCCTGGCGTCAGCAGTTCCCTGGGGCTAGTGAGTGTCAGATTATTATAACTGATGCATGTTTGTAGGCTATAGTGGGGTAGCACATATGGGGTACAGTTTGCTAGGGTTGTATTTGTACCCAACTCTGACTTAGTCAATTCATTCCTGTTCAGTTAGTTTCACATGGTATAGAGCGGGTCCCTCCTAAGGACCGTTCTTTGGGCCCACCCACGATTTTTTTTTCCTGCCCGGAGCGCGCCCTATTCTCCCCGAGGCGCGCTCCCCCTAGTGCGCGTCGAGCTGCCCTTGTGGCGCCCCGAGAGTCGCGCGCGCGACTCATTTTTTTCGCGCGCGCGGTTCAGGCCCCACTTCGCGCGGCCCTTACAGCCGCGCCGCGCCGCCCTCTCGGCTCTGCCGCGCCGCGCCGCCCTCAAGACGGCCGCGCGGCCTCTTCGTCGCTGCAGCAGGCCCCCCCCCCCCCCCGCTGCACCTCTGTCGGCCCCGCAGCCGCCTTACCTGACGGCCGCCGCCTCACCTGACGGCCCGCCGCCTCGACTTCTGGCCCGCCACCTCACCAGACGGCCCCCCCGCCTCACCTGACGGCCCACCGTCTCACCTGCTGGCCCGCCACCTTACCTGACGGCCCCGCCGCCTCACCTGACGGCCCGCCGCCACCTTACCTGACGGCCCCGCCGCCTCACCTGACGGCCCGCCGCCTCACCTACTGGCCCGCCACCTGACCTGACGGCCCCGCCGCCTCACCTGACGGCCCGCCGCCTAACCTGCTGGCCCGCCACCTCACCTGACGGCCCGCCGCCTCACCCGCTGGCCCGCCACCTGACCTGACGGCCCCGCCGCCTCACCTGACGGCTCGCCACCTCGCCTGCTGGCCCGCCACCTGACGGCTCCGCCGTCCCCTGTCCCGGCCCCGCCGCTGCACCCTGACGGCCCCGCCGTCCCCTGTCCCGGCCCCGCAGCTGCACCCTGACGGCCCCGCCGAGCCGCCCAGCAGCAGCCGAGCCGCCCAGCCGCAGCCGAGCCGCCCAGCGGCAGCCGAGCCGCCCAGCAGCAGCCGAGCCGCCCAGCAGCAGCCGAACCGCCGAGCAGCAGCCGAGCCGCCCAGCAGCAGCCGAGCCGCCCGGTACCCGAGACGCCCGAGCCGCCCGAGCCGCCCGAGCCGCCCGAGCAGCCCGAGCCGCCTGCTGCTGACCTACCCGACTCTCCCATCCTGGTGAGACTTTCAGCTGCTGCCATGGCCACCCCCAATGTTCTCACTTTTGACGCTGAGGGGAGGGCCATTGACTTTGCCGTCTGGATCGAGGACCTGCAGCTGTACTTACTGTGTGATGCGGTAGATGAGGTCTCTCTCTTTGACTTTGTCTCTGGCGCTGTCCCTGCCCCGCCTGCTGATGCTGACTCTGCTGTTCGCTCCAAGTGGGCGACCCGCGATGCTGCTGCACGTCTTGCTGTGCGTCGCCACCTCCCTTCCTCTGAGCGTGCCCACTTTAGTCAGTGCAAAACCGCTCAGGCCTTGTACGACGCTGTAGTTGCGCGCTACTCCTCCCCTTCCTCCGCTACCCTTAGCCGCCTCATGCTACCGTTTCTCTTCCCTGACCTCGCTTCCTTTCCCACTGTCGCTGACCTCGTTACCCACCTCCGCGCTAGTGACACCCGCTACCGCGCTGCCCTTCCTGCTGAGTTCCGCGCTGCGAACCCTCCTCCCATGTACATCACTCTCTACTTTCTCGTCACCCGTCTCCCTGAGTCCCTTCGTGTCGTTAGGGACCAGTTTCTCTCTGTCTGTCCCACCACTCTCACTGTCGACCTCCTTGAGGAGTCCCTGCTAGCGGCTGAGAAGAGTATTGTCGCTGTAGGGGCCTCTCGGGGTGACCCTCGCACCCCCATCTTTGAGGGGTGTGGTCCCTCCCCCCTGCTGCCCTCTGTCGCCTCTGCCGCTGCGGCCGACCTCGTTGGTTTTGAGTCGGTCGGCGCGGCGTCTGCCCCCAGTGGCAGACGCCGCACTGGCAAGGGCAAGGGGGGCAAGGGAGCGGGTGGAGCCAGAGGGGGCGGTGGAGGAGGCGGTGGGGGTGGAGGGGGGAGTGGGGGTGGCGGGGGGGGTGGTGGCGGGAGTGGAGGTAGTAGTGGCGGCGGTGGAGGCGGAGGTGGCGGCGGAGGTGGTAGCGGAGGAGGCGGTGGGAGCGGTGGGAGCGACGGTCCTGGTGGGGGAGGTGGCGGTGGCGACGGGGGTGGCGGTGGAGGCGGGGGTGGCGGTGGAGGAGGGGGTCGGAGTGGCTCGTCCCAGCGGAGCACCTCTAGGGGTGGTCAGCGCCAGCAGCAGCAGCAGCAGCAGCCACAGCAGCAGCCGCAGCAGCAGCAGCGCTCTCGCACCGTCCCCGGCCCTCAGCAGCTCCGTGAGTGGTACTTGCAGCGTCAGCGCGGTGGTGCGCTTGGTCCCTGCCCCTACGTTCTTCGCACTGGTGACCGTGCAGGGGAGAGGTGTGGAGGCGCCCACACAGCCCGTCGCTGCTTTGGCCGCCTGACCGACGCCTGGCGTCAGCAGTTTCCGGAGGCCGCTGAGATCCCCCGCTGGGGAGAGCTGTCTAGGGCTGGTGTAGCTGTTTATGATCTTGATTTTGATGCTATTCTCTCTGCTATGTATGCTGTGACTGGTAGTGATGAGGATGACTGTTACCGGTGTTTCCCGCTCGACCCGGGCATTGGTACTGCCGCGTCAGGTACTAGTGAGGCTGCTGCTCTAGGTGCCAGTGCGTCTGTGCTTTCAGGTACTGGTGAGTCCGCCCTCTCAGGTACTGTGTCGGCTTCGGCCTCTCACACCTTCACCCTTGACTCTGGAGCGTCTCGCTCCTTCTTTAGGGACCGCACCACTCTCACGCCGCTGAGTCGGCCTGTTGCGGTGTCCCTGGCGGACCCCTCTGGGGGGCCTGTCCTGTCTCGCTTCTCCACTGTCCTCCCGTGTCCGGCGGCCCCCTCTGGCACCCTGACTGGTCTCTACCTCCCCTCGTTCTCGACGAACTTGGTGAGTGGTGCTGACCTCCAGGATGCAGGTGTCCACCAGTTCACCCCTGCTCGTCAGCGGGTGACCCACTGTACGGAGGCGGATACAGGTCGCCACCTGGCTACGTTTACACGTCGGCCGGGGTCGAGCCTGTACACACTGACCACTGCTTCTCCTCCAGGTACTGCGTCTGGTAGGGCCCCTTCGTCTGGTCAGGTGTTTGCTGCAGCGTCCAGGTCTGGTCCTGAGTCTGCCCCTTGTTCGTGTCGTCGTCTGTCTCACGAGACCCTCCTCTGGCACCACCGCCTTGGCCACCCCTCTCTGCTTCGGCTCAGAAGCATGGCCTCGCGGGTCCTTGTGTCTGGTCTTCCCCGGTCCCTCCCTCCCCTTCCTCCGGGCCCTGGCCCTGCCTGTGTCCCCTGTGTCGAGGGGCGCCAGCGTGCTGCCCCTCACTCCTCCCAGTTTCCTCCGACAGAGGCCCCGTTGCAGACGCTTCACATGGACGTGTGGGGCCCAGCCCGCGTCCGTGGACAGGGTCAGGAGCGCTACTTCCTGCTGGTGGTTGACGACAACTCGCGTTACACCACAGTCTTCCCCTTGCGCAGCAAGGGTGAGGTCACTCAGGTGTTGATCGACTGGATCCGCGCAGCTCGTCTTCAGCTTCGGAGAAGCTTTGGCTCTGACTTCCCTGTCTTGCGTCTGCACTCGGACAGAGGCGGAGAGTTCTCCTCTGCCCTCCTGAGTGCCTACTGTCGTGTGCGAGGCATCCGTCAGACCTTCACGCTTCCGGACTCACCACAGCAGAATGGGATCGCTGAGCGCCGCATTGGCATGGTCATGGACGTCGCTCGTACGTCCATGATGCATGCGGCTGCTCCCCATTTTCTGTGGCCGTTTGCGGTCAGGTACGCTGCGCACCAGATCAACCTCCACCCCAGGGTCTCTCGACCGGAGACCTCCCCAGCTCTGTTGTGGACGGGGAAGGTTGGCGATGCGTCGGCGTTCCGGGTCTGGGGATCTCGGGCGTTTGTTCGCGACCTGTCTGCGGACAAGCTGTCCCCTCGTGCTTCTCCCTGCGTCTTCCTCGGGTTCCCCCCCGACGCCCCTGGGTGGCAGTTTTACCACCCCACCTCTCGACGTGTTCTGTCCTCCCAGGACGTCACGTTCGACGAGTCGGTACCCTACTACCGCCTCTTCCCCTACCGCACTCCGTCCCTCCCCCCACCCCCGCTCTTCTTGGTACCAGGTCCCCCCCCAGTAGTCCCCCTCCCCCCTCAGGGTCCTGCCCCTTCAGGTGTGTCTCAGGTAGACGCGGTCGAGCCTGTCGAGGTCACTGGTGACTCCGGTGCTGCTGCGGGAGCTGAGCCTGGGGGTGCGGAGTCTAGGGGTGCTGAGCCTGGGGGTGCTGAGCCTGGGGGTGCGGAGTCTGGGGGTGCTGGGCCTGGGGGTGCTGAGCCTGGGGGTGCTGTGCCTGGGGGTGCTGAGCCTGGGGGTGCTGTGCCTGGGGGTGCTGTGTCTGGGGGTACTGAGCCTGGGGGTGCTGAGCCTGGGGGTGCTGAGCCTGGAGGTGCCGAGCCTGGAGGTGCTGTGCCTGGGGGTGCTTCGTCTCGCCGGGAGCCGCTCTCTCCACAGGAGCTGCGTGAGTGGTTTGCCCGGCGCTGGAGGCGTGCCGCTGGTGCTGGTGGTTCTTCGCCTGCGGAGGGCGCTGCTGCCACGCGACCTGGCGGTGCTCGTCCTGTGGGTGCTGGAGCTGCTGGGTCTGAGGGTTCTCCTGGAGCTGGTCCTGCTGAGGACGTTGGCGCTGAGCCTGCGGTTGGTGGTCCGACTGACGGTGCTCCTGGTGCTGCTGCTGGAGGTTCTGGAGCTTCTGGTGGTTCTGCTGGAGGTGCTGCTGGAGTGGGTGCTCCGGCCGGAGCTGCTGGTTCTGTTCCTGCTGTTTCTGGCGTCGCCGCGCGGTCTCGACCGTACTTCGTTCCGCTCCTGGAGCAGGTTCTTGGTCTTGCTCCTCCTCCTCCTCCCTTAGAGGGTCCGCAGCCTGTCCGGTCACAGCCACAGCTAGAGCCTGCCTCCCCTTTGCCTGCTCCTTCTCCCTACGCTGGTCCGACTGGAGGCCTTACTGAGCGTCGTGAGCCTGCGTCTCGTCCTGCGTCGCCTGTTCGTACTGAGCGCGCTAGTGGTCGCGGGTCGCGTCAGCGTCCTCCTCCTGTCCCTGGGACGCACCGGATGTCACTGCGTCCGTCCACTGCTCCTCTGCGTGCCCCTTTGCCTTCTCCTCCTGCTTCCTCTCTTCCTGCTCTTGCCGACCCGGAGTCGGACTCTCTTCGTGCTGCCAGTCCTACTGTCACGCGTCTCCTTGCTACTGCTGTCACTGACCCTTCCTTCGAGTCGTCTGCTGCGTCTGCCCTTGTCACTGAGCTTGTCGACTTTGCTGCGCGCTGTCGTCTAGACTACGCTGCTCGTCTTGTCGCTGAGTCTGAGTCCGCCTGTCCTCCGTCCGTCGGGGGTGAGTGTGCCCTTGGCACGGACGTCCTAGAGGACAGGCAGGAGGAGTTCCAGTGTCTAGCCGCTGCTTCACCTCGTCTCGCGTCTGTACTGCTAGCCCCTGAGGGAGACCCGGATGCACTAGACATCCCGACTCCGCGTTCTTACGCGGAGGCCGTAGAGGGTCCCTACTCCTCTCAGTGGCAGGCAGCTATGGATGCAGAGATGGCTTCCTGGAAGTCCACAGGCACCTACGTTGACGCGGTTCCCCCTCCTGGGGCGAACATCGTCAGTGGCATGTGGATCTTCAGGGTGAAGCGGCCGCCGGGCTCGCCGCCTGTCTTCAAGGCGCGTTACGTGGCTCGTGGCTTCAGTCAGCGGCAGGGAGTTGACTACTTTCAGACCTTCTCTCCCACCCCGAAGATGACCACTCTTCGGGTGCTGCTGCACATTGTCGCTCAGCGCGACTACGAGCTTCACTCTCTCGACTTCAGCACTGCGTTCCTGCAGGGTAGCCTGCACGAGGAGATCTGGCTGCGCCGTCCGCCTGGCTTCACTGGGACTTTCCCTCCTGGCACCCAGTGGAGCCTCCGACGGCCAGTCTACGGTCTCCGCCAGGCACCGCGTGAGTGGCACGACACACTGAGGACTACGCTTGCGGCTCTTGGGTTTGCTCCTTCTACTGCTGACCCGTCGCTGTTTCTTCGCACCGACACTTCCCTGCCGCCGTTCTACATCCTCGTGTACGTCGACGACTTGGTCTTTGCCACAGCGGACACTGCTGGACTCGCCTACGTGAAGTCCGAGCTGCTGAAGAGACACACGTGCACAGACCTGGGTGAACTGCGCAGCTACCTTGGCTTGCAGATCACTCGGGACAGAGCACGCCGCACCATTACCCTGACTCAGTCACACATGGTGCAGCAGGTCCTTCAGCGCTTCGGCTTCACGTACTCCTCGCCTCAGGCCACTCCTCTGCCTACTCGCCACTCACTCTCAGCTCTGCCTTCGGATGAGTCCGTAGAGTCGAGTGGTCCGTATGCAGAGCTTGTTGGCTGCCTCATGTACCTGATGACCTGCACACGACCTGACCTTGCATACCCTCTGAGCATCCTTGCACGCTATGTTGCTCCTGGGAGACACCGACCAGAGCACATGGCTGCAGCGAAGAGGGTATTGCGCTACCTGTGCAGTACGTCGGGCATGGGGCTAGTGCTTGGAGGGCGGAGTCCAGTGGTCCTTACTGGGCACGCAGACGCTTCTTGGGCTGACGACCAGGCTACGCAGCGGTCGTCACAGGGTTACACCTTCAGCCTTGGTTCCGGCTCTGTCTCGTGGCGGTCTACTCGCTCGTCTTCGGTTCTCGGCTCCAGTTGTGAGGCTGAGATCTACGCCGGGGCCATGGCTGCACAGGAGCTTCGCTGGCTCACCTACCTGCTGACTGACCTTGGAGAGCTGCCTCGTTCTCCTCCAGTGCTGTACGTAGACAACAAGGCCATGTTGGCCTTGTGTCGAGAGCAGCGCTTGGAGCACAGAACGAAGCACATTGCTCTCCGCTACTTCCTTGCTCGTGAGCTGCAGCAGCGTGGTCAGTTGCGACTTGCTTACGTGGCCTCTGAGGCCAACACTGCTGATGTGTTCACCAAGGCACTTGCGCCTTGCGACCATCAGCGCTTTTGTACCCAGCTGGGTCTTGTACCTGTCTTGCCTCACTTGCTCTCTTCTTGACTTTACTTGTACTTTGACATATATATACCTGCTCTTGCTTGTCTAGTTTTATATATGTCTGTACTCCTGCATGTGAACTGGCCTCTGGCCTTGCTCTTGTGCTCGGACTGTGTGGTGACTTTGTGATCCACCCTGAGCTTGCTTTGCTTTGCTTGACTGGTCTTGTGACCCCTTGTTCTCCCCCACTTTGCCTATGGGGGTGTGTCAGATTATTATAACTGATGCATGTTTGTAGGCTATAGTGGGGTAGCACATATGGGGTACAGTTTGCTAGGGTTGTATTTGTACCCAACTCTGGCTTAGTCAATTCATTCCTGTTCAGTTAGTTTCACAGTGAGATCCCTCGCTGGGATGAGCTTCTCAGGGCTGGTGTAGCGATCTTTGATCTTGATTTTGATGCTATCCTTACTGCTATGTATGTTGTGGATTATAGTGAGGAGAATGAGGGTTACCGCTGTTTCCAGCCCGACCCGGGCATTGGTACTGCTGCGCTAGGTGCTTGTGAGGCTGCTGCTCTAGGTGCCAGTGCGTCTGCGCTCTCAGGTACTGGTGAGACTGCGCTCTCAGGTACTGAGTCGTCCTCGTCCTCCCTCACTTTCACACTTGACTCCGGAGCTTCTCGCTCCTTCTTTCGAGACCGCACTACCCTTACGCCGCTCGGCCGGCCTGTTGCAGTCTCCCTTGCTGACCCCTCTGGGGGTCCTGTCCTGTCTCACTTCTCCACTGTCCTCCCGTGTCCGGCTGCCCCTTCGGGCACCCTGTCGGGTCTGTACCTTCCCTCGTTCTCTACGAACTTGGTGAGTGGAGCGGACCTGCAGGATGTGGGTGTTCACCAGTTCACTCCTGCGAGTCAGCGGGTGACCCACTGCACGGAGGCACGCACAGGCCGACACCTGGCCACGTTCTCGCGTCGGCCGGGGTCGAGTCTCTACACCCTGACCGTTGAGTCTCCTCCTGTCCCTGCGTCTGGTCAGGTGGCTGCGTCGGGTCAGGTACTTGCTGCTGCGTCCCGATCAGGTCCTGAGTCTGCCCCCTGAGTCCTGAGTCACGAGACTCTTTTGTGGCACCATCGTCTTGGCCACCCCTCCTTGCCCCGTCTTCGGAGCATGGCTTCCCGTGTCCTTGTCTCTGGTCTTCCCCAGTCTCTCCCTCCTCTCCCCTCCGGGCCAGGACCTTCCTGTGTCCCCTGTGTCGAGGGTCGCCTCCGGGCTACTCCTCACTCCTCCCACTTCCCCCCGACAGAGGCTCCCCTGCAGACGCTTCAC
The DNA here is from genome assembly GCA_948144175.1 of Closterium sp. NIES-65. Classification (NCBI taxonomy): domain Eukaryota; kingdom Viridiplantae; phylum Streptophyta; class Zygnematophyceae; order Desmidiales; family Closteriaceae; genus Closterium; species Closterium sp. NIES-65. Next base: position 900,624 of record CANXME010002377.1, on the reverse strand, counting down.
ATGGATGTGTGGGGCCCAGCCCCCGTCCGTGGGCAGGGTTACGAGCGCTACTTCCTGTTGGTGGTTGACGACTACTCGCGTTACACCACAGTCCTCCCCTTGCGCAGCAAGGGTGCGGTCACTGAGGTGCTGATCGACTGGATCCGCGAGGCTCGTCTCCAGCTCAGGAAGAGCTTCGGCTCGGACTTTCCTGTTCTGCGTCTGCACTCTGACAGAGGCGGAGAGTTCTCTTCTCGCCTTCTGCGAGACTACTGTCGTGCACGGGGGATCCGCCAGACCTTCACGCTTCCGGACTCACCACAGCAAAATGGGATTGCTGAGCGCCGCATTGGCATGGTCATGGATGTCGCTCGTACGTCCATGATGCATGCGGCTGCCCCCCATTTTCTGTTACCGTTTGCGGTGAGGTACGCGGCGCATCAGCTCAACCTTCACCCCCGGGTCTCTCGGCCTGCGATGTCCCCAGTCTTGCTGTGGACGGGGAAGGTTGGCGATGCGTCTGTGTTCCGTGTCTGGGGATCTCGGGCGTTTGTCCGCGACTTGTCTGCGGACAAGCTGTCCCCTCGTGCTGCTCCCTGTGTCTTCCTTGGCTTCCCCACTGACGCCCCAGGGTGGCAGTTTTACCACCCCTCCTCTCGTCGTGTTCTGTCCTCCCAGGACGTCACGTTCGACGAGTCAGTCCCCTTCTACCGTCTCTTCCCCTACCGCACTCCTTCCCTCCCCCCTCCCCCGGACTTCCTTGTGCCGGTTCCCCCCCCGGTAGACCCCCTCCCCCCTCAGGTTCCTGCCCCCTCAGGTGTGTCCCAGGTAGACGCCGTTGACCCGGTCGAGGTTACTGGTGACTCTGGTGCTGCTGCGGGTGCTGAGCCTGGGGTTGCTGACTCTGGGGGTACTGTGCGCGGGGGTGCTGAGCCTGGGGGTGCTACTGCTGGGGGTGCTGGGCCTGAGGGTGCTACTGCGGTGGGTGCGGAGCCTGGGGGTGCTGAGCCGGGGGGTGCTGTGCCTGGAGGTGCTGGGTCTGGGGGTGCTGGGTCGGGAGCTGCTGAGCCTGGGGGTGCTGAGCTGGGAGCTGCTGAGCCTGGGGGTGCTGCGTCTGGAGCTGCTGAGCCTGGGGTTTCTCCTGCTGCTGCGTCTCGCCGGGAGCCCCTCTCTCCACAGGAGCTGCGCGAGTGGTTCGCTCGCCGCTGGAGGCGTGCTGCTGAGTCTGGAGGTGCTGCTGGAGCTGGAGCTTCTTCGACCGTCGAGGGTGCGGGTGCTGCCGGTCCCGGAGCTGCTGGACCTGCGGGTCCTCCTGGAGCTGGAGCTGCTGAGGGCGTTCGTGCTGAGCCTGCTGCTGTTGGTCCTGCCGCTGAAGGTGTGGATGGCGCTGGTGCTGTCGCTGAGGGTGCTGGTGCTGTCCCTGCTGAGTCTCGAGCTGCCGCGCGGCCTCGGCCGTACTTCGTTCCGCTCCTGCAGCAGGTTCTTGGTCTTTCTCCTCCAGTAGAGGGTCCACCTCCTGTCCAGTCGCAGTCCCTACTGGAGCCTTCCTCTCCACTGCCTGCTCCCTCTCCTTACACTGGTCCTACTGGAGGTCTTGCTGAGCGTCGTGAGCCTGCGTCTCGTCCCGCGTCGCCTGTTCGTGCTGCTCGCGCTAGTGGTCGCAGTTCGCGTCAGCGTCCTCCTCCTGTCCCTGGCATGCACCGGATGTCTCTGCGTCCGTCCACTGCTCCTCTGCGTGCCCCTTTGCCTTCTCCTCCTGAGTTCTCTCTTCCTGCGCTTGCCGACCCTGAGTCGGACTCTCTTCGCGCTGCGAGTCCTACTGTCACGCGTCTGCTTGCTACTGTCGTCACTGACCCCTCTTTTGAGTCCACTGCTGCGTCTGCTCTAGTCGCTGAGCTCGTTGACTTTGCTGCTCGCTGTCGTCTCGACTACGCTGCTAGTCTTGTTGCTGAGTCTGCGTCTGTCTGTCCTCCGTCCGTCGGGGGTGAGTGTGCTCTTGGCACGGACGTCCTAGAGGACAGGCAGGAGGAGTTACAGTGTCTAGCGGCTGCTTCACCTCATCTCGCGTCTGTACTGCTTGCCCCTGAGGGAGACCCGCATGCACTAGACATCCCGACTCCGCGTTCTTACGCGGAGGCCGTAGAGGGTCCCTACTCCTCTCAGTGGCAGGCAGCTATGGATGCAGAGATGGCTTCCTGGAAGTCCACAGGCACCTATGTTGACGCGGTTCCCCCTCCTGGGGCGAACATCGTCAGTGGCATGTGGATCTTCAGGGTGAAGCGGCCGCCGGGCTCTCCACCTGTCTTCAAGGCACGGTACGTTGCTCGTGGCTTCAGTCAGCGGCAGGGAGTTGACTACTTTCAGACCTTCTCTCCCACCCCGAAGATGACTACTCTTCGGGTGCTGCTGCACATAGCCGCTCAGCGCGACTACGAGCTTCACTCTCTCGACTTCAGCACTGCGTTCTTGCAGGGTAGCCTGCACGAGGAGATCTGGCTTCGCCGTCCACCTGGCTTCACTGGGACTTTCCCTCCTGGCACCCAGTGGAGCCTCCGACGGCCAGTCTACGGTCTCCGCCAGGCACCGCGTGAGTGGCACGACACACTGAGGACTACGCTTGCGGCTCTTGGGTTTGCTCCTTCTACTGCTGACCCGTCGCTGTTTCTTCGCACCGACACTTCCCTGCCGCCGTTCTACATCCTCGTGTACGTCGACGACTTGGTCTTTGCCACAGCGGACACTGCTGGACTCGCCTACGTGAAGTCCGAGCTGCTGAAGAGACACACGTGCACAGACCTGGGTGAACTGCGCAGCTACCTTGGCTTGCAGATCACTCGGGACAGAGCACGCCGCACCATTACCTTGACTCAGTCACACATGGTGCAGCAGGTCCTTCAGCGCTTCGGCTTCACGTACTCCTCGCCTCAGGCCACTCCTCTGCCTACTCGCCACTCACTCTCAGCTCTGCCTTCGGATGAGTCCGTAGAGTCGAGTGGTCCGTATGCAGAGCTTGTTGGCTGCCTCATGTACCTGATGACCTGCACACGACCTGACCTTGCATACCCTCTGAGCATTCTTGCACGCTATGTTGCTCCTGGGAGACACAGACCGGAGCACATGGCTGCAGCGAAGAGGGTATTGCGCTACCTGTGCAGTACGTCGGGCATGGGGCTAGTGCTTGGAGGGCGGAGTCCAGTGGTCCTTACCGGCCACGCGGACGCTTCTTGGGCTGACGACCAGGCTACGCAGCGGTCGTCACAGGGTTACACCTTCAGCCTTGGTTCCGGCTCTGTCTCGTGGCGGTCTACTCGCTCGTCTTCGGTTCTCGGCTCCAGTTGTGAGGCTGAGATCTACGCCGGGGCCATGGCTGCACAGGAGCTTCGCTGGCTCACCTACCTGCTGACTGACCTTGGAGAGCCGCCTCGTTCTCCTCCAGTGCTGTACGTAGACAACAAGGCTATGCTGGCCTTGTGTCGAGAGCAGCGCTTGGAGCACAGAACGAAGCACATTGCTCTCCGCTACTTCCTTGCTCGTGAGCTGCAGCAGCGTGGTCAGTTGCGACTTGCGTACGTGGCCTCTGAGGCCAACACTGCTGATGTGTTCACCAAGGCACTCGCGCCTTGTGACCATCAGCGCTTTTGCACCCAGCTGGGTCTTGTGCCTGTCTTGCCTCACTTGCTCTCCTCTTGACTTCACTTGTACTGTGACATATATATATGCCTGCTCTTGTTTGTCTAGTTTTATATATATGTCTGTACTCCTGCATGTGAACTGGCCTCTGGCCCTACTCTTGTGCTCGGACTGTGTGGTGACTTTGTGATCCACCCTGAGCTTTCTTTGCTTTGCTTGACTGGTCTTGTGACCCCTTGTTCTCCCCCACTTTGCCTATGGGGGTGTGTCAGATTTATATGACATAGTTGCTGTAGGCTATAGTGGGGTAGCACATATGGGGTACAGGGTTTCTAGGGTTGTATTTGTACCCAATCTTTCCTTAGTCATTTCATTCCTGTTTTCTTTACTTCACAGTCGCCACGCGCCTACGAGCCACCGTCGCACGAGGAAGGGCCCACGGGTCTAGCTGTCACCTGGAGTTCGTTCTGTGAGACCGCCCAATACAGCACGTGGGATGCGTGGTGCGCAGGGCTTCGGGCGCGTTTTGAGCAGATCGCAGCTTCAATTTCGGCGCGTCAGAGATTGCGCACTTGGCGCCAGCTCGGGTCAGTTCAAGATTATACAAGCGGTTTTCTCGCACTTTGCGAGCAGGTCGGCTACATGCACGAAGTGGAGCGGGTGGACCGTTATGTCGGAGGGCTGAAGCCGGATATCTCGCACAAAATAATGCTGCGCGGACTGTCTAATTTTAACGAGATTCTCGCGCTCGCCGAGAAGATCGACATTCTACACCGACCGAGACCGGGGTCCTATTACGGACATCGCCCTCGGGGACCGACCGAGCACGCCACTGTACACGCCGTTGCAACAAATGCAGATGCCGCACCGTTTAAAGGGCGCTGCTTTGCTTGCAACAGGTCGGGCCATCGCAAGAGCGAATGCCCAGAGGAGCTGAGGCGCCGAGGAGCAGAGCAGGGGAGGGAGTCTCAGAGGCAGGGAAACGCCAGCAGTCAGTAGAAGTTGGGCCAACTACTGACGAGACTGCCTGCTCGCCCAACCACACTGACCCTCACCGAGTCACAGTACCGATTCACGCCATCGATCGGGCTTGGATGAATAAGGAGGGTACAGCGACGGATTGCCCGGTACTGATCTACGGGAAAATACATGGAGCAGCAGTGAAGATTTTTATTGACGGGGGAGCAAGCCACAGCTTAGTTAATACCGCAACCGCACGGAAATTACAGTTAACACTTAACCGATGCTTACCTGAGAAAGATGCACGCTTAGTCGACGGAACGCCACTAGCCATACGGGAAAAGGTGGAGCGAGTAAAAGTCCGCTGCGGAGGAAACTTCGTGTTTACACAGGAAATGCTCGCAACGACACTGGATGGGCACGACATTTTACTGGGACGTGATTGGCTGACATTTTATACGCAGTGGATATAGCATTAGTGCAAGAAGAGGAGCTGCCGAGCGATTTTCAGAAACTATTGGCAGCTGTACCACCCGAACTTCAGGCACTACTGAAACGATTCCCGGGTATCTTTCCGGATGACTTACCACAAGGGCTGCCACCTCAGCGGGCGCATGACCATAGGATCGAGTTAGAACCGGGGGCACAGCCAACTGTACAACGCCAGTTCAGACTGACACAGCCCGAGCTCGACGAACTAAGGAAGCAGTTAGATTATCTGTTAGAGAAGCAGTTTATCCGACCGAGCTCGTCACCGTTCGCCGCACCGATACTGTTCACACCGAAAAATGACGGAGGGTTTCGCATGTGCCTCGACTACCGAGCGCTTAACAGGGTAACAGTCAAATCACGGTACCCCATCCCCCGCGCCGACGAACTGATCGACCAGTTACGAACCGCACGAGTATTTTCGAAAATAGACTTACGAGGAGGTTACCATCAGATTCGGGTCGAACCATCGGACTGCGCCAAGACTGCATTTAGAACTAGGTACGGGTCATTCGAGTATACGGCGATGCCTTTCGGGCTGACCAACGCGCCCGCCACATTTCAAATGACCATGAACGAGGCGTTTAGGCCACTTTTAGATAAATGCGTGATAGTTTACCTTGACGACATTGTCCTTTACAGTCGGGACAAGCAGCAGCACTAAGTCGATCTCGAAGCAGTTTTTAAATTTTTAGCGGAACATCGGTTACTCACCAAGGGCTCCAAGTGCGAGCTTTTTCGAGACAGGCTAGAATTTTTAGGACACGTTATTTCGGAGGCTGGAGTTGAAATCGACCCTAAGAAGCTGGATACTGTCAACGCGTGGCGTCCCCCGACGAACATCACGGAACTGCAGAGTTTTTTAGGGTTCGTTAATTACGTCCGTCGGTTCGTCCCCGACATGGCACGCTTAACAGCCCCACTCACAGATTTACTGCGTAAGGGGGTCGTTTTTACGTGGGGGGAGAAAGAGCATGCTGCCTTCTCTGCCCTGAAAACTGTTCTCTGTTCACCACCCGTCCTACGCATCGCTGACCCACATCGCCCCTTCAAGGTTGTTACAGACGCGAGCGACATCGCCATCGGAGCCGTACTGTTACAGGACTTCGGCAACGGCCTCCAACCCATCGCCTACGAATCACGCAAACTGCATCCGCGTGAGCGAAATTACCCGATACACGACCGCGAAATGCTCGCGATCGTGCATGCATTCAAAGTGTGGCGCTGCTACTTGACCGGCGCAGACGTGACAGTACGGACAGACCATCGATCCCTACAGTACCTCCGTGCACAGCCCCACCTCAACCCACGACAGATTCGGTGGCTCGACTTCCTCGAGTCGAACTTCCATTATACGGTCACCTATAAAAAAGGAGCCTCCAATATCGCCGACGCACTGACCCGCCCCACTGCCCAGATCCATGCGATACTACTCGCCCAGACCAGTCCGCTACTGACAGGACTATTTACCCACGGATATCAAACAGACCCATTCTTCACAGGAGGAAACTCGCAGCAATTCGCAGCAGCCAAGGGAGTCTATTACGTAAAAGCTGGAACCGACCGCATCTGGGTACCAGGGTACACACTACTACGGGAATTACTGTTACAGGAGGCACACGACGGAGTTACCTCGGGACATTTCGGAGTAGAGAAAACACGGCAGCAGCTGCAGCGGTACTATTACTGGCCTGAAATGTTGACCGACGTGCAACGACACGTGGCATCGTGTCCCACTTGCCAGCTCATGAAGTCAACCAGGAAGCGGCCGGCGGGACAATTACAACCAATCCCACCTCCAGAGCGTGCTTGGCAACAAGTGACGATGGACTTCGTCACGGGGTTACCAGCCGGGGCGAGTGGGAATGACGCGATCCTGGTCGTCGTCGATCGACTGACGAAAATGGCACACTTCGCAGCCTGCAAGAAAACAATCACAGGCGAGGAAACAGCCCGACTCTTCATCACCACCGTCGTTCGACTGCACGGGATACCAGCATCGATCATCAGCGACAGAGACACGAAGTTTACCAGCAATTTCTGGCGGAACCTGTGGCAGCAGTTCGGCACGCGACTACAATTCAGTTCATCGTATCACCCCGAAACCGACGGACAGACAGAACGGACAAACAAGACCATGGAGCAGCTCATTAGGGCCACGTGCGACGACCCAAACACGTGGGAGCAGCAGCTGCCACTCATCGAATTCGCATACAACAACGCGCCATCTGCCACGACCCAACAGTCGCCGTTTTACCTGAATTACGGACAAGACCCCACAGTACCCATGACCCCAAATCCCGACAACCCCGTTCCACGTGCGCAACAATTTGCCGAGATTTTGCAAGCAGCACGGACCAGGGCAGCAGAAGCAATCAAAAAATCGAACATCATCGCTAAACGCAACGCTGACCGCCACCGCAGACCTGTCACTTATCAGCCCGACGACCTCGTTTTACTCGACACTCAAAACCTCCGCCTGCCCATCACTCCAAAACTCCGCCCCCGATACTGTGGGCCATTTCGAATTAGCCACATGATCACACCTGTCACCGCGCACCTCCTCCTCCCTGCTGACTGGTACGTCAGCTCCTCGTTCCACGTCAGCTCCTCGTTCCACGTCAGCTTGCTTCGCCCTTACGTACCATCCACCGGCCAACTCCCACGACACCGACCATCCAGCATAGCACGACCACCATCCGAACCAATCATCACCCCCGACAAAATCCTGAGTCACAGAGTTCGCGACCCCCGAGGAGCCCGAAAGATCGAGTTCCTGATCCGCTGGAAAGACCGTACACCTACCGAGGACAACTAGGTTCCCCTGGACAGAATTGAAAACCACCCTGTCCTCACCGAATATCTGCGCAGCCGAAACTTCAAAGATGTCCACACACTTTCGTAAGGACCTCCTTAGGAGGGGGGGGGGGGGGGGGGGGGGGGGGTAGTGTAAGGAAAATCCCTTTTCTTTACTTCGCATCCCTGCTCAACGCGTACATCACTGTAGCACCTCAGTCAGCACCGTTACCACTCGCGATCATCGCATCGACAATCATCCCGCCATTTTTCGCACATCGCATCCCGACCTCACGGCTCGGCTGGTAACCCGCGCTCCGGGCCTACGCCTCGACACTTTCCCAACCTCAGTCCCAGGCTCGTCGCGCGACTACCACAGACCATTACCGTTACCCCTGTAGTTTCGCTATATATTCTTCGCTCACGCCCTCGCTCATTGGATTCTTGCTTCGATAGTGCAATTCTAGTTCGTTCACTCAATTGCACTCGTAACAGGTTGCCCTTTCACACAGTCGTCCCTTCACTGGCTCAGAGCACAAGAAATGTCGCAAGTCTCTCCTCTTTTTACGTTCATTCCTCAGTTTTCTGGGGTTTGCCAAGACTATGACTTACTGAACAGTGTGAACCTACAGATTCTCAGAAGCTGGCGATTTCAGTACAGAACGAAATCTACTGAACAGTTTGACTGTGCTTCTGTCGTAACCAACCTTGGGGTATCCCTCGACTTCGGAGCGAATTTTGCGTTGTGATTTTTGGGATGCACTCCCTTAGAGGTTCGTGGCTCGTTCACCACCTCCTCCAAGGTTCCTACCTAAAACTGTACTGTACAGTGACATTACAGTAAAATTGTTCTGTTAGTCCTTTCTCTGGCTTGTGGTTGCCCTTTCACACAGTCGTCCCTTCACTGGCTCAGAGCACAAGAAATGTCGCTAGTCTCTCCTCTTTTCACGTTCATTCCTCAGTTTTCTGGGGTTTGCCAAGACTATGGCCTACTGAACAGTGTGAACCTACAGATTCTCAGAAGCTGGCGATTTCAGTACAGATCGAAATCTACTGAACAGTTTGACTGTGCTTCTGTCGTAACCAACCGCCTTGATTTATGGCTCTTAAAACTGTGGCCCAACTATCAGCTTCAACTTCAACTTCAGGGTATTTCTAGGACGTGGTGCAGATCACTCCAATCTCACGCAATCGGTGGTCGATTGGATCAGATCGGAATCAATTGGGTATGATTGCCCCGATCTGACGCAATCATCGATTGCCTCCTGCGCCGCGCGATCTGAAGAATGTTTTTCTACGAAACAGATTGGAGCCTCAAAAGCGCCTTCCAGGTGAGTAGTACGTCCCTTCCAGCTCAATGTTGGCGAATCTAAGCGACCATTTAGAACGCGCATCTACAGAGTAGCCCCATTCCAAGTTCGACTGTCGCGTGATGTTCTGTAACAGCGAACACGGAAATCAACGACATTGGTTACATAGCGCGCACTATCGCCAACGTACCCAATCTATCGATCGCAGTCGAATGCAATCGATTGCATCAGATCGAAGCAATCGATCGCGATCTCGATTGCGATCGATAGATTGCCCCCGATTGCCCAAAAGTACCCCTTAGACCTTCTGGGAAATTGTGGATTGCGAGATCGAGGCAATCAGCCTCAGATCGTTCCGATCTGTACCACGTCTTTATACTGTAGCTTGAAACTTGATAGTCCCAGGCAGTTTGTCTTGTGCGAGATTCCAGTTTTTTCGTCCAATAAGGGTCCCGTTACACACACTCTTGTTCCTAAGAAGTTGCACCCCGCCTTTAATCTGACAGACAATGCCATTGTCCGTTCTCCTCAACGCCCCACGTTCAACGGTCGAATTGATGGTTCAATAATAACTTCAACCACGTCAGAACCACCATAGTTTCCGCTCGGAGCGGCGCTCGCAGCAGCGCCGGCTCTCTGGCCTGAACAGAATACTGTACTTCCTGTCAAGTCCGAGGAATTGGGACAAGGTTTTTGTTTTTTTTTGTTTTTTTTTGTTTTTGTTTTTTTTAATGTTGTTCGATCCGCCATACTAGATCTCAAACAAGCCTGCCGCGCTTTGGCCGCCTTGCCTAACCTGAGCTCTGATTGTCAACGAGCTACACTACTAAGAACATCGGATCGAAGGGTCATGCATATGGGCCGTGAATCCGTTTCTCCTCCTCTCCCCACCCCACGCCTGTGTGGAAAAGAAATGTCCACTCTTATTTTTCAGGTTATTTCTGACATCTGACTTCACTCGTACGATCTGACGCTGAAGAAAACCCTTTCCTTCTTAGGCTATTTCCTTGAGTTGCTGGTGAGAGCAGCATTCCCCATAGTACGTCTACTACAGAGGAACGGCAGTCCGCAAATGTTGCTGCCTTTAATATGTTAATGCTGGTTTGGAGAACCTTGGTTATCAGGCCAGCAGCAGTTGTTTGACGAGATCCATTGCTCCACTGACAGAGAGTAGAGTCCGCAGTGAGTATTTTCTGCAGAGTATTTTCTGCAAAAACAGAACGCAGCGAGAGGAGTCTGGGCACGCGGACTTCGTGATCTGCTGAAAACAAAAATCTCAGCCAACGTTTTTCATCACTCCAGTTCAGTTGGCGACGGTTTCGAGTTGATGTAGGAGTTTAAGCTTAAAAAATGCTGGCGACAGCTCGTTTTCCAGGTTCAGCAAGGCACGAGGCACTGTCTCATAAATCATCAACGAGACTTAGTAACTTGTTCCCGGCGGTCTCTATTGGAAGAATGGCGTCGGAAGCAGCTGGCTTTCAAAATTCAACAACTCCTTCTCCCATGTCGAGCCTTCCGATCTCCGACCTTCCAGAAACGGACCTTTCAGGGTCGGAACTCGGGACTTCAGAAGCAGAGAATGGTTGTCCTGCATGGAACGGAAGAACGAGTCAACCCTTCAGCCCGTGGTGGTGGTATCGTCTTTCTGGTGGTAGCAACCAAGCCTCGTCTGACTGGGTTGGTGATCCGGCTTCAAACTTCCTGGAAACAGCAGCTGCTGCTACTCAGAAATCAAGCTCTGGTTCAGGATCTGATTCTGATTCTGATTCTGATTCCGATTTGGCATCTGACGCTAATCCCGATGGTGCACATTGCCGCAGAAGCGATCTCACCACCGCTGCTGCTGCCAATCCTCCCTCTCCTAAGGTGCCTTCCCAGCTGTTGGGAGGGGTCAACAGGAGGTGGTCCCTTGGAGGGGTTACCAGCAGCGGCGGAGGAGGGGGGGGAGGCGGTGGTATGGTAACAAATAATCTGGATATGCTGTGCCTTCAGAGTAAGCTGAGCCTGCTGGAGTCCCAGCGCGAGCAGAACGCAGTGAGATGCCAGCAGTTTGTTGACATGCTGCGGTTCGCAGCAGAACAGGCCGGTGAGGAGACGACTGCGGAGGATGCTAGGAGAGGAGAGGTTGTGGGGAAGAAGGAGAGGGTTCCATTGCCTGTTGAGGGTCTGGCTTGGGGTGGTCGGCGGCGGTTAAATCGTCGCCGGTCGACTTCGGATTTGTTGGAGGCGAGAAGGCGCGCTTGCGCTGCTGGCTTGGCTGCTGGCCGAGTTGACCGAGTTGACCTAACTGGCCTGCCTGGTTGCTGTGCTGCTCGAAATCGCATCGACTGCGCGTCACATGGGCCGAAAGGGTCCGACAACTCCTCAGTCTCCTCCGAAGCACCTGAGAGATCACCTGAAGAATCACTTGATGGGAGTGAAGACTTTACGACACGTGGCGCTTCAGGTGGAGTCTGCTCTCGTTCCTGGACGACGGGCAGGTTAAGTCAAGCTTCACTCTCTGCCACTCTTCACCAGCACTTGGTTAGCAAACCCATGGAGCGGAAGCTTCGTCGCGGGAGAACCCATGATGGGAGGACCCATGTGGAGAGGAACCATGGTGCAAGGGTTCATGACGGGATATCCCGGCGCAGCTCCAGCCTGTGTGCTTCGTCATCGCAATCGTGTTTCTTGCAGCGCAGACAAAGCTCAAGCCCTTCTCTGGCGAATTTTCCCGGATCACCTCTGGCCGGTTTGGGTTCAAGCCCGTCTTTTGAGGCGCCTCAAGAGTCGCAGCCCCGCTTCTTGCAGCGCAGGCAGAACTCAAGCCCGTCTCTGGCGAATCTCAACTCGTCACCTCTGGCCAGTTTGGGCTCAAGCCCATCGCTGGCGAATTCCACCGGATCACCTCTGGCCGGGCCAAGTTCAAGGCTGTCGTTGGCGAATCTGAACGCACCCTCGGCCAGTTTGGGCTCAAGCCCTTCTCATGCCAATCTGAGCCTGAGCCTGTCCCTGTCAAATTTGAATTCCTCTTTGTCCGGTTTCAGTCTAAGCCCCTCTCTGACGAACATGGAGGCTGTGGAGAGCAGTGATGAGGGGGAGACTGACGATGCGAGGTCGTTTGGGCGGAGCCGAAGCAGCAGTGTCAGGTGCAGCAGAAGCAACACCAGGAGCAGCAGCAGCAGCATCCGAGCTCATTCTTCTTTGAGACTGGGATCGAACGCTGAGCTGCAGCATTCTGTATCCAGCCAAGCTGAGCTGGCAGACCGTCAGCGGTCAATTAGAAGGTTGCCATTGGACACGGACAGTTGCTTGGCTGCTGATAGAAGCATTCGACGAATTCCCTCGTATGGCCTCTGTCTCCCACCCTTGGACTCCCGGCGGCAGATATTGGAATCACGATCCCCTTCGAGCCCTATACGGTCGCACACGTATCCGAAAGAGCATCGGGATGCGGTACGTCGAGGCATGAGAAGCTACCAAGGAAGAACCGCCCAGACTTATCCGGTACATAAGAGCATGGGTGTGGGTGGCCAAGGGGATGTGTTTGCTCGGCTGCATGATGACCCATGATGTGTCACGACTCACGAGATTCATCCTGGTTCGCGTGGTTCATACGGTACAATGGCATGTGACCAGGCTATTCTTAGGCGCCTTTTTATCCAAATGCAGGGCAATGGTGCGAATGATAGCAGTTATGTCTGTAACAGGCCACTTGATGTATTAAATTAGTTGGCATGCAATTTATCTGTAGAACAGATTATTAAGTTAGATATACTGAGCAGCTCGAATGGTTGGGAGCTAAAGCTTCGCATCTGTACCAAACTGGGTCACGCATATACTAGTGCCAATTGCCCAAACTTTGGTATGCCTGCTTGATTCTCGAGTGGCGAGCACTGCTCTGCGAGTTCGAAATAATGACCCAGCCAATCGCAGGAGGTCTTCCAGGCTTGTCGGGGGCTTATTGATTGGCTGAACTCGCCGGCCCCTCGAGGCACTCGTTGAAACTCTCTCAGGTTCTGAAGGGCGTGTTTTTCAGAAACTGGTCGCTGCGATTCATTTGTCTGCTTGTAACTCCGAACCAGTCTCACGTCGAGTCTCATAAGTTGTGTCACGTCAGTGCTCTCGCCACTAAAGATGACCCTTTGTACGTGTATGTGTACGTGTACTTGCACTTGTACGTGTACCATCTATGGTTGTTCTTTCCTGTCGAAAACGGAGTAAATTGCACAATCAGCAACTACAACTCCAGCTTTCCCGCCAACTCACGGACCTGGCTTCCCATTCCCATTTTAGAGCTGAGAGTTGTGTCACAGCAACTCAACTCTAGTTTCCTCCAGCAGTAGGCGAGCATTGTACCAATCGACCATTCTAAGTAGTGAAGTTGTTAGCGTATGGGACGCCAAGCTGGTATCTCCAGCTGGTTGATCCTCTTGCGCGGTATCTCAAGTTCCTTCGTCGCGTTTTGCCTGTAACGTTCTTACAGTATTCGTGTTTCGCCTGCTGCTACAAGCGGTTCGCTATTGTCGTTTCGGCTACTGTCGTTTCGGCTGGCATTTTCTTCTCCTGAACCTCAACTTCGACGCCGTGCTTTCATTTCTCCCACTTGATGCCGTAAATCGTCCCGAAAACTTAAAATGGTACGAGCAAGCTGAAGGGTGTGATCGGTGAAAATGTCAGGACGCCTCGGAGGCGTTACCAATGCTACTCCAGAGATGCTCTTCCGTTTTTCCGTGTTTTTTTAAAGAATTGCAAAATCATGTTTCAAAAATGGACCTAGATGGAGTTCACGAGGTCTTGATTAAGGATTCGTCGCGATCTCTCAGTTGTCTCGGGAAATCAGTCGATTGAACGATCCAAAATGTCTCCGTTATTAGTGTATCCGCATCTAGGACAGGAATGTCTCTCGGAAGGCCCTTTGAATTTCTGAATTCGGATTTGATGCGCTCCTAGAATGGGAATGTTTCTCAGAAGTCAACAGCCGAAATTCGAATCCGGCATTTTTCGCACCAATCCAACATTTTCCAGTATTTCCATCGAAGACATGAGTAGAAACGGCTCGGAAACTGAGCACATTCGTGTCGACTCGCCACTCTAATGGCTTATGCACAAGACGGACATTGCGTATCTGATCTAATTTGAACTCTAAGGGATCGAAAATGTAGACTTGAGGTGACTGGGAGGATTGGTACGTGCCTTAAAGAAACCCAGCGCCGGAGAAGATTTAGCCTTCAATTTCCCTCCCTTCCGTTTCCCACTCTCGCTGACGCCCCAATCAATCCTCTTCTCCTCCCCGTCACACTCTACTCTCTCAACCCTCCCCCTCCCATCTCCCGTCTCTCTCAACCTTACCTCCTCCTATCTCTCTCATCCTCTCCCCGCACCCCCTTTCCCTCCCCCCTCCCCCCTCCTCCCACCTTTCTCCCGCTCTCCCTACTTCCGTATCGCATTTCTTGCCCGGCCAGGGGGAAGTGACAGCACCAGAGGACGCGTGACTAGGATACTGTGAGACGACTCATAAGAATCCCCTCCCTCCGTTCCCCCACATTGATCAATTCCCTCTTTCATTCCTTGCCCGGCCAGGGGGAAGAGACAGCACCAGAGGACACGTCAGCAGGAGCGGAGGCCGCGCGCTTCGTGGTGGGGTCCAGGATATGGGTGGCGCATGAGAAGGCGGCGTTTGCTGCAGCTGAAGTCACGGCGGTGCAGGACAATGGGGAGACCGTTGAGGCCATTCTCGTGGATCCCAAGGGGGACGACAAGGTGGGTAAATCACCCTGGAAAAGACTGTGGGGGGAGGGTGCAAGATATCGTGGCGCATGAGAAGGCGGCGTTCGCTGCAGCTGAGGTCACGGCGGTGCAGGACAATGGGGAGACCGTTGAGGCCATTCTCGTGGATCCCAAGGGGGACAACAAGGTGGGTAAATTACCCTGCGAAAAGTTGTGGGAGGGTCCAAGATATGGGTGGCTCGTGAGAGAGCAGCGGTTTCTCACTGTAAACGCATATTTCTTTCGCCGCGATTGCCCATCCTCTCACCCCCACGCCTCTCTGCAGGTGCTCATCCATGCTGGGAGTGCTTCCCCAGGGAGGAGGACGAGGAGAAGATGAAAGGGGAGGCTGGTGATATCATCTGCACCAGTGGGCTCACATCCCGTACCCTCAACCCCACGCCTCTCTGCAGGTGCTTATCCCCGCTAGGGAGTGCCTCCCGAGGGAGGAGGACGGGGAGAAGGACCCCACGGACGGACGATATGGGAGGCTGGACCACCTGCACGAGCCTGGTGTGCTCTGATGTGATGTGATGTGAGGTGCCTCAATACCCCACGCAAGTCACACTTATCCCCCACCTTCGCCCTGGCCCTTTCTACAGGTGATCATCCCCGCGCGGGAGTGCTTTCCCAGGAAGGAGGACGGGGAGAAGGACCCCACAGACGGACGATATGGGAGGCTGGACCACCTGCACGAGCCTGGCGTTGTGATGAGACGTAATGGGATGTGATCTGATGTGTTGTTCCTCAAGACCCCAAACGACTCACGAATGGTTTCTACCTCCACCCACACCCGTTTGGCAGGAGGACGAGGAGAAGGACCCAAAGGATGACATGGTGAAGCTGGACCACCTGCACGAGTGTATTCGCATCCCAGTACCCTCCCACCCACTCCCACGCCTCTTTGCATGTAGGTGCTCATCCCCGCGCGGGAGTGCTTCCCCAGGGAGGAGGACGAGGAGAAGGACCCCAAGGATGACATGGTGAAGCTGGACCACCTGCACGAGCCGGGCGTGCTGCACAATCTCAAGCGGCGCTACGTGCGCAACGCCATCTACGTGAGTGGTAGTGCTTGATCCCAAGGTGGCGGTGCTTGCAAAGGCTGGTGCCTCAATAGCTGGACCACCTGCACGAGCCGGGTGTGCTGCACAATCTCAAGCGGCGCTACGTGCGCAACGCCATCCACGTGAGTGGTAGTGCTTGATCCCAAGGTGGCGGTGCTTGCAAAGGCTGGTGCCTCAATAGCTGGACCACCTGCACGAGCCGGGCGTGCTGCACAATCTTAAAAGACGTTACGTGCGCAACGCCATCTATGTGAGTGGTGCTTGGTGTTTCCATGCAAAAGCTGGTGTGAGATGCCTTACAAGCTGGACCACCTGCACGAGCTTGGCATGCTGCACAACCTTAAGCGCCGCTACGTGCGCAACTCCATCTACGTGAGTGCTTGCGCTTCCTGTTAACGCCATCCACGTGAGAGTGGTGGTGCTTGTTCTCAAGTTGGTTGTGCTCCCAAAGCCACACTCGTCACTCACGTGCCTGAGCCTGCACGGGCCTGGCATGAGATGCCTCAAAGCTGGACCACCTGCATGAGCCCGGTGTGCTGCACAACCTCAAGCGCCGCTACGTGAGTGGTGCTTGCTCTCAAGGTGGCGGTGCTTGCAAAGGCTGGTACCTGCCTCAATAGCTGGACCACCTGCACGAGCCCGGTGTGCTGCACAACCTCAAGCGCCGCTACGTGAGTGGTGCTTGCTCTCAAGTTGGCGGTGCTTGCAAAGGCTGGTGCCTCAATAGCTGGACCACCTGCATGAGCCCGGTGTGCTGCACAACCTCAAAGGCACATCTCATAACCCCCTTGCTTTATCCTCTGTCTACGCTTTCCTACTCCCAACCCACCCCCTGCAGACATACACAGGCACCATTCTCATCGCAGTCAACCCCTTCATATACCTGCCAGGCCTCTACCACCCGCAGCTCAAGAGCCAGTACCGCAACGTGCCGCTGGGGCAGCTCAGCCCACACGTATTCGCCATTGCGGATCATGCTTACAGGTATGTGTGTGTACGTGTGTATGCATATAGTCTCACTTACACACAGACCTCGGGTATACAGGTTCAGGCCTGTACCACCCACAGCTCAAGAGCCAGTACCGCAATGTGCCTCTGGGCCAGCTCAGCCCACACGTGTTTGCCATCGCTGACCATGCTTACAGGTAGGTGTGTCTGTGATGAGTGGGGTGCGTGCACCTGTACGTACCCTTATACCTCAACCTCCTTAACTCAGCCCTGCTGTTTTCTTCCCCTCCATCCATCCCCCCACTCACTCCATCCCTTCCATCCAATCCAACCACATTCCCACGCACTCACTCCCATGCTCACACGCACTCCCACTCTCACACATGCACTCTCTCACACACGCCCCCACGCAATTTTAGCACACAGGTCCATGAGGGAGGCAGGGCGCAGCCAGTCTGTTTCAATCAGTGGGGAGAGCGGTGCTGGCAAGACAGAGACCACCAAGCTGGCCATGGAGTACCTGGCGGGGGCAAGGGTGGCGGATAGGGCCCCACGTACCCTGCTGCCCTTAACCCCCCAGCCCCTCACTCCGTCCTTCTCCCCCACCGACACTCACACTCCCGCAGGTCCATGCGGGAGGCGGGGCGCAGCCAGTCGGTGCTGATCAGTGGGGAGAGTGGCGCCGGAAAGACAGAGACCACCAAGCTTGTTATGGAGTACCTGGCGGGGGCAGGGGTGGCGGGTCGCTGCCTCCTCCCCATCCACCCTGCTGACCTTGCCCTCCCACACACTCACTCCCACTCAACCATACTCTCATGCACTCAATCCCTCACACAGGTCCATGCGGGAGGCGGGGCGCAGCCAGTCGGTGCTGATCAGTGGGGAGAGCGGTGCTGGCAAGACAGAGACCACCAAGCTTGTTATGGAGTACCTGGCGGGGGCAGGGGTGGCGGATAAGGCTGCTGCTGCTGCTGCTGGGGCTGCAGGGGCTGTGGGCATGGGGGGCGGGAGGAGAGGGAGGCGGGGAGGGGTGGAAGCGGTTGTGTCTGCTGAATCGACCCAGTGTGTTGAGAGAGTGCTGCAGGTGAGTGGGGTGTGTCTGGAGCGGGTGTGGGGTTGAGTGTATGGCTGAGAAGGAATGGACACTCCTCCCCTCCCATTCTTTCCAGTGCAGCTCAATCTCTTTCCCCAGACTCCCCCACTCAAACACGCCCATCCCATTTCCTTCCTTCACTCCCTGCCCTCCTCATCCTCCTCTGCTGCTCGCCCCCCTCCTTCCCTCAACCCCCTCGTCCTCCCCCTTC
Organism: Closterium sp. NIES-65; assembly: GCA_948144175.1. Lineage (NCBI taxonomy): Eukaryota > Viridiplantae > Streptophyta > Zygnematophyceae > Desmidiales > Closteriaceae > Closterium > Closterium sp. NIES-65. The sequence continues at coordinate 882,396 of CANXME010002377.1, read as the reverse complement.
CGCAACTTCCCTCGTCCCCCCCCCCCCTTCTCACTTCTCCACCCCAGTCGAACCAAGTGCTCGAGACGTTTGGGATCGCCAAGGCAGTGCGCAATAACAACTCATCCCTCCTTGTCCTCTCAATCCCCCCTCCCCATCACCCTCTTCCCAACCCCTTCCCCCCTTCCTCCCTTCTCCTCCCAGTCGAATCAAGTACTGGAGACGTTTGGGAACGCCAAGACAATGCGCAACGACAACTCATCGCCCTTTCCCCTCATCCCCGATTGCCCCCTCATTCCCCCCTCTTTCCTCATCCCGCCTACCCCCTTCGTCCCCCTCCTTCCCTCCTCCACCCCAGTCGAACCAAGTCCTGGAGACGTTTGGGAACGCCAAGACAGTGCGCAATAACAACTCGAGGTAAGACCCCTCCCAGGCTCCTCAACAGGGGTTGCAGGGGTGGCAGAGCAGTCTCTTTTGTAAGTGAGGTTTTCTTTCATTGAGGTTCTCTTTGACAGTAATGGCATGGTGACACGAGTGGCAGGGGTTGCCAGGGTGACAGGGTGACAGCGATGGCAGGGTGGGAGGTGCAGGCGCTTCGCTGTCACCCACCTTCTTCGCCTTGGCAGCGATGGCCAATTTGTACAGCCCCTTCTTCTGATGCGCTTTAACCAACCCTCGCACTCTTTCCTTTCCACGCCCTCTGCTGCCCATTATTTTCCAACCCCTCCCCCCCCTCAACTTTTCCCCTACCTGCCTTCCTCCCCCATCCCTCTCCCTCCAGTCGTTTGCAAGTTCACTGAGATTTACATCGACAGCAAAAGCAGGGTGACAGGTGACCCTGATACACCCGTCCCTTCCCATCCCACCCCCTCTGCTCTGCCCATTCTCCCCTTCTGCCTCTGCCCAATCGTTCCTTTTGCCCCAGTCGCTTTGGCAAGTTCATTGAGATTCACTTTGACAGCGATGGCAGGGTGACAGGAGCAGCCATTCGGTTGCCAAAGCCCCTGCTGAGCACCCTAAACTAACCTTGATACACCCTTTCTTCCCACACTCTCTGCCTTCTACCTCGCCCCCCAGTCGTTTCGGCAAGTTCATTGAGATTCACTTTGACAGTGACGGCCGAGTGACAGGGGAAGCCATTCTCCACGCCCTGTGCTCTGCCCATTCCCAACCTCGTCCCCACCCTCTCTCCCCCACCCCTCGCCCCCCAGTCGCTTTGGCAAGTTCATTGAGATTCACTTTGACAGTGATGGCAGGGTGACAGGGGCAGCCATTCTCCATGCCCTGCGCTCTGCTCATTCTCCATCTCACCCCCCACCCACCCCTCGCCCCCCATCCTCATTCCACGACCCCTCTCCCGCCCACCCCTCCCCCACCAGTCGCTTCGGCAAGTTCATTGAGATTCACTTCGACAGCGACGGCAGGGTGACAGGGGCAGCTATTAGATCGTACCTGCTAGAGCGGTCCAGAGTGGTGCAGATCAGTAGCCCTGAGCGCTCCTACCACTGCTTCTATCAGCTGCTCTATGGGGCCACACCCGAGGTGAGTGAGTGAGTGAGAAAGTGAGTGGAGGGAGAGAGTGAGTGAGTGAGGGTGCTGTGATGGTTTATGTGTGCGTTTAAGTCAACCTTCTTGGTATGAAGTGGTGCAGCTTTATCACCCCAAGCGCTCCTATCACTGCTTCTATCAGCTACTCTATGGGGCTACACCCGAGGTAAGCGAGTGAGTCAGAGGATTGAGTGATTGAGGGTGTTGTGATGGTGTATGTGTGCGTTTGATTCAACCTTCCCGGTCCAGAGTGGTGCAGATCAGTAGCCCTGAGCGCTCCTACCACTGCTTCTATCAGCTACTTGGGCCACGCCCGAGGTGAGAGGACTTTTGAGTCGCCTCAGAAGTCACTTTGGTAGCCCCGAGCGTCCTATCACTGCTTCTACCAGCTGCCCTATGGGGCCACGCCCGAGGTGAGAGTGTGTGTGCGTTTGAGTCGACCTGGTTAAGAGTGGTGCAGCTTTCTAGCCCGGAGCGCTCCTATCACTGCTTCTATCAGCTTCTCTATGGGGCCACGCTCGAGGTGAGAGAGCGAGCGAGATAGTGAGTGAGCGAGTGAGTGAGTGAGTGAGGAGTTATAGAGGGAGTGAGTGAGGGAGTGAGGAGTTATAGAGGGAGTGAGGGAGTGAGGAGTGAGTGGGAGTGGGCGAGGGAGTGACGGGGAGAATACGCTTGTCAGTGCGACTTTTGAGAATACGCTTGTCAGTGCGACTTTTGAGAATTCTCAAAAGTCGCTCCAGAATACGCTTGTCGTTGGGCTGAGCTAAGCTAAGCGTTTCTGCCTCCCTTTCCTCGTTCCCTTTTTCCCTTTTCCTCCCTCCATTTTTGTCCACACGGTAAGAAGCAGAGAAGTATTTCCTCCTCACAGAGGTTGAGGCTTGAGCGTGCTTCAAAGCTCCTCTGGTTGACGTAGAGCAAAGCAACTGTTACGAGCTATGCACCTCCTTCTCCCTCCCCGTTGCCCCTTTCCTCCCTCCCCTATTCCCCCTGCCCTTCCTCCCCCCTCCCCCAACCCCCCTCAACCCCCCGCCTCCTCTTCCTTCCTGTCCACACGGACCACACCACACAGGAAGCAGAAAAGTATTCTTTGCCCACAGAGGGAGAGCGAGGAACAAATTTTTACTACTTGGCGCAGAGCGACTGCTACGAGCTGCCCGGAAAGAACAGCAACGCGATGGAGTATGAATCGACACGCAACGCTATGAACGTGATGGGGTTCGACCCACGCGAGCAGGTGGGCCCAAGGTGGTGATCAATTTGAAAAGGCCCGCATGAACAGGTGAGAACTAGCTGCTGACTTTTGAGTCGACTCAAAAGTCAGGTGATGGGGTTCGACCCAAGCGAGCAGGTGGGCCCAAGCGGGTGATGAATTCAAAATGACCCTCACACTCCCTCTCGCCCGCCCTTGCTTGCACTCGCACGCACGTCGGGGCTCTTGCATGCCCGCTGTGCCATGCCATACGACTTGCTGATGGGGTTCGACTTGCTGTGCAAGGATGAGAGTTGTGGGCAATGGGCATGGGCTGTGGGCTTCGAGTTGACTCAAACACACGCGGGAGCGGGTGAGTGCCCACAACCCTGTGCCCTGTTTCCCCATTCATTCCCCCCACCACCAGGAGGGCATACTCGCAGTGGTGGCAGCGATACTGCATCTGGGCAACGTGGAATTCATTCGACCCGACCAGAGGGCACTGACGGGACAGCTGTTGCTCATGCTTCTCCCATTGCCGTGCCCCATTCCCTCATCACCCCATCACCCCATTCCCCACCACCAGGAGGGCATATTCGCAGTGGTGGCAGGCATCATGCATCTGGGCAACATGGACTTAACGCAGCCGGAGAGCACGGATGGAGCAGGGCAGGGTGGGCAAACAACAGAGAGCAGAGGGCAGAGGGCAGAGGGCAGAGGGCAGAGGGCAGAGGGCAGAGGGCAGAGGGCAGAGGGCAGAGGGCAGAGGGCAGAGGGCAGAGGGAAGAGGGCAGAATCAGCTTGCCTTGGTCATGCGTTTGGCCCTTTCCCCCAACCCCCTATCTCAGGAGGGCATATTCGCAGTGGTGGCGGCCATTATGCATCTGGGCAATGTGGATTTTACGCAGCTGGAGAGCACGGCTGTGCCGTGCTGTCGAACATGTTCGTGTTCGACCCGCCGCCGCCAAATGACCTTGTCGAACGACGAACGTGTTCGGGCGAACACCGAACATGTTCGCCCCGAACGATTTAGGCAAAAAATAAGCCTGTTAGGTTCGCCTCGAGCGTTCGTGAAGCTGCTCAACCCTAGGTTGGAGTCACGGGAGCGGGTGGGTGGATGCAAGGGGGTGAGTTGTGGGGATTGGGCATGGCTGGGCTGTGGCGTTCACCCAGCCGGAGAGCATGGAGGGGCGGGGCAGGGGAGACAGCAGAGAGCACAAATCAGGGAGCAGTGAGCGGAAAGTAGCACCCCTTGATCATGCTTTCGCCCCACTGACTCATTCCCTCATTCTCTCGTTTCCCCATATACTCCCCAACTTATTCCCCCACCACCAGGAGGGCATATTCGCAGTGGTGGCTGGCAGTCATAATGCATCTGGGCAATGTGGACTTCATGCAGCCAGAGAGCACGGATGGGACAGGCGAGCAGCCCTTCACTCATGCTCCTCACACCTGCTCTTCCACTCCTGCTCTTCACTCGTGCTCATTGCTGCCATCTCCCCCATCTCAGGAGGGCATATTTGCAGTGGTGGCGGCCATTATGCATCTGGGCAACGTGGACTTCATGCAGCCAGAGAGCACGGATGGCACAGGAGAGCTCCCCTCTCTGGTGGCAAAGAACGACAAGGCAGAGGCTGCAGTCAAGACTGTAGCACGCCTGCTCGAGTAGGTTTCGCCTGTGATGTGGGTGGTACCTGGGAAGGGGCCATGCGGTCAGCATGGGTGGGATGGGATGAAAAGCCAGGAGAGCAGCCCCCTCTGGTGGTATTGAAATCACTTGTGAGAATTCTCAAAAGTGATTTCAATGAAGCCAGAAGAGCAGCCTCCTCTGGTGGCAAAGAACGACAGGGGGTGGGCTGTATGCTGCTGTCAGTGTGGGTGGCACCGTGGCATGGAATGGCGAGCAGAAGAGCAGCCTCCTCTGGTGGCAAAGAACGACAGGGGGTGGGCTGTATGCTGCTGTCAGTGTGGGTGGCACCGTGGCATGGAATGGCGAGCAGAAGAGCAGCCTCCTCTGGTGGCAAAGAACGATAGGGGGTGGGCTGTATGCTGCTGTCAGTGTGGGTGGCATGGAATGGCGAGCAGAAGAGCAGCCTCCTCTGGTGGCAAAGAACGACAGGGGGTGGGCTGTATGCTGCTGTCAGTGTGGGTGGCATGGAATGGCGAGCAGAAGAGCAGCCTCCTCTGGTGGCAAAGAACGACAGGGGGTGGGCTGTATGCTGCTGTCAGTGTGGGTGGCACCGTGGCATGGAATGGCGAGCAGAAGAGCAGCCTCCTCTGGTGGCAAAGAACGATAGGGGGTGGGCTGTATGCTGCTGTCAGTGTGGGTGGCATGGAATGGCGAGCAGAAGAGCAGCCTCCTCTGGTGGCAAAGAACGACAGGGGGTGGGCTGTATGCTGCTGTCAGTGTGGGTGGCATGGAATGGCGAGCAGAAGAGCAGCCTCCTCTGGTGGCAAAGAACGACAGGGGGTGGGCTGTATGCTGCTGTCAGTGTGGGTGGCATGGAATGGCGAGCAGAAGAGCAGCCTCCTCTGGTGGCAAAGAACGACAGGGGGTGGGCTGTATGCTGCTGTCAGTGTGGGTGGCATGGAATGGCGAGCAGAAGAGCAGCCTCCTCTGGTGGCAAACAATGATGGGGAAGAGCCTGCAGTCAACACAGTGGCACGCCTGCTAGAGTAGGTGGAGGGGAGGGTGCCTGTTGTTTGGGTGTTACCTGGGTAAGCGACGGGCGGTACTGTGCTTTCATCAGGCGAGCAACCTCTCCTGGTGGCCAAGAACGACAAGGCAGAGGCCGCAGTTAAGACTGTGGCTCGCCTGCTCGAGTAGGTGGAGTGGAGGGCATGGCATGGCTATGGAGTAGATAGTACCTGGAAGGGGATGGGCCCTCACTCGTTGTCCTCGTCGCTCCTCCGCCCACCTTCTACCCCTCATCCCCTTCCCCTCCCTCAGGTGCGACGAAACCGCGCTGTGGGACTCGCTGGTCTCTCAGACGCGCAAGTTCGGGCGGGAGGTCATTAAGAGCCCGCTGGATCCCAAGAAGGCGTCAGTCAAGCGAGACACCCTCGCCAAGTTCCTTTACTCGCGCCTCTTCGACTGGTGGGTGCCTCCTCCAACCCCCGTGTCCTGTTCGAATGGTGAATGCTTGAGTCATATCCACAGCACCAAGCGAGACACCCTAAACCCTTAAACCTGGTGAGCTCGCCGTCCCAACCCCTTCTCTCGTTGAGTTTCATCCCAGTTCATGTGTTCTGTTTTTGATTGAAGAAGGGTTTTGAGACGTCTCAAAACCCTTCTTCAATCACGTGTTTATCCCAGTTCATGTGTTCTGTTCTTCCGCTGCTCCTCCCGTCCCCGCCACCAGGATTGTGTCAAAGGTCAATGAGAGCATCAGGCAGGACCCAAACCTCCTTGCTTCTCCTCACTAGCATGCCCACCTTTTACTGCTTCCACTCTCTGTCTCTCTGCCACCCTCTCTCTGCCACCCTCTCTCTGCCGCCAACAGGATCGTGTCAAAGGGTCAATGAGAGCATCCAGCAGGAAGGATCCCAACCATGCATCGGGCGGGCCCTGTCATCTCACTTCCCTTGCCACCCTGAGTTGATTCCACTCTCTGTCTGCCACTCTGCCTCCCGCCACCAAGATCGTGTCAAAGGTCAACGAGAGCATCGGCCACCAAGATCGTGTCAAAGGTCAACGAGAGCATCGGCCAGTACCCCAACCATACGCCTCCCTTTGTTGCGCCTTTGCTCTCCGTCTGTCTGCTGTTCTGTCTGCCAGGATTGTGTCAAAGGTCAACGAGAGCATCGGCCAGGACCCCAACCACGCGTCCATCATCGGAGTCCTTGATATTTATGGCTTCGAGCACTTCAAAGTCAACAGGTGTGCGTGTGTGTGTGTGTGTGTGTGTGTGTGTGTGTGTGTGTGTGTGTGTGTGTGTGTGTGTGTGTGTGTGCGCGCGTGCGTGTGTGTGTGTGTTGGGGAGGGGGTGCATGCGTGTGTGCTGAGTCGACTCAATACAAACCACGCGTCCATCATTGGAGTCCTTGATATTTATGGCTTCGAGCAATTCAATATCGACAGGTGTGCGTGCGTGTGTTGGGGAGAGGGGGGTGTGGAGTCGACTCAAAGAAAACGACGCGTCTATCATTGGAGTCCTTGATGTTTACGGATTCGAGCATTTCAAAGTCAACAGGTGCGTGCACTTTTAATCGAGGGTGCGTGCACTCATGCTTGTTGAAACCTTTGTCTGGATTGGATTGCCACTCTTGTGGACTTACTGCTCTCGTTTGCCACTCTTCTTGCCCAGTTTCCTCCTGTTTCGTTTCTCCACCTATTTCTGCCCCCCCTCTTCACCTGTATGTTTTCTCTCTCCCCTCTCTTCCTGCTCTTCTCCCAAACGTCTTCACCCCATACTCTTCCTTCTCTCCCGTTTCTCACGCCCAGTTTTGAGCAGCTGTGTATCAATCTCACCAACGAAAAGCTGCAGCAGCATTTCAACTCGGTAGGTCACTCACCAGAACCTACCGAGCAGAATTTCAGGCACTTGGGCTGGGACAATGAAGTAAGGGGTGTTTCTGTTTCTCTGTGCTTTCCCTTTTCCTTCGTCCCCTTCTCTTCTGCTCTGTCCCGTGCTACTACTCAACGTCCTGCCATTATCCCTTCCCACCTCTGCCCTAAGTTGCAAAATACGCTCAGGACACTGTGCGTTTAGCGGATATACGCTAGCGTTTACACGCTAAACGCTAAACGCAAGGTAATACGCTATACGCTTGCCAATTTTTTTTGGGGCAGCCCGACCGAAAAAAAATGTGAATATACGGAAAGATGCGGAATTGCACGACGAGCGTTTTGCCACCGTCAAATTCACGTCCGCGGTTTGTGCAAGAGTGAACGGCAATTTCCGCGCTGATCGGCAATTTCCCTTCCCCGCAGATCCGCGCAGATTGAAGGTTCTTCCCGCAGAGGGGATGGGGGGAAAGACTCTCCCTATATCAACGTCTTGTAGATCTGGACTGGAAGTGACGTGACGACTGTACAAATTTCAAATATCAAATTGGTTGGATGAGATAGATGCAATGCGGTGAAGATAGGTGATGGGAGGGGGAATTGGTTTTTAAGGCAACATTGGCGATGGGTGTGGGGCACGAATTCCAGCATTGGCGATGGTTTCCCTGTCCAGGATCTCTCCTACGCCTCCTCCTACACTCTAGCAATCATGCCTTGTGATCGCGAGCCCGAAGCAGAGCAGATTCGCGCAACGCTATTGCAGTCTATAGCCTACGAACTCTGCATCTTAACCCGATTTTGTGCCGAGTCAAGGGTGGTTATCTTGGAATGGAGAAAAACTTACCTCTGAAACATAAACCCTTAGATCCCCCCCCCCTATAATAGCCCGGGCGGAATTTTTTCCCTGCCCGGGAATGTTTTTTTCCTGCCCCAAAAAGCGTATGTCCAAATCGCTCCCTTACGCGTATAGCGTATATACGCTAGCGTGTATACGATACGCGTATATACGCTAGCGTGTATACGATACGCGTATATACGCTATAAGCGTATTTTGCAACTTAGCCTCTGCCTGCAAATAGCTGAGTATGAGGCAGAGGGCACAGACTGGTTTGATTCACCCGCTTTCCCCCACCGCAACCACCCACTCCCAGAAAAAACACCTCACGCCACCCCTCAACATCCCCCACTATCCCTCAACACCTACCCCCACTCCTTACCACCACAGCATGTGTTGAAGCAGCAGCAGGAGGAGTACGAGGCAGAGCCGCAGAGGGCATAGACCTGTGTGCGTCGCTCGCTTCCCCAATCTTACCACCATACCCCCACAACCCCTTCCCTTCCCCCCCATTTCTCCACACACAGCACGTGTTGAAGCAGCAGCAGGAGGAGTACGAGGCAGAGGGCATAGATTGGTCTCGGATTGATTTCGTTGACAACCAAGACGTGCTCGAGCTGGTTGAAGGGGTGAGTGAGTAGAGGGGGCGTCTGTCTGAGAAGCCTAAAAAACCCGACTAGTACGAGGCAGAGGGCATAGAATGGTCTCGAACTGATTTTGCTGACAACCCAGGCGTGCTTGAGCAAATTGAAGGGGTGGGTGAGGGGTGGTCTCTTCTTTGTAGTGAAGGTAAGAGACGAATTTCCTGGGGCAGGGAGGAGGAGGAGGGGGGATAAATTTTCTGGAAGAAATTGAGATCATCTGTTTCTTTTAGTACATTTGATGCAATCTGCTTTGGATTCCTCTGTTTCGCTTGCAGCAACAGCTGGGGCGAGCGGGCTTTGCTTATGTGCATGTGATGCGATGCTTCTTGCTCTCTGGTGCTGGTTCGTCGAACCTTTTCATGCATGTATGTTCGCATGTGTGCATTCGTGCATGTGTGCATGTGCCCATGTGCGCATGCGTGTATGTGTCCATGCATGTGTGCATGTGTGTGTGTGTCCATGCATGTGTGCATGTGTGTGTGTGTGCCCATGTCCCTGGACTCATGTGTGCCATTCCCTGGACTCATGTGTGCCATTCCCTGGACTCATGTGTGCCATTCCCTGGACTCATGTGTGCCATTCCCTGGACTCATGTGTGCCATTCCCTGGACTCATGTGTGCCATTCCCTGGACTCATGTGTGCCATTCCCTGGACTCATGTGTGCCATTCCCTGGACTCATGTGTGCCATTCCCTGGACTCATGTGTGCCATTCCCTGGACTCATCATGTGTGCCATTCCCTGGACTCATGTGTGCCATTCCCTGGACTCATGTGTGCCATTCCCTGGACTCATGTGTGCCATTCCCTGGACTCATTTGTGCCATTCCCTGGACTCATGTGTGCCATTCCCTGGACTCATGTGTACCACATCTGCAAATGCATGCGCCCATTCCCCTCTCTCCCTGCGCCTCTGTACCCCTGTCCCCCTCTGCGCACGTGATTGCAGAATCAAGGTATTCTTGCACTCCTGGACTCTGCCTGGTACGTACTATACAAGGCATTCAGTGCATATACGCAGTGATAGCTTTCGAAAACCCCCTACCTACTGGTTTCTTGTGTATGCGCTCTGAACATTCTATGAGCCTCATCAAACCCCATGATCTCGTTCACCCATCCTTCTGTGTGTTCGATCCTTTGCACGATACTTCTGTATCGTTCCTGCCATGAACGATACTTCTGTATCGTTCCTGCCATGAACGATACTTCTACCCAGCTTGTCACCCTGAGCCCTCCTGCTCTCTTGCCTCTTCTCCCAACCGCCCCTGCCTGCCGCACCCTCCCTCCTTCCCCCCCCCCCACCAGCAAGCTAGACAGCTCCACGCCTGAGACCTTCTGCCAGACGCTCTACAGCACGTTGGGCAAGCACAAGCGGTTCTCCAAATCCAAGATGTCGCGCTCTGACTTTAGTGTCAAGCACTATGCTGGCAAGGTGGGGAGGTGGTGGTGGTGGGTATGGGATGTTTTGAAGGGGTTAAGAAGACCATCTTGTGTTCGGGTGAGAAATGGGGGAGTGAGTGAGGGACGAGGCAGGTGTGTGAGATGTTTCAAGCACAAGCGCTTCTCCAAGTCTAAGATGTCACGAGCTGACTTCAGTGTGAAGCACTACGCTGGCAAGTATACATGGGCATTTGACCCGGACGGGTCGGGTAACCCGACCCGACCCGCCCTTTAGGGCGGGTCGGGTCAGGAATGCTGAGAAGGCCGACCTGCCCGGGCCGGGTCGGGAAAACCCGGGCGGGTCGGGTCGACCCGTGACCCGTCACTGTGATTTAGTGACGGGTTTTTGCGACCCGCCGGGTCAGGTTGACCCGTCCCGTCCGGGCCGCGTACCCAGTCAAATGACAGGGTTACCTGACCCGTTTTCGGATTAGGGTAGGGGTTGAACATTGGTTGGTTTTTTAGGTTTTTTTTCCCTCGACATTCTGATCTAGTCGCTAGACTAGATCAAGGCTAGTACTTCTGCGCTGCAGCTAGGGAGCCTCATACAGTCTTCACTCTTCAATGTTAGCACTATTTAAACTGCATATTATCTTCAGGTTAGGGTTTGGCGCTCCCGCCATTTCGCAGCGTCGCACGACCAGGGGCGCAGCAGCGCGCGTGCGGCCACGCATTGGCGGGATCGCGTCCCCGCAATAGCGCGATCTCGGCCCCGCGTTTGCTCAGCGCGATCACGGCCCCGCATTGGCGCGATCGCCGCCCCGCATATGCGCGATCGCGGCACCGCATTAGGACAGGGCGATCGCGGCCAGGTTCAGCATCGCGATCAGGCAGCGCGATAGGGCAGCGCGATCGCGGCCACCTTCAGCAGCGCGAAGGTGCCACCTTCAGCAGCGCGAAGGCGCCACCATCAGCAGCGCAAAGGCGCCACCTTCAGCAGCGCGATTATAGTTGTAACATGTAGTTTACAATGTAGCAATTCAGACCTAACCCCCATACCCTGCTGCTATGTAGCATATTTTGATCCGACCCGACCCGACCCGTGGTGTAACCGACCCGGTAACGGGTCACAAATACCCGTTCCCACGGGGCGGGTCGGGTCACCAAAACAGAGTCAAACCCGACCCGCTAACCCGACCCGACCCGACCCGTTAAGCTAACGGGTCGCCCTCAACGGGACGGGTCGGGCCGGGTCGGGTCAAATGCCCATGCTTGCTGGCAAGGTGCGAGGAAGGGAGGGTATGGGACGGACGTGCCCCCCTTATTAGGGGTTCATGTCATGTGCGAGGGAGGGACAGTGGAGGCGTGTGAGGCATGTGTGTGAGATGTTTCAAGCACAAGCGCTTCTCCAAGTCCAAGATGTTGCGTTCTGAGTTCAGCGTGAAGCACTACGCTGGCAAGGTGGGGGGAAGGAGTTGGGGTGCTTAGATTGTAGGGAGATTGGAGGGAATGTCGTGGGTGGGTGGGTGGGGTTGGCCGCCCACCCTGTATTAAGGGATCACATGGGAGGGAGGGGAAACGGAGGTGTATGAGATGTTCCGAGCACAGGCGCTTGTCCGGGTCAGGTGGGACAAGCAGAGGTCCAAGATGTCGCAAGCTGAGTTCAGTGTCAAGCACTACGCCGGCAAGGTGGGGGGCGAGGGGGGGTATGGGACGCCCTATATTGGCGAGGAGTCATGTGAGAGGGATGAGAGGGATGCCTGAAGTCAACATCCCCTACCCCCACACCCCTCCCCACATCCACCTACAGGTGAAGTACAAGGCGGAGGAGTTTCTGGTGAAGAACCTCGACGCGCTCGTGCTCCGGCTCTGAAATCTTGCACACATTGACTCGTGCCATTTCTCCCCTTCATTCTCCCCTTCATCCCACTGCAGGTGAAGTACCAGGCAGAGGAGTTTCTGGTAAAGAACCTCGATGCCCTGGTGCCAGAGCATGAGGAGCTGCTGGCACGGTCGCACTCTGCCTTTGTGCGAACGCTCTTCCCACCGCCCGAGACCGGGAAGGCAGGGAAGGCCGTGTCCCTGGGGAAGAGGTTCAAGGTGAGAGGCTGGGGGTGATGAGGTAGGTGGAGTGAAGATGTATGGGGCTACGTGGAGTGAGTGAGATGCTATGGGGTTATGTGGAGTGAGAGGGGATGGGGGTGGGGAGAGCAAGGCGAGCACGAGGAGCTGCTAGCTCGCTCCCACTCTGCCTTTGTGCGAACGCTCTTCCCGCCGCCCGAGACTGGCAAGGCGGGCAGACCGTGTCCCTGGGGAAGCGGTTCAAGGTGAGGGGAGCATGGGGATGAAGCATAACAAGGTCTAGTGGTCAACAAGGTTATGCCACAACAAGGTTACTATGCATGTTTTTTGAGAATTCTCAAAAAACGAAGGCCGTGTCCCTGGGGAAGAGGTTCAAGGTGAGGGGAGCATGGGGAGGAAGCACAACCAGGTCTAGTGGTCAACAAGGTTATCCCTCAACAAGGATACTATGCGTTTCACTTCACGTGTTAAGGATATAGGTGGGCTTTTCTGGTGGGCTTGCTGTCATCGGCTCCTCTTGCCTTTCCCATCCCTATCCCTCTCCTCGCCACATCCCATATCATCCCTCCCCCTCCCCAGGAGCAACTGGGCGAGTTGATGCGCACGCTCAACGCAACCGAGCCGCACTATGTGCGGTGTGTGAAGCCCAACAAGGACCTCAAGCCGCAGAAGTTCTCCAACACGCTTGTGGTGGAGCAGTTGCGATCAGGGGTGAGCGGGGCAGGCAGGGCCCATTGGGTCAGGTCAGGGGTGAGTACCACTCAGGGGTGAGTACCGCTCAGGGGTGAGTACCGCTCAGGGGTGAGTACCGCTCAGGGGTGAGTACTGCTCAGGGGTGAGTACCGCTCAGGGGTGAGTGCTCCACAGGCTATCCCCTTAGCAAGCACCTCTCGCTCGTCTTTGTCGTCCCTTTTTGTCCCGCTCCACTCCCCTGTCCCTAATGCCGCTCCACCCCCCTGTCCCTAATGCTGCTCCCCTCGTTTCTCCCAGGGTGTGCTAGAAGCAGTGCGACTTTGCTCCACATGCTACCCGGCTCGGCGCACTTGTCCCCACTGACCCTCTGCGTCTTTTGAGACATCTCAAAAGTTGTCCCCACTGACCCTCTGCGTCTTTTGAGACGTCTCAAAAGTTGTCCCCACTGACCCTCTGTGTCTTTTGAAATGTCTCAAAAGTTGTCCCCACTGACCCTCTTCGTCCCTGACCCTTCTCCTCCTCTCCTCTCCCCCCAGGGTGTGCTAGAGGCAGTGCGACTTTGCTCCACGGGCTACCCAGCTCGGCGCACGTTTGAAGACTTTGAGGCACGGTTCAGCCCGCTGCTGCCGAGCCAAGAAAGAAAAAGGTGAAACTTGGATGTTGCAGATGAGTTTTGAGAATTCTCAAAGCGCACCTGCAAAACGAGGTGATGCTTAAGAGACATCGCAGCAAGAGGCTTTGAGGCGCGGTTCAGCCCGCTGCTGCCGAGCCAAGACAGAAAAAGGTGGGCGGCAGGGGGGGAGGGGTGCGATGGAGGGAGAAAGGGGTGGGCAGCACCATGGCAGGAAGGAAGGGGTGCGATGGAGGGGGAAAGGGGTGGGTGGCAGGAAGAGCTCCCCTTTCCCCTTCCATGGCAGGAAGGAAGGGGTTGGCAGAAGAGGAAGGAGGAAGAGTGCTTTCTTGCTATTTCTTCATGCCTGCCTTGCTCCACACTGAAGAAAGTGGATCGGTGAACTTAGGGCACGATAGGAAGAAGAAATCTCCTTAGCAAGAAAATGGTACAAGTCTTAAAGACTAGAGCAAGGTCCTTGTCAAGGATAATCCCTAGTGAAGTGGGAAGTCACATATATGTGGCTGAACTCTTGAGGCTAGCTGCAGCACCTCAATGCTGAGGGCTAGACTAGCCAACCTTGCCAAGCTAGCAAGTGAGGCCACATGTTGCACATGTGGGCCAGGCTGGAACAACAGCCCACATGACAGCATATGGCACACCATAGAGGCCAGCAAGGTGAGTGTGGGATGAGATGAGTAGACAGGTGGCAATGCCAGCTGTGACCACACTTCACTGTGGTGGAGTGTGGTAGAGTGTGGACATGTAATGTGGAGCATAATGAGAAGGGAACCTGCAGCTACTGAGAATTGAACCCACAACCTCTAAGACCACAGGTGAGAATCTACCCTCCGGGACATATTTGTTGCACAACACCCCCCCTCAAGGATGTCCCCGGGGTAGGGTTCTTCAAGCGGAGACATGGGTGAGACCGAGAAGACCACGGATGCGTAGAAAAGGGTCACGGGGCAAAGGTTTGGTGCCAATGTCAGCGAGGTTGTCTTGAGTAGGAACATAGTGAAGGGTGACGGAGTGGTCGGCGACATGATCACGAATGAAATGGTGCTTGATGTCGATGTGTTTGGCCTTGGGATGAAAGACGCCGTCGTCCTTGGCCAGAATGATGGCGGCGCTGTTGTCACACGAGATGCGGGTGGGGCCGGGTGGGGGAAGTCCAAGTGCAGTAAGGAGGGATCGAAGCCATAAGGCCTCATGCACCGCGGAGCCCAGAGAATAGTATTCAGCTTCACATGAGGAGGTAGCGACGACAGCTTGACGTTTGGACTGCCAAGAGATGAGTGACGGACCGAGGAAGAACAAGTAGCACGTAACGGAGCGTCGGAGCTCGCCCTCCGGTCCCCAAGAGGCGTCACACCACCCATGGAGTTCAAGGGTGTTGGGAATGCCGCCAAGGAGAAGCCCGAGTGAGGTAGTCCCTTTCAAGTAGCGAGCAACGCGTTTGGCAACCGAGACGTGATGAGTAGACCAATCATGAAGGTGACGAGCAAGAACTCCAGCGCTATATGCGAGGTCAGGACGGGAACCCACCATGGCATACATGATGGATCCGACAAACGAGGTGTAAGGAAAGGAGGAGGAGTGTGGTGAGGAAGTCACGGGCGGCTGAAACTTGGTGTCCATGGGGGTGGCAGCAGGGTTAAGTGGTGTGAATGAGTAGGTGTCTAAGATGGAGGTGATGAATTTGGATTGATGAAGGTGGAGAGTGCGTGAGGTCCGATCACGAGTGATGTGAAAGCCAAGGTAGTACGGAAGAGGACCGAGGTCAGGAAGCTTGAAGCGAGATGAAAGGGCACGCTTGAATGAGGAGAGAAGAGAAGAGGAGGAGGAAAGAATGATGAGGTCGTCAACATAGACGAGAAGCATGAAGAAAGATGCAGCTGTAGGCCGATAAGGAGATTGTGGAGTAGCAATGAAGAGGCCGGGGTCCGCACGGGCAGCAAAAAGGTGAAATGCAGCAAACTCTTCACGAAGTTTGCGGTACCAGCACCGCGGCGCTTGCTTCAACCCGTACAACGGTTTGTGCAAGAGACAAACTTGCTCAACACCATGGACCGCCGGAAGCTCATAACCGGGAGGCTGCATCATGTAGAGAATTTCATCAAGAGTGCCGTTGAGGAAGGCGTTGGAAATGTCCAGCTGATGGACTTCCAGGTCGAAAGCGGCAGCAATGGTGAGGAAGAGGCGGAGGGTGGCGAAGCGAACGGTAGGAGCAAAGGTGTCATGGAAATCAACACCGTCGCGTTGTTTGAAACCTTTGACAACAAGGCGGGCCTTGCGGCGTTCAATAGAACCATCAGCATGCTCCTTGACCTTAAAAATCCATTTGCATGGAATCGGTTTGCACTTGGGTGGTCGAGGAACAACGCTGTAAGTGTCATTAGCGTGCAGGGCAGCGAGTTCCGCATCAGCAGCCTTGATCCATTCAGCAGCATCAGGGCCGGTGCGGGCCTCATGAATGTTTTGAGGTTCGTAATGATGATGAAGGGCGGCATTAGAAGAGGGCTTGGAGAGAGGAGGAAGGGTGAAGTCAATGGGTTCAGAAGAAGAGGGTAGGACCTTGAGCAGTGAGAAAAGTGAAGGATTGGAAGGAGCTGAAGGGGATGGTGGTGAGGAACTAGAGGTGCAAGGGGGAGGACGAGCTGAAGAAGGAGAGGAGAGGGATAGAAGGCGGAAGTCTTGCGGCGTCGAGGGCAGAGGAAGATTGGAAAACAAAGGAGGAGGAGAAGAGGTTGCTGGTGCTGGCAGAATTGGAGATGGGGGGAGGAGGGTGGTGGAAGAGGTCATGGGAGGTGAACGAGAGGGAGGGGAGGTTGGGTCTGAGAGGGAAGGGGGTGGAGGAGGCGGAGAGGATGATATGGGTGGTGGAGATGACGATGGAGGTTCTCGAGGGTCATCCGAAGGTGGCGAAGAGGGCTCCATGAAGATGACATCACGAGAAAGTGTGACACGGTGCTAAGTTGGGATATAGATGCGATAAGCTTTGGTGCCGTCAAGATGACCATACCCAACCATGACGCCGGCCGTGCTTCGGTCGTCGAGTTTGGAGCGGCGTTGCGGAGGAACGAGGAGTGAAACGGGTGAACCGAAGATGCGGAGGTGGGATACGTCCGGACGTGCACCGGTCCATAGTTCTATGGGAGTCTTGGAAGCTGAACCACCCCGACTAATAGCATGATTTCGGAGATAGGCAGCAGTGAGAGCGGCTTCACCCCACCATCCTCTGTCCTTGTGTGCGTCATGAAGCATGGAACGGACCATCTCAAGTATAGTCCGATTGGCGCGTTCAGCAACTCCATTTTGTTCGGGTGTGTATGGCGTAGAGCGGTGTTGAGCGATGCCATGAGCATTAAGGAATGAAGTGAAGGCCTCGGAATTGAATTCCAAGGCACCATCGGAGCGAAACGCTTTGATGGTCCTTGGGGAATGCATATTGTGCACCCGAGTGACGTACGCTTTGAAGCACGACAATGCCTCTGAACTGTAGAATGAGGATCGGTGAACTTGAGGCACAATGAGAGAAGAACAATATATCCTTAGTAGGAAGATGGTACAAGCCTGAAAGGCTAGAGCAATGTCCTTTCCAAGGATGAGTTCTAGAGAAGTGGGAAGCCACATTTATGTGGCTGAACTCTTGAGGCTAGCTGCAGCACCTCAAAGCTGAGGGCAGGGCTAGCCAACCTTGCCAAGCTAGCAATTGAGGCCACATGTTGCACATGTGGGCCAGGCTGGAACAACAGCCTACATGGCAGCATGTGGCACACCATAGGAGCCAACAAGGTGAGTATGGGATGGGTGGACAGATGGCAATGCCAACTGTGACCACACTTCACTGTGGGTGAGTGTGGTGGAGTGTGGGAGTGTCATGTTCGGCATAATGAGAAGAGAAGGTGCTGCCGATGAGAGTTGAACCCGCGACCACTAAGACCAAAGGTACCCACTGGGACATTCTTGCTTCCACAACATGAACGATGGCGTAGTAGATACACGGTAATGTGGCGCGAATAGTCGTCGATGAAGGTGAGAAGGTAGCGAGCGCCTCCAATGGTAGTTCCATATGAAAAGGGTCCAGCAATATCCGAATGAATGAGTTGGAGCGGTGCGGTGGTGCGAGAATGGGACACACCAAATGGTTGACGCGTTTGTTTCCCACGATAGCACGAGATGCATTGAGGAGTTGAGGAGGAGGAGAGGTTAAGACCGGAGACCAGCTGCTGCCGATGAAGTGTTGACAAGTCCCGCATGTTAAGATGCCCGAAACGGCGATGCCAAAGGTATGAGGAGGAGGTGGTGGAGACTGGACATGCCGATGGGTTGATGGGGGGGGCGGCACTCTTTCCATGATGCAGCTGAAGATAGAACAGATTGTTGCGGGTAAAGCCCTCGCCAATAAGAGCCTCATCAGTCTTGAGCTCAACCCGCCCAGCAATGGGGAAGGAAACGGCAATGCCGGCAGCTCCAAGTGCACGAACTGAGAGCAGATTGTGAACCGATGAAGGGAGAAACAGAACGTTGTCTAGCTGGATGGTGGTTTCCGAGGTTTGGGAACGAAGAGTAGCCACCACCGTGCCGACTCCCAAGACCTTGTAAGTCTCTCCGCCACCAAAGCGAACGATAATATCATCAGTTGGCTGCTGGAGAGATGAAAACAGCGAGCGATCGGAGCAGATATGGGAAGATGCGCCGCTGTCCACCAGCCAAGAAGACGTCCGGACCAGGTTTGATGAAGAGGCCGTGAATGCCAATGCATAGGGAGCACCATAAGGGAAGAGGAGGAGGAGGAGGAGGATGGTGAAGATGAAGAGAGTAGCGACGAGAGGAGTCCAGGTGCGGAGGATGGAGCCGTGGCTGGTGCTGAAAGCAATGTCAACGTACCGGGAATCAGGTACGGACTGAGAGGCTGATGGGGCAGTAGGTGTTGTGGAGGTCGAAAGGATGTCGGCGGAGGAGCTTGTTGACACATGCACCGATGGCTGGATGACAGATTTCTCCCGTCGAGAGCTTTCTTCGATCTCTTTCTTCTTCTTCAACTTGAAGCATTCGTCAATAGTGTGTCCAGTTTTCTTGCAGTAGCGGCAAGTAGGGGACTGGCGGGAACCGGAGCGAATAGGGTGGGAGGGCTGGGAATGGAGGTTGTATGCACCTTCCATGTTGCGGCTTGTACCAGATTGTGACCGCTCCCAATCGGCATCGAGTAGACGTGACTGCAGGTATTCAACCGTCATAGACTTGATGTCTTTCACGGTGCAAATAGTTTTTGTGAGAGTCTTGAAGGAGTCCGGCAGATTGAGAATGATGGAGATTACCACCACCCAAGATGGTAACTCGAAGCCGGCAGATTTGAGTTGGTGCGTAAGATTTCCAACTCGATCGAAGTAGGAGCGAAGACTCATTGTTGGGTCCATCCGTGTAGTGATGAGATCTCGGAGGAGAGCCACTTGTGCATGGTTACCCATGCAGTCAAACCGCGCCATGATACATCCCCACATGTCCTTCGTCGTGTTGGCTTGAGCAAGTGTGAGCGAGAGCTGAGGATGGACGGCTGACATGAGAAGATAGTACGCATGCTCCTCTTTTTCTTCATCCGGCAGCGACGCAATCGAGTGGGCTGTTTTAGGGGCTGCACCATTGTTGCCTTCAGTAGCATCTCCACTGCTGGTTGTGGAGGAGGAAATGGAAGGGCGGGAAGCAACCTTGGGATCTCCAAGAAAGGAGATCAGCCCAAGGACATTAAAGATGTAGCATATCTTTTTCTTCCATGGAATGAAGTTGGAACCATCCGGTTCCAAGATAGGAAGGGTGTGCCGACCGAGAGGCGTCTCAACTTGAGCCATCAAGTGTGCGACGTTCACAAAGCTAGAAGCCTAGCTCTGATAGCATGAAGAAAGTGGATCGGTGAACTTAGGGCACGATAGGAAGAAGAAATCTCCTTAGCAAGAAAATGGTACAAGTCTTAAAGACTAGAGCAAGGTCCTTGTCAAGGATAATCCCTAGTGAAGTGGGAAGCCACATATATGTGGCTGAACTCTTGAGGCTAGCTGCAGCACCTCAATGCTGAGGGCTAGGCTAGCCAACCTTGCCAAGCTAGCAAGTGAGGCCACATGTTGCACATGTGGGCCAGGCTGGAACAAGAGCCCACATGACAGCATATGGCACACCATAGAGGCCAGCAAGGTGAGTGTGGGATGAGTAGACAGGTGGCAATGCCAGCTGTGACCACACTTCACTGTGGTGGAGTGTGGTAGAGTGTGGACATGTAATGTGGAGCATAATGAGAAGGGAACCTGCAGCTACTGAGAATTGAACCCACAACCTCTAAGACCACAGGTGAGAATCTACCCTCCGGGACATATTTGCTGCACAACACACACCACAGGGTGTATATTGTGACGAATCACTCTGTGTGTGTAACCCTTCTCATCCCACCATCCAATCATCCCAACATCTCTGCCGTTCCACCATCTCACCTTCCCGCCTCCCCACCATCCTACGTTGGAAAATACGAGTATCGAGTATTATACGCTAGCGTATTATACGCTAGCGTATTATACGCTTGGTATGTACGCGGTATGCCATGGCTGGCGTATTGCTGATACGCAAAAATACGCTGGGCGGGCAGGTAAAACTTTTTCCCGGGCAGGTTCCGCCCTCGAAATGTAGGGAGTAAAGGTCGCCATGGCGAGGAAGTACTAAAGCTAGGAGAGTTCGAGCTTGACGAGAGTTGGATGAAATGCAAAACGAGAAATGCGGGATTGAAGGAAAGACGAGCTGTGTAGGGATTGAGGAGATGTTCGAACGAGTGAAAGGGGGGAGGTTGAGTTTAGGAGGTTGAGAGGGGTGGTGTGAGGTTGGGGATGTGGGAGGGGTTGGATTTTGAATTTCGAATTGCAGACAGGGGTTGGGTGCTGTGCGAGGTCGAGGGTTCAATTCTCGCCGTCGCAAATTCTCGCAATTTTTTTGGATTTTTTTTTTTTTTTTTTTTTTTTTTTTACGGGCTGCTCCGGCGTATTTTAGCGATTTCTAGGCGTATTAGCGTATTGCGTACATACTCTAGCGTATATACGCAATACGCCCACCCCCCAAGGGCGTATTTTCCAACGTAGCCACCATCCCACCTTCCCACCTCCCCACCACCATCCCACCGTCCCACCTCCCCACCACCATCCCACCGTCCCACCTCCCCACCTCCCCACCTTCCCACCTCCCCACCTTCACCCTTTCCATCATCCCCCCATCTCACCATCCATCTGACAGGCTAGCTGGGCAGCAGCAGGAGATGATTCGTGCAGTCATGACCCACAGCTCGGGTAGGGGTATGGCGGCAGGCAGAAACACTGCTCATCCTACCCATACCACCATGCCTTCCCTTCCCATTCTCACATGGTCATTCTCCTACTTTCCCAACATCCCATCCCACCGCCTGACAGGCTAGCTGGACAGCACCAGGAGATGATTCAAGCAGTTATGGCCCAGGCAGAGCTGGAAGACTATCAGGTGAAATCCCAGGTTGTGTCAGGTGGATTCAACATTGCCAGGTGAGCTGGTGTGACATCAGGTGACATCAACGTCAGGTGGTAAACTCCGACTTCCAAGGTGCTCACAAAGGGGGTGCAGCTGGTGACGCTCGAATTCATCCCTTCTCCTACCCCCCCACTCTCCGCTCTTTCCCTCGTTTTGTTTGTTTCCCCCTTTTTTCATGCCCCAATCCCCCTCCCTCAGGTCGGCCGCACAAAGGTGTTCATAAAGGAGGTGCAGCTGGTGACGCTTGAGTTCATCCCTTCTCCTACTCCCTCGTTTTCCGCTCTTTCCCTCCCTTGTTTGTCTCCCACCCCCTTCCTTCATGCCCCAACTCCCTCCTTGCTGACTTTTGAGTGGACTCAAAAGTCAGCCCTTCCTTCATTTGCCAACTCCCTCCTTGCTGACTTTTGAGTGGACTCAAAATTCAGCCCTTCCTTCATTACCCAACTCCCTCCTCGCTGACTTTTGAGTGGACTCAAAAGTCAGCCCTTCCTTCATTGCCCAACTCCCTCCTCGCTGACTTTTGAGTGGACTCAAAAGTCAGCCCTTCCTTCATGCCCCGATCCCCTCCTCGGTCACACCAAGGTGTTTATGAAGGGGGTGCAGCTGGTGACGCTGGTGCTGATTCCTCCTCCCCCTCATCCCTCGTTCCCTCTTATCCCTCGTCACCCCAACTCCTCCCTCAGATCGGTCACACCAAGGTGTTTATGAAAGGGGTGCAGCTGGTGACGCTGGTGCTGATTCCTCCTCCCCCTCCTCCCTTGTTCCCCTCTTATCCCTCGTCACCCCAACCCCTCCCTCAGATCGGCAAGACAAAGGTGTTTATGAAGGGCTTGCAGCTGGTGACGCTCGAGACTCTCCGTCTCGACCGTATGAACCTCGCTGCCACCAAGATCCAGAGGGCCGTTCGGCGATTCTTGTGGAAGCAGGAGCGCAAGCGGGCTGCTGTTGTCATTCAGAAGCACTGGAGAGGTGCGTTATGGTGTGGTGTGGTGTGGTGTGGTGTGGTGTGGTGTGGTCCAGTGTGGTGCAGTGCGGTGTGGTGGTGTACATCGTTCTCTCCCTGTGTTGTGGTTATTTCTCTACTGGGTGGGTCGTCTCAGCGCTTCCTCGCTGCCTCCAAGATTCAGAGGGCCGTGCGGCTCTTCCTCTGGAAGCAGGAGCGCAAGCGGGCTGCTATTGTCATTCAAAAGCACTGGAGAGGTGCGGTGCGGTGCAGTGTGGTGTGGTGTGGTGTCTTGTCTGTTCTTTGACTGCTTATTGTTCGAAATGTTCTTTCTTTGGAAGTAAGAGTGCATGTGAGCGGCCACTCACATCCATCCACAAATGCTGAAGAGGTGCGGTGAGTTGCAGTGCAGTGCGGTGCGGAGTGGTATAATGCATGCAAGGCGGTTCATTGTCTGGCATGCTTGCTATTCTGTTCAAGAGTTTTTCTTGAACAATTTGGCTTAGAAGCCTCTTGCGCTGGAGGCAGCAGCACATGCAATGCAAGCTGGTGCAGGAATTGAGGCGAGTTTTGCTGAGGTGCACGATGCAGCAGCTGTATTCCTCCAGAAGCACCTAAATTATCAAGTGGCATAGGATGCCACTTGTCAAATGCGAGTGGGTAGAACGGATCTTGCCACTTGTACACATTCCTCTTAAAAAACCTATCATGCGTTCTCAAGACCCTACCTACTTTAACAATTTATTCAAATCCTACCTACTTAGGCTCACTCTTAATCTTAGCATCATATGTGTAGAATGAGGATCGGTGAACTTGAGGCACAATGAGAGAAGAACAATATATCCTTAGTAGGAAGATGGTACAAGCCTGAAAGGCTAGAGCAATGTCCTTTCCAAGGATGAGTTCTAGAGAAGTGGGAAGCCACATTTATGTGGCTGAACTCTTGAGGCTAGCTGCAGCACCTCAAAGCTGAGGGCAAGGCTAGCCAACCTTGCCAAGCTAGCAATTGAGGCCACATGTTGCACATGGGGGCCAGGCTGGAACAACAGCCTACATGGCAGCATGTGGCACACCATAGGAGCCAACAAGGTGAGTATGGGATGGGTGGACAGATGGCAATGCCAACTGTGACCACACTTCACTGTGGGTGAGTGTGGTGGAGTGTGGGAGTGTCATGTTCGGCATAATGAGAAGAGAAGGTGCTGCCGATGAGAGTTGAACCCGCGACCACTAAGACCAAAGGTACCCACTGGGACATTCTTGCTTCCACAACACCCCCCCTCAAGGATGTCCCCGGGGTAGGGTGCCTCAAGAGGAAACATGGGTGAGACCGAGAAGACCACGGATGCGAAGAAAAGGGTCACGGGGCAAAGGCTTGGTCCCAATGTCAGCGAGGTTGTCTTGAGTAGGAACATAGTGAAGGGTGATGGAGTGGTCGGCAACATGATCGCGAATGAAATGGTGCTTGATGTCGATGTGCTTGGCCTTGGGATGAAAGACGCCATCGTCCTTGGCGAGAATGATGGCACTGTTGTTGTCACACGAGATACGGGTGGGGCCGGTAGGGGGAAGTCCAACTGCAGTAAGGAGCGAACGAAGCCATAATGCCTCGTGCACCGCGGCGCCCAGAGAGTAATATTCAGCTTCACATGAAGAGGTAGCAACGCCGGCTTGGCGTTTGGACTGCCAAGAGATGAGTGACGGACCGAGGAAGAACAAGTAGCACGTAACGGAGCGACGCAGCTCCCCCTCCGGTCCCCAAGAGGCGTCACACCAGCCATGAAGTTCGAGGGTGTCGGGAATGCCACCAAGGAGAAGCCCAAGGGAGGTAGTCCCTTTCAAGTAGCGAGCAATGCGTTTGGCAGCCGAGACGTGAGGAGTAGACCAATCGTGAAGGTGACGAGCAAGAACTCCAGCGCTATATGCGAGGTCGGGACGGGTCCCCACCATGGCATACATGATGGAGCCGACAAACGAGGTGTAAGGGAAGGAGGAGGAGTGCGGGGAGGAAGTCACGGGTGGCTGAAACTTTGTGTCCATGGGAGTGGCAGCGGGGTTCAGTGGAGAGAAGGAGTAGGTGTCTAGAATGGAGGTGATGAATTTGGATTGATGAAGGTGGAGAGTGCGGGAAGTTCGATCACGAGTGATGTGAAAGCCAAGGTAGTAGGAGAGAGGTCCGAGGTCACGAAGTTTGAAGCGAGATGAAAGGGCATGCTTGAATGAGGCAAGAAGAGAGGAGGAGGAGGAGAGAATGATGAGGTCGTCAACATAGACGAGAAGCATGAAGAAGGATGCAGCTGTAGGCCGATAAGGTGAGTGAGGAGGAGCAATGAAGAGGCCGGGGTCCGCACGAGCAGCAAAGAGGTGAAAGGCAGCAAGCTCCTCACGAAGCTTGCGGTACCAGCATCGCGGAGCTTGCTTCAACCCGTACAGCGGTTTGTGCAAGAGACAAACTTGCTCAACACCATGGACCGCCGGAAGCTCATAACCGGGAGGCTGCATCATGTAGAGAATCTCATCAAGGGTGCCGTTGAGGAAGGCGTTGGAGATGTCCAGCTGATGGACGTCCAGGTTGAAAGCGGCAGCTATGGTGAGAAACAAGCGGAGGGTGGCGAAGCGGACGGTAGGAGCAAAGGTGTCATGAAAATCAACACCATCACGTTGCTTGAAGCCTTTGACAACAAGGCGGGCTTTGCGGCGTTCAATAGAACCATCAGCGTTCTCCTTGACCTTGAAAATCCCTTTGCATGGAATCGGCTTGCACTTGGGTGGTCGAGGAACAATGATGTAGGTGTCATTAGCGTGCAGGGCAGCGAGTTCCGCATCAGCAGCCTTGATCCATTCGGCAGCATCAGGGCCGGTACGAGCCTCATGAATGGTTTGAGGTTCGTAATGATGGTGAAGGGCAGCATTGGCAGAGGTGTTGGAAAGAGGAGGAAGAGTGAAGTCAATGGGTTCGGAAGGGGATGGTAAGACCTTGAGGAAGGAGAAAAAGGAAGGATCGGGAAGAGCTGAGGGGGATGGCGGGGAGGAGCGAGTCGTGCAATGGGGAGGGGGAGGCGAAGAGGGAGGAGAGAAGGATGGAAGGTGAAAGTCTTGCGGCGTCGAGGGCAGAGGAAGGTTGGAAAACAATGGAGGAGGAGAAGATGTGGCTGGTGCGGGCAGGTTTGGGGATTGTGGGTGGGGGTTGGTGGAGGAAGGTATGGTGGGGGAAGGAGAGGGAGGGGAGATTGGGTCCAAGGAAGAAGGGTGTGTAGGAGGAGGTAGTGAGGAGGATGTGGGTGGAGATGACGATGGAGGGTCGCGAGAGTCGTCGGAAGGCGGTGCAGAGGGCTCGATGAAGATGACATCACGAGAAAGGATGACACGGTGCTGAGATGGGATATAGATGCGGTAAGCTTTGGTGCCGTCGAGATGACCATATCCAACCATGATGCCGGCCGTGCTTCGGTCGTCGAGCTTAAAACGCCGTTGGGAAGGAATGAGGACCGAGACGGGTGAACCGAAGATGCGGAGGTGTGATACATCCGGACGTGCACCGGTCCATAGTTCCATGGGAGTCTTAGAAGTTGAACCACCCCGACTAATGGCATGATTACGAAGATAGGCAGCAGTAAGAGCGGCTTCACCCCACCAGCCTTTGTCCATGTGTGCATCATGGAGCATGGAACGGACCATCTCAAGTAAAGTCCGGTTGGCCCGCTCAGCTACTCCATTTTGCTCAGGTGTGTATGGCGTGGAGAGGTGGCGGGCGATGCCACGAGCTGTAAGGAATGAAGTGAAGGCTTTGGAAGTGAACTCCAAGGCACCGTCAGAGCGAAAGGTTTTAATGGTGTGTGGGGAATGCATGTTGTGCACCCGAGTGACGTAAGCCTTGAAGCATGAAAGTGCCTCCGACTGGTGGCGTAGGAGATACACTGTAATGTAGCGGGAGTAGTCGTCGATGAAGGTGAGACGGTAGCGAGCGCCGCCAATGGTAGTTCCATATGAAAGCGGTCCAGCAATATCTGAGTGAATGAGTTGGAGTGGGGCTGTGGTGCGAGAATGGGACACGCCAAATGGCTGACGTGTTTGTTTCCCACGATAGCATGAGATGCAGGGGGGAATCGAGGTGGAGGAGAGGTGAAGACCGGTGACCAGCTGCTGCCGATGAAGTGTTGACAAGGCCTGCATGTTGAGATGCCCGAAACGACGATGCCAGAGGTACGAGGAGGTGGTGGTGGAGGCTGGACATGCAGTTGGCCTGATAGAAGGAGCAGCACTGCTCCCATGATGCAGTTGAAGATAAAACAGATTGTTGCGGGTGTAGCCCTCGCCAATAGGAACGTCATCAGATGTGAGAACAACGCGCCCAGCAGCGGGGAACGAGACGGCAACGCCGGCAGCACCAAGCACACGAACAGAGAGCAGGTTGTGAACTGATGAAGGGAGAAATAGAACGTTGTCAAGCTGAATGGTGGTTTCCGATGTTGGTGACCGAAGAGTAGCCACCACCGTGCCGACTCCCAAGACCTTGTAAGTCTCTCCTCCACCAAAACGAACAAGGATCTCTTCGTTGGGATTCTTGAGAGACGAAAACAGCGAACGATCCGAGCAGATATGGGAGGATGCGCCGCTGTCCACCAGCCACGACGAAGTCCGCTCCATATTGAATGAGGAGGCCGTGAATGCCGATGCGTAGGGAGCCCCATAAGGGAAGAGGAGGAGGAGAAGGAGGATGGTGAGAATGAAGACAGCAGCGACGAGAGGAGTCCATGTGGAGAAGATGGGGTGGTGGCTGGTGCTGACAGCAATGTCCACGTACCGGGAATCAGGTACGGACTGAGGGGTTGATGGGGCAGGAGGTGGTGTGGGGGTCGGAGTAGCTTCAGCAGAGGAGCTGGTGGAGACATGCACCGAAGGTTGGAAGACGGATTTCTCCCGTTTAGAGCTTTCTTCAAGCTCTTTCTTCTTCTTCAATTTGAAGCATTCATCGATGGTGTGACCCGTTTTCTTGCAGTAACGGCAGGTGGGCGACTGGCGTGAACCGGAGCGAAGAGGGTGGGAGGGCTGGGAATTGAGGTTGTATGCACCCTCCATGTTACGGCTTGTACCAGATTGTGACCGCTCCCAATCGGCATCGAGTAGGCGTGACTGTAGGTATTCAACCGTCATAGACTTTATGTCTTTCACGGTGCAAATGGTTTCAGTAAGGGTCTTGAACGAGTCCGGAAGGTTGAGGATGATGGAGATTACCACCACCCATGATGGTAGCTCAAAGCCGGCAGATTTGAGTTGGTGTGTAAGGTTTCCAACTCGATCAAAGCAGGAGCGAAGACTTGTTGTTGGGTCCATCCGTGTAGTGATGAGATCCCGGAGGAGAGCCACTTGTGCATGGTTGCCCATGCAGTCGAACCACGCCATGATGCATCCCCACATATCCTTTGTCGTGTTGGCTTGAGCAAGAGTGAGCGATAGTTGAGGATGGACGGCTGACATGAGAAGATAGTATGCATGCTCCTCTTTTTCTTCATCCGGCAGCGAAGCAATCGAATGGGCTGTCTTAGGGGCTGCACCGCTGTTGCCTTCGGTAGTCTCTCCACCGCTGGTTGTGGAAGAGGAGATTGAAGGACACGAAGCAACCTTGGGATCTCCAAGGAGGGAGATTAGCCCGAGGACATTGAAGATGTAGCAGATCTTTTTCTTCCATGGAATGAAGTTGGAACCATCTGGTTCCAAGATGGGAAGGGTGTGCCGACCGAGAGGCGTTTCAACTTGAGCCATGAAGTGTGCAACGTTCACTAAGCTAGAAGCCTTGCTCTGATAGCATGTAGAATGAGGATCGGTGAACTTGAGGCACAATGAGAGAAGAACAATATATCCTTAGTAGGAAGATGGTACAAGCCTGAAAGGCTAGAGCAATGTCCTTTCCAAGGATGAGTTCTAGAGAAGTGGGAAGCCACATTTATGTGGCTGAACTCTTGAGGCTAGCTGCAGCACCTCAAAGCTGAGGGCAAGGCTAGCCAACCTTGCCAAGCTAGCAATTGAGGCCACATGTTGCACATGGGGGCCAGGCTGGAACAACAGCCTACATGGCAGCATGTGGCACACCATAGGAGCCAACAAGGTGAGTATGGGATGGGTGGACAGATGGCAATGCCAACTGTGACCACACTTCACTGTGGGTGAGTGTGGTGGAGTGTGGGAGTGTCATGTTCGGCATAATGAGAAGAGAAGGTGCTGCCGATGAGAGTTGAACCCGCGACCACTAAGACCAAAGGTACCCACTGGGACATTCTTGCTTCCACAACAATATGAACTAGACACCTGAAAACAGCCACAACAATATGGGCTATATTGTCACAAGCAGCAGCTTCAACCATGGTATCAAGTAGCAGGAGCTTCAACCATGGTATCAAACAGCAGCAGCTTCAATCATGGTATCAAGCAGCAGCAGCTTCAACCGTGAGATCAAGCAGCAGCAGATTTAACCATGATGTTTTAGAGTGTTGCTGCTGTTGCTTGATACCGAGGTTGAAGTTGCTGCTGCTTGATACCATGATTGAATCTGCCGCTGTTTGATACCATGGTTGTAGTTGCTGCTGCTTGATACAAACTGCTGCTGCTTGATACCATGGTTGAAGCCGCTGCTGCTTGATTCCATGGTTGAAGCTGCTGCTACTTGATACAATGGTTGAAGCTGCTGCTTGTGACAACATTAGTCCATATTGTTGTGGCTGTTTCAGGCTGTCTAGTTCATTTGATGCTAAGATCAGGAGTGAACTTAAGATGGTAGAATCTGAGTAAATTGTTTAAGTATGCAGGGTCTTGAGAAGGTATAATAGGTTTTTTAAGAGGTGGTCTTACCATGCATCGCAGTTGAGTCAGGAATGTGTACAAGTGGCAAGATCACTTCCACCCACTCGCAGTTGCCAAATGGCATCTCCTATGCCACGCGGCAGCCATTGTGATTCAGAAGCACGTGCTGCGCTTCCTGATGGAGAAGCGCTTCTGGGAGCTCAAGTGAACTTGCAGCTGTCACTCACTCTCTCACGCCGTGCTGTACTGCATGCTTCTTCTTTCACCCCACACCCTTCCCTCTCCCCTACTTGTTCCTCTTTACCCATGCCACCCGCCACTCGCAGCCTACCGAGCTAGGAAGCTATTGAGGGAGTTGAGGGAGGACGCAGCAGCCCTTGTCATTCAGAAGCACGTGCGGCGTTTCCTAATGGAGAAGCGCTTCTGGGAGCTCAAGTTTGCAGCGATCGTGATTCAGAAGAATGTGCGCATGCAGCAGGCGAGAAAACGATACATCCTGCTCAGGAGGACGCTAGCTACCATTGTCATTCAGGTGTGTGGAACGGTTGAAAGCGGTGCGGCTGTGCCAGTGTCTCGGGCCTGGTGCGACTAAGGACTTTTAGCAGCGATTGTCATTCAGAAGAACGTGCGCATGCAGCAAGCGAGGAAGCGGTACATCTTGCTCGGGGGGATGCTGGCCACCATCGTCATTCAGGTGTGTGGGACGGTTGAAAGTGGTGACAGTGTCTCGGGCCTGGTGT
This sequence comes from Closterium sp. NIES-65, assembly GCA_948144175.1. Taxonomy (NCBI): domain Eukaryota; kingdom Viridiplantae; phylum Streptophyta; class Zygnematophyceae; order Desmidiales; family Closteriaceae; genus Closterium; species Closterium sp. NIES-65. The sequence continues at coordinate 852,911 of CANXME010002377.1, read as the reverse complement.
GACTAAGGGCTTTTAGCAGTGATTGTGATTCAAAAGAACGTGCGCATGCAGCAGGTGAGAAAACGGTGCATCCTGCTCAGGAGATCGCTGGCAACTGTCGTCATTCAGGTGTGTGGGACGGTTCAACGCGGTGACAGTGTTTTGGGACAGTTCAACGCGGTGACAGTGTTTTGGGCAGGGTGTGTCTAGGGGTTCTTAAACGCGACTTTCATGCAGCAGGAAAGGACGTGGTATACTCTCCCCCAACCCCAAACCGCCTTTCCTACCCAAACCCCTCCGCCACCTCCCATCTGCAGCGCTACTGGCTGGGGCACAGGGTGCGCAGGCCATGGGGCGCCATGAAGCGGTGCCTTCAGGTGAAGGTGAAGTGATTACCTCATCCCTTTCCCCCATTCCCCTCACTCCCCACAATCCCCTCCTGAACCTCTCACCTACAGCGCTACTGGCGGGGCCATAGGGTGCGCAAGCCGTGGGGTGCCATGCGGCGGTGCCTGCAAGTGAAGGTGGCTCGGATGAGATTGAAGAAGATGAAGGAGGTGAGCGGTGGAGGGAATGAGGGGAGGTTGCTAGTGTTAGAGCCTTGGTGGGATGGGAAAAGAGGTGGTGCCTGCAAGTGAAGATGGCGCGGATGAGACTGAAGAAGATGAAGGAGGTGAGCGGTGGAGGGAATGAGGGGAGGTTGCTAGTGTTAGAGCCTTGGTGAGATGGGAAATGAGGCGGTGCCTGCAGGTGAAGGTGGTTCGTATGAGACTGAAGACGATGAAAGAAGGAGGTGCATTTTGCAAGGAGTAAGATGCGATGAAACATTGCAATCTTACTCCATTTGGCACTGGTGTCTTCCCCTCCCCCGCCCCGCCTGCAGGCGGCACAGCGGGCAGCGCTGCTTGCTCTGTCCCTTCCTTTCCCCAACCCCTTTCCTCTCACTGCCTCCACTTTCATCCCTCCTGCTCCTCGTCCTCCTCCCTCTCCTTTTTTGTCCCTTCTGTTGTCCTAGCTCTTTTTTTGTCGCTCAAAAACCTCCGCGCTTTAGCAGGCTTGATGTGGTTTTTTGTCGCTCGAAAAACCTCCTCCTTCTCCTCCTCCTCATTTCTTGATCTTGTCTCCTCTCCTCTGCCACACCTGCAGGCGGCACAGCGGGCGGCACTGCTTGCCCCGGCGCGCACCAAGGTGGAAGCTTCAATGGACGAGCTGCGCATCGCTATGCTGCGCGGCCTCAAGGTGGGTTGATTAGCTAGCAGGTTTGAGGCTTAAGTCCAGAGTTTCATGAAGAGGTGACTGGGTGGGCCGTGTGTGTTGAGACTTGCTCCGCTATGCACCAACCAAGGTGGAAGCTTTCATGGACGAGCTGCGCATCGCCATGCTGCGTGGCCTCAAGGTGGGTTGATTGCTAGCAGTGTGGAGGATTAGGCAGGGGCGTCAGGACGTTATTGGGCCGTGTGTGCTGCGATTTGCTCTGCTGCGCTCCAACCAAGGTGGAGGCTTCCATGGACTGGACGAGCTGCGCATCGCTATGCTGTGTGGCCTCAAAGTGGGTAGGTTGGTTGCGAGCAGTGTAGAGAAGCAGGGTGTGTGTTGGGTGTGTTGAATTGAGGATTGAGGCAGCCATCAATAGCGAAGGAGTTGAAGATGTTAGAAGCTGTGTCTGAGTTGACTCAAAGGCGGAGTTGAAAAAGTTGATCGATGTGAGTAAAAAGTCATAGAGGTGGTTGGGTTTAAACCCCGTCTGAACCTAGGGTGTGTTAAGTCTAGGAGCAAACTCCAAAATGAATCTAAACCGAACCGGAAATGAAGCGAGGTCTTAAACTGGCCGGAAAATCATTTAGGGCCAGAATAAGATACAGAGCAAAGACTAGCCTACTCCAAGAGGGTGTGTGTTGGTGTGCTGCGCCGCACGCATCAATGTGCACTGCTCAGCTGGCTGAAATTCTAGGCTGGCAGGGCGCACCTGGCTAGGCATGCAGTCTTGCAATGTGTTTGCGTGTTGGGAGACGTGCTCTGCCAACGCACCAACCAAGGTAGAAGCTCCCTTGGCTGTGGTCTTGCTATGTGGACGAACTGCGCTTCACTATGCTGCGCTTCACTATGCTGCGCTTCACTATGCTGTGCTTCACTATGCTGCGCTTCACTATGCTGCGCTTCACTATGCTGCGCTTCACTATGCTACGCTTCACTATGCTGCGCTTCACCGTGCTGCGCTTCATTCTGCTGCGCTTCAATATTCTGCGCTTCACTACGCTGCGCTTCACTATGCTGCGCTTCACTATGCTGCGCTTCACTATGCTGCGCTTCACCGTGCTGCGCTTCATTCTGCTGCGCTTCAATATTCTGCGCTTCACTATTCTGCGCTTCACTATGCTGCGCTTCACTATGCTGCGCTTCACTATGCTGCGCTTCACTATGCTGCGCTTCCAATGCTGCGCTTCACTATGCTGCGCTTCACTATGCTGCGCTTCACTATGCTGCGCTTCACTATGCTGCGCTTCACTGTGCTGCGCTTCATTATGCTGCGCTTCATTATGCTGCGCTTCACTATTCTGCGCTTCAATATTGTGCGCTTCACTATGCTGCGCTTCACTATGCTGCGCTTCACTATGCTGCACCGCATCAAGGTGCGTCTCCCGGGGGGTCTGCACTGCCCTTCCCTTTCCTTCCCCCCTTCCTCCCCACCCTACCTCCCCAGCAACACGAGGAGAAGAAGCGGCAAGAGGCAGAGGAGTCAGTCAAGTGCCTCATCCATGAGATGGCAGCTCTCAACCAGGAAATCTCCTACCCCCTCCCATCCTGACACTTCCCCTCATGCCTCTCCCTTCCCCTTTCTCCTCTCCCCTCCCCAGCAACGCAAGGAGAAGAAGCGGCACGAGGCAGAGGAGTCAGTCCAGCGCCTCATCTCGTGCTCTCTCCCTTTCCCCCCTCCTCCCTCCCACTCAGCAACGCGAGGAGAAGAAGCGGCATGAGGCAGAGGAGTCAGTCAAGCGCCTCACCCATGAGATGGCAACCTTAAACCACGAGATCTCTCAGCTAAAAGCCGCTCTTAACAAAGAGAAGCACCGGGCAGAGAAAGCCGAGGAGCTCCTGAAACTCGTCCCCCGCAGCGTTTTACAGCAGACTGTCGCCCACCAGGGCTTCCCCCGTGTACTTTCCCGAACGGGAAGTGTTTCCTCTTATAGCAACTACCTCCGATCCAGGGGTCCCACTGCCCCGTCCAGCCCCAAGGTTGAAGGAGGGGGGTGGGGAGCAGGCGGCGGAGGGGCAGAAGGGGAAAGAGGAGGAGGCGGGGGAGTGGGAGCAGAGGCTACTGGGAGCGTTTTGTCTGCAGCAGCAGCGGCGCTTGGCGGCGGGCATAGCAGTAGCGCGGGGGGTCCAACAGAGCATCCCACAGAGCATCCTGAGTTGAGAATCCCGGCTGCTCGAAGCAAAGGCGGAGGGGGATCAGGATCAGTGCCTGCTGCCCGGTCTCTCCGACCCAGCCCGAGCACCAAAATCTCGCCTTCTTTCTCCTCCGCATCCTCCTCCCTGTCGGGAAGTCCATCGGTGTTAGTGCCTTCTGCTCGATCTCTCCGACCCAGCCCGAGCGCCAGAATCCCACCTTCTTTCCCCCCTTCCTCCGTGTCGGGAAGTCAAGCGGTTGGGCACGGTTCAGTGGTTAAGCCGCCGCCGTCTCGAGGGCCTAGCGTGGGCGGCAGCAGTGGTGGTGGTGGTGGTCCTGGCTGTAGCGGCGATGGGATGCACAGCCCGCTACAGCCGGGCCCAGAGCTGCTTGTTGCTGCTGGGGAGCAGACTGGGAGCCTAAGTGCAGGTGGTGATGACTCTGGTGATGATGGTGCTGCAGTTGCCACTGTAGCCGCTGCTGATGTGGCCGGTGCTGATTTGGCGAGTGCTGATGTGGCTGGTGCTGTTGAAACCGGGCTGGGAGCAGACCTGGACGGAGTGCGGCACTCGTGGAAAGTCCTCGCGACCCTCTCTGATGATGACGTGGCAGCTCCTCCTGCTGCTGCTGCGTGGCAGCAGGCTTCCCAAGGCAGTCGAAGCACCTCCCACATGGTCCGCGGCACCACCCGCAGCAACAGCCTGCAGAAAGCATTAGCAGGGACAGGAAGCATGTCAATGAAAGAAGGCAGGTTGGGGGCTGCTGGGGGGATCGGCAGCAGCAGCAGCAGGAACCTTGGGGGGAACAGCAGCAAGGGTTTCTCAGGGAGCGGCAGTGGCAGTGGGAGCGGAAGCAGGAGCGGGAGGGGGATTGCAGGCAGCAGGTCAATGCGATGGGGCGCACATGCGTCTCGGTTGAGCCATATGTCCACTGCAGGAGAGGTGGGAGAGGTCTCTGCTGCCATGGGGATCTTCATGGTTGCTACAACTCGGGAGGAAGGCTTGGGAGGTTTGAAAGAGGATGGAGCAGAGGGAGGAGGAGGAGGAGGAGCAGGAGAAGCGGCAGCAGGAGGAGCGGAAGCAGGTGGGAAAAGCAGCAGCCCTTGGTCTCGCGTGCGTGCTCTGGCCCCCAAGATCCTGCAAGTCGCGTCTGAAACAGGCGCAGGCGGAGCAGGAGGAGGAGGAGCAGTAAGAGGAGCAGGAGGGATGGGCATGGGCATGGGAGGGGGTTCATCCTCGTCATGGAGTGGCATGTTTGCAGCTATGGCGCGCAGTGTGGTGCAGTTAGAGGAGCTTAGAGAAGAGGTGGTGGCGATGAGAGGCACTTTGGGGGAGACGGAGAGGAGGCTGCAGGAGGCGGAGGAGAGGGCGGAGAGGGCGGAAGGGGAGGTGCGGGAGAAGGGAGAGGAGGTGGAGGAGTTGAGAGGGCAGGTGGGCATTCTTATGGAGCGACTCAAGAGGTGAGGAAAGGGGTGAGGGGGGGGGGAGCGGGAGGGGGAAGAGGAGGGACGGGATAGGAGGGAGAGGGAGGGGGGATGGGTGACGGTTCCGTTGGGGACTTGGCTTTTGAGAATTCTCAAAAGTCACTCGAATATGAGGGGATGGGTGACAGTTTGGTTGGGGACTAGGGTTGAGGGAGAGGAAAAGTGAGGGAGAGGAGCGAGGAGGTGGAGGAGTTGAGGGGGCGAGTGCGCGTTCTTGGGGAGCGACTCACGCGGTGAGCACCTGGGGGAGGGAAGAAGGGGAGAGGGGGGTAGATAGAGAAGGGTTGGGATGGGTGGAGATGGTTGGACGATTTGTGCCTTGACTCGACTCAAAACACGATTTGTGTCGTTTGATCTTGCTGTCTCAACCATGTAACCATGTGTGGTTATGAACCCACACACTCGCTGTCTAAACTCCTTGGCTTCATGTTTCCCTTCTCCCCTCCTCTCCATTTGTTGACTCTTGTACGCTCCTGACTTGAGTGCTTTTGACTCTTGAGCCAGACATGTTTTTTCACTCTTGGTGCTTTTGACTCAAGCTCACCTCCCTTTTCCCAGAAAAAACAGCAACATGGGCCAACGGTCATGGGACCTCTCTCAGCTTCCATTCCAAGCGTCTCTCCTCTCCCTCCCTCCCCTCCCTTTCCCTCAATTCCCCCATCCACCCCACCAGCAAGAACAGCAACAAGGGCCAACGGTCATGGGACCTCTCTCAGCTTCCATTCCAAGCGTCTCTCCTCTCCACTCCCCACTTCCTGTTTCGCCCGTTTCAGCAAGGACAATGACATGTGCCAATGTCAGAGAGACTCCCTCTCGCAGCACTTTTGAGTCGACCCAAAAGACTCCCTCTCGCAGCACCGCTTTCACTCGAACCTCGTCAGCTCGCTTCACCTCCCTGCCCTGGCTGTCCTCCCCTCCCTGCCTTCCCCACTTCCCACGCACCCATTCATCCCACCAGCAAGGACAACGAATGACGTGCGCCAGCTGTCAGAAACCCTCTTCACAACTCTCTTTCAAATGCCTCTCCACCACACCTCCCTCCCCTCTCCCCACCCCCCACCCTCTCTTCCCCTCCCTGCCCTCTCCCTGTCCTTCCCTTTCCCCCACCCGCCCCTTCCCCCCTTCCAGCAAGGACAACGACGTGCGCCAGCTGTCAGAAACCCTCTCGCAGCACCGTGCCCAATCGGCCGCTGCTGCCACTGCTGCTGCACATTCTGCCGCACATTCTGGTGTGCAGTCAACAGGGGGACCAGCACCAGCAGCAGCGCCGGCAGCAGGAGGAGCAGGGTTCAATCCCGCTCTGGCCCGATTGGCAGCGGCCAGTCTCGGTCCTTCAAAACCCGTTGCCCCTCCTGGTGGTAAGGCGGCCCCCAGTGGCGGTGTTTCCCCCCGCCCCATTCCCCCCATCTCCACCCACTCCTCCTACCCCCAGCCCCCCGCCTCGCCAACTCACCCCCAGCAACAAGCGGCAACAGCAGCAGGAGCAGGAGCAGCAGCAGCAGCAGGGGGAGCAGGAGCAGGGGGGGCAGGAGCAGGGGGAGCAGGAGCAGGGGGAGCAGGAGCAGGGGGAGCAGGAGCACAATCAGGGTCGGAATCGAGAGCAGCAGAGTCAGGAGCAACAAGTTCGGGAGCAACAAGTTCGGGAGCAAGAGCGGGAGAGACAGGAGAAGCAGGGTCAAAGGATTCAGGAGGAGCAGGGGATTCGGCGTCAGCACTTGCGGTGTGGAGTGTGGCTCGAGTGGCCAGTGGGGAGGCGAGTGGGGAGATGATGGGAAACGCATCAAAATCGCTGGCTGCAATTGAGTATGATGACGCTTCCATTGCTCGCATCCAGGAAAACCCCCCGGTGAGTGCTTGCTTGCTGCTGTCCATCTCATGGCTGTTTCTCTCATGTGTGGGTTTCTCTACCCAAGGGGCATCCAGCTCGCTGGCTGCTATAGAGTACGACAGTGCTGCCGTTGCTCGCATCCAGGAAAACCCCCCGGTGGGTGCTTGCGTGCTGCTTGAGTGTTTGCGTGCTGCTCTCTCTCTCTCTCCCATGCATGTTTCTCTTGTGTGTGGGTGTGTCAAGACATGCACGTTTCTCTCTTATGCAGGTGCTCAGTTTTACGATGCTGCTGCCATTGCTCTGAATGGGCTGCTTTGGCTCTGGCAAGAAGTTACTCAGGCCCTCTCTCCCTCCCTCCCCCCTCCCTCTCTTCCTCCCTTCTTCCCCTCCTCCCTCCCCCCACCTCCCCCAGGAGTCCGTTCTCATATTCCTCACCACGCACATTCTCTTGGCCTCTCCCCCCAAGGCCTCCCTCTGGCAGCCCCAGCCACCTATCACTCTCTTTGAGACATCTCAAACTCAACTATCCCCTACCCCTCTCCTTCCCTCCCCCACTTCCCACAGGAGTCCGTTCTCATATTCCTCACTACGCACATCATCGGCCTCTCCCCCCAAGGCCTCCCTCTGGCCGCCCCAGCCATCTACCGCTCCCTCCTCCACTTTGGTGCCTTCCCCCCCGCCTCCTCCCCCTCCGCCCCCGCCCTCCTCTCCTCCACCATTCGCCACCTGCAAGCCGCCATCCTTCCCGAAGAGGAAACCCTTGCCATTTTGGGAGAAGGGGTGGGGCCGGGTGGGGTGCCGGCTGTGAGGGTGAACGAGCAGTGCTACTGGTTGTCGAATGTCTCGTGCCTGATGTTGCTGGTCGAAGTGGTGTATAAACCTGCTGCTGCTGCTGCTGCTACTGCTGCGGACAAGCCTAAGGCTGCTGCTGGGTCTAACTGGTTCACAAACATGTTTCAGGTGCGCTTAGAATGTTTCAGGTGTGGAACGGTGAAAGAGCAGTGCTACTGGCAGTCGAATGTGGCATGTCTGATGCTGCTGGTTGAGGTGGTATATGAACCTGCCGCTGCTGCAGCTGCAGAAAAGCCCAAGCCTGCTGCTGGGTCCAACTGGTTCACGAACCTGCCCACTTCACTTCCCCTCTTTCTTCCTCTCAGGCCCCGTCATTCAGCGATGCAACTCGTCAGCATCATCAGCAGCAGCAGCCAGCGCTGGGCTCAGTTGAATTCTTGGAGTTCAAGCAGAAGCTCGCAGATCTGCTGGATGATGCCTTTCTGGAGCTCCGTGCTTCCGTCAACCTTGAACTGCAGACTCTTGTCTCGCTCCTAGCGCAGGTAAGGAGCTCTAATCCTCTTGTTCCCTTCCCCACCTGTCCTGTTTCCCCCTCCTTTCCCCTCCCAGGCCCCGTCATTCAGCGATGCAACTCGTCAGCACCAGCAGCACCAACAGCAGCAGCAGCCAGCACTGGGCTCGGTGGAGTTCCTCGTGTTCAAGCAGGAGCTCGCAGTGCTGCTGGACGATGCGTTTCTGGAGCTCCGTGCATCTGTCAACCTTGAATTGCAGACTCTGGTCTCCCTCTTGGCACAGGTATTGTGTGATGTTTGTACAGTTTGTCTTGTACAACTAGCACCTTATGAGGGGAGTCACTCTACACTGGGAGATGAACTACAGAGGAAGACACGGGTGGTAGAGTGATCGTAGCGTTCTTTGTGTTCTCTAGCACTTATGTATTCACATTGAAAGTTGGCAAGAGCTTCACTAGCAAAGGTTGAGAACAATGATATAAAGATGGTAGACAGGAATGACTTCCTCAGAGCCTAGCAACCTAGCAAACCAGCAGGTGGACCGACAGCGTAGCAAGTCGACGGCGCGCCAACGCAGCTTGATGGCGGCTTGCCAACGCTGCAGCAAGGCGACTTGCCAGCGTTACGACCGCGTGTGACCAGAGCGCATGTGCGCACCCACTTCGCAAGTGCGTATAGCCGGTTGAGCACATTGTGCACCGCTCCGGACATTGCGCAGGTGCCAAGTCGACCGCATGCCGACGGTTGCGCCTGTTGAGCCACGTCAACTTCGGGATACCAGCCCGACATTCGCGCACCTCCGCAGGACTTCGTCGTCCGAGTTACTCGGTCGACCGGAAAACTCCTTGGTCGGTGTCGACCTGACCGTCGGTGGACGCCCGCTGGTCGACGAGCTCCCTCGTCGACCACCCTGGTTGGAGCCACCAGCCGACTTCCCCAAGTCGGCGTCCCCCAGGTCGACAAACCCTTTCGTCGATTACACTAGTAGAAATCGGCCACCGTTTCCCTCACCGCCGGCATGCGGTGGTCCCGCGCAGGTCGACCAACTTCGTCGACCTGCTCGCCTAGGTCGGCGTCGCCCGACGCCCATTGCAGAAGGTGAATTGCACTTCCCTCGCACCCGACCACGAAGTCGGCTTCGCCCAAGTGAGAGCGGGGCCAACTCCCGTCAACACCTTATCTCCTCATGCTCAAGCAGGAGCTTTGTGGGCGCCTTTCTAGAGCTCCAGGCGTCTTTCAACCTCAAATCGCAGATCCCCATGTCTCTTATCGCTCAGGTAGTCGTGGTTGGTGCATGTAATCATCTCCTCCCCATCCATCCCCTCCCCATCACCCCTTTCCTATCCAACTTGTTCCCATCCGCTCCCTCTCCCCTTCAGAGCCCCACCGCAAACGCACAGCACATGCGCGAGTTCTGGGCGGCAGCGCTTGTCTCGTTGCGGAGCGCGGTGGGGTGCATGCAAGCCAACCGCGTGCCGACCGTGCTGGCCCGCCACCTCCTCTGGCAGGTGCTGCACTTCCTGGACGTGCGCCTCTTCAACGGGTGAGTCACTCCTCTCCATCTGATGGCCTTTTCTGCTAAAGAGGTAAGCAGTACTGCTCCCATCCCTCCGCGTGCCGACCGCGTTGGCCCGCCACCTCCTCTGGCAGGTGCTGCACTTCCTCGACGTGCGCCTCTTCAACGGGTGAGTGATTGGACACTCAACACGCTTGCTCAATGGGTGAGCATGCTGCTGCTCCTCCTTGCCGTTGCTCCTCCTTGCCGTGTTGAGCCGCCACCTCCTCTGGCAGGTGCTGCACTTCCTGGACGTTCGCCTCTTCAACGGGTGAGTCATTCAACAGGTAAGCTTTGGCTCACATGGCCATGCAAAAGGTTAAGCCTTGGCACCCAAACAGTGCGCACTTGGCCCGCCACCTGCTGTGGCAGGTGCTGCACTTCCTGGACGTGCGCCTCTTCAACGGGTGAGCTTTTCTTAGGGGCCAACCAAAGGCCTGCCCCTTCTGTTTGACACGGCACCTATAGGGTGCGCACCTGGCCCGCCATGTACTCCGGCAGGTGCTGCACTTCCTGCACGTGCGCCTCTTCAACGGGTGAGTCGTTTGGTAGCCGCTGCATTATCTAGCGATATTGCATTTGTATCGTTTTTTTCCTTCCTTCTCAAAGTCACGGAAGGATTTTCAAAGAACTCCAATCTAATGAGCTCCTGAAACTACCTGAAGTACACGGGGAGGCCCGAAGCATGAGGCGGCGTTGAGTTAGAGGGTATGGGGTGGGTTGGGTAGGTGTCGTGAGGAATTAGCTGCCAAGTGTTTCGGGCTGAACCGTGTGCTGAAGGACTTTCGCGGCAACATATTACTGCGCCGTTCCGCAATACGTTATGCAAGATCATCTCTACAAGTGCAGAAAGAGCTTCAAGCGGAAAGAACTTCTAACGGAAAAAGCTTCAAGCGGAAAAATCTTCAAGTGGAAAGAGCTTTAAGCGGAAAGAGCTTCAAGCGGAAATAGCTTCAAGCGGAAATAGCTTCAAGCGCAAAGAGCTTCAGGCTGATGGTGCGACATCCCGTCACCGCTGGTCGTGCGACATCCCCGTCACCGCTTGTCGTGCAACATCTCGTCATTGCTGGTTGTGCAACATCCCCGTCACCGCTAGTGGTGCGACATCCTGTAACCGCTGCCATTCAAGTGGTGATGGGGATGTCGCACGACCAGCAATGACGAGATGTCGCACGACAAGCGGTGACGGGGATGTCACGACCAGCGGTGACGGGATGTCGCACCATCAGCCTGAAGCTCTTTCCGCTTGAAGCTCTTTCCGCTTGAAGCTATTTCCGCTTGAAGCTATTTCCGCTTGAAGATCTTTCCGCTTGAAGATCTTTCCGCTTGAAGATTTTTCGCTTGAAGCTCTCTCCGCTTGAAGTTCTTTCTGCTTGAAGCTCTTTCTGCGCTTGTAGAGATGATCTTGCAGACCGTATTGTGGAACGTCGCGGTAATATGTTGCCGCGAAAATCCGTCAGCACACGGTTCAGCCCGAAACACTTGGCAGCTCACTCCTCACGACACCTACCCAACCCACCCCATACCCTCTAACTCAACGCCGCCTCATGCTTTGGGCCTCCCCGTGTACTTCAGGTAGTTTCAGGAGCTGATTAGATTGGAGCTCTTTGAAAATCCTTCCGTGATTTTGAGAAGGAAGGAAAAAAACGATACAAATGCAATATCGCTAGATTATATGGTGCTCTGGCAGGTGCTGCACTTCCTGCACCGTGCTGGCCCGCCACCTGCTGTGGCAGGTGCTGCACTTCCTGGACGTGCGGCTCTCCAACGGGTGAGGCGTTTAGTAGCCTCTGCAGTTCATCGGGTATGCATGCCGAGCCGACCCATTCCCCCCGCGTGTCAAAGCACACCCGGGGTGAGTCGTTGGGTAACCCTTGGGGTTCATCAGGTAACCGTGTTGCTCTCAACCCTCCGCATGCCGGCGGTGCTGGCGGTGCCGGCGGTGCTGGCGGTGCTGGCGGTGCCGGCGGTGCTGGCCTGCTGGCCTGCTGGCCTGTCGCCTGCTCTACCTCTGAGAGTTCCTCCCGTCCGCCCCTCCTTCCTTCATGCCTCCTCCCCTCCCACCAACATCCTCATGCTGCGAAGTCACTGGTGTCCCATCACGCTCGCCAATGGTGAAGCCACGGAGCAAGGGCTGCTGGCACTGGAAGCCACGGAGCAAGGGCTGCTGGCACTGGAAGCATGGCTGGCAGAGCACGTGCACCCGTGGCTGGATGGAGCAGCAGCGGGCACACCACGTGCACCCGTGGCTGGATGGAGCAGCAGCGGGCACACCACGTGCACCTGTGCTTCACTGCCTGCCTCCCCTCCTCACCTACTTCTCTCCTTCCTTCATGCTTGCCCCCTCACCCCAACAGCCTCATGCTGCGAAGCCACTGGTGTCCCATCACACTCGCCAACGGGGAGGCCATGGAGCAAGGGCTGCTGGCGCTGGAAGCATGGCTGTCAGAGCACGTGCACCCGTGGCTGGATGGAGCAGCAGCGGGCATGGGCATGAGCAGGAGCGTGGGGAGCCTCGGAGCAGGCACTGCTGCTGGAAGCGTGGGGGGAGGGTCACGGGCGATGCTGATTGACGCTCTTCAACACACGTACCAGGCAGTGGTATTGCTGGTGAGTGGTGGGGGCACTGGATGGAGCAGCAGCGGGCATGGGCATGAGCAGGAGCGTGGGGAGCCTCGGAGCAGGCACTGCTGCTGGAAGCGTGGGGGGAGGGTCACGGGCGATGCTGATTGACGCTCTTCAACACACGTACCAGGCAGTGGTATTGCTGGTGAGTGGTGGGGGCACTGGATGGAGCAGCAGCGGGCATGGGCATGAGCAGGAGCGTGGGGAGCCTCGGAGCAGGCACTGCTGCTGGAAGCGTGGGGGGAGGGTCACGGGCGATGCTGATTGACGCTCTTCAACACACGTACCAGGCAGTGGTATTGCTGGTGAGTGGTGGGGGCACTGGATGGAGCAGCAGCGGGCATGGGCATGAGCAGGAGCGTGGGGAGCCTCGGAGCAGGCACTGCTGCTGGAAGCGTGGGGGGAGGGTCACGGGCGATGCTGATTGACGCTCTTCAACACACGTACCAGGCAGTGGTATTGCTGGTGAGTGGTGGGGGCACTGGATGGAGCAGCAGCGGGCATGGGCATGAGCAGGAGCGTGGGGAGCCTCGGAGCAGGCACTGCTGCTGGAAGCGTGGGGGGAGGGTCACGGGCGATGCTGATTGACGCTCTTCAACACACGTACCAGGCAGTGGTATTGCTGGTGAGTGGTGGGGGCACTGGATGGAGCAGCAGCGGGCATGGGCATGAGCAGGAGCGTGGGGAGCCTCGGAGCAGGCACTGCTGCTGGAAGCGTGGGGGGAGGGTCACGGGCGATGCTGATTGACGCTCTTCAACACACGTACCAGGCAGTGGTATTGCTGGTGAGTGGTGGGGGCACTGGATGGAGCAGCAGCGGGCATGGGCATGAGCAGGAGCGTGGGGAGCCTCGGAGCAGGCACTGCTGCTGGAAGCGTGGGGGGAGGGTCACGGGCGATGCTGATTGACGCTCTTCAACACACGTACCAGGCAGTGGTATTGCTGGTGAGTGGTGGGGGCACTGGATGGAGCAGCAGCGGGCATGGGCATGAGCAGGAGCGTGGGGAGCCTCGGAGCAGGCACTGCTGCTGGAAGCGTGGGGGGAGGGTCACGGGCGATGCTGATTGACGCTCTTCAACACACGTACCAGGCAGTGGTATTGCTGGTGAGTGGTGGGGGCACTGGATGGAGCAGCAGCGGGCATGGGCATGAGCAGGAGCGTGGGGAGCCTCGGAGCAGGCACTGCTGCTGGAAGCGTGGGGGGAGGGTCACGGGCGATGCTGATTGACGCTCTTCAACACACGTACCAGGCAGTGGTATTGCTGGTGAGTGGTGGGGGCACTGGATGGAGCAGCAGCGGGCATGGGCATGAGCAGGAGCGTGGGGAGCCTCGGAGCAGGCACTGCTGCTGTAAGCGTGGGGGGAGGGTCACGGGCGATGCTGATAGACGCCCTACAGCATACATACCAGGAAGTGGTGCTGCTGGTGAGTTGCAGGGCACATGTGCTGCTGCTGGTGAGTAAGGGCACCTTTCTGTCATGATATATCAATGCGGGCGTGGCTGATAGACGCCCTACAGCATACATACCAGGCAGTGGTGCTGCTGGTGAGTTGCTAGGATCAGTGTTCCCCTCGCTCAACTCCACCATCCTCAGGTCGTCCCTCCCTACCTTTCTTCTCCCTTTCCCTTGCCCCCATACTGCCAAACAACAAGCGCAGTGGAGCATGGAGGAGGTGGGATCGATGTGCCCCTCGCCCAACTTCACGCGGCTCACCATCTGCTTTTGAGTCGACTCAAAAGTCACTTCACGCGGCTCACCATCTGCTTTTGAGTCGACTCAAAAGTCACTTCACGCGGCTCACCATCTGCTTTTGAGTCGACTCAAAAGTCACTTCACGCGGCTCACCATCTGCTTTTGAGTCGACTCAAAAGTCACTTCACTCAGCTCACCATCCTGTGCTCGTGGTCCCTCCTTTCCCACTCTCTTCCCCTCTTCCACTCTCCCTCTTCCTCCCTCCCCTCCCTCCCTATAGACAGCCAAACAAAGAGCACGTAGGACCATGGAGGAGGTGGTCTCCATGCGATGGTGGTGTCGATGTGCCCCGCGCTCAACTTCACCCAGCTCTCCATCCTCTGCTCGTGGTCTTCCCCCTTTCACCCGTCCCGCTTTCGCCCGTCCCTCCACTCCACCTATTCCTCCCACACTCCCCCCGCACAGACCTCCAAGCAGAAGGCACGGAAGACCATGGAGGAGGTGGTGTCGATGTGCCCCTCGCTCAACTTCACTCAGCTCACCATCCTGTGCTCGTGGTTTGAGGACGAGGTGTACGGATCCCGGGGGTTCGACAGGGCCGTGCTGCAGCAGCTGAGAGGTGCAGGGGAGGACTACGAATCTGAACTGCTTGAGGCGTTTGAAGGGTGAGCTTATAACGAGGATAACAGTGGTTCTTGAAGGTTGAGCGTGGTGTGAATGGTATGGCAAGGATATCAGTGTCTTCTATCCCTCGTGCCCTCAGTCACGCATCCGCATGCACCCCGCCAATGTCTGTTACACCCCTCTTCACCCCTCTTTGCCCATCGTCACCCCTCCACACTCCCATCCCGGCCATTCACCCCCACAGCTGTGGTGGCAGCAGTGCCGCCCATCAACTCATTCCCCGTCCACTATGTCCCTTTCACGCCCATCCACACCCCGCCAATGCCTGTCACACCCCTCTTCACCACTGTTCACCCCTCTTCATCCCTCCTCACCCCCTCCCCACCCCCAGCCTACCATTCACCCCCACGGCTGTGGTAGCAGCAGTGCCGCCAATCAACCCGTTCCTCGTGCCACCGCCGCAGTTCCTCCCTCCCGCCCCTGCATTCGACTTCCTTCGCCAACAGCAGCCGCAGTAATGGTAGCTGTAGCAGGAACAGCTTCAGCAGGAACAGCTTCAGCTGAGAAGCTGTATCTGAGTCATTCTTGATGATTCTCACAAGTACAGCAGCACCATTAGCGTGCAGGCACCATCAGCCACAATTCCTCCCACCTGCCCCTGCATTCGACTTCCTGCATCAACAGCAGCAGCAAAAGAGCAGTTCCTCGCACCCATGCATTTGACTTGTACCAAACTCATTATAACTTACACGGTTTCCATGCGCTTGCCTGCCACCATAACTTCTATAACCTCCCATAATGCTGCACAATTTCTAGCAAAGGTTTAAATGCTTATTCAATACATACTAGCCGTTGCGTGCTAATACTGCCAGCTTCCCTTTGACAGAATGGCTTGATTGTGAACACACTGCGGCTGCGAATGCCTTACACACAAGCAACTTTACAGGTCTACAAACTGGGCTGAGTTGCTAACCTGGTCCACACATTATACTTTTTAAGAATTCCATGTTACCTGGTCTCACGGTACATGCGAGGAGTCGGTATGTCAAGGGCTTCGGGGTCTCCTTCAGGGGTTAGCAACACGGCACCGAGACAGGGAGAAGCGGCTGCCAAGAACCCCAACTCAAACCGTCTGTCCTCTAGGGCGTCACAACCAAGGACTGACTCACCCCCGACGAAAAGAGGACAGGTAGGAGGAGCAGCCATCACAGGGGTGGTAGTCAAGGTGGCAAGTGGCAACAAAGTCAGCGACAGCGGCAGAAGAGCTGAGACAGATGGCGGAGAGACACGAGGGTCCGTAACAAGAGAGGCGAGAAGACGTGAGGGAACAAGACGAGACGTGGTGTTGGTTGTAACACTGCTTGGAGTGTGCATAAACAATGTGTGGTGTTCATAAGCAGTGCATCCACCATAGGGTTACCATAAGAACCGTTGCAAGCCCTCGTGCCCCTCCCACTTGAACGGGCGGAACAAAAAGAGTGCCATCGTGGCAATATCTACAGCAGCAAAGGCAGTGACAACCAGAGCACATGCAACCCTCTTTTCCAGGCGGTTGCGAGGCAGGGGGAGGTGTAACAGCAGGAGCAGGAAGGGAGGGATGAAGTAGCGGAATTCGAGGAGCGGGGATGGGACGAGAACTGCTGCTGTTGCAGCTGAGAAAAAGAAGAGGCCGAGAGGGGTCATGGCACGGCCTGGGGAAAGGGGTATGGGGAGGAAGGGAAAACGGAAGAGAGGGACGTAGACATGGGGGGGAAGAGGAGAGTTAAATGGGGGAGAGGTGTTCAAGTGGTTGTTAAAATATTATATAGATAGGGCGCTGTAGAGGACGAGCAGGGAAAGGGCGTAGAGTGGCAGCAGCAGGGAAGGGATGTGGTGCATGGCTCAGATTGCACGGGATGTGGTGCATGGCTCAGATCGCACGTGATGTGGTGCATGGCTCAGATCGCACGTGATGTGGTGCATGGCTCAGATCGCACGTGATGTGGTGCATGGCTCAGATCGCACGTGATGTGGTGCATGGCTCAGATCACACGTGATGTGGTGCATGGCTCAGATCGCACGTGGTTCATAGGAGGATTCAGCAGCAGCAGCAGCAGCAGCAGCAGCAGCAGGAAGTGCTAAATTAGAGAGCGGAATTGCAAGCAGTTAGGAGCTGCGCATGAGCTGTGAGTTGCCACGTGATAAAAGAAGTGTTTTGAGAGACATCTCAGAGAGCATATTTTCTCGATTGCAATGCAAGCAGCAAAGAGCTGCACGTAAGCTGTGAGTTGCCACATACGCAGAGCATGGGTGAGGGCGAGGAGGGAGAGGGCATAGACTGGCAGCAGCAGGAAGCGCTGTGACGGGCTGTGGGGCGGATTGATGAGTCGGCGCCAGATGTAGAAGGGGTAGTGGCGGTTGTCTGCTAGCAGATAGGGGTGGGAGAGGCTGGGATAGAGAGGGATGGTGTTTAGGGAGGAAGAGGGAGGATGAGAAGGGAGCATGGGAAGGATTGATGAGCCGGCGCCAGATGTAGAAGGGGTAGTGGCGGTTGTCTGCTAGTAAGGAGGGGTGGGAGAGGCTGGGAGGAGGGGCAGTGGGAGAAGAGAGAGCTGAATGGAAAGGGTGGATGAGACAACAATAGATGTAGAAGGGGTCATGACGGTTGTCCGCTAGTAAGTAGGGGTGGGCGAGGCTGGGAGGAGGGGCAGTGGGAGAAAGGGCAAGAGAGAGCGGAATGGAAAGGGTGGATCCGAGCCAACAATAGATGTAGAACGGGCCGTGATGGTTGTCCGCTAGCGATAGGGGTGGGCGAGACTGGGAATGAGAGGGGGTGGGGCAGTAGGTGCAAATGGAACGAAGTGGCACGGGAAGCAAGTGAGAAGAATGGGCGGGATGATGAGTCTGCGCCAGATGTGGAAAGGGTAGTGACGATTGTCCGCTAGCAGATAAGAACGATACAGCGATAACCCATTGCGAGGGAGGTGGATAGAACCCCTTTTTAGGCGGGACGATGAGTCCGCGCCAGATGTGGAAGGGGTAGTGACGTTTGTCCGCTAGCAGATAGGGGATGGTGGGAGAGAGCGAGAGGTGGTTGAGAGGAGGAGGGGGAAGGGGAGGGAGGGGGCGAGGACGGGAAAAACGATACAGCGATAACCCATTGTGAGGGAGGTGGATAGCAATGGGGCGCCTAAGAAGTCGCATTGCTTGGATAGACCGCCTTCTTAGGCGCCTCAAACAATGCGATCCCTGACGTTTTCGATGGTGAGAAAGAGCAGCGCGGAGACGAGGAGAAAGAGGCTGAGGCAGAGGGTGGGGGATGATCGGAGAGAGCGAGAGGAGGAGGAGAGGAGGGAGGGGGAGGAAGGAGGAAGAGCGAGAGGAGGAGGAGAGGAGGGAGGGGGAGGAAGGAGGAAGAGCGAGAGGAGGAGGAGAGGAGGGAGGGGGAGGAAGGAGGAAGAGCGAGAGGAGGAGGAGAGGAGGGAGGGGGAGGAAGGAGGAAGAGCGAGGACGGAGAAAGGAAAGAGGGACATGATACCTGAAGTGTTTGATGGTTGGGAAGAGCAGGGCGGAGACGAGGAGAGAGAGAACGAGGGTGGAAAAGAGAGAAGGGGGACGACGGTCAGAAAGGAAGCGAAGGGAAGGAGAGGAGGTAGACATGGATGGGGCGACAATGATACCTGAAGTGTTTTATGGTGAGAAAGAGCAGGGCGGAGACGAGGAGAGAGAGGACGAGGCAGCGACCGGGGGCCGATCGGAGAGAGCAAGAGGTGGTGGAGAGGAGGGGGAGGAGGGAGGAAGGGGCGAGGAGGAGGGGCGAGAGGGAGAGTGCGGAGAAGGCTGCGAAGTAGAGTGGCTGCGTGAGATGGGGGGAGAGACGGTGCTCTGTGCGCGCTCCTGGATGGGGTGGGGTGGGGTTGGGTGGGGAGAAGTGGAGTTTGGTGGAGTGGGGTGCAGTGAGGAGGGGTGAAAGGAGGCGCAAATGTCGTCATGAAACAAGGAAGGATGCGAAGGAGAGTGGCTGAATGAGATGGGGGGAGAGCCGGTGCTCTGTGCGGGCACCTGGGTTGGTGAGGTGGGGAGCTGTGGGGTGCCAGGGATGGGGTGGGGTGGGGAGGAGAGCAAGAGGGAGGGAAGTACATGCTGCTGTGGAAGGCCGTGGAGCAGGGAAGGCTGTGGAGCAGGGAAGGCCGTGGAGCAGAGCGGCTGCATGAAATGGCTGAAGTCTCAATAGTGATGTGCAGCAGAGCGGCTGGCTGGCTGACTCCAACTCAAGAATCCTCAACATTTCTCAACTCAGAGTTAGAGGCATGGAAGGGTGATGTGCAGAAGAACAGCAATGGTGCAAATTGAATTGATTCAAAACACACTCATTCACAGGTACACTCAGACATAAACACAACGCCTCAACGCCTCAGGATGGGTCATCCACTCACCGACGACGATTCCCCCGTTGACACGCACAACGACAAAGAATGCCGTCAACACTGCCGGCAACAGTGTGTTTTAAATTGACTCAAAACACAAGTACACAACACACACATAGCCTCAACGCCTCATCACTCACCGACAACGATTCCCCCGTTGACACGCACAAAGACAAAAAACGCCGCCAACACCGCCAGCAGTGGGAAGAAGCTTCCGAGAAACTTCCCCCGCAGGGCCCACGCGCGGTGCAGCAGCAGCAGGAGCGCCCTGGGTGCGTCCTCCCCTCTCGCAGCTGCCCCCATCGCCCAGGAAGGATCCTGGAAGCTTCCCTTTATCCGATCGGTGGCAACGCCGTTTTGTAAATCCCCATGCTCAGCAGATCTGCCCCTGCTGTCCTTGTCGGTCTTGTCTTCTTCTGCCTTGTCTTTTCCTGCCTTGTCTTTTTCTGCCTTGTCTTTTTCTGCCTTGTCTTTTTCTGCCTTGTCTTTTTCTGCTGTGTCCTTTCGTGCTGCAACTCTCTGTGCTTCTGATCCTGCCCGCGCATCTAATCCTCCAGCCTGGAACCCTTCTAACTGTGCAGTTTCCTGGGGGGTCAGAAGTGTGGGCATGCCCAGGAATTGCGAGGCGGAGAGGCAGAGAGCGAGCAGAGCCCACACGGCGTTGGTCTGGCGGATGATGATGCTGCCTGCTGCTAGCTGCCAGGGGGGGGGGTGCGGGAGGGAGGAGGGGGCGGCAGGGGGGGGGGAAACCTGTGAGAGCGAGCAGGAAGTGGATAGGCATAGTGAGGGAGGCAGAGAGCGAGCAGGAAGTGGATAGGCATAGTGAGGGAGGCAGAGAGCGAGCAGGAAGTGGATAGGCATAGTGAGGGAGGCAGAGAGCGAGCAGGAAGTGGATAGGCATAGTGAGGGAGGCAGAGAGCGAGCAGGAAGTGGATAGGCATAGTGAGGGAGGCAGAGAGCGAGCAGGAAGTGGATAGGCATAGTGAGGGAGGCAGAGAGCGAGCAGGAAGTGGATAGGCATAGTGAGGGAGGCAGAGAGCGAGCAGGAAGTGGATAGGCATAGTGAGGGAGGCAGAGAGCGAGCAGGAAGTGGATAGGCATAGTGAGGGAGGCAGAGAGCGAGCAGGAAGTGGATAGGCATAGTGAGGGAGGCAGAGAGCGAGCAGGAATTGGATAGGCATAGTGAGGGAGGCAGAGAGCGAGCAGGAAGTGGATAGGCATAGTGAGGGAGGCAGAGAGCGAGCAGGAAGTGGATAGGCATAGTGAGGGAGGCAGAGAGCGAGCAGGAAGTGGATAGGCATAGTGAGGGAGGCAGAGAGCGAGCAGGAAGTGGATAGGCATAGTGAGGGAGGCAGAGAGCGAGCAGGAAGTGGATAGGCATAGTGAGGGAGGCAGAGAGCGAGCAGGAAGTGGATAGGCATAGTGAGGGAGGCAGAGAGCGAGCAGGAAGTGGATAGGCATAGTGAGGGAGGCAGAGAGCGAGCAGGAAGTGGATAGGCATAGTGAGGGAGGCAGAGAGCGAGCAGGAAGTGGATAGGCATAGTGAGGGAGGCAGAGAGCGAGCAGGAAGTGGATAGGCATAGTGAGGGAGGCAGAGAGCGAGCAGGAAGTGGATAGGCATAGTGAGGGAGGCAGAGAGCGAGCAGGAAGTGGATAGGCATAGTGAGGGAGGCAGAGAGCGAGCAGGAAGTGGATAGGCATAGTGAGGGAGGCAGAGAGCGAGCAGGAAGTGGATAGGCATAGTGAGGGAGGCAGAGAGCGAGCAGGAAGTGGATAGGCATAGTGAGGGAGGCAGAGAGCGAGCAGGAAGTGGATAGGCATAGTGAGGGAGGCAGAGAGCGAGCAGGAAGTGGATAGGCATAGTGAGGGAGGCAGAGAGCGAGCAGGAAGTGGATAGGCATAGTGAGGGAGGCAGAGAGCGAGCAGGAAGTGGATAGGCATAGTGAGGGAGGCAGAGAGCGAGCAGGAAGTGGATAGGCATAGTGAGGGAGGCAGAGAGCGAGCAGGAAGTGGATAGGCATAGTGAGGGAGGCAGAGAGCGAGCAGGAAGTGGATAGGCATAGTGAGGGAGGCAGAGAGCGAGCAGGAAGTGGATAGGCATAGTGAGGGAGGCAGAGAGCGAGCAGGAAGTGGATAGGCATAGTGAGGGAGGCAGAGAGCGAGCAGGAAGTGGATAGGCATAGTGAGGGAGGCAGAGAGCGAGCAGGAAGTGGATAGGCATAGTGAGGGAGGCAGAGAGCGAGCAGGAAGTGGATAGGCATAGTGAGGGAGGCAGAGAGCGAGCAGGAAGTGGATAGGCATAGTGAGGGAGGCAGAGAGCGAGCAGGAAGTGGATAGGCATAGTGAGGGAGGCAGAGAGCGAGCAGGAAGTGGATAGGCATAGTGAGGGAGGCAGAGAGCGAGCAGGAAGTGGATAGGCATAGTGAGGGAGGCAGAGAGCGAGCAGGAAGTGGATAGGCATAGTGAGGGAGGCAGAGAGCGAGCAGGAAGTGGATAGGCATAGTGAGGGAGGCAGAGAGCGAGCAGGAAGTGGATAGGCATAGTGAGGGAGGCAGAGAGCGAGCAGGAAGTGGATAGGCATAGTGAGGGAGGCAGAGAGCGAGCAGGAAGTGGATAGGCATAGTGAGGGAGGCAGAGAGCGAGCAGGAAGTGGATAGGCATAGTGAGGGAGGCAGAGAGCGAGCAGGAAGTGGATAGGCATAGTGAGGGAGGCAGAGAGCGAGCAGGGCCCACACAGAGTTGGTCTGGCGGATTATGAGGCCTGCTGCTAGCTGGGAGGGGGGGGAGGGGAGGGAAAGACGAGCATTGGGATGAGGGACAAGAGGTGGAGACTAGAGAGACAGCTAGAGAGGAGTGGAACAGAGTGAAGTGAAGAAAGACAGGGCACTCACAATTGCAGCACGGTAGTGTTGCCTCTTGTACACACATCGCATCATAGCCAGCACTGCTACACACGACGCCAAGCCAATGTGTGCGGTAGAGAGGAGTGGGGCAGGGTAAAATAGCGCAGAAAAGAACGCTTACCAACGCGGCGCGGTGGTGTTGCCTCTTGTAAACACATCGCATCATAGCCAGCACCGCTACAGACGAAGCCACGTCCGTGTAGTATAGGAATCCAAAGAACCAGTGCAGGGGGAACAGGACAAACATCGCCGCCCTCCACGTGCAGTCCTCGTCGACCTCGTCCCAAGGCGCGTGCTTGCGCGGGCGGCTTTTGGTGTCATTTTCCGTGCTGTTCCCGGCTTCGTCTTGCGTTTCATCTCCGGTGCCGTCCCGCGTTTCGTCTCTGGTGTCATATCTGGTTTCGTATCTGTGTAGCAAGGCTGCGACACCTCGAGGTCGCGAATGCGGCTTGCCCGCCTGGGGAGGGGGGTATGGGTAGGGGATATGACAAAGAATGGAGGATCAAATCATGGATCATGGATCATGGATTATGGATTATGGATTATGATGAAGGAGCATGTGTGCTATGGCCACGGGAAGAAACGTACCACGCAGGCAAGCGTACGGGAGTTCCGTTCCAGCATGCGAGTTTCGGCTGTGCGGAAGAAACTACATTGACGGGAGAACGAGTCGCCTTCTCAGGCGATTTCAAATCTGGTCGTGGGGCATGGATCCAACAGCATGTAAGTTTTTTGAGGCGCCTCAAAAAAGTCGTCGGGCATGCATGGATCCAGCAGCGTGTACGTTCGGTTCGGCCCTATGGAGGACGAGCATCCAGATTATACAAGAGGGAGGATGAGCTGAGAGGAGGAGTGGAAGGACGAGTTGAGAGGAGGAGGTGAAGATTTCTAAGGAGGAGGGGAGGCAGGGATGGGATGGGAAGGGAGGCATAACGAATGAAGGAGAAAGTTGGAGGAAAGGGGGAGGACGGGGAGGGAGTGTGTGATGTCCTACTCACACAGCATTACCTTGTTTGAACGAGCTGCAGCTGACGTCTTTTGACTCAACTCAAAGGTCACCTTGGAAGGGGAGGAGGACGGGGAGGGGGAGTGGGGTCCTACTCACAACAGCAGTACCTTGTTTGAACGAGCTGCGACTGCTGTTGCACCAGCAGCATCAGAGGCACCAGAAGCAGCACCAGCAGCAGCAGCGGCAGCAGCACGGGCAGTGGAGTAGAAGAGGGGGAAGGAGAGGACGAGGAGGAGGAGGTTGAGAGACCGCAGCGCCACGGGGGAGCACAGGGACGCGAATGACACGCCTGCTGCTGACGTGGCACCTGACAGGGTGGCGTCTGACGTGGCATCTGACGTGGACGCCAGGCGGGCAGCGATTTTGGCGATGCCTAGGAGTTGCAGGAGAGCGTATTGCATGCCCACGAATACAAGGGCTAGGTAATAGCTGAGAGATGGGGAATGCGGAAGTGGGGTTGTGAAGGAAGGGGGGAAGATGGGGGGTGTGAAGGAAGAAGGAGAGGGGAGGATGCGGGAGGGCGTATTGCATGCCTGCGGATATAAGGGCTAGGTAGTAACTGGGGGACAGGGGATGGGTGAGGGGAAGTGGGAAGGGGGGGAAAAGATGGGGGGGGGGGGGGGGCCGATGAGGGAAGAAGGAGAGGGGAGGATGCAGGAGGGCGTATTGCATGCCTGCGGATATAAGGGCTACGTAGTAACTGGGGGATAGGGGTGAGTGGACTTTTGAGGCGCCTCAAAAGTCGTCTCCTGTACCACGAATACAAGGGCTAGGTAGTAATTGGGGGATATTGGTGAGTGGAAGGCGCAGAGTGAGGAGAGAAAGGAAAGAAACTGGGGGGAAAGGAAGGAAAAGAAGGAGGGAAAGGAGGACGAGAACAGAGAAAGGAAGGGGGAAGGAACAGAGAACAGGAAAGGCGGACTAACATTGTTGACTCCGACCTGTGATGAATTGCGTTGACTTGCGTTGACTTACAGGCCAGGCAGCGTGGTGATAAGCGGGTGCCACGTCAGCAGGTCCCCTCGGCAGTACTGCTGCGTCTGAGGCACGTGGAATATCTCATCCTGAATTTCGGGAGGGGAGGGGAAAGAGTGGGGAGTTGGGGAGGTGGTGGGGAGGGTCAAGAATTGTAAATTTATCTCGCTCCATGCACAGCTGGGGAACACGATGATCAATGATGGGTGTCAGCGAACTAGTCTACACCATAGGCAACTATTCTGGCACGGTGTGCTCGGCTGAAGGACATGTGGATTCCGAGGCGTCTTAGACAATAATTGCAGGATACTACTCTCGCGCCATGTACGAGGCACGCCACGCTTGCGGTGACTTTTGACGACTAAAAGGTGGGATATCAGACTAGCAATCACGCATTGTGGGATATCAGTCTCGCACCATGTACGTCTAGAAAGCATGGTAGCTTTGGAATCAATTAACTACTTATACTCGCACCATGTATGGCTCGGGGACATGGTGATTCACAAGGCATGCCACGATCGCGCCGCTTACGAGAAGCGCTTCGGTGACGCGCCGCCGCACCCATTTTAAGTCCATACCACCGACTGCCATGCTGACGCGTCACAGCTGCTTCGACGGTGTCACAATGAATAACGCGTGTCACCGGCTCGCAGGGAGCATCGTATGAATGGAGGGAGTAAGGATCCGAGAAGAATAACAGCAGAAGGAGCGCTGAGAAAAAAGTAGTGGATTGAATTTGTTCTAAGAAAAGCTAACTGGACCACTATTTTGACCCTGGTCGACATCACCAAAGTATGTCGGAGTTCGGTGTAGTACGGTTCAAGTTGTTCTGAAATTGTTTTGCTAAGATAATGAGTGGTTGGTTTGGCGCTTTGAGCAGATTGAACTTCACGAATCTGCTGAAAAAAGACAACACCATGGGATCAGTTCGGCTCCACTTCACGTGCATTACCTCTTTGGAACGCATTTGACCGAACAAAAACGTGTGACATGACTACAAAACACACACGTTTTCACAAGACGAAGGATTTAGGGAAGTCCCCGTTAGTGAAATAATGGGGCTTGTGAATCAATAATATGTTTGGCGAAGCACAAGGAGTCCGCCAATTACAGCTAAGGGTTCTCTCGGAATTATTGCCCGTAAGCCTTCCAGATTCATGTACTAGACAACCAATGCCCTAACATCCTATATTATATTATATTTATAAATATTCTCAAGACCTAGCCTCTTTCAGCATTATCTTGCTGAAGATCTATAGCTCGTTCATAGCCTTAATGGCGTACGTGGAATGACTTGAAAGACAACTCTTTAAGATCGTCCACCTCATTCTTAAAAGCGCATCGCTCGATGCGGGAATAAGGAGAGCCAGTGGTGCATAGCCATACCTTCCTGCAGCCCAATGCAGCAATGTCGAGATGCGAAGCAGACAGATGAAGGGAGGAGAAGAAAGGGGTGTTGAGGGAGAGGGGGATGTGGAGGCGAAGAATGTGGGAGGGAGGGAGAAAGGAGGGAGAATGTGTTGACTAATGGTCAGAGACGAGTGAGAAGGCACGCACCACAATGAACAACCTTAATGACATCTATGTTGGTGTTGCTTTTCAGAATTCCGAAAAGCAGCACCAAATGTGTTGAGTAATGGCCAGAAGCAAGAGAGAACAGAAGGCCAGCACCACAATGAACGACCTCAGCTAGCTGCACTCCAGCTGTGGCTTCACTTTAATGGCATCTGCTGCTTTACCACTCATATACTCAACTTCGATATACTCACACGTACTGCACATTCTCTCTGCGCCCCTAAATCTCCCCCTCCACTGTCCCCATGTCTGTGTTACTTAACCAGCCCCAGTTCGGTCGCCGCGTGGCCCGTGTGGTACTTGAACGACACTCCTTGCACCACTTCATCATACATCTCCTGCACGCACCAACTCGTTATACTCACATCTCCTGCACGTTCTCCTTGCGCCCCTGAATCTCCCCCTCCACTGTCCCCATGTCTGTGTTTCGGCACCACCCCACCAGCCCCAGGGAAGTCGCTTTATGGCTCGTGTAATACCGGAACGACACGCCTTGCACCTGACAGAAAGTGAAAAAATGAAGATATTGATGATGGACCGACTCGGAACCCCACGATATGGATACCCTACACCTGACAGAAACTGATAGAAAGGAGCAAGCAATTTTTACTGACGGCCTGATGCATCGCTGTGAGTGTTCTATATTGCCAAGGCATGACTAGAAACGGATTAAAACGGACAAAACGGAATCAGGAAATCGCCCGCGGTGACTTCACGGCGTTCGCTACAGAACAAAAAGAAGGAATCTCGCTAGTCCTGATTGGCGTACTCATCCGCATCCCCGTTACTACCTTGCCGAAGACCTCGAAGGCAAATCCGGCAAGCGCCATCTCGCCGCGCTCACGTGATGGAGAGCGGAGATTACGGAGAAATGGGGTGGGGAGGGCGCAGGGAGAGGAGAGCAACGAGAGAAGGTAGAAGGGAGGGGGAATGGGAACGAAGAATGCAAGTGAAGGACGACGGGAGACGCGACAAGAGCGATGGCGCTAGCGATGGGAAGAGAAATGGCGAGACACGGGACGGGATGGAAGGGAATGGTAGGAGAGTGTTCGCCGGGAAGTGGAAGAAGTTAGGGCGTATTCTTGCACTTTGGGTCATCAATACTTTGGGTCTTCCGAGATTGTGGGATCCAATCGGAAAATCGGAATGCACCCCAATCTCTTGATTCCGAATTTTCGATTAGATCCCACAATTTCGGATAGCCCGAAGTGCTGATGACCCGAAGTGCAGGAATACGCCCTTAGGATTTACGCAGTTCCGAGCACGACATTCCGAAGTTCCCAGAAAAATGTCAGAATGCACTCTGACGTCTGCATAGTCATTTATGTTATTTTGTTACGGGTGCAATGAATCGAGGTAGCGAGAATTGCACTAAGGTGTCAAACGAGTACAAAATGTGAGCGAAGGCATGAGCGAGCATTTATACGCGAAACATGCAAAACGGTAACGCGGTGCGTGCGAACTTGCTAGTGCTACGCTGGAGCGAGGCTCGGGCTAGTCCCGAAGCGTAGGCCGATACGGCCATGCCAGCAGTGCGAGGTTTGGCAAAACAGTGCGCGCGAAGTCGGCGAAGTTCCGTTAGCAGTAACGGGCGAACAGTCGGCTGTTGCTGTACGCGATGTAGTCGGCTCCGTAAGGAATGCCTGAGAAAATTCCTTACACTACCCCCCCCCCTTAAGAAGCCCCCTCCGCTACGCGAGTGCGTGTATATCCCGGAATCCCCGGCTTCTCAAGTACACTTGCAGGGCAGGGTGATTTTCGATGTTGCTCAGGGGCACCCAGCTATCTTCAGTTGGCGTGCGGTCTTTCCAGCGAACGAGGAATTCAATCCTCCTGATTCCCGTGGGGTGGCGGATCCGATGGCTCAAAAATTTCTCGGGCTCGATGATCGGCTCTGATGCAGGGCGAGTCATTGATTGTGGCCGGTGACGCGGCAGTTGACTCGTGGTCGGGATGTATGGGCGAAGTAGGCTGACGTGGAACGAAGGGCTGATGTACCAGTCAATTGGCAACAGTAGGTGCGCGGTGACGGGTGTGATCATGTGACTGATTTGGAATGGTCCACAGTAGCGCGGTCGTAATTTTGGTACGTCGGGCAGTCGCAGATTTTGCGTGTCGAGTAGCACGTAATCTCCAGATTGATACGTGACGGGGCGGCGGTGGCGATCAGCGTTGCGCTTAGCGATGACGTTGGCCTTTTTTATTGCTTCGGCGGCTCTGGCGCGGGCAGCTTGCAGGATTTCGGCGAATTGTTGTGCGCGTGGCGTGGGGTTGTCCGGACTCGGCGTCATGGGCACTGTGGGGTTCTGCCCATAGTTCAGGTAGAACGGGGACTGCTGCGTCGTGGCTGATGTGGCGTTGTTGTACGCGAACTCGATCAGCGGCAGCTGCTGCTCCCAGGTCGTGGGGTCGTCGCACGTGGCACGAATCAACTGCTCCATCGTCTGATTCGTCCGCTCCGTTTGGCCGTCGGTCTCGGGGTGGTACGACGAACTGAACTGTAGCCTGGTCCCGAACTGCTCCCAGAGGTTCTTCCAGAAGTTGCTGGTAAACTTCGTGTCCCTGTCGCTGATAATTGCTGCTGGTATCCCGTGCAGGCGAACAACGGCTGCGATGAACAGGCGAGCGGTCTCTTCGGCTGAGATCGACTTTTTGCACGCAGCGAAGTGTGCCATCTTCGTCAACCTATCCACGACGACCATCACCGCGTCGTTACCCCCAGGGTTCGAAGGTAACCCTGTGACGAAGTCCATGGTTACTTGCTGCCAGGCGCGTTCGGGCGGTGGGATCGGCTGCAATTGACCCGCCTTCCGCTTCCTTGAACTCTTCATCACCTGACACGTCGGGCACGAGCCCACGTGCTGCTGTACGTCGGTCAACAGCTCCGACCAGTAATAGTACCGCTGCAGTTGCTGTCGTGTTTTTTCTACCCCGAAATGTCCCGAGGTAATCCCGTCGTGTGCCTCCTGCAGCAGCAGCTCCCTCAGTAGTGAGTACGCGGGTACCCAAATGCGGTTGGTGCCTGTTTTTACGTAATAAACTCCTTTTGCTTCTGCCAGTTGCTGTGAATTTCCGGTCGTGAAAAATGGGTCGGTGCGGTATCCGTGGGTGAATAGGCCAGTTAAAAGCGGGTTGGTCTGGGCGAGTAGGATGGCGTGGAGTTGGGCGGTGGGGCGGGTGAGAGCGTCGGCGATGTTGGATGCTCCTTTTTTGTACGTGACGGTGTAGTGAAAATTGGACTCGAGATAGTCCAACCAGCGAATCTGTCGTGGGTTGAGATTCGGTTGGGCGCGAAGGTACTGTAGCGAGCGGTGGTCTGTCCGTACTGTCACGTCGGCACCAGTCAGGTAACATCGCCAAACTTTGAACGCGTGCACGATCGCTAGCATCTCGCGGTCGTGTATCGGGTAGTTACGTTCGGGCGGGTGTAACTTGCGGGACTCGTACGCGATTGGCTGGAGGCCATTCCCGAAATCCTGCAACAGTACTGCTCCCACAGCGATGTCACTTGCGTCGGTGACGAGCTCGAACGGACGGTGGGGATCTGCAATGTGAAGGACGGGCGGGGAGCACAAAATATTTTTGAGGGCCGAGAAGGCAGCTTGCTCTTTCTCCCCCCACGTGTACTCAACCCCCTTCCTCAGCAGGTCAGTCAACGGGGCAGTCAGTTTCGCCATGTCGGGGACGAACCGGCGCACGTAGTTGACGAACCCCAGGAAACTCTGCAACTCGGTCAAGTTGGTCGGCGCGTGCCAAGCCTGAATCGTCGCAATTTTCTTCGGGTCTATTTCCACTCCTGCAGCTGAAATAACATGTCCCAAAAACTCCAGGCGGTCCTGTAAAAACTCACACTTAGATGCTTTGGTCAGTAGGCGGTTCTCACTCAGGATTTTAAAAACTGCTTCGATGTCTTGTAAGTGCTGTGCTCTGTCAGGGCTGTAAATCAGTATGTCGTCCAGATAAACGATGACGCACTTATCTAAAAGCGGGCGGAATGCTTCGTTCATGGTCATTTGGAAAGTGGCGGGGGCGTTGGTCAGTCCGAATGGCATGACGGTGTATTCGAAGGATCCGTAGCGTGTTCGGAATGCGGTTTTAGGGCAGTCGGGTGGGTTGACGCGGATTTGGTGGTATCCTCCTCGGAGGTCGATTTTCGAGAAAACCCGGGCTGTGCGCAGTTGGTCGATCAGTTCGTCAGCTCGTGGGATGGGGTAACGGGATTTGATGGTAACCCTGTTCAGTGCCCTGTAGTCGATGCACATGCGAAAACCCCCGTCCTTTTTCGGTGTGAACAGTATTGGTGCGGCGAAAGGCGACGAACTAGGGCGAATGAATTCCTTTTCTAGCAGGTAATCGAGCTGCTTCCTTAGTTCGTCTAATTCGGGTTGGGTCAGTCGGAACTGTCGCTGTACTGTTGGCTGTGCTCCCGGTTCCAGTTCTATCCTGTGATCGTGCGGTCGCTGAGGTGGCAGTCCCGTCGGCAGGTCATCCGGGAAAATGTCACTGTACTGTTGTAACAGTGCCGCCAGGTCACTCGGTACGTCGGTCAGCAGTTTCTGTAAATCGCCTCCCTTGTCTGCTGCCTCGGCTTCCCGAATGTCAACCGCGTACACGTCGGCTCCGGCCGCAACAGCGCGTTTCATCGTGATCGCGTTGACACGCACCGACGAAGACTCAGGCGAGCCCCAGCGAGGTAAGGCGATGCTGTTACCGTTCACTCGCACGGTGCAGTCACCCGTCGTCCAGTCAATTCGCGGGTTGTGTCGTCGCAGCCAATCACGCCCGAGTAAAATGTCGGTTCCGTCGAGGGTCGTTGCGAGCATTTCCTGACTAAACGTGAAGTTACCCCCGCATCGAATCCGAACTCGGTCTACGCGTTCCCGTATTGCCAGCGGCGTGCCGTCTACCAGTCGTGCGTCGATCTCAGGTAAGCATCGGTCCAGTGGCAGTCGCAGTTTTCGTGCTGTAGCAGTGTTAATGAGGCTGTGGCTGGCTCCCCCATCTACGAAGATTTTAACTAAGTCCGTCCCAATTTTCCCACTGAGCAGTATAGGGCTATCTACCGTGGTACCCTCCTTATTCGGCCGGGTGTGGTCGATTGCGTGAACCGGCACAATCACTCGGTGAGGGTCGGTTGGGTCGGGCGAGCGGCGTGACCTGTCAGTAGAGGGCCCGTCTGCTACTGACTTCCAGCGTTTCCCTGCTGCTTGGTCTGTGTCTGCTGCTCAGCTTCCCCCTTTCCCTTAGCGTTTTCCGGGCATTCGCTCTTGCGATGTCCCGGCCGATTGCACGCAAAGCAGCGCCCTTTGAACGGTGCGGCAGCGGCATTTGCGGCGACGGCGCGTATCGTGGCGCTCTCGTTCGTCCCACGAGGCCGATGTCCCCAGGTGTTGTTTCCGTAGGACCCCGGTCTCGGTCGGCGAAAGAAGTCGAGCTTCTCCGCCATAGCGAGAATTTCCTGAAACTCAGTGACGCCGCGAAGCTGGATTTCCTGAGCGATGTCCTGCTTCAGGCCGCCGATGTAGCGGTCGATGCGTTCGCTCTCATGCATGTAGCCCACCTGCTCGCATAGCGCCAGAAATCCGCTCGTGTAATCCTGGACGGAACCGAGTTGGCGCCAAGTGCGGAGCTTCTGTCGCGCCGAGATCGAGGCCGCGATTGGCTCAAATCGAGCGCGCAGACCTGCGCACCACGCGTCCCACGTGCGATACTGGGGCACCTCCACGAAATACGACGGCGCCCAGGGTCCGGTTTGTCCTTCCCGTGTCGGTAGTGTCGCGTAGTCGGTCGGCTTCGTGACGATGACGCGCCACCAGTCCATGGCGGGTCCTCGCAGCAACGACACGGCGTATCGAATCTTCGCCGAGTCCTCCGAGACGTAGTTGGCGTCGAAGAAAACATTCATTGTGAATAACCACGCCTGAACGGTAGGACCACCCCGTTGACTCGGGTCAAAGCATGGCGGGCGCTGCGGTTTCAGCGGCATCGGTGACGGCAGTCCCGAATCGTGGGTTGGTGCCGAAATCGTGACGCGAGGCTGACTTGGGGCCGCAGGCGTCGCTCTGGGGTGTGTCGTGCCGTGGTCGTCGTCTCCGTCGGGGCGGACGACGCCATCACTGGCCGCGCTCGCGGGTTGCCCCACACTCCCGTGTTGTGATGTTGAGGGTGCAGGTTGAATCGGAGTGCCAGGTGCTTGGGATTGTGCTCTCATGAGGTCATTTTGCAGTGATGAGCGTTCTGCCGTCAATGCCGCGATTTCCTCGGAGCTTTCGTGCAGTTGTCGCAGCAGATCGTTCAAACGCTCCTGCGTGAGAGTGGTGACGTCGATGTTTTCGGCCATGACGAAGGGCGTCGGCTCGTCTTAGTCTAGGCGCAGTCGTGGCTGCACGCGTTTACGAGAGAACGCGAGGACAGCGGCTCCTAGGGGCTAAGGTGCGTGAGTCCCTTCGAGTGAAAAATCAAAAGTTGATTTCCTGGTGTGCGGAGATGCGCGGTCCGAAAGAAAGGGGCTCTGATAACCAAGTGTTACGGGTGCAATGAATCGAGGTAGCGAGAATTGCACTAAGGTGTCAAACGAGTACAAAATGTGAGCGAAGGCATGAGCGAGCATTTATACGCGAAACATGCAAAACGGTAACGCGGTGCGTGCGAACTTGCTAGTGCTACGCTGGAGCGAGGCTCGGGCTAGTCCCGAAGCGTAGGCCGATACGGCCATGCCAGCAGTGCGAGGTTTGGCAAAACAGTGCGCGCGAAGTCGGCGAAGTTCCGTTAGCAGTAACGGGCGAACAGTCGGCTGTTGCTGTACGCGATGTAGTCGGCTCCGTAAGGAATGCCTGAGAAAATTCCTTACATATTTTCATTAAGTTTAAGGAAATATAAGTGCAGTAATATTATCTCTCATTTAAATTTGCGGTTTAACTTTTGTTTTAAGTCCATGGAAGCCAAAATATGATACGCATGTTGTTCTAAAACATAATTTAGTAAGATATTTCTTGTTGGACAAGTCTTTACAGAAATGATTTGCATACAAGGAAGCATCAGCCTTCGCGCAATAATTGAAGCCTCCCGCTTGAATTACACTGAGCACTGCATTATTTGTGCTATATTATTTGCCTCTCGCAAAGCCGTGAGTTGCGGACAATCGTCAGCATCTGTCTCAAACAAATCCAGCCGGCTCGAGCCGTGCATCTGTCTCAAATGTATAATCCACTTAGGGCGTATCCAGGTTCGGGTCATGAGCACTGTTCTTGCTACTGTTTGGGTCATGCGGAATTTGCGCATGACCCGAAGTGGGCTGCCGAGCCGCGCACGGCCCCAGCTTTGGGTCAATGTGTAGGTGTTGTGCGACTGACGTGCACGACCCACCCACAGCCAATCACCTGGTTGCACGACTGTGGTGTAACTGCCAACTTTTTGTCGTTCGGCAGTCGAGTGTCACACGTGGGCAATTTCCCACGTCTGACACCTCTGCACCCAACCACTCGGCAAATTGACCCCGAGTGTGTCAAAAAATTCTCGAGTCGTGCTCCCAACATTTGGGAATTCGCTCCGGGAATTTTGGGATTGTGATTTCTCGCTGAGTGTCACGTAGTTTTTCATGTGTCTCGCTAATGACCTTTCGAAATGTTCTGGCATCCCCCATTGGATGCGACTGTTGTTGTGGGCTGGATTTTGGCGCGAAAACCCTCGCGGCAATATAGGGGTCGCATGACCCAAACATGCGTTCTATATTGTTTGGGTCATCCGCAAATCGCGCATGCCCGGAACAGTGCTCATGACCCGAACCTGGATACGCCCTTATCGTACCGCGCAAATAATCCACCCCTCACTCACCTGGTTCTGTGCGTGACAAGTGCATAAATTGAGCCCCTTATTCACACGAATATGCTGGAACAAACAGCAGATGTCATGCTATTTCCTCTCAAAACTTCCTAATTCCCTGGCTATTGCGCTCCTGGAATAACCTGCTGTTGCTCGATTCAGCTGCAGGGATCAAATCAGGGCGTGCGACTGGGAGAGCTGAAGCGAGCCTTCACGGGAATGAGAATTCCCATTATGAATTTGACGATGTACAGGTCTGTCCTTCTCATAGTAGCGTTCGCAATCGCTCTCATTGGTCAAGCTACTGCCCGTATTCTCAACGAGGATCTTTTTCTGCCCAACGCATGCGCTCTCCTGCCGAAGCACTCGGCCCTGTGCTCCGCGGAAGTCCTCTCCGCGAGGCGTTCTCTGCGCGCGGATTCCGCCCCGCCAACTCCTCGCGGCATGCAGCGGGCGCTCATTCGGCGCGCAATGGAGCGCGCGCAGGCGACGATGGAACACGTGGCGCATCTGAAGGCGGAAAACACGGACAAAGTTTCGCTGACGCACGCGGCAGCGATTGACTGCGTCCACCAGGTAAACGAAGTACATTGGTATGTTGGAAAAATAATTGAAAGTAACAAACTTTCATCTTGCGGTTTAAAGATTCCAACTGATCTGCTCGACGTGAACAGCATTCCGAGCATATGCTCCTCTCGTTCAACTATCTGTCAAACTGCTTGATTTCTGAATCCCTCCCTCCCTCGATCCCTCCACCACCCCTCCCTCCCTGCCTTGCACACCCGGGTAGATATCCATGGCGCTCGATAATCTCGAAAATTCGCTGAACGCCGTTACCGCCTCAATCAACGGCTCACAAGCCACTCGGGAAAGCCGGCGTTCTGACAGTCGTCCGATATTTCCGGCCGATCGGACGGCTTCTGTTGACGACCTGCCGTACATCCTAACGTCAGCTCGGGCGAACATCGACAGCTGTGTCGAGGGGCTGCAGGAATTCGCGCCAGATGCGCTGGAAACGGCGCCGGGGATTCGTCTTCGGTCGGAAGTTACGCTCATTACAGTCACAGTCACCGCAGCCCACGCGTGCGTCCCGTGCGCAATCGACGACGAGATCTCCGCCTTCCGCCGATGATGATTCCGCCGACTACCCCGGTGACTCCATCGCGGAAAAGACAAGGGCCAGAGGTGACGAAAATGTGACATTTTCGTCACATTTTCGTATACGGTATTTTGGGGTAAAAAGGTGATGGATGGAAGTGCCGAAGCCAGCGTCACTTCCAATGTGACGGCGATGTCACGTAAAAGCTTCCCCCGCGTCCCAACCACCGTCACTACTCAGTCACGCGCTAGTCACGCACAGGTCACCACGGGGGTTGCTCGGTGGAGTGAAGAACAAATGCCACAATTAGACGCAATCTTACGAGAACCATACACGTATTGACCATGCCGTCATCATGATATACTGTCAGTTACAGTACTCGTACGCTACAAAGCGCCTCGAGCCACAGTCCTATCCAACCAACAGCCTTCACGTGGACGACCATGATCAACCTGGAGTTGCATCCACACCTTTTGTTGTCATCCCACGTGACCAATGCCCACGCGCCATCTCATGATATCACCTAATCCCCATTGGTCGACAGTTAACACAGCATGTCGCCATCCCACTACGTGGATATGGCGGATGCCGTTGAATTATGGCATGGTGAACGGCTGTAACTGCCTTCGTGATCTCTGCATGTGTAAGCTACCTGTGCATCCAACCGTCCACGTACACACGCATCGACGATATGTCGCGGTCGCTCTCGCCAGCAAAATCTCACCATTGTTGCCATGTAATCACTCCCGTCCGTTGTTGTAGACCCACGTGGCCCTAGTACACGTTACACGGAGCCACCGATGCTGGCCCACATGTCCCGCCCTCGACCGTCTACCACACCATCATCCAACGGTACACAGGCCTGCCGATACACTTGCATCTACGACTCCTCCTTGCATAGGGCACGCATGGCCTCACGATAGGGTGGGTTGGACCGTCACGAACTGAACCGCTGTCACCATCTATCCGCATCCAACGGCACACATCCGAACCGCATTATGCGTTTGTGACCCTACGCCA
The DNA here is from genome assembly GCA_948144175.1 of Closterium sp. NIES-65. Lineage (NCBI taxonomy): Eukaryota > Viridiplantae > Streptophyta > Zygnematophyceae > Desmidiales > Closteriaceae > Closterium > Closterium sp. NIES-65. The sequence continues at coordinate 817,623 of CANXME010002377.1, read as the reverse complement.
ATGGCCGTATTTGACTGCCTCGTTACACATTCCGCAGACTGGTTGGCAGGTCATGTTTTCCTAGTGATAACGAACACCTGTGATAAATCGTCCATGCTTTCTTGTTCCGCCAAAATAGATACGCAATTGACATTAAACACTAGAACGCGCGGCATATGCGCCACCATGGCCCCTTGTCAATGGCCGCCTCTCACGACCCACCACCGTTTCCTTACAACGCCACCACATATACATTAGACATAGGGTTTAGCCACAATTGTTTGCACTGGCCTACGATGCCACGCTGCGCCTTCTGTTTTTCCTCCGATTATGCCTGCGGAGTACCGCGGCTGACGCTTGCATCCGCGGTCACTGCTTCGACGGCAGCGATGCCGTCGGCCGAGATGCGCAGACCATGGCAGCCCCACTCCCAGCTCTGGGACGCCTCGTCATAGGCTGGTCGGAAATCCGCGATGGCGGCCCTAACAGCAGCCTTGACGAGGACGTGGAGGCCGTCCACGATCTGCGCGTTGGTGCTCGCGGAGTTGGCGAAGCGACCCTGGCGCTCCTCCCAGTGATTGACTGCATCTGTCACCTGCGCGCGTCGAACCACACACACGCGCACGTGAGGACACTCGCCCAGGTACGATAAGTTGTAATAATGAACACGGTGTAGGCGTACCACGTGCTCCAGCCATGCCACGTGGTAGAGCTTCAGTGTCACGGTCCCGTTGACCATCCTCGGCTTGAACACCGCACACGCGTAGGCTGTAAACGCCCCAGACGCGAACGGCATCCCTTCACGGGAGCAACTCCAGCTAGACAGCCGCAGCTTCCCTGCCACGTGACGCATAAACAACGCGCGCGTTAAATGACGGTTATCTATGCATATGTACTTCACTCACTTACGCCCTTCTTGTGGTATCACCCCCTTACCTGTCAAACATTATATATGTTGTGTTTGTTTAGGCTACAGTGGGTTAGCCTATAGGGGGTACACAATTCTAGGGTTAGGTACTTGTACTGATTTCATTGTTAGTTCCATCATTCCTGTTCGTTCATTCTGACATGGTTTCAGAGCAGGTCCTTCGCTAGGACCGTTTCTTTAGGGCCCACCGCTACCTACCTACCTACCTACCTACCTACCTACCTACCTACCTACCTACCTACCTACCTACCTACCTACCAACGCCCTAGGGCGCCTCGGTTTTCACGGCCCCCTAAGGCCCCGCGACCCGCGACCCGCCCCTTAGCGACCCGCGCGCCGCCCCTTAAGGCCCCTTACGGCCCCGCGCTCGTCCCTAGAGGCCCCGAACGGCCCGCGCTCGCCCCTAGAGGCCCCGAACGGCCCCGCGCTCGCCCCTTACGGCCCGCGACCGCCACAGCCCCTCCAGGACCGAGCCGAGCCGCGCGACCTGAACCGAGACGCCCAGTCCGAGCCGAGCCGCGCGACCCGAACCGAGCCGCGCCACCCTACCCGAGCCGCGCCGCCCTACCTGCACCGGACCGAGCCGCCCTTCCTGTCTCATACTGCTACTGCTACTGCTACAGCTACTACTACTGCTGCTCCTACTGCTGCTATGGCTAGCCCACCTGTACTAGCTTTCGATGCTGAGGGCCGCCCTGTGAAGTTTGACACCTGGCTAGATGACCTGCACCTCTACCTACAACTCACTGCCAAGGAGGACATCTCACTGTACGACCACGCCCTAGGCAATGCTACTGCACCTGATGCAACTGCTGACAGCACTCTCCGCTCACAGTGGCAGACTCGTGATGCCCATGCTCGCTTTGCCATTCGCAACTCCCTCCCGATAGATGAGCGCGAGCACTTTGGCCAGCACAAGACTGCACAGGCACAGTACACTGCTGTCGTTGCCCGCTACTCCTCACCGGCCTCTGCCGCGCTAGGCCGTCTCTCGCTTCCCTACCTGTTCCCCGAGTTGGCCTCTTTCCACACCGTCGCTGACCTCATCACGCACCTCCGCACTAGTGAGGCTCGCTTCCGCGCCGCTATGCCTGATGAGTTCCTTGCCAAGAACCCCCCCCCGCTCTGGCTCACTCTCTACCACCTAGTCACCCGCCTCCCTGACACTCTGCGCTCAGTCAGGGACCACTTCCTAGCTCGCTGCCCCACTGAGCTCACCATTGCCCTCCTCGAGAAGGAACTCCTTGCAGCTGAGGCTAGCATAGTCGCTGTAGGTGCCTCTCGTGGCGACCCCCGCACCCCGTTCTTTGAGGGGTGTTCTCCTTCCCCCCTTCTTCCCTCTGTCGCCTCTGCTGCTGCTGTCGACCTCCTTGGTGCTGAGAAGGTCGGCGCTGCGTCTGCTTCGAGCGGGCGCCGCAGCGGTAGGGGCAAAGGGGGCAAGGGTGGCGGCGGTGACGGCGAGGGAGGCGGTGGTGGGGGCGGTGGTGGTGGTGGGGGTGGTGGCGGGGCTGGAGGGGCCAGTGGCAGCGGTGGGGGTGGCGGCGGCAGCGGCGGGGGTGGTGGCAGAGCCGGGGGCGGTGGTGGGGGTGGCGGTGGACGCGGCGGTGGTAGGGGTTGGGGTGGTCGAGGAGGTGGCGGCGGCAGTAGTGGTCGTGGAGGCACTGGCGGTGGCCAGGGCCAGCAGCACACTCCGTCGCCCCAGGAGGTCCGTAAGTGGTACTCTCAGCACGGGGGGGGGGGGGGGGGGGTGGCCTTAGCTGCACGTACGTCATTCGCACGGGTGACCGCACTGGTGAGCCGTGTGGGGGACCGCATGCCACGCAGTGTTGTTTCGCTCGCCTCAACGATGCTTGGCATGTTCAGTTCGCTCAGGCCACTGAGCTGCCCCGCTGGATTGATCTCCTGAAGAAGGGGATTGATATCTATGCTCTAGACTTTGATGCTATTCTCACTGCTATGTATGTGATGTCTACTAGTGGAGAGAGTGCTCAGTACCTGTGTGTACCGCCCGACCCGGGCATTAGGACCAGTACGGCTGCCGCTCTAGGTGCTAGTGCGTCTGCCGCTCCAGGTACTCGCATGTCCGCTACCCCAGGTGCTGGTGAGGCAGCTGCTCTAGGTGCTGGTGCGTTTGCCCCCCCTGGTACTGAGTCGACTGCAGCACTGCACACCTTCACACTGGACTCAGGTGCTTCTCGCTGCTTCTTTCGTGACCGCACTGCCCTTGAGCCGCTTGCTCGGCCAGTTGCTGTCTCCCTCGCTGACCCCTCTGGGGGTCCGGTCATTGCGACCTCCTCCACTGTCCTTCCCTGTCCTGCGGTCCCGTCGGGCACACTGTCAGGTCTCCACCTCCCCTCGTTCTCTACTAACTTGGTGGCGGGTTGTGCGCTCCAGGACGGGGGTGTTCACCAGTTCACCCCTGCCAACGAGCGCGTGACACACTGCACGTGTGCCCGTACGGGCCGTCACTTGGCTACCTTCACTCGGCAGCTGGGGTCGGACCTGTACACACTGACCACTGAGTCCCCTCAGGTCGCTGCGTCTGCGTCTGCGTCCCCGTCAGGTCAGCTGTCGGCCCCCTACTCGTGTCGCTCTCTGGCACACGAGACCGTCCTCTGGCACCACCGACTTGGCCACCCGTGTGTGCAGCGCCTTCGTGCCATGCACTCCCGGTACCTTGTCTCTGGTCTTCCCAGGGTCCTCCCTCCCCTCCCACCCTCGCCTGCTCCTCCCTGTCTTCCCTGTGTCGAGGGGCGGCAGCGCGCCGCTCCTCACGCCTCCTCGTTTCCCCCGATGACTGCTCCCTTGCAGACGCTCCACATGGACGTGTGGGACCCAGCCCGCGTCCGTGGTCAGGGTCAGGAGAGGTACTTCCTGATAGTTGTTGACGACTACTCGCGCTACACCACGGTCTTCCCCTTGCGCACCAAGGGTGAGGTCCGTGATGTTTTCATCCCTTGGATCCGCAGAGCCCGTCTCCAGCTCAATGAGCGTTTCCACTCGGACTTTCCTGTCCTGCGCTTGCACTCTGACAGAGGTGGTGAGTTCTCCTCCGAACTCTTGGCAGCTTTCTGTGCTGAGCACGGCATGGAGCATTCGTTCACGCTTCCGGCCTCTCCACAGCAGAATGGGGTTGCGGAGCACCGCATTGGCCTGGTCATGGAGGTCGCCCGTACCTCCTTGATCCATGTGGCTGCCCCCCACTTTCTGTGGCCGTTTGCAGTCCGGTACGCCGCGCATAAGCTCAACCTCTGGCCCCGTGTCTCCTTGCCGAAGACCTCGCCCACACTGCTGTGGACGGGGGAGGTTGGCGATGCGTCGCGTTTCCGGGTCTGGGGATCTCGAGCTTTTGTCCGCGATACGTCCGCGGACAAGCTCTCCTCCCGTGCTGTTCCTTGCGTCTTCCTCGGCTTTGTCCCGGACACGCCTGGTTGGCAGTTTTACCACGCCACCTCGCGCCGGGTCCTGCCCTCTCAGGACGTCACTTTTGACGAGTTCGTCCCCTACTACCGCCTCTTCCCCTACCGCACTGCCCCGCTCCCCCCCCCCGCCTCTTTTCCTCGCGCCAGGTGCTGCTGTGGTAAACCCCCTCCCCCCTCAGGGTGCCGCTCCCTCAGGTGTGTCTCAGGTAGACCCGGTTGAGCCTGTTGAGGTAGCTGTCGACTCTCGTCCTGCTGGGGGTGCGGAGCCTGGGGGTGCGGAGCCTGGGGGTGCAGAGTCTGGGGGTGCTGAGCCTGGGGGTGCGGAGTCTGGGGGTGCTGAGCCTGGGGGTGCTGAGCCGCGGAGTCCGGAGTCTGGGGGTTCTGAGTCTGGAGGTGCTGAGCCTGGGAGTCCTACACCTGGAGGAGCCCTCTCCTCGGAGCAGCTGCGTGAGTGGTACTTACAGTACTGCAGCCTCAGGAGAGGTGCCTCGGGAGCCACGAGTACTGCTGGGGCTGGTGCTGGTGCTTCCCCGCCTCGTCGGGAGCTCCCCTCTCTTGAGAGGATCCGTCAGTGGTACCTGCGGCGATGCACTCTTCGGAGTGGAGCGCCTGGTGTCGCGGACCCTACTGCTACTGGAGGTACTGCTGGTGCTACTGGGGGTGCTGCTGGTGCTGCTGACCCTAGAGTTGGAGCTGCTGCTGGTGCTGCGGACCCTGGAGTTGGAGCTGCTGCTGGTGCTGCGGACCCTGGAGCTGGAGCCGCTGCTGGTGCTGCGGACCCTGGAGTTGGAGCTGCTGCTGGTGCTGCGGACCCTGTAGTTGGAGCTGCTGCTGGTGCTGCGGACCCTGGAGTTGGAGCTGCTGCTGGTGTTGCGGACCCTGGAGCTGGTGCTGCTGCTGGTGTTGCGGACCCTGGTGCTGTAGGTGGTGCTGCTACTGGCGGTGCTGCTGGAGTTGGAGCTGCTGCTCGTGCTGCGGACCCGGGCGTTGGAGTTGCTGCTGGTGCTGCGGACCCTGGAGTTGGAGCTGCTGCTGGTGCTGAGGACCCGGGTGTTGGAGTTGCTGCTGGTGCTGCGGACCCTGGAGGTGGAGCTGCGGACCCTGGAGGTGGAGCTGCTGCTGGTGCTGAGGACCCTAGAGGTGGTTCTACTGCTGGTGCTGAGGACCCTGGCGCTGGTGTCTCTGCTGGTTCTGGAGTCGCTGCATGGCCGCGGCCGTACGTCGTTCCGCTCCTTCAGCAGGTTCTTGGTCAGCCTCCTCCTCCTTGTCCTCCTCCCTCCTTAGGGTGTCCTCCGTCTGTCCAATCGCAGTCGCAGCTTCCATCTGCCTCCCCTCTCCCTTGTCCTGCTCCTTACACAGGTCCGACTGGAGATCTTACGGAGCGTCGTGCGCCTGAGTCTCGTCCTGCGTCGCCTGAGTCTAGTCGAGCGTCGCATGTTTGTGCTGCTCTCACTGGTCGTCGTGTCCCGCGTCAGCGTCCTCCTGCTGTCCCAGGCACTCAGATGGCGCTTCGTCAGTCCACTGCTCCCCAGCGTGTCCCTCTCCCGTCTCCTCCTGCGTCCTCCCTTCCTGCTCTTGCTGACCCGGAGTCAGACTCCCTTCGCGCTGCCAGTCCTACTGTCACGCGTCTCCTTGCTACTGTTGTCACTGACCCTTCCTTTGAGTCCGCTGCTGCGTCTGCCTTAGTTGCTGAGCTTGTCGACTTTGCTGCCACGTGTCGTCTAGACTACGCCGCGAGTCTTGTTGCTGAGTCTGAGTCTGTCTGTCCTCCGTCCGTCGGGGGTGAGTGTGCTCTTGGCACGGACGTCCTTGAGGACAGGCAGGAGGAGTTTGAGTGCTTTGCCGCCGCTTTGCCCCATCTCGTGTCCATGCTAGTTGCCCCTGAGGGAGACCCGGATGCACCAGACATCCCGACCCCGCGCTCTTACGCACAGGCGATGGCCGGTCCCTACTCCTCTCAGTGGCAGACAGCCATGGACACAGAGATGGCTTCCTGGAAGTCCACAGGCACCTACGTCGACGAGGTTCCCCCACCTGGGGCGAACATCGTCAGTGGCATGTGGATTTTCAGGGTGAAGCGGCCGCCGGGTTCTCCGCCTGTCTTCAAGGCGCGTTACGTGGCTCGTGGCTTCAGTCAGCATCAGGGAGTTGACTTCTTTCAGACCTTCTCCCCGACCCCGAAGATGACCACTCTTCGGGTTCTGCTGCGTGTCGCTGCTCAGCGTGACTACAAGCTCCACTCTCTTGACTTCAGCACTGCTTTCCAACAGGGCAGCCTGCACGAGGAGATCTGGCTGCGCCGCCCTCCTGGCTTCACTGGGTCGTTCCCTCCTGGTACACAGTGGAGCCTCCGGCGGCCAGTCTACGGTCTCCGCCAGGCGCCGCGTCAGCGGCACGACTCACTGAGGAGTCGGAGCTGCAGAAGAGACACACGTGCACAGACTTGGGTGAACTGACAAGCTATCTTGGCTTGCGGATCACCCGGGACAGAGCACGCCGCACCATCACCTTGACTCAGTCACACATGGTGCAGCAGGTCCTTCAGCGTTTCGGCTTTACGTACTCCTCGCGTCAGGCCACTCCTCTGCCTACCGGTCACTCGCTCTCAGCTCTGCCTTCGGATGAGTCCGTAGAGGCGAGTGGCCCGTATCCAGAGCTTGTGGGCTACCTCATGTACCTGATGACCTGCACTCGACCTGACCTTGCATACCCTCTCAGTATTCTTGCACGCTATGTCGCTCCCGGCCGTCACCGGAAGGAGCACATGGATGCAGCTAAGAGGGTGTTGCGCTACTTGTGCAGTACGTCGGGCATGGGGCTAGTGCTTGGAGGGCGAGACCGAGTTGTTCTCACTGGGCACTCAGACGCTTCTTGGGCAGACGACCAGGCTACTCAGCGGTCGTCTCAGGGTTACACCTTCAGTCTTGGCTCTGGTTCAGTTTCTTGGCGTTCTACACGCCCTTCGTCTGTTCTCAGCTCCAGTTGTGAGGCTGAGATCTACGCCACGGCCATGGCGGCCCAGGAGCTACGTTGGCTCACCTACTTGCTGACCGACCTTGGAGAGCGGCCTCGTTCTCCTCCAGTGCTGTATGTCGACAACAGGGCAGCCATTGCCTTGTGTCAGGAGCACAGACTGGGGCACAGAACAAAGCATATTGCTCTGCGCTACTTCCTTGCTCGAGAGCTGCAGCAGCGTGGTCAGATTCGTCTGCGTTACGTGGCCACTGAGGCCAACACTGCTGATGTGTTCACCAAGGCGCTTCAGCCTTGTGACCATCAGCGGTTTTGCACTCTTCTAGGCCTTGTGCCTACTGGACCTCACTTGCTTACTTCTTGACTCTGTTTGTACTGTGATCTCTACATATATACCTGCATGTTTCCTCTTGCTAGGTTGTGATCATTGTACCTCTTGCTCTATTATAAACCTGCATGTGAACTGGTCTTGTGACCACTTGCTTGTGCTCGGAATTTGTGTGGAATCCTTGAGATCCACCCTGAGCTTGTTTTGCCTTGCTTTGCCTTGACCGGTCTTGTGACCCCTAGTTCTCCCCCACTTCGCCTATGGGGGTGTGTCAAACATTATATATGTTGTGCTTGTTTAGGCTACAGTGGGTTAGCCTATAGGGGGTACACAATTCTAGGGTTAGGTACTTGTACTGATTTCACTGTTAGTTCCATCATTCGTGTTCGTTCATTCTGACATTACCCGCCGGTACGTCGCCAAGGCCGACCCTATCTCGGATCCGGGACAGGGTGCGCCTCGCCTTGGTCGCCCAGGGACTCTTCATATCTCGGTCGTGGCGAAAAAGTCCAATCTTCGGCAGCCCGATGTCGCGGACTCTCCCTGCCGCACCAGTCTTCCAGTCGCTGAACGACCTGTTCAGGTCGACCCGACGTGCCTTGCACGACGCTAGAGCAACGCTTGCATAGCTTTCTGTCAAGTTATCCACGACTGCGAAGATGGCCCAAGTCTTGGCGGCGCTGCTGGGGTAGAACGTCAGCTGTGCGTTGGAGCGCCGAACGAACAGCTCGGTGCGCGCCTGCTCACATAATTCCTGCCATGTAAGACCATACATTACGTCAGCAACCACCGCACATGTGGCCCTATGTATACGGCACCATCTCCCACACATGTTACCTTCCAGCCTTTGTCGGTTGGGAGTTTGTCGAGCGCCTCCTGCATAATGGCAGATGGGGAGTGTCGAAGGTGGCCCTCGTCCTCTTCGTCGAAGCCCCCCTCCTCATCGGACGCCGTCTCGGACGTGGAGCGTGCCCGCCGCGCCTTCCGGCGCTTTCCCTTGCCGGAGCCGCGCTTGCGCCTCCTCCTCTTCTTATTGTTGATGTCTTCCTTGGGCTTCGCAAGGAACGCCGTCTCCAACCTTTCAATCGCACGTGCCGTCGCTTCATGGAGCTCCCTCATGCTATGCAGCTCCTCGCGCGTGACCGGCGCATCATTGGGATCACGCCATGCGCCGGCGTCGTCCTCTTCTGCGTCGGCTGCAGCATTGTTCTCCGCTTCCGCACCATCCTCGTCTTGTGTGTGGCCTGGGTTACGACTGGGGAGAGCCTCGTTTGGGTCGTCGTCCGATGCTGGCGCGGGAGGTGCCTCATGTTCCCCGTCCACTCCTGCAGAGGCCTCGACGACGTCTTGAACAGGACGTTTGCGCCTGCGACCAGCATTCCCGGTGGATGCAGCCGTTCCGTCAACCTGCCGGCTCGACTGGGCGGAGGAGGAACTACCTTCCAAAGTGCTCCCATGCAACATACACGAGTCCGCCCGAGTCCCATGTGATGGTGTTACGGCTGCATATCACACCAGGAAATTACCACAGGGTATAAGTGACAAGTGCAAAGAGCGCACGAGCATGCTGTGCATGAACGGCTGAGGCCGGTGTATAATAGACGACGCAGCAGACCCATTAGCAAGATGATACGCAAGTCACTCACGCGGCGGCGAGGGAGGACCCCTGGCTTGCTGCTCCGAAACATCCAGGCGAGGCTTCTTCGTCACCTTACGCCTAACAGTCCCAGGCAGAAGGTAAGAGTTCCGTAGGTAGGCATGCGGTTGTGACACTCGCTGACTCCTGCCCTCACGTGACGACACGGTCAAATTGTCCATCGTGAACAAAGTTGTGTGCAGGAATGACTCTGTCGGACATATTGTCCACTACTTACGCATTCGGCGTCCCAGCCAAGGGTACGTATGTGTTGTACCCCGCCACAACACGTGGCGATCAATTGTCGGCCAGGCTGCGTTCGTCATCTGGCGGATTTTGCCCACATGGTGCAACCTTGACGCAAGGTTATCCACATCTCTCGTCACAGAGTCGAGCCATTTGTCATGACACAAGACAGGACCCTTACAACAACTGCTATACACTTTGTGAAGCTTGTATAAGTCATACGTGTGGTGCATATGTAAACTGACAAAAGAGTACATTCATTATGCGCCACTGCTAGACATCCACAGCGTGCGTTCAGCACAGAATTGACTCTTTCACAACAGGAGATGGCACTACATCTAGCATCACAAGTCACACATAGTACAATGCTTCCTGTACATGTCCACTAACTTAAGGCCCGCCATCCGCACAGCCATCAGCCTCGTCCAGTTTATGTGAGGGAGCAGTTCATTGCTCCATGGCAGACCATAAACGCAACCCCTGTCCGTTGCGCCTACTCGCACACCGTCGCCACATCATGACCCATCCTGTCTTGCACGTCCTCCTCGCTGCAGCTGTTGTCCGGAGACCGAGTGACATTGTTTTCCAGCAGGAATGGAGTACCAGGCTCAATGCCCAGCTCTGCTAGCGCCGTCCTCCACTGACGCCACCTCCACCACATCCTTGCCTTGACCAGATGACGCACGTCGTCGCAAACACACCCCATCAGAGACGCCTTCTCCGCGTCCGACAGCTCCTTCCCGTGCTGGATGTGGTCATTACGCCTGATCACAAAGGCCGCCGCTCCATACGCATACGCCGCATCGAGCTCCACATTATACACACCCAGCCTTATCTGCTGACCAGTGCCTGGGCCGCACACCATCTTAACCCCCCACTTTCGGCCGCGTGGGCACCAACTCACCCCTGTCCAGCGACCGGAGGCAGGCCGACCACCGTTCCCGGCAAGCAGGCTGGTTGGACGCACGGCCCGTGCTGCAATCCTAGTCCAAGTACGGAGGCGATACCTGGCAGCGCGCGAGACCGTCGGCGGTGCTGCAGGTGTCACGGGAGCGGTTGGGAGATCCTGCTCCTCCGTCTTGGGCTCGACATCAGTTGGTGTCGGCTCACTACCAATGGGGGACGCCCCATCGGAATGCTCAGAAGGGAACGATGGCAGCGGAAGCGGTGATGGAGCCGGGTGGATGGTCATGCCCGGCGTCCGCATAGATGCTGCGTGCTCCACGTGGTTCTTGGTCGTGGACAGAGCCAGCAGAGGTGTCCCGTGCGACTGAAGCTCGTGTGCCGCTCCACTCAGCAGATGATCCTCCGAGATGCCTAGCGAACGTGCCAGGCACATGACAGCCGCACACACAACGTAACCCCCTGCCTCCATCCGGGTTATCATGCCTGACTGCCTCGCCAGGTCGGTGCGGACTTCGTCCTCCTTGGGAAAGACGAGGGCGCCGTGTTCTCCCACCTGGGGAAGAGGCTGTGGGGGAACATTCACCCCCTCCCCAGGCAGCTTGACAACAAGGTCACCTGTGGCGTTGAGGGACACCTCCTCGCGGAGCTGGCGCCGGTAGGCGTGGGACTTCGCGCAGTAAAACGTGAGCCACCGTTTGAGGGTTGAAAAGCCGGATGTAACCAGGGCGTGGAGATACATGCCGACATAAATCCCACAGTCTACCGCGTTCATCCATTGTGGAATGTCTTCCGGCTGCCAGCAAACACACCGCATAAGAAGGCACAAGTCAAGGGACTGACAAGCCAGACTGTGCACGCGACATGGCTGCGTCATGAAATGCACTCACATGCATGATGTGGACTTCGACACACTTCAGGTGGTCCTCCGCCTGCTTCCGGTCGGCCGTGGGCAGCTGAGCTTTGTGCAGTAAGAGCAACATCCTGCAAGTGAAGCAGGTTAACGGTGGTCGCTGTATATGGCATCAACGGAAGTTTTCAAGGTTGGGCGTGGCACGAGTATAAGATGCGCCGCTCACTTCTTGACGCCCTCCATCACTTCTGGCTTCTTGGTGTGCAACTGTGCACTATCATAATGCACCATCTCCACGCTGCCCTCTGTAGTCTCGGACAGCTTCCCGCTGACCATGGTGCGGAGGTTCGTCGCTATGACCAGCGAGTAGTGGCCCCTGACACATGTACGCACGTTGTATGTTAGGGAACGCGAATCGACACAGACTGATATGGAACCCGGCAACTAGCAACAGCATGAGCATCTAGAGGTAGCATCCTTACTCGTAATACACCGGGATGGCGAGGTAGTCCTGTGCGAAAATACATGGTGCATGTCCAAGGGGCCATGCCATGTCCAGGGATTTCGCGTACGTAAACGCCTTCGTGTCCAGAGCGAACCATGTTTTGCCTCCTTCCAGCTTCGGATGCCTTATGTTCAATAGTCTGGAACACACATATGCACGATATGGTTCGTCAGCACATCTTACCACCATGACACGACATACCGCATGTATAAGGCACACCGATTCCAGTCGCTTACATGTTTTGGAAGTCAACCACTGTGTCCGCCAGACACTGTCCGTCGGCGAGCGCCAGGACGTCCTGTGCTGGCAGCTGACACCCCACTCTACGGGGACCGTACAGCACCAAAGGCTGGAACTCACGCTGATAGCTGGGCCATTTAAGACGGGCAATCACATCGTCACTTGGCGGAGGCGGCACCTCTCCTGCGCCCCTCACACCGCTGCCCGCCGATCTCACTGCACGAGGGCGGGGCAACTCCTGCTTCACCTTCCGCTTTCGGCGATCTTGCTCCGTAGTCAGAGTGGTCTCTCAGAATCAGTAGCGAGGAATGAATGAACTATGAAAGAAAACAGTACAACTACCAACCCTAATTGGGTTGTACCCCCTATGGGCTACCCCACTACAGCCTACAAGCATGCATCAGCTATATAATAATCTGACACACCCCCATAGGCAAAGTGGGGGAGAACAAGGGGTCACAAGACCAGTCAAGCAAAGCAAAGCAAGCTCAGGGTGGATCTCAAGGATACCACACAAATTCCGAGCACAAGTTCAAGGCCACACGGCCAGTTCACATGCAGCAGAGCATATATATAACAGTGCTAAACAAGCAAGAGCACGTATATATATATGCAGCAGTACAGACAAGGTCAAGAGGTAAGCAAGTGAGGCCCAGTGGGCACAAGACCTAGCAAAGTGCAAAAGCGCTGATGGTCACGAGGCGGAAGTGCCTTGGTGAACACATCAGCAGTGTTGGCCTCAGTGGCCACGTGACGCAGACGAAGCTGACCGCGCTGCTGCAGCTCTCGAGCAAGAAAGTAGCGCAGAGCAATGTGCTTCGTCCTGTGCTCCAGTTTGTGCTCCTGACACAAGGCAATGGCTGCCTTGTTGTCGACGTACAGCACTGGAGGAGAACGAGGCCGCTCTCCAAGGTCAGTCAGCAGGTAGGTGAGCCAGCGAAGCTCCTGGGCAGCCATAGCCGTGGCGTAGATCTCAGCCTCACAACTGGAGCTGAGAACAGAAGAAGAGCGAGTAGAGCGCCAAGAGACAAAGCCAGAGCCAAGACTGAAGGTGTAACCCTGAGACGACCGCTGAGAAGCCTGGTCGTCAGCCCAAGAAGCGTCTGAGTGCCCAGTGAGAACAGGCCGGTCTCGCCCTCCAAGCACTAGCCCCATGCCCGACGTACTGCACAAGTAGCGCAACACCCTCTTAGCTGCATCCATGTGCTCCTTCCGGTGACGGCCGGGAGCAACATAGCGTGCTAAGATGCTGAGAGGGTATGCGAGGTCAGGTCGAGTGCAGGTCATCAGGTACATGAGGCAGCCCACAAGCTCTGGATACGGGCCACTCGACTCTACGGACTCATCCGAAGGCAGAGCTGAGAGCGAGTGTCCCGTAGGCAGAGGAGTGGACTGAGGCGAGGAGTACGTGAAGCCGAAGCGCTGAAGGACCTGCTGCACCATGTGTGACTGAGTCAGGGTAATGGTGCGGCGTGCTCTGTCCCGGGTGATCCGCAAGCCAAGATAGCTTGTCAGTTCACCCAGGTCTGTGCACGTGTGTCTCTTCTGCAGCTCGGACTTCACGTGGGCGAGTGCGGCAGTGTCCGCAGTGGCAAAGACCAAGTCGTCGACATACACAAGGATGTAGAACGGTGGCAGCGAGGTGTCGGTGCGTAGAAACAGCGACGGGTCAGCAGTAGAAGGAGCGAACCCAAGAGCCGCAAGTGTAGTCCTCAGTGTGTCGTGCCACTCACGTGGCGCCTGACGGAGACCGTAGACTGGCCGCCGGAGGCTCCACTGGGTACCAGGAGGGAACGACCCAGTGAAGCCAGAAGGGCGGCGCAGCCAGATCTCCTCGTGCAGGCGGCCCTGCAAGAAAGCAGTGCTGAAGTCAAGAGAGTGTAGCTCGTAGTCACGCTGAGCAGCGACGTGTAGTAGAACCCGAAGAGTGGTCATCTTCGGGGTCGGGGAGAAGGTCTGGAAGAAGTCAACTCCCTGCCGCTGACTGAAGCCACGAGCGACGTACCGCGCCTTGAAGACAGGCGGAGAACCCGGCGACCGCTTCACCCTGAAAATCCACATGCCACTGACGATGTTCGCCCCAGGTGGGGGAACCTCGTCGACGTAGGTGCCTGTGGACTTCCAGGAAGCCATCTCTGCATCCATGGCTGACTGCCACTGAGAGGAGTAGGGACCGGCCATCGCCTCTGCGTAAGAGCGTGGGGTCGGGATGTCAAGAGCATCCGGGTCTCCCTCAGGGGCAACAAGCATGGACACGAGATGGGGCAAAGCGACAGCAAAGCACTGGAACTCCTCATGCCTGTCCTCAAGGACGTCCGTGCCAAGAGCACAGTCACCCCCCACCGACGGAGGACAGGCAGACGCAGACTCAGACTCAGCAACAAGACCGGCACCGTAGTCTAGACGACACGCAGCAGCAAAGTCGACCAGCTCAGCAACTAAGGCAGACGCAGCAGCGGACTCAAAGGAAGGGTCAGTGACAACAATAGCAAGGAGACGCGTGACAGTAGGACTGGCAGCACGAAGAGAGTCCGACTCCGGGTCGGCAAGTGTAGGAAGAGAAGACTGAGGAGGAGAAGGCAAAGGGGCACGCAGAGGAGCAGTAGACGGACGCAGAGACATCCTATGCGTGCCAGGGACAGGAGGAGGATGCTGACGTGAACCGCGACCACTAGGGCGAGCAGCACGGACAGGCGACGCAGGGCGGGACGCAGGCTGACGACGCTCAGCAAGACCTCCAGTAGGACCAGTGTAGGGAAACGAAGAAGGCAGTGGAGAGGCGGGCTGTAACTGAAACTGCGACGGGACAGGCTGTGGACACTCTAAGGGAGGAGAAGGACCAGTGGAAGGAGGGAGACCTAGAACCTGCTGAAGGAGCGGAAGGAAGTATGGCCGAGGCCGCGCAGCACCTCCAGACACAGCAGGGACAGCACCAGCACCTCCAGAGGCAGCACCAGCACCAGTAGCAGCTCCAACTCCAGCACCTCCAGTAGTGCCAGGAGCACCCTCAGTAGAACCAACAGCCGTAGACTCAGCGCCAGCACCCGCAGCAGCTCCAGCTCCAGAGGCACCCCCGGGCCCGGCAGCTCCAGTACTCTCAGTTCGAGCACCTCCAGGACCCGTGGCACCAGCTCCCTCAGCAGCAACAGAACCTCCAGTACCCGCAGCACCCCCAGCTCCAGCAGCTCGCCTCCAGCGCCGGGCAAACCACTCACGCAGCTCCAGCGGAGAGAGCGGCTCGCGGCGAGAAGAAAGGTCCGAATAACCACCAGGAACAGCAGCAGCAGGCTCAGCACCCCCAGGCTCCGCACCCACAGGCTCAGCACCCCCAGACGCAGCACCCCCAGGCTCAGCACCCCCAGACGCAGCACCCCCAGGCTCAGCACCCCCAGACGCAGCACACCCAGGCTCAGCACCCCCAGGCTCCGCACCCCCAGGCTCCGCACCCCCAGGCTCCGCACCCTCAGCAGCACCAGAGTCACCAGTGACCTCAACAGGCTCAGCAGCGTCTACCTGGGACACACCTGAAGGGGCAGGTCCCTGAGGAGGGAGGGGGTCTACCGGGGGGGGACCTGGGACAAGGAAGAGCGGGGGCGGGGGGAGGGACGGAGTGCGGTAGGGGAAGAGCCAGTAGTAGGGGACCGACTCGTCGAACGTGACGTCCTGGGAGGACAGAACACGGCGAGAGGTGGGGTGGTAGAACTGCCACCCAGGTGCGTCAGGGGGGAAACCCAGGAAGACGCAAGGAGCAGCACGAGAGGACAGCTTGTCCGCGGACTAGTCGCGAACAAACGCCCGAGATCCCCAGACACGGAACGCCGACGCATCGCCAACCTTCCCCGTCCACAGCAGAGCTGGGAAGGTCTCCGGCATGGAGACCCTGGGCTGAAGGTTGATCTGATGCGCCGCGTACCGAACCGCAAACGGCCACAGAAAATGGGGGGCAGCCGCATGCATCATGGACGTACGGGCGATGTCCATGACCATGCCAATGCGGCGCTCAGCAATCCCATTCTGCTGTGGAGAGTCCGGAAGCGTGAAGGTCTGGCGGATGCCTCGTGCACGACAGTAGGCTCGCAGAAGGCCAGAGGAAAACTCTCCGCCTCTGTCCGAGTGCAGACGCAGAACAGGAAAGTCCGAGCCGAAACTCTTCCTGAGCTGGAGACGAGCTGCGCGGATCCAGTCGATCAGCACCTCAGTGACATCACCCTTGCTGCGCAAGGGGAAGACTGTGGTGTAACGCGAGTAGTCGTCAACCACCAGCAGGAAGTAACGCTCGTGACCCTGTCCACGGACGCGGGCTGGGCCCCACACGTCCATGTGAAGCGTCTGCAGCGGGGCCTCCGTCGGAGGAAACGGGGAGGAGTGAGGGGTAGCCCTCAGGCGTCCCTCGACACAGGGGACACAGGGAGGGCCAGGACCCGGAGGGAGGGGAGGGAGGGACCGGGGAAGACCAGAGACAAGGAGACGGGAGGCCATGCTTCGGAGACGAAGCAGGGAGGGGTGACCCAGGCGGTGGTGCCAGAGGAGGGTCTCGTGAGACAGGAGGCGACACGAGCAGGGGGCAGACTCAGGACCAGACCTGGACGCTGCAGCAAACACCTGACCTGACGCAGGAGACGTGGTAGTGAGTGTGTACAGGCTCGACCCCGGCCGACGAGTAAACGTGGCCAAGTGTCGGCCCGTGTCCGCGTCCGTGCAGTGGGTGAACTGGTCAACCCTCCCATCCTGTAGGTCAGCACCCGCCACCAAGTTCGTAGAGAACGAGGGGAGGTACAGACCCGACAGGGAGCCGGACGGGACCGCAGGGCACGGAAGGACAGTGGAGTAGTGAGCCAGAACAGGACCCCCAGAGGGGTCTGCCAGGGAGACTGCAACCGGCCGACTAAGCGGCGTGAGTGTGGTGCGGTCTCGAAAGAAGGAGCGAGACGCCCCCGAGTCAAGGGTGAAGGTGAGGGAGGCCGGAGCCGACGCGGTACCTGAGAGAGCAGACTCACCAGCACCTGAGGACACAGACTCACTGGCACCTAGAGCAACAGCCTCACCAGCACCTGGAGCAGCAGTCTCAACAGCACCTAGAGCAGCAGTACCAATGCCCGGGTCGGGCGGGAAACACCGGTAACAGTCACCCTCCTCACTAATAGTCACAGCATACATGGCACGAAGAATAGCATCAAAGTCAAGATCAAAGATAGCTACTCCTGCCCTAGACAGCTGGTCCCAGCGAGGGATCTCAGTGGCGTCAGGAAACTGGCGGCGCCAAGCGTCAGTCAGGCGGCCAAAGCAGCGCTGGGTGGGGTGCGGACCACCACACTCCTCACCCGCACGGTCGCCGGTGCGCAAGACGTAGGTGCACGGACCAGTACCCCCACCCCTCTGGCGTGCAGCGTACCACTCACGGAGCTGCTGAGGGGAGAGGGTCTCCTGACCGCGCTGCTGCTGCTGGCGCTGACTACCACCGGAGCCACTCCTCTGCGACGAGCCACGACCTCCTCCGCCGCCTCCACCGCCGCCGCCGCCACCACCTCCGCTACCACCTCCACTCCCACCGCCGCCTCCACCGCCGCCGCCGCCGCCGCCTCCGCCTCCACTCCCACCGCCACCGCCGCCGCCGCCTCCGCCTCCACTGCCGCCACTAACACCTCCGCCCCCGCCACCACTCCCACCACCACCCCCACCTCCTCCGCTGCCTCCGCCGCCGCCTCCACTGCCCCCGCCAGCTCCTCCAGCGCCCCTGCCCCCCTTGCCCTTGCCAGGGCGACGTCTCCCACTAGGGGCAGACGCCGCACCGACCGACTCCAAACCAACTAGGTTGGCCGTAGCAGCAGAGGCAACAGAGGGCAAAAGGGGGGAGGGGGAACACCCCTCAAAGATGGGGGTGCGCGGGTCACCACGAGAGGCCCCTACAGCGAGAATGCTCTTCTCGGCTGCGAGGAGGGACTTCTCGAGGAGGTCAACAGTGAGAGTGGTGGGGCACACTGAGAGAAAGTGGTCCCTGACTACGCGAAGGGAGTCAGGGAGGCGGGTGACTATGTAGTAGAGGGTGATGTACATGGGGGGGGGGGGTTCTTGGCGCAGAACTCAGCAGGAAGCGCAACGCGGTAGCGAGCGTCACTAGTGCGGAGGTGGGTAATGAGGTCAGCGACTGTGGCAAAGGCAGCAAGGTCAGGAAAGAGGTACGGTAGCATGAGGCGACTCAGTGCACCAGTGGCAGGGGAGGAGTAGCGTGCAATTACAGCGTCGTACAAGGTCTGAGCACTCTTGTACTGGCCAAAGTGCGCACGCTCAGAGGGAGGCAGGTGGCGACGCATAGCAAGACGTGCAGCAGCATCGCGGGTGGCCCACTGTGAGCGAACAGTGGCATCCTCATCAGCAGCAGGGGCGGGAGAGGCACCAGAAGTGAGGTCAAAGAGAGAGAGGCCGTCGGCCCTATCGCACTGTAAGAAGAGCTGCAGGTCGTCTACCCAAACGTCGAAGTCAATGGCCCTACCCTCAGCGTCAAAAGTGAGGACACTGGGGGTAGCCATGACAGCAGTAGACTAGCAGTAGGGTGAGGGCAGTGCGGAGAGGACGGCTCTGCTCTCACCAGACAGGGCAGGTCGGGTAGTGCAGGTACCGGGCGGCTCAGGCGGCTCGGGCGGCTCGGGCGGCTCGCCTGCTGGGCGGCTCGGGCGGCTCGGCTGCTGGGCGGCTCGGCTGCTCAGGCGGCTCGGCGGCTCGGCTGCTGGGTGGCTCGGCGGCTCGGGCGGCTCGGCTGCTCGGGCGGCTCGGCTGCTGGGCGGCGCGGCTGCTCGGCGGCGCGGCTGTCAGGCGGCTCGATGGCTCGGCTGCTGGCGGAGCGGCGGCCAGGCGGCTCAGGTGGTAGGCGGCGAGGCAGGTGGGTGGCGCCGCTGCTGGGCTGCTGGGCGGCGGCGTTGCGGCCTGTAGAGGTGGCGCCGGGGCCGGTAGAGGTGGCTCCGGGGCCAGGGGAGGTGGCGTCGGGGCCGAGAGAGGC
Organism: Closterium sp. NIES-65; assembly: GCA_948144175.1. Classification (NCBI taxonomy): domain Eukaryota; kingdom Viridiplantae; phylum Streptophyta; class Zygnematophyceae; order Desmidiales; family Closteriaceae; genus Closterium; species Closterium sp. NIES-65. The sequence goes on along the minus strand of CANXME010002377.1, from coordinate 798,616 downwards.
GGCGCCGAGGCCGTCGGGCGGCTGTGCCGGGAGGGAGGCGGCGCCACGTGCAGCAGAGGCGGAGCGGGGGCCAGCAGAGGCGACGTCGGGGCCGGGAGCGACGGCGTCGGGGCCTGCAGAGGCGGCGTCGGGGCCGGCAGAGGCGACAGCGGGGCCGGCAGAGGCGACGGCAGGGCCGGCCGAGGCGACGGCGGAGCCGTCAAAGGCGACGGCGGAGCCGTCAGAGGCGGCGCCGGGGCCGGTAGAGGCGGCACCGGGGTCGCGGGAGTGGGCGACGAGGCCAGAGGGGCGGCGCGAGGTAGCAGGGCCGCAGAGCGGCGCGACGCGGCCGTCTGGGGCGGCGCGACAAAGCCGCTAAGGCGGCGCGACGAAGCCGCGAGGGCGGCGCGACGCGGGCGGCTCAAAGAGGCCGTGAGCACGACGCGATCGGGCCGCGAGAGTAAAAAAAAAAGGGAAGCGCGACTCGGGCTAGGGCTGAGCGCGCTCCGGGCAGGAAAAAAAAGTCGGTGGGCCCTAAGAACAGTTCCCACTAGGGAACCTGCTCGATACCATCTCAGAATCAGTAGCGAGGAATGAATGAACTATGAAAGAAAACAGTACAAGTACCAACCCTAATTGGGTTGTACCCCCTATGGGCTACCCCACTACAGCCTACAAACATGCATCAGCTATATAATAATCTGACATGGTCAGGGCACTGGCCGCGCAGGACCCGTTGTCCCGCGACACCAGCATGCGTTGGATGTTCATGGTGGGCACTTAGCGGACTCGGACGCGTACTGTGTTGGAAGAGGGGATTGATGTACAGGGAGTCTATCGTCCAAAACCTAGTCTGCTGTAATGGCCGCTCGTCGGACGACTATATTAGGCAGATGACATTGAAGTTGTGCGGAGTTTGATGCTGTTCGGAAACCTTCGCAATCTGACAAGGAACACCAGGATAACCATAGTGCGCCAGATCCAGCTGTGTCGGAGTTGGCGCCGAACGGTGGATATGCATGACAGGCACACATGTCTTGATTTAGGGTCATGCAGAAAGTCCTCGGTGGGGAAATGAGGTGTACTTTGCATGTGGCTGCGAGGTTGCAAGAGTGGTGGTATGTATTACATACTCGCTATTGTTTGCGCATCATCAAACACTCAACATGTTTGTTGTTACGGATAAAACTCTCCACATTTTGGCCCAATCGAAATTAGCATGGACTACCACCACCTGGCTATGGTTCGTTACGCACATCCGATGTGGCATTCAAACCCTATCTACACGCTCTCGGTTAACACCAACTCGCAATAACATAAACGACAATGCATTCAATTTCATAGTTGCTCAGATGCATATGACCCCCCATAGCACGGGACACTCCAACGGCCGTCGAAGACGGCCGTTGACACCCTTACACACCAAGCTCCAAACCCCCCTGCACCATAACCCCGACGTCAGTTGGCCTCAATCAATGGTCGCTGCACATCACATGACAGTTACAGTTGAGGGACGGGGACGCTTGGTCGTCGTCCGACGCAGACGACTGACGACCAGAGCGTTCGACGCACCAAAATGCTCTGGCGCGTCCCGCACATCAATGCCGAGCTTTACTGCCTGACGGACAAGGTATTCGGTGACGACGCGCGCCACACACCTGCGACAACGATGGTCATTCAGTAGCGGTCCTGGCAGCGCGTGCAGTGCAATCTCGCGGCCGTCCTCGGCGCCTGGGCTGTCGTTCATGGTGCGCTGCACGCGTGGCGGTAGAAGGGTCAGCTCGCAGTGCGCATAATCCGTGGCATGCATGAGAATGTGGCCAGGCCGGGCGAACTCGTTTATGATGTACTGCAGCTGTCCCAGTTCCTGAACAAGAGGTTCGGTCAGGACGCAAAGAACGGGGTTTTTGAACTCTCGCACAGCGTTGCGCCATGATGCCGGCACACAGCCGGCGCGCCACCAGCTGAGATGGACCGAAACCGGAGTCAAGTCCCTCCACCTTGAACCCATCCAGTACACCATGATGGACAGGGGAGGGGCGTGTCGGAACAATGCCCCGTCGCGCCACTCTGGTGTCATCATCACGTGGCGAAGGTATGAGGCACGGTACAGCGTCTTCCACAGCTCTACCATACCGCACACGCCGGGATGGATGCACCTAGGCGCGTTAGGACCCTGCATGTGGATGATTCGGAGGTTGCTCAGGTTCTGCACGCGGAAACCGTGCTCCGTCGTTTCCATCGCAGATGGATCCGTTGACGAGTGGGCGTCCTGTGTCACGAGGACGATGACATGGTCGTCGGTAGAGTACGACCGCCCGTTCAACGCTTCAAGGTACTCGCTGAATATCTGACAAGCGTAAAAACGCGAGGATGGAGCAGACGTGTTAGCAACTGGGATTAAACAGTTAAAAACCAGTCACATTCCGCAAAAAGTACCGGGTTTGTGCAGAATATCTCCCACCTCGGGCGTGACGAACCCGGTTACGCTGTGCCGCACGAACACGGAAAAATCGGGGGGTGTTTGAAGGCCTTGAGCAAGCGCGTCGTCCGCTCGGAATATCAGAAGAGGCGGACACATGTTTGTTCCCGTTGCATTGAACAGGAAGCAGACATTGATGCGCCAGCCGGGCAGCGAATCATCGTGCCCATTCTCGGTCGGAAGGAAGGGGAGCCTGGTGGGCAAGAGAGGCTCCTCCACGAAGCAGTACACGTCCTCTGGATTAGCCTTTATCTGAGCCAGTAGCATGGCCATTTCCGCCATGGCTGAGAGCTGAGTGCACCAACTGTGCAGTGCCGCGAATATAAGCTCGCATAGCTTACTCAAGTAGGATGATGGAATGACTGAGAGCGTCATTGTACACGCGGACATTATCCGCCACGTAATCACATCCTGCAGCACTCCTGTCCACATACGTTAGAGGTGTGGACACATGTAGTAACGTCATTCGGACGATGTGCGCCACCAAACATCTGCACATAGACGAGAACGTGTACGATCACTGGTCAGGATGGCGCCAGTGTACAGTGAATTGTTGTGGTTTCGTTCGGGTGCGGTCATGTTGGAAAAGTTGTGCTGTTCCTTGAGCACTGGACAGACCGATGATCTGATGGGTAAGAGCTATCGTTGTGACTGGCCTAATGAACCGTCCAACACCGAAGATATCTCATGCTTTACGTGTTTCATACAATGGTGCTAAAAATCGGGTACACATTTACCGTTCATCACCGTGAACAAGGTCGACATCACCGATTCGGGTGGTCGTACCATGACAGAGGGGGTTGCTGGTACATTTGAGGTTGCTTACGTGTGGCACAGTTTATCGGTAATTTGCAATTAGGGTTCGCGCAAACTCTTGTGATGCTGGGTAACGAATGCGAGGCATGCGGCTTGGAGCACGTAGACGACAACACGCTCCAGTCGCATGTGTCTAAGAATGTCAAGTGCAGGAGGAAGATACAGCACTCTCGTGCCCAGCGGTTGGTGGAGGCGTACCGGGACGCGCTGCGCGCCAGGCGCGGAGCAAGGCCCCGTTCACCCGTGCATTCTCGTCGCAGCTATGGAGGCGACGCTGCTGAGAGGGCCGCAGTGGAACCGGCTGCAGTTACCGATCAACCCGACCCTCCCGAAGACGTAGAAGAGGAAAGCGACGGGGATGAGAGTGTTATATCAATGATTGACGACGGCTTCAACACTCTGATCGAGCTGTACATCTTCTTCCGCGAGGCAGATCTGTCCAGACGGGAGGTGAACAGACTGCTTAACATTTTTCAGAACCCTAATTTCTCGCTGAGGGACGTGAGGCGGTGGCTCAATTTCGTGGACGTGAGACGCTTTGGGTGCGACAAGGCGCCCAAAGATCAGGTCCCATGGATGACGAAGGACATCAAGTGCTACGGCCCCAGAGGCAGGATGTGTACGCTACTGCTGCACTACCGGGATACTGAGCTGGTGAGTACATGGGTACATGCATGGAATTTGGGCGACTGCATGATTGTTTTGCGGATGGGGGAAATGGGCAGACCAGTGACCACTCGTGGGCATACGTGTGGCAGCTGGTGAAAAAACTGCTACGCGCATTCCAACACATCGCGTGATTTGTGACAAAGCCTCGGGCGGACGAAGAAGACACCGAGGAAGTGCGGCATTACAGCACTCCCGACACAGGGAAGTGGCTGGAAGAAGCACGGGTATGTAGTCCTAATCGTATGGGTGGATGGTGATGGGCAGCTCGCGGGTCACTGACGGTTTGGGTCCAGCGTGTGTGCAGGCCGCGATTGGAGAGGAGGACTGCATTGTGCTGGGTGTGATTGTGTACAGCGACAGCACGCACGCCTCGAGGAATGGCAGACTGGCCGCATGGCCGGTCCTGATCAGCTTGTTCAACATCCCAGAAGCGCTCCGCTGGCAGGAGCCGGGCCACGTACTGGCTGGTGTGCTGCCGTTCCCGCCAGAGTGGGCCTCATCTACCGAGAAGACGCGCATCTTCCAGCAGTGCATGGAGGTGATATTCGAGCCCCTACTTCGCGCGCACAGAGGGTGAGCGGGCCTGGGAGTGGAGCGTACGAGCCATGATATGACTTACAAGAATACAACTTCCCATGGCGCCGTGTGCAGGGCCGAGTTGCGATGGTTTTATGTGACGGACGCGACAAGCAAAGTGGTGAAGGCATTTCCCTGTCTTTTCGGGCAGTTGGGGGACTTCCCAGAGTCGTCTTGGTCTACAGCGACTCTGCAGCAAGGGCCGCATCGGCCGTGTTCTTCGTGCTACATGAAGGAGACACATCTGGCAGACCTGTCGCATAAGTCGGTGACGCGGACGGTGGAGCTGCAGAGACGGGTCGTGGACGCAATTCAGTCGGCGTCCGACAGCAAGGCGACGGAGAAAATCAAGAAACAATGGTCAACACACCCTGTGCATGTGAGGATTACCAGTGCATAATGAGCTCTTACTAACCCATGTGAATGTGCACACGGGGGGGGGGTGACGCAGAGCCCTGTCACATGCGTGTCGTCTCTGCGTGTGGCAGTGCTACTTGGAAAGATGGAACTTTGCCGAGACCACGTGGGGAAACGTGTTTCTCGCATGCGCGGCAGACCTTCTACACATCCTGGACGGGGGGATGCTCCCGCACATGGGCAAGTGCTTCATGGCTGGGAAGAGCAAGCCGGAGAGGCGCGAGTTTGAGAGGTTGGTATGCATGGGAATGGAACGGATCCGTTGTTGTCCATGCGAGTGCGTTGCTGACACTCTTACCCAACCATGGCAGGCAACGCAAGGAACAAAAGAAGGACACGCGCGCAAGCGTGGTGCGCATCCCAGGGGGGACCACGTGGTTCAGCACAGGGGCGAACTACGCCGCTTTCGAGCACAGGGGAATGATGCAGGTGATGCCCCTGCTTATCGCAGACAACATGGAGAAGAGCAAGCAGTCGGCTAAGGCAAAACGGGAACGGGAGGTGGCGGCGTTTGTGGCGTACGCCAGCTTCTACAAGGCGCTGGTGGGCGTGACAAGCATACCGAGAAGTCCCTGGACGACGTCCGGGAGATGGCTGTGCAGTACGTACAGTCCGGTTGTGCATATTAGATATGTTGCGCAACGAGTGTGATGTCCAGACTAAGCATGCCTCCCATGCGCACACGCAGGATGGTGGCGGCCATCAAGGCCGCATTCCCTGACCAGACGTCTGACTGGAACATCCCTAAGGTGCACCAGATTGTGCACCTGATTGACGGCGTACCACTGCGTGGTATGCCGAACGAGACATCCACCAACCTGTGGGAGCACACGCACAAGGGGACCGTGAAGGTGCCGGTCCGTGGCAGCAACTGGCTTGACATCCCGCGCCAAATTGTCGAGGAGGAGGTGCAGCGCAAGATTGCACGGGAGGTGGCGGCGGAGGCGGGTGGAAACAGGCAGTATGTGACGGCGCTGCGCGAGGTGAGCGTATAGGGTTGTGTACCAGGCTCACGATGTGCTGTAGAAAGGAGAGTGCCCTCGGACCCCGGGCGCTCACACGTGGCGTGCATGTTGTTGCGTCCACACAGGCCGTGCGGCGCATAAAGCTGGTCCTGACGAAGACGTCAAAGAGGGCGCACGTGGACGAGGACCTGGACGCGGTGATGTGGGCGTACCGCGAAGCTCATGGGTCAGACATGGACGCACTCGCCGGGTGCATGGTGGCGGCAGGCATTCCCGCCACCACCATCGAGGTGGGGAATGTCGTTGGAGAGGGTGGTTGTGTGATGGTTTCTGCTGGGGTGATAGCAGGTGTGAAGGTAGGGCCACCGCCTTGTGTCACCCTCACACCGCATCCACTATGATCTGTCTGTGTTGCACGGCGTACGCAGGTGCACACAGCCGTGGCGATCCCCCGAACGCGGGGGGGGGAGCTTGTGCCCAAGGGCACATTTGTGAAGGCCAGCCCTTCTGAGCGGTGGTTTTCAGACATCGCAGTGTACCGGTCAGAAAAAGAGGAGTGGTATGTCAGGTGCCTCTGCATCTTCCGCGCAGAGGGGGCAGACGGGGAGATGGGGCGACACGTGTACGTTAAGTACTACGAGGCGGAGGGCACGTGCCCGATGACGACATGCCTGTAGCTGTCCCCCGGCCGTGTGCGAACAAGATACGCGGTGGTTCCAGTGGAGTGCATCCAGAGAGTGGTGCACGTGTGCAAGTCCTATGTGAACAGGCGTGTCATGCTCCTGAAAAAGTTCCTGCTGACGGAATGAGTGTGGTGGGTTATTTTTGCCGTGACATGTATGGTTCATGTGGCCATGTGCTCTGGTATGGACGCAATTGACGCCATTACAGGTGCCACACAAAGTGGCCGATTAAACAGTCTATTTTATTTCCGTAAGCGTGGTTTGACAGGGTTGATGTGCAGCCCTTATAGCATAGTGAGACATGTCTACGTGGTGTATATAGTGGCTGCTAGCTTGAAGCAGAAAATGTTTGTGGATGTGCATTTGGTGTGTCGCGAGCTTGACTGCGTTGCTTTCGCAGTGCACAATGATGCGCGAGCGCCAAATGTGCGATTCGAGGCAAGGTGCGCGTCGCGAGGCCAAATGTGCGGCTCGAATTTTCTGAGGCCGTTTCGCGCCTGAGGGGTTGAGCCCACATGTGACATTTGCGTCACAGGTGTTTTGGGACATTGTGGGGACTCGCTGGCACATTTTGTATGGTTTTCCGTAGAATAACCCACTCACAGGAAAAATGCGCACCTAACTTTTCCGCGATGTCTTCCGCCGACGGTTACGGGTACGACTACGATTCCCCACCTCGAGGTGATCGCCGCCAGAGAGTAGCGAAAACAGACCAATCGAGTGACAGCGGCGAGCCTAGGTGGGTAACTCCGGGGATGTTCGAGCACTTGAAGCGCATTCAGGCGGCGCACATGCGCAGGGGAGACGCGGGGGACGCGCCGGGCGCGCGGAGACTTCTTGACCTGCACGGTGCAGAGACAGGGGACGACGCGGTTGAAGCAGGGGCGCAGAGTGACAACGTGGATTCTACTTCTAGCGGGGACGCCGCTGATTCGTACGAATCTAGCGACACGCTTCAAAGGGGACTTCAAAGCAACAGCAACGGGAAGTTGAGAAAACTCGGCGGAGTAAAAGTGGGGGGGGTTTTGGATACGAGCGGCTTCAGTGGCGGCGCGTACAGCAGCCTGCTGTCGCCCCGGATAAATGCTATCGTTGCTAAGGACGGCTCCGGCACGCACAGGACGCTCAAAGTAAGGGTGGCGGGACGGCTAGCGGTGAGAATTGACGGACACAGGGTGGTGTGAAAGCTAGCGGGTACTATGGTAAGAGCGGACGAACACAACTGGTGAATGCAATCGTCGCTACGGACGGCTCTGGCACACACAAGACGCTCAGGATGCTTGATTTTGCACAGGGCTAATCGTCTCGTTTTTGGATTCTTCGATTGCACGTTCAAACGATGCTTGACATCCGCTTTATTCACAACTTACGACAGAATCGTTTTTTTTTTTTGTCCTTGTTGCATGAACGCAGGCGGCGATTGCTTCCGCACCAATGAAGGGCACTTTCGTTATATTCATCAAGAAAGGAGTTTATGTGGAGCAGATACTCTTCGACAACCAGGGGATTGTTCTGGTGGGAGAGGGAATGGGCAAGACCATCATCACTAACAACAAAAATGTGGTTGGCGGATCCACCACCTTCAACTCTGCTACCATTGGTAAGCAGTCTCCCTCTCTCTCCATCTCGCCTCACTCCCTCCCCCCTCACTTCCGAATGCTCTCCTCTCTCTCTCCCATTCTCCCTTACCCCCCCGAGCCACGTTTATGCTGACAGCCCCTTCTCTCTCGCGTGCTCTCTTGCTCTCTTGCTCCCTTGCTACCCCAACCTGTAAAAGTTTAGAAGAAAGAAAAGAGGTTTTCACTAGCAGCAATGAGGATACATATAGCAAACCCTAGATGGGTTGTACTCGCTATAGAGCACCCCACTACAGGCTAGTGAATATAACATTCTGACACAACCCCCACCCCCCCCAACCGCAGGCGCCAACAAGAGCACGTTTACGGCCCTCGGCATAACAGTCCGCAACACAGCCGGGACAGTGGGCCAGCAGGCACTGGCTCTGCGCTCCCTCCTCTCTCTCCCTCACTCTGCCTCACTCCCTCTCCCCCCTCCCAGGCGCAAACAAGGGCGTGTTTACGGCCCTGGGCATAACAGTCCACAACACAGCCGGAATGGTGGGTCAGCAGGCAGTGGCTCTGCGCTCTGAAGACACGCTTTCTCTCTCTCTCTTTCTCTCTTTCCCCCACCCCCCAGGCGCAACAAGGGCATGTTTACTGCCCTGGGCATCACCGTCCGCAACAAAGCAGGCCCAGTGGGTCAGCAGGCGGTGGCCCTGCGCTCCCTCCTTTCTCTCCCCCACTGCAGGAGCCAACAAGGGCATGTTTACAGCCCTTGGAATCACCGTGTGCAACACAGCAGGCCCAGTGGGTTAGCAGGCGGTGGCCCTGCGCTCAGAAGACCTCTCAGCATTCTTCGAGTGCGAGTTTGACGGCAACCAGGACACGGTCTACCACTAGCTCTCACTCCCAGCCCCCTCACCTCCTTTCTCTCGAGGTGACTTTTGAGTCGACTCAAAAGCCACTAGCTCTCACTCCCAGCTCCCTCACCTCCTTTCTCTCGAGGTGAATTTTGAGTCGACTCAAAAGCCACTAGCTCTCACTCCCAGCCCCCTCACCTCCTTTCGCTCTCTCTCTCAAGCACTCTCTTCTTGTCCCCCACTCCAGGTGCCAACAAAGGCAGGTTTACGGCCCTCGGAATAACAGTGCGCAACACGGCCGGGACACTGGGCCAGCAAGCAATAGCCCTGCGCTCAGAAGACCTCTCAGCATTCTTCGAGTGTGAGTTAGACGGCAACCAGGACACGCTCTACCCGCACAGCACAGTACCCCCTCTCACCCTCACCCCGCCACCTTCCCTGCCATGATAATCACCGGATTTTGAGGCGCCTCAAAACACCCTCCATCCCACCCTGAAGGAGAACCCAACCGGACGGGTGGATGATTGACGTGGGTGGGATGCTCACCGTGAGTCTTCTTCGTCCAAAGCCCCCCTCGTTTCCCCCCTTGCTCTTCCCCCTTTTCCGCCCTGCTATCCCCCCCTTCTCCCACCTTGCAGAAGAATCCAACCGAACAGGTGGATGATTGACGTGAGACGCGCTCACTGTGAGTCTTCTTTCACCTACTCCGGTGTCACTCTCAATCAATTGCTGCCACGTATTGCACCATGGCCTCCAAATGAGGCTCGATTGACGTGAGACGCGCTCACTGTGAATCTTCTTCATCCAACCCCCCCCAAACCCCCCTTCCCCCCCGGGTTTCCCCCTCTTCTCTTCCCCCCGTTCCCCCTTTGCTCTTCCCCCTTTTCCGCCCTGCTATCCCCCCCTTCTCCCACCTTGCAGGAGAATCCAACCGAACAGGTGGATGATTGACGTGAGACGCGCTCACTGTGAATCTTCTTCATCCAACCCCCCCCAACCCCCCCCCCCCCCCCCCCCCCCCCCCCCCCCCGAGTTTCCCCCTCTTCTCTTCCCCCCGTTCCCCCCCTGCTCTTTCCCCCTTTCCGCCCTGCTATCCGCCCATCCTCCCCTCTCCCAGGAGATCCAACCAGACGGGTGGATCACGTGGGGCACATACACCGTGAAGCTTCACTCCCCCCCGCTCCCCCAATTTCTCCCCCTGCTCTCCCCCTCCCCTGTTTCCCCCTGCTCTCCCCCCTTCCCCTCCCCTGCCAGGAAATCCGACCAGACAGGTGGATCACGTGGGGCACTGACACCATGAAAAGCGAGGTGCATCACTTCACGCAAGGTGAAGCGAGGTGGACACCAACCTCGCTTCACGCAACCAGACAGGTGGATCACGTGGGGCACTGACACCATGAAAAGCGAGGTGCATCACTTCACGCAAGGTGAAGCGAGGTGGACACCAACCTCGCTTCACGCAACCAGACAGGTGGATCACGTGGGACATTGACACCATGAAACTTCAATACCCCCTGCTTCCCCCCCCCCCAACCCGTCCCCCCCCTTCTCCCTTCCCCCGGGTTTGCCCCACCTGCTCACATCTCCTCCCAGCCCCCCCCCTTGCGCTCCCCTCCTTCCCCCCCCTCTCTGTGCTCCCCCTTCCCTCCCCCGCTCCCAGGAAATCAAACCGGAAGGATGGATCACGTGGGATACTCACACCGTGAAGTTTTAGAGACCTACTCAGGTGTTTCCACCAAGCCTACCTCATCACCCCATCCCCTCTCTTCCCTTCCCTCCCGCGCTCCCAGGAAATCAAACCGGAAGGATGGATCACGTGGGATACTGACACCGTGAAGTTTTAGAGACCTACTCAGGTGTTTCCACCAAGCCCCACCTCGTCACCCCATCCCCTCTCTTCCCTTCCCTCCCCCGCTCCCAGGAAATCAAACTGGAAGGATGGATCACGTGGGATACTGACACTGTGAAGTTTTAGAGACCTACTCAGGTGTTTCCACCAAGCCCACCTCATCACCCCATCCCCTCTCTTCCCTTCCCTCCCCCGCTTCCAGGAAATCAAATCGGAAGGATGGATCACGTGGGATACTCACACCGTGAAGTTTTAGAGACCTACTCAGGTGTTTGCACCAAGCCCACCTCATCACCCCATCCCCTCTCTTCCCTTCCCTCCCGCGCTCCCAGGAAATCAAACCGGAAGGATGGATCAAGTGGGATACTGACACCGTGAAGTTTTAGAGACCTACTCAGGTGTTTCCACCAAGCCCACCTCATCACCCCATCCCCTCTCTTCCCTTCCCTCCCGCGCTCCCAGGAAATCAAACCGGAAGGATGGATCAAGTGGGATACTGACACCGTGAAGTTTTAGAGACCTACTCAGGTGTTTCCACCAAGCCCCACCTCATCACCCCATCCCCTCTCTTCCCTTCCCTCCCGCGCTCCCAAGAAATCCAACCCGATGGGTGGACGACGTGGGATACTGACACCGTGAGGCTCGCCCGGAAGAACGGCGTCTATCTCGCCGAGTTCCAGAGCACGGGGCCCGGAGCGCGCATGCCGCGTGCCAGCTGGGTGTCCCCGCAGACGATTGTTCACCCCGGGCGATTCACGGCCGAGGCTTTCCTCGGATGGACGCGCAAAGGCTGGGCGGGGATGGGGAAGTGATGATTATAGCCGGAGGGCTATAATGTTAGGGCGATAGCAGAAATGGGACAGCGTGATCTGATTCCCCAACACGCCAGCGACGACAGATGAGCTCCTGAATAAAGTTGGACAGAAACCGAAACTGACAAGAAATGGTACAGCGTTGGGAGTGGCATTCCTTATGGAGTTCCGGCAACCACAGTTGGACCGCACACAGCGCTTCATCGTAGGCTGCTTCTGTCAGAATCTGGAACGTGTTATCGCGACACGTGTTGTTGAATAATTCTGTATCATTATTATAATAGTATATCCGGTCGGCTGGGTTTTGGTACAGTAATTTTCTTCAAATCGTGCCTCCATCATGCTGTTGCGCGCTTGCGGCGAGCGGTCCCTGCACTGAGGAATAAGAGCGTGTAACTTTTTTCCGAACCGATGGTCCGGACCACGTACGAAATGTTTCGTCAAAGCTCGCACGTTCTCCAATTCGATAACGAGCTCGGACGGTCCGGACCATGGGCAGGATACCCTATTCACATGCCGTCCGGACCACACGGTTCGGAAAAAAGTTACACGCTCTAAGCTAAACGCTGCTTGGATGGCATGCTACAGTATCGGGGAGGCATCAGCCCTCAACACCATGTTGCAAAATGTTTAGCTACGGGGTAGTACTGGCGCCTGCTAGCTGGTGTTGAAACTCAGGGTCCACAAGTTTCAAAGGTAGGAAGGTTGGACGGATTTAGTGACAAACCAAAGGTAGGAAGGTTGGTTGGACTTAGTGACAAAACCAAAGGTAGGAAGGATGGTTGTGTTGGGCTGAAAAGCCCTTAAGGATCTTTGCAGAGGATAACTCTAAGTAGGATACTTTGTAATAGCGGAAGCGTTTTAATGAAGTTTTTGTGAACCGGCCTTGCACTGGTGTGTGAGAGCAAAGTAGATTGATTATAGTAAAGAGATACATGTATAATAATGCAGGGAATATGAAGAGATACAGTTATAACTGCTTTTACTGTTGCTGTTGCGGTTCGATACAGTGCGACTCGGGCAACTGCTCTGTAACGAGTCAGTTGTGTGTCCTTAACTGTCGCGCTGTACTTGTCAGGTCAAGGGTCAGCGACCTTTGACTTTCGCGTAACTTCCAGCAGCTGATTCAACCTCCGAGGGTTGACTCGCAGGTGCTTCGGTGTAGTTTGCCTCGCTTCTGGTGTAATGTTTCGACACTGCTGAAGCGTTTAAGTTCCATTGTTTCCAACACTCCCCTTCGCTTCTGGAGTGTCGCTGCTGGTGACATGGCTCTGTCCAGTCAGCAGCATGCAGTATTCGAACTTCTGCTTTCCGAGCTTCTTGGTCAAGTAGTCGGTTGCCATCTCAGACGTGGGACAGTATGACAGTTCGAGTCTCCCCTTCTCGATTTCGTCCTTCACGAAGAAATAGCGTAGGGCGATGTGTTTCGTCCTGTTCGCGAAGCCGTTCTTGTTGGCGATGCGAATTGCTGACTGGTTGTCGCAGAACACGGTGAAGTTGGGTAACTCGGCTAACTTCGCTTCTTCCAGCAGCTCGCGAAGGTAAAGTCCCTCCTTGGTGGCTGAGCAGAGTGCGATATATTCTGCTTCAGCTGAAGATAGTGCGATTAACTCCTGTTTACTCGACTGCCAGGAGATAGGACCGATAGGCTCGAGGCGATAGACATAGCCGGTGCGTGAGCGCCTGTTGTCGGTGTCGCCGGCGTGATCGGCATCGACGTAGCCGATTAGCTTGGTCGGTGTAGTAGCGTTTTTGTGATAAGTTAGTCCGATCGTCGCGGTGCTGACGAAGTAGTGGAGAGCGCGATCGAGTTCCGCCAGATGCTCTGCTTCAGGCTTCTTGAGATAGGTGGCGAGCTGGCTCGCGGAGTAGGATAAGTCAGGACGGCAGGTGACTGCTGCGAATTGAAGACATCCGAGCTTCTTCTGATAGTCGCGTATGCCGGCGGGCTTGAGTAGCGTAGATCGTTCCTTTTCGGTTCCTGACGTGTAGCGGTAAGGCGTGGAGAGGGCGCTTGGTGTGAGACCGAAGCGTTTCGCGATGGTGTCGGCGTACTTTTCGGCGCTGAGGTAGATCGCGTCCTCCCCTTCTCGAATGTTGAGTCCGAGGTATTGCGTGACGGTAGATGAGACGGTGAGAGTAAGATCCTTCTGTAGCTCCCCTTCGAACCACGTGGCGATGCCGTCGGTTGACCCGATGTAGAGGAGATCGTCCACGTAGACGATTAGTAAAACGTAGTCGCTTCCCTTTGTGAGGCGGTACATGCCCTGGTCATGCGGGAGTTGTTTAAAACCGATGCGGATAAGGCGAGCGTGCAGGTACTGCTGCCACAGTCGCGGTGCCTGCTTGATCCCGTAGAGCGACTTAAGCAGTTGACAGACTTGGTTGGGTTCACCGTGGGAGCCGTGCGGGAGCTCGATGAAGATTTCTGCATCCACAGGTGCGTAGAGAAATGCGTTTGCGACGTCGATTTGTCGCAGTTTCTTTTTCTTCATGGCGGCGATGGCGATGAGGATTCGGAGTGAGGTGTGGCGGCTGACCGGAGCGAAGGTTTCGGTGTAGTCTCTTTTGTGTTCCTGGTCAAAGCCGCGCACGACCCAGCGAGCTTTGAATTTGTCGATGGTGCCGTCAGCTTTCGTCTTCACACGGAAGACCCATTTCCCGGTAAGGATAGTCTTGTTTTGTGCTACGCCGATGGGAACGATTTTCCAGGTGTTGCGCTCCTCCAGTGCCTTCAGCTCTTTGTCCATGGCTTCACGCCATTTCTCCCTATGTTCCCCCCCCAGAGCCTGTTGAACTGTCGCAGGCTCTTTAGGGATGGCGGCGCCATGGACTGCGGTGACGAGTCCAAGGATTTGGAGGCCACTCTGTGTGTAGCGGGGGAGTGTGCCGGGGAGAGTGTTGTCCTCGGGATAAGCTGCTTCGTCTCCCTCTTCTGAATCAGGTATGAAATTTGGTCCTATGCGTTCAGCTTCGTCGGTGTTGACTCTTGCAGGTGTTACGTAACCGTTGTCGGCGAAGTGGTAGAAGATTTCGGTGTTGTTACTGTCGCGCGGGTTTTCGTCGTCCATGGGGACGTTGACTGAGCAGTACGGGAGTGGTCCGGCTGCTTCCAAGGCTCCTTCCACGTTCTGCTTGTCCCAGTCAGCTTCGTCTTCTGCCGATGCGAAGGCTCGGTTGCCACGGAAGCCGCCTGTGGGGTCTCGGTTCTCGTCCAGGTTGGCAAGATAAGTCTGCATGGTGAGTCGTTCGTAGAAGATGATGTCTCGTGCTGCCACTATTTCTTTCGTGTGGACGTCGAAAATTTTCCATGCGTTGTAGTGTTTTTCGATGCCCAGGTGTAGCCCCCACTGTGCTCGTTGCGAAAATCGGCCAGCTCGTGCAGATGGTGGTCGGTACTGTACCATGCACCCAAAAATTCGTAACATTTTTGTGTTGCCCAATTTCCCTGTCCACAGCAGATGCGGTGATGCGTTGTTCGGGAGTGACGACGAGGAGAGCAAGTTGTGCAGCATTACAGCGTGGTCCATCGCTTCTGGCCACTGGTGGTTGGGAAGCCGCATGCCACGTAACAGTTTCCGCATGGTGTTCTGGAGGGTCCTGTTCAGCCTTTCTGCTACACCCTGTTGTTGATGGGCGTAAGGAAGGGAGATGAGTCGCTTGATGCCTTTCTCAGCTAGGTAGTTCTTGAACCTCGTTGAGGTGTATTCTCCTCCTCCGTCTGTTTGGAAGCTCTTTAACTTGACGCCCGATTCCCGCTCTGCTACAGGAAGCCACGCGACGAACGCCTCGAACGCCATATCTTTGCTTGGGAGGTTCAGGTGCCAGACGTAGCGTGTTGCGGCGTCGATGAAGGTAATCGTGTAGAGGTACGTATTCTGCCCTGGTTCGCGGTTGTACAGGATGTCGCTGTACACCTTTTCGAGTGGCGTGTAAGCTGGTGCACTTGGGTTGTGGTGCGATGGGAACGGTTGATGAGGTAGGTCGCCTTCTGGGCAGGTGAAGCATGTGCCGCGTACGCGTTGGAGTTCTCGTCCGTCGGTTAATAGGAGTGAGTCCTTGTCGAGCACTCCTGCTCGTATTGTGTTGTTTAACACTGTGTTGCTTGGATGTCCCATTCTTGCGTGCCAGGTTGCTTCGTCGGCACGGTGTCCGGGTGATCGTCGGTACAGATCCGAGTTGGAGTAGAAGCTGGCGGTGAAGTTGGGGTTGTGATGAAACTCTCGTGGTGCTGGCTGAAACTGTTGTGCAGGTGTCGGTGATGCGTCGTCAACGAGGACTGGTGCCGTTGAAGGACCAGCGACTGGTGTTGTTGTTGGTGCCGTTGTTGTCTCTGCTGCTCCCGATGTTGCTCCTGCTGCCGCCGATGTTGTCTCTGCTGCTGCCGATGTTGTTCCTGCTGCTCCCGATGTTGTCTCTGCTGCTGCCGATGTTGTTCCTGCTGCTCCCGATGTTGTCTCTGCTGCTGCTGACCGTTGAATTGTTGCTAATGCCCTTGTTCGCTCTGTCTCAGGGATGGTATGCGAATACCAGAAGCCGCCCGGACTGAAGTCAGGGTCAAGGTCCGGAGGGTGTGTCCAGTTGGTGAAGTTAACTATGGCGTCACTGTCAGCGGTGCCGAGATCGGGAACGAAGTCCAAGACGAAGACGCTGTTCTTGAGGACCGCCTTCCCGATGTAGAGACCTCCTCTCCCGTGGTACAACTTGAACTCCTGGATGGTGCTGTCTGCTTCGAGGTGAATACCCTTCGCCATCAGCTGACTGACGCTCAGTAAGTTGTAGCCGAGGCCTTCTGAAATTAAAACTTTGGACATCTGTAGTATGACGTTTGTCTCTCGTGACTGAAGTTGTACGATTCCTTGCCGTCGTGTGCGCAGGTTCTGGTTGTTGGCGACGGTGATGACGACTTCCCGTTGAAGCTGGTATTCTTGTTGTACGAAGCATCATGAAGAACACATGTGCTGTCCGCAACAGCTGTCCAAGAACCACGTGTCTGTCCCTGAAGGCTCGCTTTGGGCGATGGCGGCGTACGTTGGATTTGGTTCGAGTGCTTCGCGGCGAGGTGTGGTGTTGTCGAGATGTTCTTCTGGTGAGTAATGTGGCGGTGAATCGGTGATGCAGGATTCGCTCAGTCTTGCCATGCAGCTGATGATGTTTCTTGCTCCTTGTGCAGGTTGTCCCGGTGAAATTGAGGCTTGAACCTGAGTCGTCGGGTTCGCCTGTGTTGAAGTCACTTGACTGCTTGAAGGTCGCAGTTGTCGCTGCGGGGCAGTTAACTGTTGTCGATTCGGGCAGTGCGTGCGTGGGTGCCCTGAGGTCTTGCAGATGTGACAAAACGGAGGTACTGGCTTCGGCTGCTGCTGTCGGTTGTTGTAGTTGTTGTGTCGTCGCTGAGTATGGAAAGCGAATTCTGACGTTGTCGTCTTTCTTTTGTGTCGTTCTTCTTGCAGATCCATGTCCTGCTGCTCGGCGTGTATTTCGGCGCAGAGTGTTGCTTCTGAAATTCTTCCGTGGGCTCGAAGAATTGCTTTGGTGGCGCGCCACTGAGGACCGAGGCCACCGATGATGACTGTCACGAAGGCGTCTTCAGAGATTGATCCTCCGCATCGAAGAAGCTTGTCGCGCAGTTCGCGACATCGGCTGATATACGCCAACCCCTTTTCTCCTGGTTTTATTTCAACTGTTGTCAGCTGCGCCATTAACCTGCTCTGGTTTACACTGTCTGTTGCTTGGTACAGGTTCTTCAGATGGCCGTACGCGAGTTCCGCCGAGTTGCCGAAGGTCCGGTAAGAGCGAATGTTCTGCTGCTGAGTTGGTGTGATGTTTCTCAGTAGAATAGTATACGTCATCATCGATTGATACGTATACTGCTGCTTCTCATACTGTGTGCCGCTTGCTGGATACTGCAGGGATCCGTCGAAGAAACCGAGTATCTGCGCGCCCTCCATCATCAGCTCGAATTCAAAGGACCAGATGAAGAAGTCCTTTCCGTCGAAAGGTCTTGATGTTTGCAATTTCAAGACATGCGCAAATTGCGACTGAACTTGTAACGCGTCCATTGGTTTGTCTTGCGCAGGTGGTGGTTGAGGCAGGAAGCTGATCGACCCGCGCTCGTACGGGGCGAAGGTGGGTTGCTGCTGTTGATTTCCCCGCGCATATGACGACACGTCAAGGCTCATGGGTGTCGCTCCGTTGTTGCTGTTGTGTGTCTGTGCAGGTCCCGACTGTTGGTGTTGTTCGTAGAAGGACATGAAGGAGAAAAACTTCTCCATCATGCTCTGATCAAAGTCCGAAGGGTGGTTCGTGGGGGTCTCAGTTGACGTTCCCCTTGGTCTTGCTGCCGTGCCTTCCTCTGTCTGCAGGCCAGAGGCTGGAGGTGGAGTAGGAGTAGTGCCCGTGGAGCCATTAGAGGAGCTCCTTTCCTTGTTTGTTGCCATATCTTGTAATGACTTTGAGAAGATAGAGTTTCCCCTGTAAGGCTCTGATACCATGTTGGGCTGAAAAGCCCTTAAGGATCTTTGCAGAGGATAACTCTAAGTAGGATACTTTGTAATAGCGGAAGCGTTTTAATGAAGTTTTTGTGAACCGACCTTGCACTGGTGTGTGAGAGCAAAGTAGATTGATTATAGTAAAGAGATACAAGTATATATAATAATACAAGGAATATGAAGAGATACAGTTATAACTGTTTTTACTGTTGCTGTTGCGGTTCGATACAGTGCGACTCGGGCAACTGCTCTGTAACGAGTCAGTTGTGTGTCCTTAACTGTCGCGCTGTACTTGTCAGGTCAAGGGTCAGCGACCTTTGACTTTCGCGTAACTTCCAGCAGCTGATTCAACCTCCGAGGGTTGACTCGCAGGTGCTTCGGTGTAGTTTGCCTCGCTTCTGGTGCAATGTTTCGACACTGCTGAAGCGTTTAAGTTCCATTGTTTCCAACAGGTTGGACGTAGTGACAAACCAAAGGTAGGAAGGATGGTTGGACGTAGTGACAAACCAAAGGTAGGAAGGATGGTTGGACGTAGTGACAAACCAAAGGTAGGAAGGATGGTTGGACGTAGTGACAAACCAAAGGTAGGAAGGATGGTTGGACGTAGTGACAAACCAAAGGTAGGAAGGATGGTTGGACGTAGTGACAAACCAAAGGTAGGAAGGTTGGTTGGACTTTGTGACCCAACCAAAGGTAGGAAGGATGAGGCAACTACGGGAAACTTGTGACTCCGGTGCCTGCCTGCTAGCTACTGCTTCGCCGACCAAGGGTTGGTCCAACGGACCAGGCACGCCCAAACATACTTTATATTAGCAGGATGAATCTAACGAGTATTGTCCGCGCCAAGGGCGCCCGCACCCCTTTTGTCGCTAGATGGTATAGCAAATGCTGGATTTGTTGTGACTTTTGTTACAGGTGCGATGTGGTATAGATGTAGCGAGGATTGCACTAATAAGTTGGCAAACGAGTACAAAGTATGAGCAAAGGCATGAGCGAAGGCATGAGCAAAGGCATGAGCAAAGGCATGAGCGAAGGTGCTTTATCACCCATGGCTCAGAACCACATCCGCACGAAGCAACTCCCTGCGCGCCCTTTCACCAACTTTTCTTGCCTCCACCTTCAACTCACGCAACTTCGGGAAGCTTCCCAGCAGCCCTCCAACCCCCTCGCCAGTGATCGCATCACACTCAAGCATAGTCAAATCTGTGAGCATATGCAACTTGCTTCTCGCCACCACCCGATCCGAAAAGTCCTCATTGTGTTGGACAGTTAAAGCCACGAGCACGGGGCAGGCACGCAGCAGCAGCACCAGCTGCTCCTCCTTCAGACAGAAGCACGACACCAGAGAGAGGCGCTTCAGCCGGCAGAAAACAGCAGCTAGTGCCAAAAATTCAAAGGACTGCGGCTGAGCGCTCAGGCTTGAAACGGTTGACACGGCAGCAGGAGAGAAGCGAGAAGAGGAGCGGGAGGAAGAGGGAGTTGAGGGAAGTGGCAAGGTGGGTGCATGACGGGATCCATGGGAATCCACGAGGCACATGAGAGGCGAGGCAGAGGGAAGGGATAGAGGCAGCCAGGCAGGCTCGGGAATGGTTCGGGTGAACTGAAAGTCCCGGAGGGTTAAGGATTGTAAGGGAGGACAGATAACCTCCACAGGAATTCCAGAAATGCCCCTTTTGGTGGTGCCGCTGCCACTTGATTTGCCTGTCATGCTTCCGCTGACCCGTGCAGCTCTGCTGTTGCTGACTGGTTTTGAGGTGCCATTTTGCCTGCTGCCAGCAGCACCAGCAGCAGCAGCAGCAGCACCATCACCAGCACCAGTAGCACCATCAGCAGCATCACCAGCACCAGCAGCAGCAGCAGCAGCAGCAGCAGCAGCAGCAGCAGCAGCAGCAGCAGCAGCAGCAGCAGCACCACCACCATCAGCAGCAGCACCGGCAGCAGCACCAGCAGCAGAAGCAGCACCAGCAGTAGCATCAACAGCACCAGCAGCAGCAGCACCACCAGCACCAGCACCAGCACCACCAGCACCACAACCATCAGCATCAGCAGCAGAAGCACCACCAGCAGCAGCACCACCAGCACCACCACCAGTAGCACCACCACCACCACCACCACCATCAGCAGCAGCACCAACAGCAGAAGGAGCACCCGCACTAGCATCAGCAGCACCAGCACCAGCACCACCACCAGCACCAGCACCAGCACCACCAGCACCACAACCATCAGCAGCAGTAGCAGAAGCACCAGCAGCAGCAACAACAGCAGCACCAGCATCATCACCACCACCACCATCAGCAGCAGCAGCAGCAGCAGCAGCAGCAGCAGCAGCAGCAGCAGCAGCAGCAGCAGCAGCAGCAGCAGCAGCACCATCAGCAGCAGCAAGGCGGCCGTTACTAGTCCGACGGGGATGGCGCATGGCTCTGACACTCGCCAGGGCCACACTCAACTGCTCATTAAACTGCTGCAGCAGCGACTCCATCGCACTTAAAGCCTGCATCCGTGCGTCAGCCGCACCTGCAACACCTCCAAGTTCACTCCCACTCTCGCCCTCACCGTCACTCCCTTCAGCACCATCAGCAGCATCAGCACCAAAAGCACTGTCAGAACCATCACTGAGCGAGTCTTCATTAGGCAGTATTCCATCAAAGTCTTCCAGCCGAGCCATTCTACCTCCCCCTTCGCCCTCCCCTTCCATACTAGCCCTTTCCACAAACACGCCCGCAGTCCTGGCAGCAACAAACGTGTCTATCACCCCATCCTCTCTCGCAGTCGCCGCATCTTGCTCAGAAACCGCCACCCGCAGCGCCTTGCACATCGAAATTGCAGATCTGATTTTGTTCGAAGCGGATTTGATCTCCGCTAGGGCGTATTCAGGGCGGGCCGTGCGGGCCCACCGGGCAGAATCAGGGGCGGTTGTGAAGGCCTTGCTTGTTGCTTCAAAGAGATTGGATATGTCTGTACCTGCTGCCACCAGGTCTGCTCTTGCTGCCGCTGCCGTCGTTCGAATGTCCACATATTCCTTTCTCCCTCCCTTGTTCCTAGAGTCACAAGTTCCAACAATCTCCCCTGGTGGTGCCGTCGTTCGAACGTCGTTCGAACAATCTCCTCCCTCTCCTCCCTCTCCTCCCTCTCCTCCCTCTCCTCCCTCTCCACCCCTCTGCACCATGCGCACCAGCATACCCACAAGACTCTCAAACGACACTTGCTGAAGCACCACCCTTTCCTCCACATCCCCCTCTCCCTCCCTCCCTTCTTCACCCCTCTCACCCCCCTCTCCCTCCCTCCCTCCTCCACCCCTCCCGTCCCCTGCCCCGGTCTCACCACCTCTCTCCCTTTGCACAGAGATTGTTTCCGGCTTTCCTACCAAGGAGAGGGAATGAAGGCCGCTGCAGTGAGCAAGCATGCCGGGGCGAAAGGACGGCAGCCCAGAGAGGTCAAGTGCGTTCAAGCGGGGTGCGGAGAGGTGGAGGAGTGAGCGGAAACCCTGCGCACTGAAGAGACGGTAGGAGGTGCCGTGGAGGGAGAGAGAGGAGAGAGCAGGGTTGGCCTGAACCAGAGCGGCTAGAGAATGGCTAGAGACTAAGGGACAGTCGTGGATGGTAAGGTGGGTGAGAGTGTGGAGGGAGCGAGAGAGAGTGTGAAGCTCATAGGGATTGATGGAGCAGGAGAGGAAGGAGAGAGAGGCGAGGGCGGGGAAGCGGCGGAGGGGTGAGAGGCAGGACTCTAGCTTTGCGGAGTGGAGGGAGAGGGATTTGAGGGAGAGGCGGAGAGAGGAGGAGGAGGCGGCGAGGGAGGAGAGGGTGGAGGGAGCGGGGTTCCAGAGAGTGAGGGAGGTGAGGGAGGAGGCGCGAGTGAGGGGGGTGAGTTTTGAGGCATGGATGAGGAGAGAGAGTGAGTGGAGAGCGGGGAAGAGGTGGACGGGAGGGAGGGGCGCGTGAGTATGGTGGAAGCAGATGATGGGGCGATGGGCAAATGGCGAGTCGAGCTCGAGAGACGTCTGGAGGCTGAAAGGAGGGGAGGGAGAGAAAGGAAGGCATGAAAAGAAGGGAGGAGAGCGTGAGTACGGTGGAAGCAGATGATGGGGCGACGGGCAAATGGAGAATCGAGCTCGAAAGATGTCAGGAGGCTGAAAGGAAGGGCGGGAGGAAGGGGTGGGGGGGGGGGGGGGGGGGGGTGGGGGGAGGGGGGGAAGGGACGGCATGAAAAAAATTGGAACGGGGTGTGATTCGATTGGAAGCTGATGATGGGACGACGGGCGAATGGGGAGTCGAGCTCGAGAGACATCAAGAGGCTGAAAATGGAGGGGGGTAGCAGGGAAGGCATGGACGGGAGGGTGAGGGATGTGAGAGGTGTTGAGTGGACGAGATGGGTCAAGCATCAAATGCGGGGAAGAGAGCATCAGCACACTCACGGGTTTTGAGACTTCTCAAAAACCGAGTTTTGAGACGCACCAAAAATGGACGAGATGGGTCGAGAGTCAAATGCGGGGAAGAGAGCATCAGCACACTCACGGGCATTGCTTCGCGAGCTTCAATCAGCCACGCAGCGGCGTTCTTACAATGGGCACTCGTGTGACTGAATATAAGGACGAGAGGAGTAAAAAATCAAATCAAGGAGGAGATAATCAGCTTGCTCATGGGCATTGTCTTGCAAGCTTCGTCCACGCGGCAGCGTTCATATAAACCCCCCCCCACGTCACGACAAGCTTCAGAGATTCCAGTTTCGGGCAGCCCGCACCGATACTCGCCAGCAGGTCACTTCCCTGGCTCGAACGAACCTCCACGGTTAGCGAAATTATTCGGGTAAATACCCTCGAAAAGTCGTCGAAATCTTTGAGCCGCCTGCGCGCGTTGGGGCACTTGAAGGGTGCGATGAAGACGAAATGGAGCGAGTGGGGCGTGCGACGCGAGAGGCGGTGGAGGCGCGAACAGGAGAGAGCGACGCTGCGGCGATCGCAGGGGTGGGTCGCAAGGGCGAGAAGCAACAGAAGGATGTCGTCCGGGAGCGACAGCAGGCGACTGCCTTTCGCATCATCCTTGAATGACGTTTCCCGCCGCGCTCTTTTCATGTTCGCGAACTAATTCGGCGAAGGGTAACGGCTAGAGTTACGCTTATAAACAGACTGCGGCAAATGGGGGCTCCCTGACAGGTGCAGGAACAGAAGAACAGAGGAACAGAAGAACAGGTGGCAAAGCAAACCACTGCGGAAGAAACAAGCAAAACAGGAGTCAGTGATAAAAAAACGGGCGGGCTACTTGGATAGGAGACATAAGCCCTCCGCACTTTTCGGCAGGGAGATTGACCAGAATGTACCCGCTATGATGCGCTGCACTCTGCACTCACCCAGGGGTAGTAGAATCGAACAGCATGCATTTGGAACCAGTATTCTTATGACAGTCACAAACAGGGAAACGAGTTGGCGGAAATAATCATGGACTGATAAGATTTTGATGCATATTATAGTTTTTGAGGTGATAAAAGATCCATGAGGGCCTTGAAGGATCCATATCAGCACATCAGAATAAAATGATATTGTCAATTCTGAATATTTTTATATATTGATTGGGGTGGCAAAGAAGTATGAAGAGGCTTTGTACAAAAGGAGTGTTTACATCTTTTTTACATGAACTGGTTGCACCGTACACATGATGCCTGTTTGAGCCCCTCCCGGTTGCCTTGTGAAGGGGGCGTATAAGCTGTAACAAGGCAGTTCGCTTAAGTTCGTCAATTCGCAGCTAGCTAAAAAGAATTCGCATGTGCTTATAAACAAGACCCTGCTACCTAGTTACCTTGTTTGACTTCAGTCTCTTCTGCTTGACTTCGGTCTCTTCTGCTTGACGCGCTTGTAATGTAGGTGCATGAAGCTGGGGAAACAACCTCGGGTGCAGCGTATCCATCCGGCGCAAGGCAAATTCGCGCGCATGGGGTGAGCATCAGGTGTACTGAGTCTTCGGTCTGGTCTGAACCATTACCGCAAGGATGTGGAGGCCCGTTTTGTCGCGTTGCACTTCAAATCATGGAGACCACAGCCCAGGTGTTCAAGCAAGGTTCCTCCCTCAGTGTCACCGAAGCGCGGTTGCACAAAAACGAAACCTCAGCTGCCGAACCAGCATCTTCCACTAACACCCACCTGAGAACGAGGGCGCACTCCCAAACGAGCAACAGACGAAGCTCGGAACACATGAAGCTGGTAGCGAGAGACGGGATTGTATGCAGGAAGGCCGAAGGCGGTTTCACAAAACGCGTGGAGTCTCCAATCTGTTCCATTCGGGTTTCAGTTTTGGTAGGGACTTTTGAATGAGCCCGACATAAACCATCACACCGACTTTGTCACCTGCACTGAACTGCAGCATACATTACTGTACACGCCTCCGTCTCCAGGTCAGGTCAGGATTCAGGAGCCTGGCCATGATTCAGGAGGGGAACTGCACTGCACCAAACAAACGCATAGCCCAGCAATAATTGGCATGGCATGGACTTCTGATGAGGCGCGAGTGCGATCATGAATTGCCACAACAGTATTGCGACTAGAGAGCATTACTATGGCCACAAAGCTGCCGACTTGCTGTGCGGCCAGCGAAACTAACAGGGCCTCGTTTGGAAAGGCGCAGGGGGCTTCCAACAGTTTTAGTAGGGTCATTTGTTGCGTCGCCGCTCCTCGCACCTAGGTCGCAGCAATTCAATTGGCCCATTGCCGGCGTCGGCTTACGCGCACCGTTCTATTCAGTAGCCATTCCGTTTCCCCCAATGCGCCGTTGCTTGACTAGCATAATTTGTCAATCGTTGCGACCTAGGCTGTCCGCTTCGTTATTCGTCACCCCGCGTTCAAAACATTTCGCCCAGGTTACGAATACTATTCAGGAAACCTAGTTTCAGGCCCTCTGGTTCCGTTAGGACCGCTGTTGCCGTTAGAGCCTATTAACTAGCTTGCGCGGAAATGGTTCTTAGGAGACAGCTAAGCCGAGGCAAGAGGAGGCGAGGCGCGCGCAGCTTATTATGCTCCTTATCGCGACGGTCGCCGCTGCTGTCGCTTCCGCTGCTCGTGCTGCTCGTGCTGACCGTGTTTCCCGTGTCACTACTAGGCACCATAGGTATGCTTGCGTGCGTGTGGGGCGCGTTATAAGGTCCCTCAAAAGTCATGCTGCTCGTGCTGGCCGTGTTTCCCGTGTCACAATTCCAAGGCACCATAGCTATGCTTGAGTGCTCGGCTGCGCGCGTTGCGCGAGGTTGCGCGGGATGAGGGGGATGCGCGAGGGTGCGCGAGCATGAGCGGGGTTGCGCGAGGGAGGCGCAAGGATGCGTGGGGATTCCCAAGGGCGCACGGGCGTGCGCGCAGATGTGCGCCCGGGCTATGCTTCCGAAAAAAAGAATTTGGGAGATGATGCCAGCGCACGAGCGTAAAGAGTAGCTGTGGGGGGGAGGAGGGGGGGGGAGAGGGGGAGGGGGAAGGGAGGTTACTGTGCCGACAGGGAGGGGGTTCGCCTGGACAGGAAGGAGTATCAGGGGAAGTGGAGCATGAGAGGTATGGCAGGAGAATCAGGGGGTGGGTATCACGAAGGAGTATTTGGGGAGGAAGGGATAGGGGGAAGGTGGGGAGGGGGTGGAGTGAGAGGGAGAGGATACGACAGGTGGAGCGTCCTTCCCGTGCCTCCCGCCCTCTTCCCCCTTCAACCCCCCCCTTTTCCCCCTCCTCCCATTCACAAGCCTCCCAACCACACCACCTTCCGCTACTCCCCCCCACCTTCCCAGCAGCAGCAGCAGATTCTGCCGAGACAGGAGGAGCGGGCGCGTGAGATGACGACGGCAGCGACCTCATCATCATCACACTCTTCCCCCTTCTCCCCCTTTCCCCTCCCCTCCCTCCCCCCACTTCCCCCCTCCCGCGCATTCCGAACAGCAACGGACTCTGCCGACTCAGCAGGCGCATGGGATGACGACGGCAGCGATCTCACGGTCATCACGCTCGCGGATGCTGACGTGCCCGACATCGTCGACGATGACACGTCAGCATCCTCCTCTTCCACGCCATCGTCTTCGTCGGTCTCAATTGCTTCCGTACCGTCCTCGTCTTCCCACCCGCTAGTAGTATCAACCTCTTCCTCTTCCTCTTCCTCTTCCTCTTCCTCTTCCTCTTCCTCTCCCTCCGCCTCTACCTCCTCTGCTCCTTCCTCCTCCTCCTCCTCGTCCGTTCGTCGCTCCCGCTCCTCCTCCGCCGCATCCGCTTCCGCCGCCTCCCAAGCTACGAAATCCTACATTGTCCATCTATCCTCCGCTCCTCCAATCCTGACGTATCGCGGGGGGCTAATGGGCTTTAAAGCCACGGCGATTCCCGACGACGGCGACGACGACGAGGACAGCGTCGACGACGACACTAACGACGGTGCTTTTAAGGAGGTTATGAACAAGGTTCTTAAATCGCAGGACGGGCCCGTCGCCGACGCGATGGAGAGCGCCGCGGCCGCCGTCGATTCCGCCGCGAAAATCGCCAAGGCGATTCTGAAACGCGTCGAGTCGGCGGCGACGGCGGCTGTGAATAAGTTAAAAGACGCGAAGCAGAAAGCCGACCAGCGGGCGGAGTTAAATTTCTGGTCGCAACGGCCGCGAAACATCCCCGATATGCTATCCCAACCCGTTAAGGACTTTCAGCAATTTCTGGAGCAGTCGCAGCGGCGAATTCTCGCGAGCCTGAATATCGCCGAGGAAAATATTTTCCAGAGTTCCACTTTCACCGCGAACAGTTTCGCGGCGACGCTTACAGCAGCGGAAGTGAAGAAATTGAAAAAGCATCCCGCAGTGGCCGCAATTGAGCCGGATGTTTTGTTTACGAAGCTCACCACTGATTCGCCGAGGTTTTTGAAGCTGCCCGAATCGTTGTGGCCCGCGACGGGTGGGCAGGACAGCGCGGGGGAGGGGATGGTCATCGGGATTGTCGACACGGGCATTTGGCCGGAGCACCCTTCGTTCAGTGATCCCGTGGGTATCCTCCAGGGGCACTATGGTTGAGGGGCTCGCGTGATTTTTGTTGTAAGCAGCTTGCTTCATTCGTTGCTGCATCCCTTGTTCCCTTGCTGCATCGCATCCCCCAGGTGGTGGCCAGGCAGGTGTGAGAAACGGTCTACAGTGGTCTGAGTTACTCCCTCTTTCCCAACCCCCTTCCCCCAACCCCCCAGGCGGTGGCGAGGCAGGTGTGAGCTTACCTCCTTCCCCCAATTCCCCTCGTCCCCCTCTCTCCCCCCCTTCCCCCAGGCCTACAAGCCCTACTGCAGCCCCCCAGGCGGTGGCGAGGCAGGTGTGAGAAAGTCAATTGCTGTCCAGCTTATTTCCTCTCCCCCATTTTTCTAGTTCCCCACTCTTCCCCTCCTCCCCCCTCCCAGGCCTACAAGCCGTACAGCAGGCCCCCCAGGCGGTGGCGAGGCCAGTGTGAGAGGCGGGCGGATTTCAGCGCGTGCAACCGCAAGGTGATTGGAGCGCGGTTCTTCAGCAAGGGCTTTAAGAGGAACGTGGGGGCCATCAGCAGCAGCGCCGACTACCTTTCGGCTCGCGACGCGGATGGTCATGGCACTTGGTGTGCAGGGTAAGTAAATTTGATTCGTGATTTTTCTAAAGGTAGGCCACAATCACATGGGGATATCAGCAGCAGCGCCGGCTACATGTTGGATTGGGATGCTGACGGTCCTGGCACTTGGTGTGCGGGGTAAGTAGATTGGTCGAGTGCTATTACTTGGAAGTACATAGAACGAGTTGCGTTGCTCTCCCCTTAACCCCCCTTCTCTCCCCCTCCTCTCTCCCTCTTTACCCTATCCTCCTCTGGTCTCCTGCACTCACCCTCGTCTTTTCCCCACACTCTCTCCGCGCCCCACTTGCAGAGCAGCAGCAGGCAACGGGCGTGTGCAGTATGCGACAGGCACGGGTTATTCATATGGCAACACCAGTGGAACTACCCCTCCCTTCCTCTCCTCACTCCAATTCTCCTCCGAACCCTTCTCCACCCTTCCTCACCACTTTCAGAGCAGCAGCAGGCAACGGGCATGTGCAGTACGCAGCAGGCACGGGCTATTCATACGGCAACACCAGCGGCATGGCTCCCCGCGCTCGGCTCGCCATCTACAAAGTTCTCTGGAAGCAGAGAGACGGGCAGACGCTTGCAACGTACTCGGACATCCGCGCAGCCGTTGATGCGGCCGTATCCGACGGTGTGGATGTGCTCTCCATCTCCCTGGGAGGGAACGTTCCGAGCTATTTCTCAGACATCGCGTATCTCAATGCTGCAAAGGTGAGTGAGATACTGTTGCTTCCAAACTCGCCTCAAATTCTCCTCATACCGGTATGTTACATTGGCTCCGGAAAATAAATTTCAGTGATAAAATTCACTTATCGTTCTCGTGATCTGTCTCCCACGCGACCTTTCAGGCTGGTGTGTTTATTGCAATGGCTGCGGGAAACTCTGGCCGCCCGAATCCCAAAAAGCTGGTCGGCACCATTGGGAATGCCTCGCCCTTCTACCTCACTGTCGGCGCCAGGTACGAATGGGCTCTTTGTGGCCGTTGTTTAATATTTGAAATAAAGCTCAACCCTCACCGCTGCTGTGGGTTTTTTAATGTACTCTTTCTACTCAGTTTCTGCACCCCTTTCCTCCTTCCTCATTCATTCCCTTACCCCCTCCCTCTACCCGTCTCCCCTTTCCTCCCATTCATTTATCTTACCATATTTTTCTTCTCTTTTTTTCACATCCTACCCCCGTTTCCCCCCAGCTCCATAAGCCGGTACTACAATCTGCAAATGACCCTCGGAGACGGGTCGCAAATCACTGGCGTGGGAACTACCCCTCCTCCCGTAGGCACCAACGGCGCAGTCTCTCTCATAGGTTCCGGGACAGGGGCAGGGAGTGGGGGAGTGGGAGGAGGGGGAACAGGGGGAGGAGGGGAGAGTAGTGTCAGCTGCAGCAGTGGAAGTGGCACCGATGTTGCTGGTGCTGCTGATGTTGGCGGCACTGATGGTTCTGCCGGTGATGCTGTTTCTGACAACACAATTGATGATAGCAGCAGCAGCACTGGCATTACCGATGGCTCGGGTGGTGCTGATGACCCAGCTTTAGATGATAGCAGCGATGTCAGCAACAGCGACAGCACCAGCAGCAGCGGCACCAGCGGCAGCGGCACCAGCAGCAGCGGCGGTGTTATTAGTTGCAGCAGCACCAGTGGGAGCGGTGCCACCACAGCAACAGCAGACCCAGAAGCCTTGCTTTCTGACTCCTCTGACAGCTCTACTACCGACAGTTCTTCTGATGACAACTCGTCTACTGCAGGCACCTGGACAGACTCAACACCAGTCATGAATGCCCCTCCTTCCTCTCCCGACGACTCCGTTCCTTGGGTAATTTGCAATTATACCTCTTCTGATTCCTCCCTCTCCGCCTGCATGGCTGAAGCACCATCAGCTGGAGCCGTGCTGGTTGTGGGAAGCAGCACTTCTCCCTCAGGCGTCGTCAACACACTGAACCTGAAAAGGAAGACGCCTCAAGCGGGGATGTTTGCGACGCTCAAGGAAGTCGCAGCAGGAGCGGGAGGAAGGCCTGCGATCGTTCTATCTGTGGAGCACGGAGAGATTCTGAGAAAATATATCGAGTCTACAGATAACCCGTCGGCGGAAATCACGGCATCTTGGACGGCTATCGACCCAACGGCTCCCGTCATTGCGTCGTTCTCCTCTGCTGGGCCCGTCGTCAGCCCGCGATTCAAGATATTCCCGCCTTTCACACCGACGAACAACATCCTGAAACCAGATATCATCGGTCCGGGCTGCGACCTTGTGGCTGCCATGCCGGGAGATTCCGGCGGTGCTGGCTCAGATTCTGGAGGCGACCAATCAGCCACATCAGATAACTCGTTATCTTCCTCGGGGGATTCCCTTCCAACTGACGGCTCTACTCCACCTGATGGTTCTACGTCCGGGGGTGACACCCCAGGCTCGACACCAATCAATTCCGATCCTCCAAGCACCAATTCAGGCTCGGGAGCTTCGACTTCAGCTTCGGGTTGGAGTCTCAACCCCCAATATCCACAGTCGCGGGATTTCACGTACCTTTCCGGGACTTCCATGGCTACACCTCACATCGCGGGTGTAGCTGCGCTAATAATGCAACGCCGGCCACACTGGACCCCGGCGCAAGTAATGTCCGCACTAATGACTACAGCACACACTGATAATGGGGTCAAGAAGCCGATAAAAAGAGAGGCAGTTGGTGAAGCTACACCATTGGATATGGGAGCTGGGCACATCAATCCGTCGCGCGCCTTGGATCCCGGGTTGACATATAATACCCGTTTCCGGAGCTACTTGCGATTTTTGGCAGGGCAGAGCTTCATTCGGACAAAGCGGTTCTTCCCCTTTGTGCCCTTTATCGTGCCAATGAGGGCGTACAATCTCAACCGGGCGTCCATCTCCGTTACAAACCTCGTCGGCATTGCTTTTGTTACAAGGAGAGCCACGAATGTGTTCTCTGAAACGTCGACATACAAAGTTTCAGTTGATGCACCCAAGGGTGTCAAGGTGAGTGTGTGGCCCACCAAATTCACGCTGCGCCCAGGACAAGCAGCCACATATGTTGTAACCATATCGTCGTTGAAGCCGGTTGCGGCCTTCCGGTTTGGGTCCATCACATGGAAGGACCAGTATGGCCATAATGTTCGCAGCCCACTTGTTGTAAGATCCGCCCTGGTATAGGATTCCCCGTTTATCATTTTTGTATGTGACGAGCTGGGTATTCTTTTTATTTTTTAGCTGCAAGAACTCTGATTCGTAGTACTTGAGCACACTCTGGTAAGAAGTAGGGCAACAACATCCTGGAGTTGCAATAAGGTATAACAGGGCATTTACTTGGCTTGTATAGGTAGTTTGTGTTTGTATCCAAGTGTATGCAGCTAAACGACTCACTGTACTTGTGGTATTTGAGCATGAAAGTGGTCTTGGAATATAGCTTTTTCTATTGATAATCTGGGGAGTCTAGAATCTTGAAACTAGAGAAGAAACAAAAACCAATATTGTTAGCGTTTCAGATTTCACACATTTCAAATTCTGACAGATGAGCCTATGCTGAATCATGATCCGCGACCAATCCTAGTTTCTATGTGCGGTCCAACCGAGGTTGTTGGAGCTGGCACATTGTCTTTATTTCGCAGTTTAGTACCGTTTCCTTTTTATTTTCGGGTTCCGGCCGACTTTATTCAGGAGCGATAGGTCTGGACTTCTGTCGTTGACGGTTCGTGTTCGCCGTCCCGCCTTGCCGAATGCGAAACCCCGAGAAACGCCTATGCTGTTCACCCGCGACGGGTCTTTCGCCACTCGAACCGTTCCGCGGCCTCTGATTCGTTATAAGCGTCACTACTTCCCGCTGTTGTCAACGTCAGGTTCTTGTCCCACACCAGCCCAGCCAGAGTTCGTCCATCCAAGGAAAGCCTCCGCCGTGAATCTCGCGGGGTTGCTGATCCTCTGCGGCGACACCCACCTGGCACGCGGCATGCGCGCTCCGGGCCCGGTGCTCCGGAACTCCGCGAAGAAGACGCCGTTCTTCTTGGCGAGCTTAACGGTGTCGGCGTCCCAAGTCAGCCAACCTTCAGGTTGGATCTCCTTGGGCAGGAAGCAGTTGATGAAAATGGAAGTCCCCGTGTTGGTCCACGGCCGGCCCAGATACGCCTTCCCGACGCCCGCGTCCGCACTGATAACCGCATCCCTGATGATAATCCCCTTGGGATCTGGGTACTTGGGGTCGTTCTGCGGCGCGGTGATAATCACCGGATCGTCCGGGTGAAGCCTGATTTGCGGACGGTCGAAAACGGCCGCGGATTTTCCGAAGATGAAATCGACGGTGCCGCCGACGCGGCAGTCGCGGAAGTACTGCCGGCCGCTGTGAGGGTAGAGAGTGTCCTGGGCGCCGTCAAACTCGCACTCGAAGAAAGCCGAGAGGTCCTTGGATCGCAGCGCCACTGCCTGCTCGCCCGCCGGCCCCGCCGTGTTGCGGACGGTTATTCCGAGTGCTGTCAACATGCCCTTGTTGGCACCTAGGGTTGGGGGAAGATTGGGTGTTGGATGGGACGGGAGAGAGAGAAAGGAGCGGGGAGTGAGGATGCATTCTACGCCGATTGAGATGAGAGAGCGCGGTGCCACTGCCTGCTCTCCCGCAGAGAGAGAGAGAGGGGAAGGGCGGAAGGAGAAAGACTGGATAGAGAGAGATCGAACAAAGGGGGAACGAGTTTGAGTCGTTACTTACCAATGGTAGCAGAGTTGTAGGTGGTTGATCCGCCATTCACACTCTTCTTGCCAGTGATAATGGTGTTTCCAATTCCTTCTCCAACGAGGACAATCCCCTTGTTGTCGAAAATAATCTGCTCGTCGTACACTCCCGCCTTGATGAAGATAACAAACGTGCCTTTCATTGGTGCGGAACCAATTGCAGCCTGCAAGAAACCAGGGTGAGCAAAAAGGAAAAAGAAAGGTTGTTATTAGACACAGGAAAATGGTACTACATGTAGCCGTCACACCAAGCTGTGTCCGTCTACTCCCACCGCTAGCCGTCAAATCGTCCTTACCGTGAGCGTCTTGTGGGTGCCGGAGCCGTCCTTGGCGACGATCGCGTCCACCTGGGGCGGCAGCAGGCTGCTGTACTCGCCCTTGAAGTCCCCGGTATCCAGAAGTCCTCCCATATTCACGCCCGGTTTCCCGCCGTTCTTCCCGCCGTTCTTCCCGCCGTTCTTCCCGCCGTTCTTCCCGCCGTTCTTGCCGCCGTTCTTGCCGCCGTTCTTGCCGCCGTTCGTCCCGCCGTTCTTGCCGCCGTTCGTCCCGCCGTTCGTCCCGCCGTTCTTCCCGCCGTGATGTCCACCTTTCGCGCCGTGATGCCCGCCATTCGCGCCGTGATGCCCGCCCTGGCTCTTCTTGCCGACGCTGCTGGAGACCGAACCTGAACCCGAACCCGAAGTTTGAAGCCCCCTCCGAAGCTGATCAACAGCATCGTAAGAATCACCCGCATCCCCGCCATAAGCATGATCCACACCCGCGCCATCCAGGCCGAGAAGTCTCCGCGCGCCCCCCAATTCACCCGCGCCGCCCGCGCTCCCCCCGCGCATATGAGCCGCCTGAATCCTCTTCAGGTGCTCAAAAATACCCGGGGTTACCCACTCAGGCGCGCCGCCGTCGCCTGATTGGCCCGTTTCCGTCGTCATCCGGCGGCGAGCGGGTGAGGCGTAATCGTACTCGTAAACATCGACGGAAGTGTCAGCGGAGTAGTCGGCGGAATAGCTTCCGCCTGCCGAGGCGGAAAGCTCGTCGTCCCCCAAAAGGGCGACGCTTGCGGAAGGGGCGAAAGAGTGGGCTGCCGTGACTGTGACTGTAATGAGCGTGACCTCCCCCTGAAGCCGCACTCCCGGAGCCGTGTTAAGCGCTTCGGGCGCAAATTCCTGCAGCCCTTCCACGCAACTGTCGATGTTGGCCCGAGCTGAAGTCAGCAGGTACGGCAGGTCGTCAACGGAAGCCGTGAGGTCGGCCGGAAACATCGGACGGCCGTTGAAACGCCGGTTTTCCGCAGTGGAGTTTGAGCCGTTGATTGCGGCGGTGACGGCGCCCAGAGAATCCTCGAGATTGTCGAGTGCCATGGATATCTGCAGGGGCGAGCAAGGGAGGGAGCGTGGCAGGGAGGATTTCAGATATTGCAATTCGAGCAGATATCTGAGCGGGACGAGGTAGAGAGGAACATTGGCTGGAGATTTGCAGATTGCAGCTAGTTTTCAGCGGCATTTAACTGAGGATTCGTTAGCAATTTCAGTTGCAACGTGATTTTGTTCGTTATCGGCGTCCCCAATATGAAGTACCTGGTGAATGCAGTCAATCGCAACCGCGTCTGTCAGAGAGCCTTCGTCCGCGTTTTCCGCCTTCAGCTGCGCCACGTGTTCCATCGTCGCCTGCGCGCGCTCCATTGCGCGCCGAATGAGCGCCCGCTGCACTTCACGAGCAGCTGGTGGAGCGGAATCCGTACGCAGCGAGCGTCGCGCGGCGCCGACTTCTGCGGAGCACAGGGCGGAGTGCTCGGGCAGGAGAGCGCATGCGTCGGGCAGCGGAAGATCTTCGGTGAGAAGCCGGGCAGTAGATTGACCAATTAGAGCAATTGAGAATGCGACGACGAGAACGAAAGCCATGTATGCCCTCGAGCCCATTCTATAACTTCCCATCGTCCGTGACGAAGCTAAATCCCCCCCCAGACGCTTTAGTGCCGGTGGCTGAAAGGACTGACGCACGACAAGTGAGTTAGCACAGGGTTATAATGGCGGATTTAGGAATAAGCAATGATGGATAGATGACTAGTGAGATACGAGCTGTGGTATCGACAGTGAGGGTGGGTCGACATGCCCTGAATAGTGAATCAATTTATGGTGTTGCGTTCATCTTCCCACACATTGTGGAGAGCAAGGGGCCAGCAAACATGCGGCTCGAGCCTGGATAGTTTTCTTGCGCGGTGCGAGAAGAGGAGGGAGAGAAGCTGACGTGTCCTTCGACAATGCTCCGTAACTCACGCTTGTGTGGAAGGCAAATAATTGTGCGCAAATAATGTTGTTCCCTGGCTGAAGCGTGGAGGCTGCAATTATTGTTGTACTACAGTACGGTACTTTCCCTTATATTCGGCAGAAGCGTTCTCTTTAAGCTGTTGAACACAATAGCACAGTGTCTTACTGTATATAGAGATACGAAGAATGATTGCATAACAACACAAAATACACAAAAGGCGACATTCTTCGTTGAATTGTGAAAATCTTGAACCGAGAGGTAAAAAAAAACAATGAAAAAAAATGTAATAATTTTCTGATAAAACTTCTAACATAATTATATATACTGTAGTTTGAACTTTATGCCAATCCTTTCTATGCTAGCGACAAAAATGACACCTCTAACGCTGAGAAAAAAAGTCAGAATTATCCTGCTAATATGAGTCATGTTTGGGCCTGCCTGGCAGGCCCCACGTTTTCCGAGTAAATTATTCTGTTTCTCTGAAATCAGAGTCATTTTTGAAAAGAACTATGTACCTGCTGGGTCTTGCTTTTAAAAGTTTAGTTTTCTCTGATTTATCAGAGTTTTCTTGTAGGCTACTCTGAGCTCTCTGGGTTTTTATTCGAAGGACCGAGTTTACTCTGTACAGAGGATACATGCCCCCTAGCCACCCCCCCCACCTTCCCCCCCTCCCTCCCCCCCTCTCCCGAATATCGGGTTTTCCCCAAGTCGCCGAGAACACAATCCAGATTTCGTTCGAGTGTTGGCGCCAAGGCCTGCTAGTGCTCGGCTGGCTCACAGTTTCTCCACCCATTTCCCCAATCCGTCATCAGGTGCCTTGCGTACCCCAACTTCACAGCCACGCGTCTCCCCACTCTGTTCCGCACCATGTTCAATGCAGACAACGCTGACGCTGCTGCGCCTGAACCTGGTCCTGGCCCGTCATGCAGCTCTCGCCCTATGACGGGTCTGGAGTTTCTGAAAGGCGTAACAAATTACCCATACATATCATACACCTTAGTAAACTAACATCAGAGTAAAGCAAAATATTACTCTAACGTGCCTGAGTTTTTTTCCCAAAACATAGGGTTACTCTGACAACTCAGAGTGAGGCGTAAGAACAACCCTAGATTTCAAAGTTGGCAAAAAAAACACTATGGAATTCAGAGTACCTAAAATCCAAAAGTAGGCCCTGCTGCCTGGTCGGCGAGCCAGCACATGCTAACATGCCCTGAATAGGTCGTACGGAACTCGGTTATTTGCGACGACAGTAACACAACTTCGCTTGAACCGTTCGTTATGACAAAAACGCAACCATCAAAATGGTTACACGCCCTAATTGAGGTGCGTCATAACCCAAACATTCTCTATTACGTTGCACCAGTGCGTTGCTCCTGACAGAGCGGCGCGTTAGTCGTTTGCTACGTTCGGTTGTTCCCTGGTAGTAATCAGCTGTCAGAATGAACAAGAGTGATTGCCTAGGAAAGAGTTGGGTATAAGTAGGAAACCCTAAATTTACTGTACCCCATAGTAACTACCCCACTACAGTCTAAACAAACTGTAGTAGACATAACATTTGACACACCCCCATAGGCAAAGTGGGGGAGAGCAAGGGGTCACAAGACCAGTCAAGAAAGGCAAAGCAAACTCAGGGTGGATCACAACGTCACCACACACTCTGAGCACAAGCCAAGGGCCACAAGGCCAGTCCATATGCAAAGGCATATACGCAACACAAACAGCACAGTGATCTCTACCTAGCAAAGCAAGCATGCAGGTATATATCTATATATAGATCACAGTACAAGCAAAGCCTACAGCAAGTGAGGAAAAGTGGGCACAAGCCCTAGCATAGTGCAAAAACGCTGATGATCACCAGAATGAAGTGCCTTGGTGAATATATCAGCAGTGTTGGCCCGAGTGGCCACGTAACGCAGACGAAGCTGACCACTCTGCTGCAACTCTCGAGCCAGGAAGTTGTCAAACATATATTTATATGTTAGAGTTATTTGTTAAGCTTAGTGGGGTTGACTCTAGGGGGTTGTTTCCTTAGGGTTTGTACTCTCGACATTTCTTCCTTAGTCAATTTTCACTCGACGTATCACATGGTATAGAGCTAGGAAACTTCCTTGGGCCCACCTATTAACTCGTTTTTTTTAGTTTAGGGAAGCGCGCGTGCCCGAGTCGCGCCTCGTGTGTGCCCCCTACCGTCGCACCCTCCCACGGCCCCTCACGGCCCCTTAGCGTCGCCCTTAGCGACCGCATTCACGGCCCTTCGCGCCACCCTTTGGCCTCTCGCGCCACCCTTACGACCCCTCGCGCCGCATGTTAGGCCCTCTACGGCCCCTTACGCCGCACGTAGGCCCCTCGCGCCGCCCTTAGCGGCTTCTTACGGCCCCTCGCGCCGTCATTTACGGCCCGTAGTGCGGCCCCTTTGCCCATTACGGCCCTCCCCTACCCTCCGCGGCCCCTCGTGCTGCTCTCTCACGGCGCGTCACCGAACCTCTGCGGCCCCTCGCGCCGCCCTTCCCGGCCCGACGTCGCCACTTTCCCACCAGCAGCGACCACCGCAGCTTCTGCAGCTCCAGCTGCCGCCGTCCCTGCAGTGGAAGCCGCGGCTGCTGTGGCCGCCGCTGTCCCTGCAGCTGCACCCGTCCCTGTCCCTACAGTAGCCGCCGCCGCCGTGCCTGCAGCTGCCGCCACTGCTGAACCTGCTGCACCTACCGCAGCCGACACTGCAGCAGCTGCCGCTGCCGATTCTGCAGCTGCTCCTGCCACCGTACCTGCAGCAGCTGTTGCTCCTGAACCTGCAGCAGCTGCCGCTCCTGAACCTGCAGCAGCTGCTGCTCCTGAACCTGCAGCAGCTGCCGCTCCTGAACCTGCAGCAGCTGCTGCTCCTGAACCTGCAGCAGCTGCTGCTCCTGAACCTGCAGCAGCTGCCGCTCCTGAACCTGCAGCAGCTGCCGCTCCTGAACCTGTAGCAGCTGCTCCCGCCAGGCCTGCAGCAGCTGCCGGCGCCGGACCTGCCGCAGCTGCCGCCATCGGATCTGGAGCAGCTGCACCCGCCGGACCTGCCGCAGCTGTCACCTCCGGACCTGCCCCAGCAGCACCTACTACTGTAGGTGCGGCCGCCGCTACTATCCCTGCAGCTGAGCTGCGGCCCTCCTCTGCCTCCTCGCTGCACCCCGGCCCGCCCCTGGTAAGAACTCACCGAGCCGCACCGCACTGCTGTCGCTAGCCTACTGCTGCTGTCGCTAGCCTACTGCTGTCACTAGCCTACTGCTGTCGCTAGCCTCCTGCTGTCGCTAGCCTACTGCTGCTGCTGTCATGGCTACTCCCAACGTGCTTACCTTTAATGCTGAGGGTCGGGCGATCAATTTTGATGTCTGGATAGATGACCTGCAGCTTTTCCTGTAGTGCGATAGCAAGCACGACAACTCCCTGTTCGATCTCACTTCTGGTGCCTCGACTGCCCCTGCTGCTGATGACGACAGTACTGTTCGCTCACAGTGGACCACACGCGATGCTGCTGCCCGTCTTGCTGTGTACGTAGTCACATGCCGTCCACTGAGCGCGCGCACTTTAGCCAGTTCAAGACTGCTAAGACCTTGTACGACGCTGAGTTGCCCGCTACTCCTCCCCTGCCACTACTGCTCTTAGCCGCCTCATGCTGCCGTACCTGTTCCCTGACCTCGCTGCCTTTGCCACAGTCGCTGACCTCATTACGTACCTTCGCACTAGTGATACCCGCTACCG
Organism: Closterium sp. NIES-65; assembly: GCA_948144175.1. Classification (NCBI taxonomy): domain Eukaryota; kingdom Viridiplantae; phylum Streptophyta; class Zygnematophyceae; order Desmidiales; family Closteriaceae; genus Closterium; species Closterium sp. NIES-65. Next base: position 760,175 of record CANXME010002377.1, on the reverse strand, counting down.
CGCTGCGCTTCCTGCTGACTTCTGCGCCAAGAACCCCCCCCCCCCATGTACATCACCCTCTACTACCTAGTCACCTGGCTCCCTGACAACCTTCGCTCGGTAAGGGACCACTTCCTCTCCCTTTGCCCCACCACACTCACTGTTGACCTCCTCGAGGAGCGCCTCCTCGCAGCAGAAAAGAGTATTACCGCTATGGGTGCTTCTCGTGGTGACCCCCGCACCCCTTTCTTTGAGGGGTGCTCCCCTGTCCCCCTTTTGCCCTCTGTTGCCTCTGCTGCTGCTGTCGACCTCGTTGGCACTGAGTCGGTCGCCGTTGCGTCTTCTCCTAGTGGGAGGCGCCGCACCAGCAAGGGCAAGGGGGGCAAGGGTTCGGGAGGGGCGAACGGGGGTGGTGGTGGTGGCGGTGGGGGCGGCGGGGGAGGTGGGGGTGGGAGTGGAGGTGGAGGCGGCGGTGGCGGCGGTGCGGGTGGAGGAGGCGGAGGCGGCAGTGGAGGTGGAGGCGGGGGCGGCGGAGGCGGCAGGGGTGGAGCAGGTCGGGGTGGTGGTCAGCACCAGCAGCAGCAGCAGCGCTCTCGTGAGACCCCATCGTCCCAGCAGCTTCGTGAGTGGTACTCTGCGCGCCAGCGCCCTGGGGGTCCTGGTCCCTGTGCCTACGTCCTGCGTACGGGTGACCGCACTGGGGAGCCGTGCGGCGGCCCGCACACCACCCAGCGCTGCTTTGGCCGCCTGACCGACACCTGGCGTATCCAGTTCCCTTACGCCACTGAGATCCCCCACTGGGGTGACTTGCTTAGGTCTGGAGTAGCTATCTTTGATCTTGACTTTGATGCTATCCTTGCTGCGATGTATGCTATCTCTGATAGTGCTGAGGGTGACTGTTACCTGTGTGTTCCGCCTGACCCGGGCATTGAGGCCGCTGCTCTAGGTGCTAGTGCGTCTGCTGCCCCAGGTGCTGGTGAGGCTGCTTCCCTAGGTGCTAGTGCGTCTCCCCCCCCAGGTGCTGGTGAGGCCGCTGCTTTAGGTGCTAGTCCGACTCCTGCCTCATGTGCTGGTGAGTCTGCTCTCTCAGGTACCGCGTCGGCTCAGGCCTTGCACACCTTCACCCTTGACTCGGGTGCTTCCCGGTCCTTCTTTCGCGACCGCACCACACTCACGCCGCTTAGTCGGCCTGTTGCAGTCTCCCTGGCAGACCCCTCCGGGGGTCCTGTCCTTGCTCACTACTCCACTGTCCTACCGTGTCCGGCTGCCCCCTCTGGCTCCCTATCGGGTCTTTACCTTCCCTCGTTCTCTACGAACTTGGTGAGTGGTGCTGACCTACAGGATGGGGGGGTTGACCAGTTCACTCCTGCGCGTCAGAGAGTGACTCACTGCACGTGTGCAGACACTGGCTGTCCCTTGGCCACGTTCACCCGCCAGCCGGGGTCTAGTCCGTACACACTCACTACTGCGTCTCCTTCTGTTCCTGCGTCCGGTCAGATAGCTGCGTCGGGTCAGGTCTTTGCTGCGGCGTCCCGGTCTGGCCCTGAGTCTGCCCCCTGCTCTCATGAGACTCTCCTCTGGCACCACCGCCTGGGCCACCCCTCCCTGCCCCGTCTTCGGGGCATGGCCTCCCGTGTCCTTGTCTCTGGTCTGCCCCGGTCCCTCCCTCCCCTTCCTCTGGGGCCTGCCCCTACCTGCGTTCCCTGCGTTGAGGGGCGGCAGCGCGCCGCTCCTCACTCTTCCGAGTTTCCGCCGACAGAGGCTCCGCTGCAGACGCTTCACATGGACGTATGGGGCCCCGCCCGCGTCCGTGGATTGGGTCACGAGCGTTACTTCCTTCTGGTGGTTGACGACTACTCGCGTTACACCGCAGTCTTCACCTTGCGCACCAAGGGTGAATTCACTGAGGTGTTGATTGACTGGATCCGCGCTGCTTGTCTCCAGCTCAGGAAGAGTTTTGGCTCGGACTTTCCTGTTCTGCGTCTGCACTCCGAGCGAGGTGGAGAGTTCTCCTCCGACCTTCTGCGAGCCTTCTGCCGTGCGAGGGGCATCCGCCAGACGTTCACGCTTCCGGCTTCTCCACAGCAGAATGGGATTGCTGAGCGCCGTATTGGCATGGTCATGGACATCGCTCGCACGTCCATGATCCATGCGGCTGCTCCCCATTTTCTGTGGTTGTTTGCGGTTCAGTACGCGGCGCAAGAGATCAACGTTCAGCCCCGTGTCTCCTTGCCGGAGACCTCTCCCACCCTACGGTGGACGGGGAAGGTTGGCGATGCATCTACGTTCCTTGTCTGGGTATCTCAGGCTTTCGATCGAGACTTATCTGCGGACAAGCTGTCCTCCCGTGCTGTTCCCTGCGTCTTCGTTGGCTTCCCCCCTGACGCGCCTGGTTGGCAGTTTTACCACCCCACCTCGCGCCGTGTTCTGTCCTCCCAGGACGTCAAGTTTGACGAGTCGGTTCCTTACTACCGTCTCTTCCCCTACCGCACTGCCCCCCTCCCCCCCCGCCGCTCTTCCTTACCCCAGGTCCCCCCCCGGTAGCCCCCCTCCCCCCTCAGGGTCCTGCCCCCTCAGGTGTGTCTCAGGTAGACGCAGTCGAGCGTGTCGAGGTAGCTGTTGACTCTGTTGCTGCTCGGGGTGCTGCGCCTGCGGGTGCCGAGTCTGGAGGTGCTGAGTCTGTGTGTGCGGAGCCTGGGGGTGCTGGGACTGGGGGTGCTGGGACTGGGGGTGCTGCGTCTGGGGGTGCTGAGCCTGAGGTTGCTGAGTCTGGGGGTGCAGAGCCTGGGGGTGCGGAGCGTGGAGGTTCGTCGGTTGCTTCGCCTAGGAGGGAGCTCCTCTCTCCACTGGAGCTGCGTGAGTGGTGTGCTCGGCGTTTGAGTCGTGCTGCTGGGGCTGGTGTCGCTGCGGGTACTGGAGGTTCTACTGCTGCTGAGGGTGCTGGAGACACAGGTGCCGGAGGTGCTCGTACTGGAGGTACTGGAGCTGCTGGGCCTAGTGGTTCTTCGGGAGCTGGAGCTAGTGGTGCTGCTGGGGTTGGTGCTGCTGGAGGTACAGGAGCCAGTGCTGCTGGGTCACCTGGTGGTCTTCCTAGCGCTCGTGCTGCTGGAGGTTCGGGAGCTGGTGGTACTGCTGGAGCCAGTGCTCCTTGGGGTGTTGGAGTTGGCGCTACTGGTGCTGCTGCAGGTCCTACTGGAGTTGGACTTGCAGCTGAGGGTGCTGGTGCTGTCCCTGCTCCTTCTGGAGGTGCTGCGCGGCCTCGGCCGTACTTCGTTCCCCTCCTTCAGCAGGTTCTTGGCCTTCCGCCTTCCTCTGGTCCTTCTCCTGCCTTAGAGTGTCCACAGCCAGTCCCCTCCGAGTCACAGTTACAGCTTGCCGGTCCCCTGCCTGCCCCTTCACCCTACGCTGGTCCTACTGGAGGTCTTGCTGAGCGTCGTGAGCCTGCGTCGCGTCCTACGTCGCCTGTTCGTGCTGTTCGCACCGGTCGCCGTGTTCCGCGTCAGCGTCCTCCCGCGGTCCCAGACACGCACCAGATGACACTGCGTCCCTCCACTTCTCCACAGCGTGTCCCTCTGCCGTCTCCTCCTGCGTCCTCTCTTCCTGCCCTTGCTGACCCGGAGTCTGACTCTCTGTGTGCTGCCAGTCCTACTGTCACGCGTCTCCTAGCCACTGCTGTCACTGACCCTTCTTTTGAGTCCACTGCTGCGTCTGCCCTAGCTGCTAAGCTTGTCGACTTCGCTGCTCGTTGTCGTCTAGACTACGCTGCTAGTCTCGTTGCTGAGTCTGAGTCTGTCTGTCCTCCGTCCGTCGGGGGTGAGTGTGCCCTTGGCACGGACGTCCTTGAGGACATGCAGGAGGAGTTCTAGTGTTTTCCTGCTGCTTTGCCTCATCTCGTGTCCATGCTGATTGCCCCTGAGGGAGACCCCGATGCACGAGACATCCCGACTCCTCGATCGTACGCTGAGGCGATCGAGGGTCCCTATGCCTCTTAGTGGCAGACAGCCATGGACGCAGAGATGGCTTCCTGGAAGTCCACAGGCACCTACGTTGACGAGGTTCCCCCACCTGGGGCGAACATCGTCAGTGGCATGTGGATCTACAGAGTGAAGCGGCGGCCTGGTTCTCCGCCTATCTTCAAGGCGCGCTACGTGGCTAGGGGCTTCAGTCAGCGGCAGGGGGTTGACTAATTTCAGACCTTCTCTCCCACCCCGAAGATGACTACTCTTCGGGTGCTGCTGCACATAGCCGCTCAGCGCGACTACGAGCTCCACTCTCTCGACTTTAGCACTGCTTTCCTAGAGGGCAGCCTGCACGAGGAGATCTGGCTGCGCCGCCCTCCTGGCTTCACTGGGTCTTTTCCTCCTGGCACCCAGTGGAGCCTCCGGCGGCCAGTCTACGGTCTCCGCCAGGCGCTCCGTGAGTGGCACGACACACTGAGGACTACACTTGCGGCTCTTGGGTTTGCTCCTTCTACTGCCGACCCGTCGCTGTTTCTGCGCACCGACACCTCGCTGCCGCCGTTCTACATCCTCGTGTACGTCAACGACTTGGTCTTTGCCACTGCTGACACTGCTAGACTCGCCCACGTGAAGTCGGAGCTGCAGAAGAGACACACGTGCACTGACCTGGGTGGACTGCGCAGCTATCTTGGCTTGCAGATCACCCGGGACAGAGCACGCCGCACCATTACTCTGACTTAGTCACATATGGTGCGCCAGGTCCTTCAGCGCTTCGGCTTCACGTACTCCTCGCCTCAGGCCACTCCACTGCCTACTCGCCACTCGCTCTCAGCTCTGCCTTCGGATGAGTCCGTAGAGTCGAGTGGCCCGTACCCTGAGCTTGTTGGCTGCCTCATGTACCTTATGACCTGCACTCGACCTGACCTCGCATACCCTCTTAGCATCTTGGCGCGCTATGTTGCTCCTGGGAGATACCGACCAGAGCACATGGATGCAGCTAAGAGGGTGTTGCGCTACTTGTGCAGTACGTCGGGCATGGGGCTAGTGCTTGGAGGGCGGAGTTCAGTGGTCCTCACTGGTCACGCGGACGCGTCTTGGGCTGACGATCAGGCTACTCAGCGGTCGTCACAGGGTTACACCTTCAGCCTTGGTTCCGGCTCTGTTTCGTGGCGGTCTACCCGCTCGTCTTCTATTCTCGGCTCCAGCTCTGAGGCTGAGATCTACGCAGGGGCCATGGCTGCACAGGAGTTACGCTGGCTCACCTACCTGCTGACCGACATGGGAGAGCAGCCTCATTCTCCTCCAGTTCTGTACGTAGACAACAAGGCCATGCTGGCCTTATGTCGGGAGCACAGACTGGAGCACAGAACGAAGCACATTGCTCTCCGCTACTTTCTTGCTCGTGAGCTGCAGCATCGTGGTCAGCTGCGCCTTGCTTACGTGGCCTCTCGGGCCAACACTGCTGATATCTTTACCAAGGCACTTCAGCCATGTGATCATCAGCGCTTGTGTACGATGTTAGGTCTTGTGCCTACCTGGCCTCACTTGCTCACCTCTTGACCTTGCTTGCTTACCTTCATATATATGATCCTGCATGTGAACTGGCCTTGTGGCCTTCAACTTGTGCTCGGAATGTGTGGTGACGTTGTGATCCACCCTGAGCTTGTTTACTTTGCTTGACTGGTCTTGTGACCCCTTGTTCTCCCCCACTTTGCCTATGGGGGTGTGTCAAACATATATTTATATGTTAGAGTTATTTGTTAGGCTTAGTGGAGTTGACTCTAGGGGGTTGTTTCCTTAGGGTTTGTACTCTCGACATTTCTTCCTTAGTCAATTTTCACTCGACGTATCACAGAAGTAACGCTAAGCGATGTGCTTCGTTCTGTGCTCCAATATGTGCTCCTCACACAAGGCAATGGTAGCCTTGTTGTCGACGTACATCACTGGAGGAGAAGGAGGCCGCTCTCCTGAGTCAGTCAGCAGGTAGGTGAGCCAGCGTAGCTCCTGTGCAGCCATGGCTGTGGCGTAGATCTCAGCCTCACAATTGGAGCTGAGAACTGAAGATGAATGTGTAGAACGCTAAGAAACTGTACCAGAGCCAAGGCTCAAGGTGTAACCCTATGACAACCGCTGCGTAGCCTGGTCGTCAACCCAAGAAGCGTCTGAGTGCCCAGTGAGGACAACTGAGCTCCTCCCTCCAAGCACGAGTCCCATGCCTGATGTACTGCACAAGTAGCGCAGTACCCTCTTAGCAGCATCCATGTGCACCTTTTGGTGCCGACTAGGAGCCACGTAGCGAGCCAGAAGGCCAAGAGGGTACGCGAGGTCAGGACGAGTGCAAGTCATCAGATACATGAGAGAGCCAACGAACTCTGGGTAAGGACCACTCGGCTCTACGGACTCGTCTGAAGGTGGAGCTGAGAGCGAGTGACCTGTAGCCAAAGAAGTGGCCTTTGCCGAGAACCAGGTGAAGCCGAAGCGCTGAAGGACCTGCTGCACCATGTGTGACTGAGTCAGTGTGATGGTGCGGCGTGCTCTGTCCCGGGTGATATGCAAGCCAAGGTAGCTACGTAGTTCACCCAGGTCTGTACACGAGTGTCTCTTCCGCAGCTCCGCCTTCACCAGGGCGAGAGCCTCAGTGTCAGCAGTGGCAAAGACCAAGTTGTTGACGTATACGAGGATGTAGAACGGCGGCAGCGAAGTGTTGGTGCGCAGAAACAGCGACGGGTCAGCAGTAGAAGGCGCGAACCCAAGAGCCGCAAGTGTAGTCCTCAGTGTTGTCGCACGGAACAAGAAAGTATATATGTTTCTGTTCCGAGCGAAATGAGTGTACTGGTTCAATGCGTAACAGGGCAGCTAGTAGCGAAGGTGTATGGCGAGTGTACAGGACAGCTGGAGTACCAGGACATGCTGACAGATGGAGCACTCCTGAGCGAGCACCACGGAATGCAAGCATGCCGCAAGTACAGTGATGGCAGCTGAGTTGGGGTTTCATGTGAAACAGGGATTGGGGGTGCGGTTGGCAAAGAGCAACTGTGGGGTGAGGTCCGTGAACGGCGGGGATCGTTCTTGTACATAGGTGGGCTGTTGTTTGACAGTTGAGATGCCTGCGTGTCGGATGATCTATTTGTTGCGTGCGTGTGATGTTGGCGTGTGTGTGCAGGTTCCAGCCTGACCCCTCGCCTGCAGCAAGAAGCCAGCAGCTAGCCAAGATTCACCCTGTACATAGGATGCTAGCTAGCTCTAGACTCCTTGCTTTTTTGTATGTTTTCTCGTGTAGTGGAATGCGTTTTGCTATCTTCCTAGCAAGAATCGGCCAGAATGAGAGAAACCGGTCGTTAGGTTAGTGGACTTTTCGACATACAAACAAGAACGTGCGGTTAGGCAGCCTGCAGAGAGACCGAGCCTCGCAACCCATTGCCTAAGTGTGGCGATGGACTCGACCTAAGTGTGGCGATGGACTCGAGTGGAACGCAGGAAGGACCGCGGGGAGAAGCGCCAGGCGCGCCAGAGACCGGGAGAGTTTCGATTGGAGCTTTCTTTGAACGGCAAGGGGAGGAGTCGATGCAGAAATACTACGGGAGGCTGTGGGAGCTGGCACTCATCGGCCGGCACTCATCGGTGCTCTTCTGCCGATGCGAAGGCTCGGTTGCCACGGAAGCCACCTGTGGGGTCTCGGTTTTCGTTCAGGTTGGCAAGACAAGTCTGCAGGGTGAGTCGCTCATAGAAGATGATGTCACGTGCTGCCACTATTTCCTTCGTGTGGATGTCGAGAATCTTCCATGCATTGTAGTGTTTTTCGATGCCCAGGTGTAGTCCCCATTGTGCTCGTTGGGAGAATCGTCTGGCTCGTGCAGATGGAGGGCGGTACTGTACCATGCAGCCGAAGACTCGTAACATTTTTGTGTTGCCCGATTTTCCTGTCCACAGCAGATGAGGTGATGCGTTGTTCGGAAGTGAGGACGAGGAAAGCAAGTTGTGTAGCATCACGGCGTGGTCCATTGCTTCTGGCCACTGGTGGGTGGGTAGCTGCATGCCACGTAGCAGTTTCCGCATGGTGTTCTGGAGGGTCCTGTTCATCCTTTCTGCTACACCCTGTTGTTGATGGGCGTAGGGAAGGGAAATGAGCCGCTTGATTCCTCTCTCCGCCAGATAGTTCTTGAACCTTGTTGAGGTATATTCTCCTCCCCCATCTGACTGAAAGCTTTTTAGTTTGACGCCTGATTCCCTTTCTGCTACTGGGAGCCACGCGACGAACGCTTCGAACGCCATATCCTTGCTCGGAAGATTCAGGTGCCAGACGTAACGTGTTGCAGCGTCGATGAACGTGATCGTGTAGAGGTACGTGTTCTCCCCCGGCTCACGGTTGTACAGAATGTCGCTGTACACCTTTTCGAGTGGTGCGTAGGCTGGTGCGCTTGGGTTATGATGAGACGTGAACGGTTGATGAGGTAAGTCGCCTTCAGGGCAGGTGAAGCATGTGCCGCGTACACGTTGAAGTTCTCGTCCGTCGGTCAGTAGGAGTGAGTCTTTATCAAGTACTCCTGCTCTTATCATAGTGTTTAACACTGTGTTGTTCGGGTGTCCCATCCTTGCGTGCCAGGTGCTTTCGTCGGCACGATGTCCGGGTGATCGTCGGTACAGATCTGAATTGGAGTAGAAGCTGGCGGTGTAGTTGGCGCTACAGTAGACTTCTCGTGGTGTTGGCTGAAGCTGCTGTGCGGGTGTTGGTGGTGTGTCTTCGAGGAGCGGTGCTGTCGAAGGACCAGGTGTTGAAGTTCCTACTGTTGTCGTCGTTGTCTCTGCTGCTGCCGATGCTGTCTCTGCTGCTGCCGATGTTGTCTCTGCTGCTGCCGATGTTTGAATTGTCGCTAATGCTCGGGTTCTTTCTGTCTCAGGAATGGTGTGGGAATACCAGAAGCCTCCCGGACTGAAGTCTGCGTCAAGATCCGGAGGATGCGTCCAGTTGGTGAAGTTAACGATGGCGTCGCTGTCGGCAGTGCCGAGATCGGGAACGAAGTCCAGGACAAAGACATTGTTCTTCAGGATTGCCTTTCCAATGTAAATGCCTCCTCTCCCGTGATATAACTTGAACTCCTGGGTGGTGCTGTCTGCTTCGAGATGAATGCCCTTCGCCATCAGTTGACTGACGATGAGCAGGTTGTATCCGAGGCCTTCTGCTATTAAAACCTTTGACATCTGCAGGATGACATTTGTCTCCCGTGACTGAAGTTGAACGATTCCCTGTCGTCGTGTGCGCATGTTCTGATTATTGGCGTCGGTGATGACGACTTCCCGTTGGAGCTGGTACTCTCGCTGTACGAAGCGTCCTGAGGAGCACATGTGCTGTCCGCAGCAACTGTCCAAGAACCATGTGTCCTTCCCGGATGGTTCACTTTGGGCGATGGCGGCGTACGTCGGATTCGGTTGGAGTGCTTCGCGGTGGGGTGTAGCTTCGTCAAGTTGTTCTTCAGGTGAGTAGTGTGGTGGCGATCCGGTGATGCAGGAGTCACTCAGTCTTGCCATGCAGCTGATGATGTTTCTTGCTCCTTGTGAAGGTTGTCCCGTTGGGGTTGTTGAAGCTTGGATCTGGGTCGTGGAATTTGCTTGCGTGGAGCTAACTTGGCTGCTTGAAGGCCGAAGCTGCCGTTGAGGAGCTGTTGACGATTGTCGGTTCGGGCAGTGCGTGCGCGGATGTCCTGATGTCTTGCAGATGTGACAGAACGTAGGTACGGACTTCTGTTGCTACTGTCGATTGTAGTTGTTGTAGCGTCGCTGAGTGTGAAACGCGAATTCAGGTACTGACGCCTTCTTCTTGTGCCTCTCTTCTTGCAGGTCCATATCTTGTTTTTCTGCGTGGATTTCGGCGCAAAGTGCTGCTTCCGAGATCTTTCCTTGAGCTCAGAGAATAGCTCGGGTGGAGCGCCAATGAGGACCAAGTCCAGTGATGACGATTGTGACGAAGGCGTCTTCCGCAATTGACCCTCCGCATCGAAGGAGCCTGTCGCGCAGCTCGCGACATTGACTGATACATGCCATCCCCTTTTCGCCCGGTTTCTGTCAAAATCCCAACCACTAGACCATTGGGATAAAAGGGCTTGTTTCAGTAGCGGGTCAGTGCGCCCATAACCCCCCAGGCGAACGCGCCTGTAACCCTCTCCAGGATCAATCGGGCATTCACAGTGCAGATCTACTGACACCCCCCCACACTGGGAGGCCCAGGACTAAGCACAGCGGCAACGGCCTACATGTGCATACACCGGGAATCGAACCCGAGACCGCTCTGATACCATGTCAGAATCCCAACCACTAGACCATTGGGATAAAAGGGCTTGTTTCAGTAGCGGGTCAGTGCGCCCATAACCCCCCAGGCGAACGCGCCTGTAACCCTCTCCAGGATCAATCGGGCATTCACAGTGCAGATCTACTGACAGTTTCATCTCAACCGTTGTTAACTGCGCCATTAACCGACTCTGATTTACGCTGTCTGTTGCTTGATACAGGCTCTTCAAGTGATTGTATGCGAGTTCCGCGGAGTTGCCGTATCCTCGGTAAGACCGTATGTTCTGTTGTTGAGTCGGTGTGATGTTCCTCAGTAGGATAGTTTACGCCATCATCGACTGATACGTATACTGCTGCTTCTCATACTGCGTGCCGTTTGCTGGATATGGCAGGGAGCCGTCGAAGAACCCAAGTATTTGCGCGCCCTCCATCATCAGCTCGAACTCAAAAGACCAGGTAAAGAAATCTTTCCTGTCGAAGGGTGTTGACGTCTGCAGCTTTAAGACGTGCGCGAACTGCGACTGAACTTGTAACGCATCCAGTGGTTTCTCCTGTCCAGTTGTAGGTTGCTGTTGTGGCATGAAGCTGATGGAGCCGCGCTCGTACGGGGCAAAGGTGGGCTGCTGTTGATTTCCTCGTGCGTATGAAGAGCCATCGAGACTCATGGGTGTCGCTCCGTTGTTGTTGCTGTTGTGTGACTGCGCAGGTGCCGTTTGCTGGTGTTGCTCGTAGAAGGACATGAAGGAGAAAAATTTCTCCATCAGGCTCTGATCAAAGCCTGAGGGTTGATTCTCAGGAGTCTCAGTGGACGTTGCTCTTGGCCTTGTTGCCGTGCCCTCCTCTGTCTGTAGGCCAGAGGCAGGAGGTGGAGTAGGAGTAGCGCCAGAAGAACCGTTAGAGGAACTCCTTTCCTTCTGTGTTGCCATGTCTTGTGATGTTTCTGATGACTTGATAGTGGTAGAGTTTCCCCTGTGAGCTCTGATACCATGTTGGGCTGAGAAAAGCCCTTACGATCTTTGCAAGGGAGAACTCTGGCTAGTATGGCGTTGTAATAGCGGAAGCTTTAATGAAGACATTGTGAACCACCTTGCGCTTGTATGTGAGGGCAAAGTAAGTTGATTATGACAAGTAGATACAGGAATATATATAATAGTACAAGGAATACGAAAGGGTTCGATTATAACTACTTTTGCTGTTGCGGTTCGATACAGTACGACTCGGGCAACTGCTCTGTAACGAGTCAGTTGTGTGTCCTTAACTGTCGCGCTGTATTTGTCAGGTCAAAGGTCGCTGACCTTTGACTTTCGCGTAACCTCCAGCAGTTGCTTCAACCTCCGAGGGTTGACTCGCGGGTGCTTCGATATGTTATGCTTCACTTGTGCCTTGGTGTTTCGACACGACAGAGGCGCTTAAGATTTACTGTTTCCAACACTTCTGACTCCTCGACTTCGTACTCGATAGAGTCGGCTCCTGCAGCATACAGGAATGCCTTACTCATAAAGCTTCATATCGTAACAGAAGCGAAGGTGTGGGTGGGTCCGAGAAGAGATCGAAGGCTCTGAATACCAAGTGTTACGAACGCAATTCAGTGAGCGAGCGAGAATTGCACTATCGAAACAAGAGTACAATGAGCGAAGCATGAGCAGAAAATATATAGCGAAACTACAGTGGTAACGGCACTGTGTGGAAAATGGGGTGCGCGACGGGCCTGGCGCTGAGGTTGGGAAATGTCGAGGCGGGGGTCCGGAGCGCGGGTTACCAACCAACCATGAGGTTGGGTCGCGTTGTGAACAGTGGCGGGAACAATGTCGAGGCGAGTGTCGCGAGTGGTAACGGATTACTGTTGGGTGCTGTTGGCGGGAACAGTGGTGTACGCGCTGAGAAGGGACGCGAAGTAAGGAAAAAGAAATTTCCTTACAACAGCACAAAAGAGCTGGTTTGTATCACACTTGGTAAAAGGATTGTGTGAGAAAAGGTATCTCTCAGGTTTTCCTCGAGTCTCCCTATATTGCAACAGCTCCACACTAAAGCGACACGGCCTCCATCAGAAAGGACCTGCGTCGACCTATACCCATCCAGATTCACTAAGCGTCAAGCGAAGAGAGAGACCCTGGTTCCCACTCGCTGTCCACGTCAATTATCCCAGCCAGGCTGATCGGCTCGGCCTGGCTGAGTTCTTCTGCGATTGAATCACGTTTATCACTCGCACGAGGCTAACATTTCCAATTCGCGAGGAGCGTCGTGGGTGCGCCTCACCCTGTTGTGCTCTCGCGTTCCCTCTCCCGTCTCGATCTCAATTCTGTTACTCTCTGTCGCAAGGAGAGTGTTAGTCGGGTGAGACGAATTTCCAGTCGCTTTCCCTGTTGTGCTCTCTCTGTCGGGTGTTGGTGTTTCCCGTCTCTCTCTGTCGGGAGAGTGTTAGTCGGGTGTTTGTCTGTCTACTCTTTTCCGCTGTAGCCCCTGCGCGACTATTGGATCCTTTGAAAGGCCCCTGTTTGTCTGTCTACTATTTTCCGCTGTAGCCCCTGCGCGACTATTTCCCACTGTCCATGCGCCTTCTCCTTTCCTCGTTTCCCCAAACTTCTGGCTGGTTTCTTCAGCTCCCTGCCCAAGACCCCGCCGATGTGAACAGATCCATCGCGAAAAGGGGAAGTGCGAAAAGAAACTTAAATTAAACTCTCCCGCAACCTTCCCGATATTTTTGCCCGGCACTTTTGAGTCAAGGTTTTAGATCTGCATGGCGACAGTCACTGACAAAGCAACTTCCCAGTCACTCTTCCGTCGCTAACTGTACACATTGGGGCAACTGACCAAGTATACAGTACAGCAACATTTCTGTCAAATTCGAGCAACCTGTGCGAAAGTGTCATGACGATGCCACGTGGCGTACGCCGTACTCTAGATGAAACTCAAAATGCTGACGTGGCGTTTAACGTACTCTAGCATCAACCGTCGGATTAGATTCTGCTCAACGCACGAGATAATGCGATGTGGACCAATTGTATCCGACGATAGGTGTACAGTAATTATATACGATTGGCTGTCATTTTCTAGAAAGATCCCTCCGACACATTTGATTGACCAGACATTAGCAGGAGTTGTACAGTATTTTTTTCTCTATACAGCCATATATATTCACAACGCACACAAGCTGTACACATTTGTGGTCTCAACACCTACGCCTAACTTGTCCTGCAGTGCTAGGCTTGTAGACCTGCATCTTAGAAAGAAGAACAAGTTAACAAGAAAATGTTAACTGGAAAAACATACATGGAAACAAATTGAAGAGCAATCACCCAACATTTAGTTCTTACCACTCACCATTGGGTCAGTAATAATGGAGAACACTTTGATATTAAAAAAACCAACATACTGCGATACATGTTGTTATGAGTTGTAAAGGAGAGTGCGCAGGTAAACGAATAACGAGGCTGTGACTGAATGAACTGAGAATACAATGAATGCACAGACTAATGTAGGGCTAGCCTAGCTAGGAGGAAACCTCGGGAAGCGAGGTTGGGTGCAGGTTTGGCGATGGGAAGTGCCGAAGGCGACGCGAGGAGCTTCGGCAGCGTTGAAATCGGCCGAACGTGCGAACTCCGAAAATCGGGTTGTACGCGTAGCAGTCAACCCGATAAGGAATTAAGGAAAATTCCTTACACCACCCCCCCCCTTAAGAAAGGCTGTCAATATCCGAAACACGCTTGCGCGCCAAGTAGTCACCAACAAGTGGCGAGGCGTCGAGCGAGGCGGATGGCACCCACGTGTCGTCCTCACTGGTGCGATCAGTCCAGCGGATCAAGAAATCCACGTGTCGGCCAGCTACGTCGAGTCGTACCCGATGAGCGAGGATTTTCGAAGGGTCAAGGGTCGGCTCTGGGACCGGTCGTGCTGTCGGGGCAGCTTGCTGGCGTGCGATGTCGGTCGTTGCTGGCACGAACTTGCGAAGGAGGCTGACGTGGAAGGTGTCATGAATACGCCAGTCGTCGGGTAGCAGCAGCTTCGCGGTGACAGGTGTCACCATCTTGATAATCTTGAACGGCCCACAAAATCGTGGCCGTAATTTCGATGGGCCGGGCAGGTGCAGGTTCTTCGTGTCGAGGAGCACTAATTGCCCAGCAGCCAAGGCGAGTTCCCGGCGTAGAAGATCGGTGTATTTTCGGGAAGTGATATTCGCCTTGCGAATTGCGTCGGCGGCTTTTTCGCGGATGTCTTGAAGTTCCGTCACAAATGTTTGTGACCGTGGGACTGGATTGTCGAGCGAAGTCGCTGTGGGAACCGTCGGATCCATCCCGTAATTCAGGAAAAATGGGGAGTGATTAGTCGTGCTTGACGGTGCGTTGTTGAAGGCGAACTCCAACATTGCGAGAGAATCTTCCCACCGTGCGGGGTCGGGGCAGTTTGTCCATATCAGCTGCTCCATAGTCTGGTTGGTGCGCTCGGTCTGTCCGTCCGTTTGTGGGTGGTATGCCGTCGAAACTGTAGCTTCGTGCCGTACTGTGCCCACGTCTCCTTCCAAAACTTGGATGTGAATCGCGGGTCTCGGTCGCTGATGATCGCCGAGGGGATGCCGTGCAGTCGCACGACCGTTGCGATGAAGAGGCGCGCAGTTTCTTCGGCTGTGATTGTCGTTCGGCATGGTGCGAAGTGCGCCATTTTCGTGAAGCGATCGACGGCGACGAGAACAGCGTCGTTGCCGGACGGCCCAGCTGGCATCCCTGTGACGAAATCCATCGTCACTTGCTGCCACGGTCGTTCGGGTGGCTCGAGGGGTTGCAGCAACCCAGCTGGCCGTTGACATGTCGATTTCATAGCTTGGCACACCCTGCATGAGGACACATATCACTGCACGTCGTTAGAGGAGTCAGGCCAGTAATAATTGTCAGATGATTATATTGCTGATGCATATATGTAGGTTGTAGTGGGGTAGCCCATAGGGGGTACAACCCAATTAGGGTTGGTACTTGTACTTCTTTCATTTTCATAGTGCACCATTCCTCGCCTCTATCTTAACATGGTATCGAGCAGGTTCCCTAGTGGGAACTGTTCCTAGGGCCCACCTACTATTCCTTCCTACCCGGAGCGCGCTCTGCCCTAGCCCGAGTCGCGCTCGGCCTTTTTTTTTTTTTTTCCTTTGGCGGCCCGATCGCGTCGAGCCGCCCTCGATTTTTGGCGCGCCACCTACGCGGCCTCGTCGCGCCGCCCCAGACGGCCGCGCCGCGTCGCGCGTGTCGTCCTCCAGTCGCGCGCCGCCCCCCCTGACCCTCGCGACGCCGGCGCCGTCTCCGACGGCCCCGCAATCGCCTGCGACGGCCCCGCCGTCCCCTCTGCCGGCCCCGCCGCTGCACCCGACGGCCCCGCCGTCCCCTCTGCCGGGCCCGCCGCTGCACTCGACGGCCCCGCCGTCCCCTCTGCCGGCCCCGCCGCTGCACCCGACGGCCCCGCCGTCCCCTCTGCCGGGCCCGCCGCTGCACTCGACGGCCCCGCCGTCCCCTCTGCCGGCCCCGCCGCTGCACCCGACGGCCCCGCCGTCCCCTCTGCCGGCCCCGCCGCTGCTTCAGACGGCCCCGCCGCTGCACCTGACGGCCCCGCCGTCCCCTCTGACGGCCCCGCCACTGCACCTACCGGCCCCGCCGCTACCCCTGACGGCCCCGCTGCTGCACCTGCCGGCCCCGCCGCCTCACCTGCAGGCCCCGCCGTCTCACCTGCCGGCCCCGCTGCTGTACCTGACGGCCCCGCCGCTTCACCTACCGGCCCAGCCACTGCCCCTGACGGCCCCGCCACTGCATCTCCCAGCCCCGCCGCCTCAGCGGCAGAGCCGCTCCAGCAGCCGAGCCGCCCCAGCAGCCGAGCCGCCCCAGCAGCCGAGCCGCCCCAGCAGCCGAGCCGCCCCAGCAGCCGAGCCGCCCTGCAGCCGAGCCGCCCGAGCCGCCTGAGCCGCCGAGCCGCCCGAGCCGCCCAGCAGCCGAGCCGCCGAGCCGCCCAAGCCGCCCGAGCCGCCTGCGCTGCCCTGTCTGGTGAGCACTGAGCTTTACTCTCCGCACTGCCCTCACCCTACTGCTATCATGGCTACCCCCAGTGTCCTCACCTTTGACGCTGAGGGCAGAGCCATCGACTTTGACGTGTGGGTAGACGACCTACTGCTTTTCCTAGAGTGCGACAGAGCTGACGGCCTCTCTCTCTTTGATCTCACTTCTGGTGCCTCTCCCGCCCCTGCTGCTACTGAGGATGCCACTGTTCGCTCACAGTGGGCCACACGCGATGCTGCTGCACGTCTTGCTGTGCGTCGCCACCTCCCTCCCTCTGAGCGTGCACACTTTGGGTCGTACAAGAGTGCTCAGACCTTGTACGACGCCGTTATTGCACGCTACTCCTCCCCTGCCATTGCTGCACTGAGCCGCCTCATGCTACCGTACCTCTTTCCCGACCTTGCTTCCTTTGCCAAAGTCGCCGACCTCATTACCCACCTGCGCACTAGTGACGCTCGCTACCGCGCTGCGCTTCCTGCTGAGTTCTGCGCCAAGAACCCCCCCCCCCCATGTACATCACTCTCTACTACATCGTCACCCGCCTCCCTGACTCCCTTCGTGGGGTCAGGGACGACTTTCTCTCAGTCTGCCCCACCACTCTCACTGTCGACCTCCTCGAGAAGTCCCTCCTAGCGGCCGAGAAGAGCATTCTTGCTGTAGGGGCCTCTCGTGGTGACCCGCGCACCCCCATCTTTGAGGGGTGTTCCCCCTCCCCCCTCCTGCCCTCTGTCGCCTCTGCTGCTACGACCGACCTCGTTGGTTTTGAGTCGGTCGGTGCGGCGTCTGCCCCTAGTGGGAGACGTCGCCCTGGCAGGGGCAAGGGGGGCAGGGGCGGTGGTGGAGGCGGCGGGGGCGGTGGAGGCGGCGGTGGAGGCAGCGGAGGAGGTGGGGGTGGTAGCGGTAGTGGTGGCGGGAGTGGAGGTGTCAGCGGCGGCAGTGGAGGCGGGGGCGGCAGCGGTGGTGGTGGTGGGAGTGGAGGCGGGGGCGGCGGTGGCGGTGGCGACGGTGGGAGTGGCGGTGGCAGCGGAGGTGGTGGCGGCGGCGGCGGAGGAGGTCGTGGCTCGTCGCAGAGGAGTGGCTCCGGTGGTGGTCAGCGCCAGCAGCAGCAGCAGCAGCGTGGTCACGAGACCCTCTCCCCGCAGCAGCTCCGTGAGTGGTACTCTGCACGTCAGAGGGGCGGGGGTACTGGTCCGTGCACCTACGTCCTGCGCACTGGCGACCGTGCGGGTGAGCCGTGTGGTGGTCCACACTCCACCCAGCGCTGCTTTGGCCGCCTGACTGACGCTTGGCGCCGCCAGTTTCCTGACGCCTCTGAGATCCCTCGCTGGGACCAGCTGTCTAGGGCAGGAGTAGCTATCTTTGATCTTGACTTTGATGCTATTCTTCGTGCCATGTATGTTGTGACTATTAGTGAGGAGGGTGACAGTTACCAGTGTTTCCCGCCCGACCCGGGCATTGGTACTGCGGCTCTAGGTGCTGTTGAGGCTACTGCTCCAGGTGCTGGTGAGGCTGTTGCTCTAGGTGCCAGTGAGTCTGTGTCCTCAGGTGCTGGTGAGTCTGCTCTCTCAGGTACTGCGTCGGCTCCGCCCTCCCTCACCTTCACTCTTGACTTAGGAGCGTCTCGCTCCTTCTTTCGAGACCGCACCACACTCACGCCGCTTAGTCGGCCAGTGGCAGTCTCCCTGGCGGACCCCTCTGGGGGTCCTGTTCTGGCTCGCTACTCCACTGTCCTTCCGTGCCCTGCGGTCCCGTCTGGCTCCCTGTCCGGTCTCTACCTCCCCTCGTTCTCTACGAACTTGGTGGCGGGTGCTGACCTACAGGATGCAGGGGTTGACCAGTTCACCCCTGCGCGCCGACGGGACACCCACTGCACGGACGCGGACACGGGTCGACACTTGACCACGTTCACACGTGGGCCGGGGTCGAGCCTGTACACACTCACTGTTCCGTCTCCTCCTCCTGCGTCTGGTCAGGTAGCTGCGTCGGGTCACGTGTTTGCTGCAGCGTCCAGGTCTGGTCCTGAGTCTGCCCCCTGCTCGTGTCGCCTCCTGTCCCACGAGACCCTCCTGTGGCACCACCGCATGGGTCACCCCTCCCTGCCTCGTCTCCGGGGCATGGCTTCTCGCCTTCTTGTCTCTGGTCTTCCCCGGTCCCTCCCTCCCCTTCCTTCGGGGCCTGGCCCTCCCTGTGTCCCCTGTGTCGAGGGTCGCCTGCGGGCTACCCCTCACTCCTCCCCGTTTCCTCCGACGGTGGCCCCGATGCAGACACTTCACATGGACGTGTGGGGCCCAGCCCGCGTCCGTGGACAGGGTCACGAGCGCTACTTCCTGCTGGTGGTTGACGACTATTCGCGTTACACCACAGTCTTCCCCTTGCGCAGCAAGGGTGAGGTCACTGAGGTGTTGATCGACTGGATCCGCGCAGCTCGTCTCCAACTCAGGCGGAGCTTCGGCTCGGACTTTCCTGTTTTGCGTCTGCACTCGGACAGAGGCGGAGAGTTCTCCTCTGGCCTTCTGCGAGCCTACTGTCGTGCACGAGGCATCCGCCAGACCTTCATGCTTCAGGACTCTCCACGGCAGAATGGGATTGCTGAGCGCCGCATCGGCATTGTCATGGACGTCACCCGTACGTCCATGGTGCATGCGGCTGCCCCCCATTTTCTGTGGCCGTTTGCGGTTCGGTACGCCGCGCATCAGATCAACCTTCAGCCCAGGGTCTCCAGACCGCAGACCTCCCTAGCTTTGGTGTGGACGGGGAAGGTTGGCGATGCGTCGGCGTTCCGTGTCTGGGGATCTCGGGCGTTTGTCCGCGACTTGTCTGCGGACAAGCTGTCCCGTCGTGCTGCTCCTTGCGTCTTCCTGGGTTTCCCCCCTGACGCACCTGGGTGGCAGTTTTACCACCCCACCTCTCGTCGTGTTCTATCCTCCCAGGACCTCACGTTCGACGAGTCGGTTCCCTTCTACCGGCTCTTCCCCTACCGCACTCCGTCCCTCCCCCCGCCGCCCCTCATCCTGGTCCCAGGTCCCCTCCCGGTAGACCCCCTCCCCCCTCAGGGTCCTGCCCCTTCAGGTGTGTCTCAGGTAGACGCGGTCGAGCCTGTCGAGGTCACTGGTGACTCTGGTGCTGCTGCGGGTGCGGAGCCTGGGGGTGCTGAGCCTGGGGGTGCGGAGCCTGGGGGTGCTGAGCCTGGGGGTGCGGAGCCTGGGGGTGCTGAGCCTGGGGGTGCTGAGACTGGGGGTGCTGAGCCTGGGGGTGCTGAGACTGGGGATGCTGAGCCTGGGGGTGCTGAGCCTGGGGGTGCTGAGCCTGGGGGTGCTAAGCCTAGGAGTACTGCGTCTGGGGGTGCTTCGCCTGCTGCTTCTGTTCCTGGTTGTTCTCCGGACCTTTCTTGGCGCCGCGAGCAGCTCTATCCTCTGGAGCTGCGTGAGTGGTTTGCCCGGCGCTAGAGGCGAGCTGCTGGAGCTGGGGGTGCTGCGGGTGCTGGAGGTTCTGTTGCTGCCGAGGGAGCTGGTACCACGGGTCCCGGAGGTGCTCGTACTGAGAGTACTGGAGCTGCCGGGCCCGAGGGTGCCTCTGGAGCTGGAGCTGCTGCGGGTGCTGGCGCTGAGTCTACGACTGTCGGTCCTACTGAGGGTACTTCTGGCGCTGCTGGAGGTGCTGGAGTTGGAGCTGCTACTGGTGCCGGTGCTGCCTCTGGAGGTGTTGGTGCTGTCCCTGCTGTGTCTGGCGGTGCTGCGCAGCCTCGGCCGTACTTCGTTCCGCTCCTTCAGCAGGTTCTTGGTCTCCCGCCTTCCATTGGTCCTTCTCCTCTCGTAGAGTGTCCACAGCCTGTACCGTCGCAGTCACAGTTACAGCCCGCCTCTCCCCTGCCTTCTCCTTCTCCCTACACTGGTCCTACTCGAGGTCTTGCTGAGCGTCGTGAGCCTGCGTCCCGCCCTGCGTCGCTAGTCCGAGCTGCTCGCCCTAGTGGTCGCGGTTCGCGTCAGCGTCCTCCTCCTGTCCCTGGCACACACGGGATGTCTCTGCGTCCGTCCACTGCTCCTCTGCGTGTCCCTTTGCCTTCTCCTCCTCAGTCTTCTCTTCCTACACTTGCCGACCCGGAGTCGGACTCTTGCCGTGCTGCCAGTCCTACTGTCACGCGTCTTCTTGCTACTATTGTCACTGACCCTTCCTTTGAGTCCGCTGCTGCGTCTGCCCTAGTTGCATACCTGGTCGACTTTGCTGCTGCGTGTCGTCTAGACTACGCTGCCAGTCTTGTTGCTGAGTCTGCTGAGTCTGCGTCTGCTGCATCTGCGTGTGCCTGTCCTCCGTCCGTCGGGGGTGACTGTGCTTTTGGCACGGACGTCCTTGAGGACAGGCAGGAGGAGTTCCAGTGCTTTGCCGCCGCTTTGCCCCATCTCGTGTCCATGCTTGTTGCCCCTCAGGGAGACCCGGATGCTCTAGACATCCCGACCCAACGCTCTTACGCAGAGGCGATGGCCGGTCCCTACTCCTCTCAGTGGCAGTCAGCCATGGACGCAGAGATGGCTTCCTGGAAGTCCACAGGCACCTACGTCGACGAGGTTCCCCCACCTGGGGCGAACATCGTCAGTGGCATGTGGATTTTCAGGGTGAAGCGGCCGCCGGGTTCTCCGCCTGTCTTCAAGGCGCGCTACGTGGCTCGTGGCTTCAGTCAGCGACAGGGAGTTCACTTATTTCAGACCTTCTCCCCGACTCCGAAGATGACCACTCTTCGGGTTCTGCTGCACGTCGCTGCTCAGCGTGACTACGAGCTACACTCTCTTGACTTCAGCACTGCTTTCCTGCAGGGCCGCCTGCACGAGGAGATCTGGCTGCGCGGCCCTCCTGGCTTCACTGGGTCGTTCCCTCCTGGTACCCAGTGGAGCCTCCGCCGGCTAGTCTACGGTCTCCGCCAGGCGCCGCGTGAGTGGCACGAGACACTGAGGACTACACTTGCGGCTCTTGGGTTCGCTCCTTCTACTGCTGACCCGTCGCTGTTTCTACGCACCGACACCTCGCTGACGCCGTTCTACATCCTCGTGTACGTTGACGACTTGGTCTTTGCCACTGCGGACACTGCCGCACTCGCCCACGTGAAGTCCGAGCTGCAGAAGAGACACACGTGCACAGACCTGGGTGAACTGACAAGCTATCTTGGCTTGCGGATCACCCGGGACAGAGCACGCCGCACCATTACCCTGACTCAGTCACACATGGTGCAGCAGGTCCTTCAGCACTTCGGCTTCACGTACTCCTCGCCTCAGTCCACTCCTCTGCCTACGGGACACTCGCTCTCAGCTCTGCCTTCGGATGAGTCCGTAGAGTCGAGTGGTCCGTATCCAGAGCTTGTGGGCTGCCTCATGTACCTGATGACCTGCACTCGACCTGACCTCGCATACCCTCTCAGCATCTTAGCACGCTATGTTGCTCCCGGCCGTCACCGGAAGGAGCACATGGATGCAGCTAAGAGGGTGTTGTGCAGTACGTCGGGCATGGGGCTAGTGCTTGGAGGGCGAGAGCGGCCTGTGCTCACTGGGCACTCAAACGCTTCTTGGGCTGACGACCAGGCTACTCAGCGGTCGTCTCAGGGTTACACCTTCAGTCTTGGCTCTGGCTCTGTCTCTTGGCGCTCTACTCGCTCTTCTTCTGTTCTCAGCTCTAGTTGTGAGGCTGAGATCTACGCCACGGCCATGGCTGCCCAGGAGCTTCGCTGGCTCACCTACCTGCTGACTGACCTTGGAGAGCGGCCTCGTTCTCCTCCAGTGCTGTACGTCGACAACAAGGCAGCCATTGCCTTGTGTGAGGAGCATAGACTGGAGCACAGGACGAAGCACATTGCTCTGCGCTACTTCCTTGCTCGAGAGCTGCAGCAGCGCGGTCAGCTTCTTCTGCGTTTCGTGGCCACTGAGGCCAACACTGCTGATGTGTTCACCAAGGCACTTCCGCCTCGTGACCATCAGCGCTTTTGCACTTTGCTAGGCCTTGTGCCCACTGGGCCTCACTTGCTTACCTCTTGACCTTGCTTGTACTGCTGCATATATATATCCTTGCTCTTGCTTGTTTAGCACTGTTATATATATATGCTCTGTTGCATGTGAACTGGCCTTGTGGCCTTGACCTTGTGCTCGGAATTTGTGTGGTATCCTTGAGATCCACCCTGAGCTTGCTTTGCTTTGCTTTGCTTGATCGGTCTTGTGACCCCTTGTTCTCCCCCACTTTGCCTATGGGGGTGTGTCAGATGATTATATTGCTGATGCATATATGTAGGATGTAGTGGGGTAGCCCATAGGGGGTACAACCCAATTAGGGTTGGTACTTGTACTTCTTTCATTTTCATAGTGCACCATTCCTCGCCTTTATCTTAACAATAATGACGGTGCAGTAATTTTTGGGTTTTATCAACCTCGAAGTGTCCGGAGTAGTTCGAATCGTGGACCTCTTGGATGAGGAGTTCACGCAGCAGCCGGTAAGCGGGGACCCATATTCTATCGGTTCCGGCTTTTAGGTAATAGTCCCCTTTCTGCGTCGTGGCCTGCTGATGATTTCCTGTCGTGAAGAATGGGTCCGTAGTGTAGCCGTGGGTGAATAGTCCCGTAAGTAGTGGGTTCGAGTGGGTGATGAGTACTGCAGCGGATTGTATTGTCGGTCGGGTCAGGGCGTCGGCGATGTTATTCGCCCCTTTTTTGTACGTGATGCGGTAGGTGAAGTGGCTTTCCATGTAATCCAGCCACCGAATTTGTCGCGGGTTGAGGTTGGGTTGGGCTCGCAGGTACTGTAGGGATTTGTGGTCCGTGCGAACAGTGACGTCGGCGCCCACCAGGTAGCATCGCCATAATTTAAACGCGTGGATGATGGCGAGCATCTCCTTGTCGTGGATCGGGTAGTTGCGCTCGGCAGCTTGCAGCTTGCGTGATTCGTAGGCGATCAGCTGCAACCCGTTCCCGAAGTCCTGGAGAAGCACTGCTCCGATGGCGAAATCTGAGGCGTCGGTTACGACTTCGAACGACTTTGATGGGTCGGCGATGCGTAGCACAGGAGGGGAAGCCAGAAAATTCTTGAGCTCCTGGAAAGCCGCCTCTGCCTCCTCCCCCCAGACGAAATTCTTGTCCTTGTGCAGCAGGTCAGTCAGCGGGCCGGTTATCCCCGCCATATTTGGGATAAACCGCCGGACGTAATTCACGAACCCGAGAAAACTCTGGAGTTCCGTGACGTTCGTCGGGGACTTCCACTCGTGGATGGTCTTGATTTTCGCCGGGTCGATTTTAATGCCGTCGCGCGAGATTACGTGCCCCAGAAATTCCAACTCCTGCTTAAAGAACTCGCACTTAGAGCCCTTGGTGATGAGACGGTTCGCCTGTAGCCGCTGAAAAACCGCGTCCAGGTCCTTGAGGTGTTGCTCCCGTGTCTTGCTAAAAATCAGGATATCGTCCAAATAGACGATCACACATTGGTCTAGAAGGTCGCGAAAAACCCTGTTCATGGTCAGTTGAAATGTCGAAGGCGCGTTCGTGAGGCCGAAAGGCATCACTGTGAATTCGTAACTCCCGTAGCGTGTGCGAAACGCGGTCTTGTGACAATCGTCGGCGAAGACCCGGATCTGGTGGTAACCGCCACGTAAATCGATTTTTGAGAAGTAGCGAGCGCCGCGAAGTTGGTCGAGAAGGTCGTCGGTGCGTGGGATTGGGTAGCGAGACTTAATTGTCACCCTGTTCAACGCGCGATAATCGATGCACATGCGAAGCCCGCCGTCCTTCTTCGGTGTGAACAGGATCGGTGCCGCGAACGGAGAGGTACTGGGCCGAATGAATCCTTTCGCCAACAGTTCTTCAATTTGTCGGCGCAATTCCTCGAGTTCCGGCTGGGTCAACCGCCACTGTGAGCGAGCAGTAGGTTGCGCGCCAGGTTCCAGCTGGATCTTGTGGTCTTCGGGTCTTTCGGGTGGCAGCCCAGGTGGCAAATCGTCCGGGAAAATGTCGGGGTACTGTCGAATCAGCTCCGCTAAATCCGGAGGAACAGCTGCACACAGCTTCTCAATGTCCTTTCCGTCGGTGTCGGCTGCCAACTCGCGCAAGCAAACGGCGAACAGCTGCGCACCCCTGTTGAAATGGTAGGCGAGGGTGATGGCTTTGACGCACGGGGTTTGGACGCAGTCGGGCGTCCATGCAGGCAACTTGATTAATCCCTCGTGCTTGCTGACGCAGCACGAATCCGTTGTCCAGTCGATGACGTGGTTGTGACATCGCAGCCAATCGCGTCCCAGCAGCACGTCGCAGCCGTCCAGCGTCGTCGCGAGAAACTTCATGCTGAAGCCGAAATCGTCGCCGCACTCGATCCGTACTGTCCGTGTTTCTTCCGTTATCGCCAGAGGCGTCCCATCCACGAGTCGTGCGTCAATTTCGGGCAGACACCTGTCCAGCTGCATGTTGCATTTTTTTGCGCTCGCCAAGTTGAAGAGGCTATGGCTGGCCCCCCCATCGACGAACATTTTTAACAGATGTTTCCCCACCTTGCCAACAACCAGCACAGGGTGATCCACATGATTATCCCCGTTATTCGGCCGAGTGCGATCGATTGCATGAATCGGAACCACGACTCAATGGGGATGGTGGTGTTCGGGCGACGGAGCACAGTCAGTAAAGGGCCCGATATTTACTGACTCTTCCCATTTCCCTGCTCCTTCCTGTCATCCCCTGTCAGCGGCATCTTCTCCATGCAGTCTTTTTTCCAGTGACCCGTCTTCCCACACCGGAAACACGCGCTCCTAGGAGGGTGGTCGGGTGTATGGACGGCGTTGATTGTGGCCCGATGGGTCTGGCCACGAAAACCTCTCCCATCCCTGGAAGCTGTTCTCGCGTACTGCATCAGCGCATCTGTAGACTCTGCCACGCGTACAGCTTCGAGAAACGATGTCGGGCGGCTGCGACGAACCTCGAACTGTATTTCGTACTTGAGGCCGCTTACGTATCTATCCAACCGTTCTGCTTCCGACATGTCATCGATCTGGTCAGCAAAGCCCATAAATGACGCTGTGTAGTCTTGGACGGATCCCATCTGCGACCAGGTACGCAGCTTCATGCGAGCTTGCTCCGAGGCGGATACGTGCTCGAAACGGTCTCGCAAGGCTGTGCCCCACTCCTTCCATGTGCGTATCGTGGTCACTCCGAAGATTGATGATGCAGCTTGTCAGAATGTTATTCTTATGTTCTAGCCTGTAGTGGGGTGCTCTATAGCGAGTACAACCCTTCTAGGGTTTGCTATTTGTGTCCCCATTTCTGCTAGTTCAACCCTCTTTCTTCTTCTAACTTTTGACATGCTATCAGAGCAGGTCGATCCCTTTGGATCGATCCTGTGGGTGTGTCCCCACCTCGCTTCCGCTGCTACTTTTTTTTTCCTCCCGCCGTGCGCCCCGAGGCGCGCGGCGGTTTTCTGCCCGCCGTGCGCCCCGAGGCGCGCGGCGGTTCTTTGCCCGCTGTGCGCCCCGAGGCGCGCGGCGGGCTTCTGCCCTACGCCCCGCCCCGACCGTCGCGGCCCCGCCCTTCGACGCGGCCCCGCTCTACGTCGCGGCCCCGCCCCGGCCCGTCGCCGCCCGTGCGCCTGCCCGGCTCGGCCCCGCCCTACCTTTGCGGCCCCGCCCTATGTCGCGGCCCCGACCGTCGCGGCCCCGCCCCTCGTCGCGGCATCGGCCCCCCCCCCCCCCCCCCCCCCCCCCCCCTCCCCCCTTTTCTCCCCTCCCTGCCATTTCCCGTCGCCGGTGGGGCGAGCTGTTGGGTGGCGGGTATGGGGGTGCTCGGTGGGCCTTCCTCCCTTTGCTCCTCCTCCTCCTCCGTCTCCCACTGCTGCAGCTGTCGCTGAGGGGGGTGGTTGTGTGGGAGACTCGGGTTTAGGGTTTAAGGGGGGTGCGTGGGAGTGGAGCTAGGGGTGTATCAGCGGGTGTGTGTTGGGGGAGTTGGATAGTTAGGGAAGCTGCATGGAGGTTGCCGTCGTGTCGTCAGCAGCACCTGTATTCCGGGGGCTTCGCCCGGTAGCCCAGTCGTAGCCAGCTGTGCCAGCCGCCCGTGGGTCCGTTGCTCGTCTGCCGCTACTTTAGCCGCGGGGCCAGTTACTCCAGTAGTCCGGGGGCTTCGCCCGGTAGCCGCTGTGCCAGTGTGCCTCCTGTTGCCCGTGTGTCTGCAGCTTCAGCCGTCGCCTCCCAACTCCTCTCGCTCTCACTCCTCCTCCTCACTTGCCCGTTGTGACCACCACTAGCTTTGCTGATAATTGTGCACTTGAACTTGCTTCTTGAACTTGTGCTCAGAATGTGTGGTGACATTGTGATCCACCCTGAGCTTGTACTGCTTTGCTTGCTCTGCTGATTACACCCCACTTTGGCTATGGGGGTGTGTCAGAATGTTATTCTTATGTTCTAGCCTGTAGTGGGGTGCTCTATAGCGAGTACAACCCTTCTAGGGTTTGCTATTTGTGTCCCCATTTCTGCTAGTTCAACCCTCTTTCTTCTTCTAACTTTTGACACAGCTTGATTCACCACTGTAGAGGTCCCGTCTGCCACATGTGTCACACCTGTCGGCGTCCCCGTTTCCAAGGTTCGGCGCCACCACTCAAGTGCTGCACCTCGAAGAAGCGAGACTGCGTAATTAATACGCGTGGCATCGTCATTAACTCCGGCTGCAGTAAAGAAAACCTCAACCCCGAACAGCCACCCCTTTACCGTAACCGTTTTGTCTGTAGGATTGAACGGGGGCGGGTTGACGGGCTTGATTTTAATCGTCGTGTCTGCAACTGGCGCAGCTGTCGCGTGCCGCCTATCTTCTTCTTCGAAGTCACGTGTGAGCTCGTCCAGGGGATTGCCCATCACTTGACTGTTGCCCTCGCCTTCTTCATCGGGCGACATCTGACGCGCTTCACCTCGCGTCTGGCGCAGCTCGGCGTTTTCTCCCCGTAGTGTCGTCACTTCTGCTTGCAGCGACTCCATGCTCTTCGCCATTTCTGCCACTTGCGCCATCAGTCGGTTGACAGCCTCCTGATCCATGTTTCTAACACTACGTCTGGTGGGCAATTGGGTACCCATGGCCGCCCGGCAAGTGAAAACACGAACTATCGGAGGCGGGCAGGATTGAGTTAACAATCGCTGCAACCAACCGTCGTGTAGTCACTAAACCAACCACACCCTATGCCACCAAACTACCCTCGAAAAGCGGAGTGAACTAGGAAAATAGCTCTGATACCAGGTGTTATGAGTTGTAAAGGAGAGTGCGCAGGTAAACGAATAACGAGGTTGTGACTGAATGAACTGAGAATACAATGAATGCACAGACTAATGTAGGGCTAGCCTAGCTAGGAGGAAACCTCGGGAAGCGAGGTTGGGTGCAGGTTTGGCGATGGGAAGTGCCGAAGGCGACGCGAGGAGCTTCGGCAGCGTTGAAATCGGCCGAACGTGCGAACTCCGAAAATCGGGTTGTACGCGTAGCAGTCAACCCGATAAGGAATTAAGGAAAATTCCTTACACAGGTTGACGATAAGCCTGCGGTAGCAGGCACGCCCTGCAAAATACGGATCTGCAATTGCCGAAATTTATACTACTGCAAGAAAAAAATGTTTAGCACTGACGTCCACATCTGTGAAGCTGAAGCCTGCACACACAAGGTTGGCGATGACGTTCGCCTACACCGATAGTCAAGCACGGCGACGAGTGAGATGCTGCACACTGGTAGTGTCTAACTGAATAGAAGATGTAGATACAAACATAAGAAGCAAGGTTACATGACTTGGGACAGCAAACATATGACGTATGCCGAAACAGTGGAAAACGTATACATCACCGATAGTCGTTTACCTCCCCACTTGCTGCAGAAGTAGCTGCTGGAATGGAGCATAAGCGTCATGATCCGTGAGCATGTCATCCGCAAAAGTGTTGAAAGTCGTCGACCTGGAAAGGGGAATGTTAGGGTAAATAAAAGGGAGAAAGTCCTGAATGAGGCACTAACATTAACAGTGACGTGCAAATGTTCATCACGGAAGGAGGCGGAGACACGTAGGCCAAAACTTCTCGTAGTAAGAACATATGCCTCACCAACAATACGGATACCGAAATCATCGAGACAGTTTCGACATAGGCGCTTTCGCGTCGCCGAATGCACGCATGTCGTCCGCAAGGTGTTGAGCCGTCAATCTGCAGAGGGGAATGGGAGGTGGGAGGGATAGGACGGTACATATCAGAGTGAGAAGTGCTTAGAGAGAAACATGTATCTGCAGTAAGATAAAACAGTGAACAACTAAATTTGCGATCGCAGCGTAGTGATGGCGTTGAAGAACGAAACGCGCGTTAGAGCTTAGTTGCTAGTCTAAGGAACGTAGTGTTGAACGAGGAATGAAATGACTAAGAACGAATGAGTACAAATATGGAAACCTAGAAGTGTGTACCCCCTATAGGCTAACCCGCTGTAGCCTAAACAACTACAACATTAGATATAATGTTTGACACACCCCCATAGGCGAAGTGGGGGAGAACTAGGGGTCACAAGACCAGTCAAGTAAAGCAAAGCAAGCTCAGGGTGGATCACAACGTCACCACACAATCCAAGCACAAGTTCAAGGCCACAAGGCCAGTTCACATGCAGGAGTACATATATATATATATAAGACTAAACAAGCACGAGCAGTGATATATATATGGAACAGTACAAAGAGGGTCAAGAGGAGAGCAAGTGAGGCAAGACAGGCACAAGACCCAGCTGGGTACAGCAGCGCTGATGATCACAAGGCGCAAGTGCCTTGGTGAAAACATCAGCAGTGTTGGCCTCAGAGGCCACGTACGCAAGTCGCAACTGACCACGCTGCTGTAGCTCACGAGCAAGGAAGTAGCGAAGAGCAATGTGCTTTGTTCTGTGCTCCAGTCTCTGCTCTCGACACAAGGCCAGCATGGCCTTGTTGTCGACGTACAGGACTGGAGGAGAACGAGGCGGCTCTCCAAGGTTGGTCAGCAGGTAGGTGAGCCAGCAAAGCTCCTGAGCAGCCATGGCCCCTGCGTAGATCTCAGCCTCACAACTGGAGCCGAGAACAGAAGACAAGCGAGTAGCCCGCCACGAAACAGAGCCGGAACCAAGGCTGAAGGTGTAACCCTGTGACGACCGCTGCGTAGCCTGGTCGTCAGCCCAAGAAGCGTCCGCGTGACCAGTGAGGACCACTGGACTCCGCCCTCCAAGCACTAGTCCCATGCCCGACGTACTGCACAAGTAACGCAACACCCTCTTCGCTGCAGCCACATGCTCTGGTCGGTGTCTCCCAGGAGCAACATAGCGCGCAAGAATGCTAAGAGGGTATGCAAGGTCAGCTCGTGTGCAGGTCATCAGGTACATGAGACAGCCAACAAGCTCTGGGTACGGGCCACTCGACTCTACGGACTCATCCGAAGGCAGAGCTGAGAGCGAGTGGCGAGTAGACAGAGGAGTGGCCTGAGGCGAGGAGTACGTGAAGCCGAAGCGCTGAAGGACCTGCTGCACCATGTGTGACTGAGTCAGGGTAATGGTGCGGCGTGCTCTGTCCCGGGTGATCTGCAAGCCAAGGTAGCTGCGCAGTTCACCCAGGTCAGTGCACGTGTGTCTCTTCAGTAGCTCGGACTTCACGTAGGCGAGTCCAGCAGTGTCAGCAGTGGCAAAGACCAAGTCGTCGACGTACACGAGGATGTAGAACGGCGGCAAAGAAGTGTCGGTGCGCAGAAACAGCGACGGGTCGGCAGTAGAAGGAGCAAACCCAAGTGCCGCCAGCGTGGTCCTTAGTGTGTCGTGCCACTCACGTGGCGCCTGGCGGAGACCGTAGACTGGACGCCGGAGACTCCACTGGGTACCAGGAGGGAAAGACCCAGTGAAGCCAGGTGGGCGACGCAGCCAGATCTCCTCGTGCAGGCTGCCCTGCAAGAAAGCAGTGCTGAAGTCGAGAGAGTGAAGCTCGTAGTCCCGGTGAGCAGCAACGTGCAGGAGTACCCGAAGAGTGGTCATCTTCGGGGTGGGGGAGAAGGTCTGAAAGTAGTCAACTCCCTACCGCTGACTGAAGCCACGAGCCACGTAACGCGCCTTGAAGACAGGCGGAGAACCCGGCGGCCGCTTCACCCTGAAGATCCACATGCCACTGACGATGTTCGCCCCAGGAGGGGGGACAGCGTCAACGTAGGTGCCTGTGGACTTCCAGGAAACCATCTCTGCATCCATAGCTGCCTGCCACTGAGAGGAGTAGGGACCCTCTATCGCCTCCGCGTAAGAGCGCGGAGTCGGGATGTCTAGTGCATCCGGGTCTCCCTCATGGGCTAGCAGTACAGACGCGAGATGAGGTGAAGCGGCAGCCAAGCACTGAAACTCCTCCTGCCTGTCCTCAAGGACGTCCGTGCGAAGGGCACACGCACCCCCGACGGACGGAGGACAGACAGACTCAGACTCAGCGACAAGATGAGCAGCGTAGTCTAGACGACAGCGAGCAGCAAAGTCGACGAGCTCAGCAACTAGGGCAGACGCAGCAGAAGACTCGAAAGAAGGGTCAGTGACGGTAGTAGCAAGGAGACGCGTGACAGTAGGACTGGCAGCACGAAGAGAGTTCGACTCCGGGTCGGCAAGAGCAGGAAGAGAGGAAGCAGGAGGAGAAGGCAAAGGGGCACGCAGAGGGGCAGTGGAAGGACGCAGAGACATCCGGTGCGTGCCAGGGGCAGGAGGAGGACGTGGACGCGAACTACGAGCTCCAGTGCTAGCAGGACGGACAGGCGACGCAGGGCGAGACGCAGGCTCACGACGCTCAGTAAGACCGTCAGTAGGACCAGAGTAAGGAGAAGGAGCAGGCAGTGACTGAACAGGCTGTGGACACACTAAAGGAGGGGGAGGACCAGGAGGAGGCGAGAGACCAAGAACCTGCTGAAGGAGCGGAACGAAGTACAGCTGAGGGCGCGCGGCGACTCTAGACACAGCAGGGACAGCACCAGTGCCCCCAGCGGCAGTACCAACGCCCGAGTCCGCAGTACCAGCAGGGACTCCAACACGAGGGTCCTCAGCACCAGTCACAGCTCCACCGCCTGGGTCCTCAGCACCAGCAGCAGCTCCAACACCCGGGTCCTGAGCACCAGCAGCAGCTCCAACGCCTGGGTCCGCAGTACCAGCAGCAGCCCCAACGCCAGGGTCCTCAGCACCAGCAGCAGCTCCAACGCCCGGGTCCTCAGCACCAGCAGCAGCTCCAACGCCCGGGTCCTCAGCACCAGCAGCAGCTCCAACGCCCGGGCCCGCAGCACCAGCAGCAGCTCCAACGCCCGGGTCCGCAGCACTAGCAGCAGCAGGGTCCGTGAGACGAGGCGCGCCACTACGAAGTGTGCAACGGCGCTCGTACCACTCACGGATCCGCTCACGAGAGGGGAGCTCCCGACTAGAAGGAGACGTGCCAGCACCAGTCTCCGTAGCGCGCCTGGTCCCAGAGGTACCCCTCCGGAGGCTGCAGTACTGTAAGTACCACTCACGCAACTGCTCCGAGGAGAGGTCTCGGCCAGGCGGAGGACCCCCTGGCGCAGTACCGCCAGGCTCAGCACCCCAAATCACCGTACCCCCAGGCTCAGCACCCCCAGGCACAGCACCCCCAGGCTCAACACCCCCAGTGTCCGCACCCCCAGGCTCAACACCCCCAGAGTCAGCACCCCCAGGCTCAGCACCCCCAGAGTCCGCACCCCCAGGCTCAGCACCCCCAGTGTCCGCACCCCCAGGCTCAGCACCCCCAGTGTCCGCACCCCCAGGCTCAGCACCCCCAGCAGGACGAAAGTCGACAGCAACCTCAACAGGCTCGACCGGGTCTACCTGAGACACACCTGAGGGAGCGGCACCCTGAGGGGGGAGGGGGTCTACGACAGCAGCACCTGGCGGGAGGAAGAGAGGCGGGGGTGGGAGCGGGGCAGTGCGGTAGGGGAAGAGGCGGTAGTAGGGGACAGACTCGTCAAAAGTGACGTCCTGAGAGGGCAAGACCCGGCGCGAGGTGGCGTGGTAAAACTGCCAACCAGGTGCGTCCGGAACAAAGCCGAGGAAGACGCAGGGAACAGCACGAGAGGAGAGCTTGTCCGCAGACGAATCGCAAACAAAAGCTCGAGATCCCCAGACCCGGAAACGTGACGCATCGCCAACCTCCCCCGTCCACAGCAGTGTGGGCGAGGTCTCCGGCAAGGAGACACGGGGCCAGAGGTTGAGCTGATGCGCAGCGTACCGGACCGCAAACGGCCACAGAAAATGAGGGGCAGCCGCATGGATTAAGGAGGTACGAGCGACCTCCATGACCAGGCCAATGCGGCGCTCCGCAACCCCATTCTGCTGTGGAGAGGCTGGAAGCGTGAACGACTGCTCAATGCCGTGCTCAGCACAGTAGGCTGCCAAGAGGTCGGAGGAGAACTCACCACCTCTGTCAGAGTGCAAGCGCAGGACAGGAAAGTCCGAGCGGAAACGCTCGCTGAGCTGGAGACGAGCTCTGAGGATCCAAGGGATCAAAACATCAGGGACCTCACCCTTGGTGCGCAAGGGGAAGACCGTGGTGTAGCGCGAGTAGTCGTCAACAACGATCAGGAAGTACCTCTCCTGACCCTGACCACGGACGCGGGCTGGGCCCCACACGTCCATGTGGAGCGTCTGCAAAGGAGCAGTGATCGGGGGAAACGAGGAGGAGTGAGGAGCGGCGCGCTGCCGCCCCTCGACACAGGGAAGGCAGGGAGGAGCAGGCGAGGGTGGGAGAGGAGGGAGAACCCTGGGAAGACCAGAGACAAGGTACCGGGAGTGCATGGCACGAAGGCGCTGCACAGACGGGTGGCCAAGTCGGTGGTGCCAGAGGACAGTCTCGTGCGCTAGAGAGCGACACGAGCAGGGGGCAGACAGCTGACCTGACGCGGACGCAAACGCAGACGCAGACGCAGCGACCTGAGGGGAGGCAGTAGTCAGTGTGTACAGGTCCGACCCCGGCTGCCGAGTGAAGGTAGCCAAGTGGCGGCCCGTACGAGCACACGTGCAGTGTGTCACACGCTCGTAGGCAGGGGTGAACTGGTGAACACCCCCGTCCTGGAGAGCAGAACCTGCCACCAAGTTCGTGGAGAACGAGGGGAGGTGGAGACCTGACAGTGTGCCCGACGGGACCGCAGGGCAGGGAAGGACAGTGGAGGAGGTCGCAATAACCGGACCCCCAGAGGGGTCAGCAAGGGAGACAGCAACTGGCCGAGCAAGGGGCTCAAGGGCAGTGGGGTCACGAAAGAAACAGCGAGAGGCACCTGAATCCAGCGTGAAGGTGTGCAGTGCTGCAGTCGACACAGTACCAGGGGGGGCAGACACGCACGCACCTAGAGCAGCAGCCTCACCAGCACCTGGGGTAGCAGACACGTGGGTACCTGGAGCAGCAGACGCACTCGTCCTAATGCCCGGGTCGGGCGGGACACTCAGGTACTCAGAACCCTCTCCACTAGTAGACATCACATACATGGCAGAGAGAATAGCATCAAAGTCTAGAGCATAGATATCAATCCCCTTCTTCAGGAGATCAAGCCAGCGGGGCAGCTCAGTGGCCTGAGGGAACTGAACACGCCAAGCGTTGCTCAGACGAGCAAAGCAACGCTGTGTGGCGTGCGGTCCCCCACACGGCTGGCCAGTGCGGTCACCAGTGCGAATGACGTACGTGCAGCTAAGGCCACCCCCCCCCCCCGTGCTGAGAGTACCACTCACGGACCTCCTGGGGCGAGGGAGTGTGCTGCTGTCCCTGGCCACCGCCAGTGCCGCCACGCCCACCACTCCCGCCACCACCTCCTCGACCACACCAACCCCTGCCGCCGCCTCGTCCACCGCCACCCCCACTACCTCCTCCGCCCCGGCCACCTCCCCCGCCGCTGCCGCCACCCCCACCACCGCTGCCACCTCCCCCA
Organism: Closterium sp. NIES-65; assembly: GCA_948144175.1. NCBI lineage: Eukaryota > Viridiplantae > Streptophyta > Zygnematophyceae > Desmidiales > Closteriaceae > Closterium > Closterium sp. NIES-65. The sequence goes on along the minus strand of CANXME010002377.1, from coordinate 726,021 downwards.
CCCGCGCCACCCCCCCCGCCACCACCTCCCCCACCACCGCCACCCCCGCTGTCACCACCACCGCTCTTGCCCCCCTTGCCCTTGCCGCTGCGGCGTCCGCCCGAAGCAGACGCAGTCCCGACCTTCTCAGCACCAAGGAGGTCGACAGCAGCAGCAGAGGCGACAGAGGGAAGAAGGGGGGAGGGAGAACACCCCTCAAAGAACGGGGTGCGGGGGTCACCGCGAGAGGTACCTACAGCGACTATGCTAGTCTCGGCTGCAAGGAGTTCCTTCTCGAGGAGGGCAATGGTGAGCTCGGTGGGGCAGCGAGCGAGGAAGTGGTCCCTGACTGAGCGCAGCGAGTCAGGGAGGCGCGTGACTAGGTGGTAGAGAGTGATCCAGAGCGGGGGTGGGTTCGTGGCAAGGAACTCATCAGGCATAGCGGCGCGGAAGCGAGCCTCACTAGTGCGGAGGTGGGTAATGAGGTCAGCGACAGTGTGAAAGGAAGCTAAGTCGGGGAACAGGTAGGGAAGAGAGAGACGGCCTAGAGCAGCAGAGGCCGGTGAGGAGTAGCGGGCAACGACAGCACTGTACAGTGCCTGTGCAGTCTTGTGCTGCCCAAAGTGCTCGCGCTCATCTATCGGCAGAGAGTTGCGGATAGGGAAGCGAGCATGGGCGTCACGAGTCTGCCACTGTGAGCGAGCAGTGCTGTCGGCAGTAGCAGCAGGAGCAGTAGCGTGGCCTAGGGCGTGATCGTACAGCGAGATGTCTTCCTTGGCAGTGAGCTGTAGGAAGAGGTGTAGGTCATCAAGCCAGGTGTCGAACTTCACTGGGCGCCCCTCAGCATCGAAGGCTAGCACTGGAGGGCTAGCCATGGTAGTAGCAGTAGTAAAAGCAGCAGGAGCAGTAGGTAGGTAGGGCGGCGCGGCTCGGTACAGGTAGGGCGGCGCGGCTCGGTATAGGTAGGGCGGCGCGGCTCGGTACAGGTAGGGCGGCGCGGCTCGGTATAGGTAGGGCGGCGCGGCTCGGGTCGGGCGGCGCGGCTCGGTTCGGGCGGCTCGGTTCCGTTAGGGCCGGGCTCTTCGGTGCGGGCGGCGCGGTCTAGGTGGGGCCGTTCGAGGCGGCTAAGGGGAGCGCGGGGAGCGGGTGGGGTTGGGGACGGGGCCGACGCGGGCTGTAAGGGGTAGGGACGGGGCCGACGCGGGCTGTTAGGGGTAGGGACGGGGCCGACGCGGGCCTCTAGGAGTAGGGACGGGGGCCGACGCGAGCCTCTAGGGGTAGGATCGGGGGCCGACGCGGGCCTCTAGGGGTAGGATCGGGGCCGTCGCGGGCCTCTAGGGGTAGGGACAGGGCCGTCGCGGGCCTCTAGGGGTAAGAACGGGGCCGTCGCGGGCCTCTAGGGGTAGGCTCGGGGCCGACGCGGGCCTCTAGGGTAGGCGCGGGGCCGACGCGGGCCTCTAGGGGACGAGCTCGGGGCCGACGCGGGCCGTTAGGGTTAGGCGCGGGGCCGATTCGGGGCCTCTAGGTGCAACAGCGCGGGGCCTACAGGGCCTCTATAGGCGTGAACGTCGAGGCGCCCTAGGGCAGGTAGGCAGATAGGCAGGTAGGTAGTGGTGGGCCCTTAGGAAAAACGGTCCTAGGAAGGACCTGCTCTATACCATGTTGAACGAGGAATGAAATGACTAAGAACGAATGAGTACAAATATGGAAACCTAGAAGTGTGTACCCCCTATAGGCAAACCCACTGTAGCCTAAACAACTACAACATTAGATATAATGTTTGACACGTAGAGAGCAGCGTATGCTGAACATTGCACTAATAAACAAGGGGAGGGTTTGAGGTTGGTGGGGGTCGTACAGGAGGTACAGGTGTGGGGGGGAATCATGTGAGGGGAGTGGACGTTTTTTGGGTTGGTTGTGCTGACGTGTAGGTATCGGAAGGTGGATACTGATTGACTCGTCACAGCACAACAATCATTGGTTCACAAAGATTTTTCTGGCTTACACGTCACCCATGTGAAGAAACCAGGTAGCATTTGTGGGTTGGGTTGGGTGGTTGGGTTTAGATTGGATACTGAACGAAAACAATGTATGCAGTTGTTGCACATCGCTGGACTTCGTGGGTTCGTTTTGCTTCGTTAAATTTGTGGTTACATTACACTGCCCTCGTCACTCTGCAAAACCGCATGGAATCTCTCTCGAACGTGCGAAACCAACTGACCCGCAAAAGTTGACGGAAAAGCAACAGGTGTACCTAATGTTGCGATTTTCGTGCGTTGGTTTTTGGACACTTCGCGCAATTTGTACGCAAGGTGTACGCAGAAAAACCTCCGAAGGCCAAATTTCGCAGCTTTCCTTTTTCGCGAAGTCCTTCCTCACATTCACTTTCTCCCGTTTATTTCCTCATTTCTTCCAACAATTTCTCTCAGCTGGCTGCCCAAGACCCCCGCTGATGTGAACGGCACGGCCACCATCGACATTCCCGACAACTTCTGGGCCGACATGATCGACATGTCGATGGGCTTCCGGCGCTACCCTGGCTCGCTCACCACCCCCGACTGCAACGAGATCGTCGAGTGGCACGTCGTGCGCAAGGCCAAGTTCCTCTCCTTCGCCCAGGTAATAATACGAAATATAACTTTGACATCCCCAATCTCAATCGCGTAAGCCTCATTTGCGGCTGCTGTGAAAGAAAGAACGAGAATGAAATGACTATGAACGAAGTCGGTACAAATAGGAAACCCTAATTGTGTTGTACCCCCTATGGGATACCCCACTATAGCCTACACAAATAAGTAAGCTATAATGTTCTGACACACCCCCATAGGCAAAGTGGGGGAGAACAAGGGGTCACAAGACCAGTCAAGCAAAGCAAAGCAAAGCTCAGGGTGGATCACAATGTCACCACACATTCCGAGCACAAGTTCAAGGGCCACAAGGCCAGTTCACATGCAAGATCATATATAAAGATATACAAGAGTCAAAAGGGTAAGAGCGAGAGTATATATAGGTCAAGGTACAAGCAAAGTCAAGAAGTGAGCAAGTGAGGCAACACAGGCACAAGACCCAGCTGCGTGCAACAACGCTGATGATCAGAAGGCGCAAGTGCCTTGGTGAAGACATCAGCAGTGTTGGCCTCAGAGCCCACGTACGCAAGTCGCAACTGTCCACGCTGCTGTAGCTCACGAGCAAGAAAGTAGCGGAGAGCAATGTGTTTTGTCCTGTGCTCCAGTCGCTGCTCTCGACACAATGCCAGCATGGCCTTGTTGTCCACGTACAGGACTGGAGGAGAACGAGGCGGCTCCCCAAGGTCGGACAGCAGGTAGGTGAGCCAGCGTAACTCCTGTGCAGCCAAAGCCTCGGCGTAGATCTCAGCCTCACAACTGGAGCCGAGAACAGAAGACGAGCGGGTAGCCCGCCACGAAACAGAGCCGGAACCAAGGCTGAAGGTGTAACCCTGTGACGACCGCTGCGTAGCCTGGTCGTCAGCCCAAGAAGCGTCCGCGTGCCCAGTGAGGACCACTGGACTCCGCCCTCCAAGCACTAGCCCCATGCCCGACGTACTGCACAAGTAGCGCAACACCCTCTTCGCTGCAGTCATGTGCTCTGGTCAGTGTCTCCCAGGAGCAACATAGCGTGCGAGAATGCTAAGAGGGTATGCAAGGTCAGGTCGTGTGCAGGTCATCAGGTACATGAGGCAGCCAACAAGCTCTGCATACGGACCACTCGACTCTACGGACTCATCCGAAGGCAGAGCTGAGAGCGAGTGGCGAGTAGGCAGAGGAGTGGCCTGAGGCGAGGAGTACGTGAAGCCGAAGCGCTGAAGGACCTGCTGCACCATGTGTGACTGAGTCAGGGTAATGGTGCGGCGTGCTCTGTCCCGGGTGATCTGCAAGCCAAGGTAGCTGCGCAGTTCACCCAGGTCAGTGCACGTGTGTCTCTTCTGCAGCTCGGACTTCACGTAGGCGAGTCCAGCAGTGTCAGCAGTGGCAAAGACCAAGTCGTCGATGTACACGAGGATGAAGAACGGCGGCAGAGAAGTGTCGGTGCGCAGAAACAGCGACGGGTCGGCAGTAGAAGGAGCAAACCCAAGTGCCGCCAGCGTGGTCCTCAGTGTGTCGTACCACTCACGTGGCGCCTGGCGGAGACCGTAGACTGGACGCCGGAGACTCCACTGGGTACAGGGAGGGAACGACCCAGTGAAGCCAGGTGGGCGACGCAGCCAGATCTCCTCGTGCAGACTGCCCTGCAAGAAAGCAGTGCTGAAGTCAAGAGAGTGCAGCTCGTAGTCACGGTGAGCAGCAACGTGCAGCAGTACCCGAAGAGTGGTCATCTTCGGGGTGGGGGAGAAGGTCTGAAAGTAGTCAACTCCCTGCCGCTGACTGAAGCCACGAGCCACGTAACGCGCCTTGAAGACAGGCGGAGAACCCGGCGGCCGCTTCACCCTGAAAATCCACATGCCACTGACAATGTTCGCCCCAGGAGGGGGAACAGCGTCAACGTAGGTGCCTGTGGACTTCCAGGAAGCCATCTCTGCATCCATAGCTGCCTGCCACTGAGAGGAGTAGGGACCCTCTATCGCCTCCGCGTAAGAGCGCGGAGTCGGGATGTCTAGTGCATCCGGGTCTCCCTCAGGGGCGAGCAGTACAGACGCGAGATGAGGTGAAGCGGCGGCCAGACACTGGAACTCCTCCTGCCTGTCCTCAAGGACGTCCGTGCCTAGGGCACACTCACCCCCGACGGACGGAGGACAGGCAGACGCAGACTCAGCGACAAGACTAGCAGCGTAGTCTAGACGACAGCGCGCAGCAAAGTCTACAAGCTCAGTGACAAGGGCAGACGCAGCAGAAGACTCGAAGGAAGGGTCAGTGACGGCAGTAGCAAGGAAACGTGTAACAGTGGGACTGGCAGCACGAAGAGAGTCCGACTCCGGGTCGGCAAGAGCAGGAAGAGAGGAAGCAGGAGGAGAAGGCAAAGGGGCACGTAGAGGAGCAGTGGACGGACGCAGAGACATCCGGTGCGTGCCAGGGACAGGAGGAGGACGCTGACGAGAACCGCGACCACTAGTGCGCGCAGGACGAACAGGCGACGCAGGACGAGACGCAGGCTCACGATGCTCAGTAAGACCTCCAGTCGGACCAGCGTAGGGAGAAGGAGCAGGCAAAGGGGAGGCAGGCTGTAGCTGGGACTGTGACTGGACAGACTGTGGACCCTCTAAGGGAGGAGGAGGAGGACCAGGAGAAGGTGTAAAACCAAGAACCTGCTGAAGGAGCGGAACGAAGTACGGTCGGGGCCGCGTGGCCACGCCAGAAACAGCAGGGACAGCACCAGTACCCCCAGTAGGAGTACCCGCTCCAGCAGCACCTCCAGCAGCTCCAGAACCTCCAGCAGCACCACCAGGAGCACTCTCAGACCCAGCAGCTCCAGCACCCACAGTACGAGCACCTCCGGGACGCTCGGCAGCAGCACCCTCTGTAGCCGAAGAACCTCCAGCACCAGCAGCACGCCTCCAGCGTCGGGCAAACCACTCACGCAGCTCCTGTGGGGAGAGTGGCTCTCGGCGAGACGAAGTACCTCCAGGCGAAGCACCCCCAGTCTCAGCACCCCCAGTCTCAGCACCCCCAGGCCCAGCACCCCCAGGCTCAGCACCCCCAGACTCAGTACCCCCAGGCTCAGCACCCCCAGGCTCACCACCCCCAGGCTCAGCACCCCCAGACTCCGCACCCCTAGACTCCGCACCCCCAGGCTCAGCACCCCCAAGTGCAGCACCTCCAGTCTCAGCACCCCCAGGCTCAGCTCCCGCAGCAGCACCAGAGTCACCACTGACCTCGACAGGCTCGACCGCGTCTACCTGGGACACACCTGAAGGGGCAGGACCCTGAGGGGGAAGGGGGTCTACCGGGGGGGACCTGGTACCAAGAAGAGCGGGGGCGGGGGGAGGGACGGAGTGCGGTAGGGGAAGAGGCGGTAGTAGGGTACCGACTCGTCGAACGTGACGTCCTGGGAGGACAGAACACGTCGAGAGGTGGGGTGGTAGAACTGCCACCCAGGGGCGTCGGGGGGGAACCCCAGGAAGACGCAGGGAGCAGCGCGAGGGGACAGCTTGTCCGCAGACAAGTCGCGGACAAACGCCCGAGATCCCCAGACCCGGAACGCCGACGCATCGCCAACCTTCCCCGTCCACAGCAGGGCTGGGGAGGTCTCCGGCCTGGAGACCCTGGGGTGGAGGTTGATCTGATGCGCCGCGTACCTGACCGCAAACGGCCACAGAAAATGGGGGGCAGCCGCATGCATCATGGACGTACGAGCGACGTCCATGACCATGCCAATGCGGCGCTCAGCAATCCCATTTTGCTGCGGTGAGTCCGGAAGCGTGAAGGTCTGGCGGATGCCTCGTGCACGAGAGTAAGCACGCAGAAGGCCAGAGGAGAACTCTCCGCCTCTGTCCGTGTGCAGACGCAACACCGGAAAGTCCGAGCCAAAGCTCTGCCTGAGCTGGAGACGAGCTGCGCGGATCCAGTCGATCAGCACCTCAGTGACATCACCCTTGCTGCGCAAGGGGAAGACTGTGGTGTAACGCGAGTAGTCGTCAACCACCAACAGGAAGTAGCGCTCGTGACCGAGTCCACGGACGCGGGCAGGGCCCCACACGTCCATGTGAAGCGTCTGCAACGGAGCCTCTGTCGGAGGAAACTGGGAGGAGTGAGGGGCAGCACGCTGGCGCCCCTCGACACAGGGGACACAGGCAGGGCCAGGGCCCTGAGGAAGGGGAGGGAGGGACCGGGGGAGACCAGACACAAGAAGACGAGAGGCCATGCCTCTGAGCCGAAGCAGAGAGGGGTGGCCAAGGCGGTGGTGCCAGAGGAGGGTCTCGTGAGAAAGACGGCGACACGAACAGGGGGCAGACTCAGGACCAGACCTGGACGCTGCAGCAAACACCTGACCAGATGAAGGGACGCTACCAGACTCAGCACCTGGAGGAGAAGCAGTGGTCAGTGTGTACAGGCTCGACCCTGGCTGACGTGTAAACGTAGCCAGGTGACGACCCGTGCTAGCCTCTGTGCAGTGTGTCACTCGCTGACGAGCAGGGGTGAACTGGTGGACTCCCACATCCTGTAGGTCAGCACCACTCACCAAGTTCGTAGAGAACGAGGGGAGGTAGAGACCAGACAGGGTGCCAGAGGGAGCCGCCGGACACGGGAGGACTGTGGAGAAGCGAGACAGGACAGGACCCCCAGAGGGGTCAGCCAGGGAAACCGCAACAGGCCGACTAAGCGGCGTGAGGGTGGTGCGGTCCCGAAAGAAAGAGCGAGACGCTCCAGAGTCAAGAGTGAAGGTGAGGGAGGCCGAAGCCGACGCAGTACCTGAGAGCGCAGACGCACTAGTACCTGAGAGCGCAGCCTCACCAGCACCTGAGAGCACAGACGCACTGGCACCTAGAGCAGAAGCCTCACCGGCACCTAGAGCAGCAGTACCAATGCCCGGGTCGGGCGGGAAACACCGGTAACAGTCATCCTCATCACTAATGGTCACAGCATACATGGCAGCAAGGATAGCATCAAAATCAAGATCAAAGATAGCTACACCAGCCCTAGACAGCTCTCCCCAGCGGGGGATCTCCGCGGCCTCCGGGAACTGCTGACGCCAAGCGTCCGTCAGGCGGCCAAAGCAGCGCTGGGCGTTGTGGGTGCCCCCACACTGCTCTCCAGCGCGGTCGCCAGTGCGGAGAACGTAGGTGCAGGGACCAAAACCCCCACCGCGCTGACGCTGCGTGTACCACTCACGGAGCTGCTGAGGGGTGGGGACGTCGCGAGAACGCTGCTGCTGCTGCTGCTGCTGCTGGCGCTGACCTCCCCCAGTGCCGCTCCGCTGCGAAGCTCCACTCCTACCACCTCCACCTCCGCCACCCCCGCCTCCACCTCCACCTCCACCGCCTCCGCCTCCACCGCCGCCACCTCCGCCACCTCCGCTACCACCGCCACCGCCGCCGCCACCCCCGCTTCCACTGCCGCCACTAGCACCCCCACCCCCGCTACCACCTCCACCGCCACTCCCACTCCCTCCGCCGCCTCCACCTCCACCTCCACCGCCCCCACTGGCCCCACCCGCTCCCTTGCCCCCCTTGCCCTTGCCAGAGCGGCGTCTCCCGCTAGGGGCAGACGCCGCACCGACCGACTCAAGACCAACGAGGTCGGCCGCAGCGGCAGAGGCGACAGAGGGCAGGAGAGGGGAAGGAGAACACCCCTCAAAGATGGGGGCGCGGGGGTCACCTCGAGAGGCTCCTACAGCAACTATGCTCTTCTCTGCTGCAAGGAGGGCCTTCTCGAGGCTGTCGACTGTGAGGGTGGTGGGACAGACCGCGAGGAAGTGGTCCCGGACTACACGAAGGGAGTCAGGGAGGCGAGTGACTAGGAAGTAGAGAGTGATGTACATGGGGGGGGGGTTCTTGGCGCAGAAGTCAGCAGGAAGCGCAGCGCGGTAGCGAGTGTCACTAGTGCGGAGATGCGTGATGAGATCAGCGACAGTGGGAAAGGCGGCAAGGTCAGGGAAGAGGAAGGGGAGCATGAGGCGGCTCAATGCAGCAGTGGCAGGGGAGGAGTAGCGCGCAACTACAGCGTCGTACAAGGTCTGAGCACTCTTGTACTGGCTAAAGTGCGCGCGCTCAGCGGTAGGCAGGTGGCGACGCACAGCAAGACGTGCAGCAGCATCGCGCGTGGCCCACTGAGAGCGAACAGTGGCGTCAGCATCAGCAGCAGGGGCAGGGACGGCGCCAGAGGTGAGGTCAAAGAGAGACAGACTGTCGGCCCTGTCGCACTGTAAAAACAGCTGCAGGTCGTCGAGCCAGACCTCAAAGTCAATGGCTCGACCCTCAGCGTCAAAAGCGAGGACACTGGGTGTAGCCATGACGACGACAGTGGCGCAGTGCAAGTAGTAGGGGAAGGGTACGCAGTGACAGCAGTGCAGTGCTCACCGGGCAGGGCAGGTCGGGCGGCTCGGGAGGAAGGTCGCCTGGCGACACGGCCGCTAGGCTGCTGGGCGGCTCGGCTCCCGGGCGGCTCGGCTGCTGCAGGGCGGCTCGGCTGCTGCTGGGCGGCTCAGCGGCTCCTGGGCGGCTCGGCTGCTGCTGGGCGGCTCGGCGGTTCCGGGCGGCTCGGCTGCTGCTGGGCGGCTCGGCGGCTGCTGGGCGGCTCGGCTGCTGCGGGGCGGCTCGGTGGCTCCTGGGCGGCTCGGCTGCTCCGGGCGGCTCGGCTGCTACTGGGCAGCGTAGGTAGGGCGGCCGGGCGGGCCGCAGGTAGGGCGGCGGGTAGGCCGCAGGCAGGGCGGCCGGTGGGCCGCGACAGAGTGGCGGGGCCGCTCGAAGGAGTGGCGGGGCCGCGAAGAAGTGGCGGGGCCGCGCGAAGTGGCGGGGCCGCGACGAAGTGGCGGGGCCGCGACGAAGTGGCGGGGCCGCGACTGGGTGGCGGGGCCGCGACGGAGTGGCGGGGCCGCGACAGAGTGGCGGGGCCGCGACGAAGGGGCGGGGCCGCTCGAAGTGGTGGCGGGGCCGCTACGGAGTGGCGGGGCCGCGCGTAGGGGTAGCGGGGCCGCGACTGGGTGGCGGGGCCGCGACGGGACGGCGGGGCCGCTAGCAAGGGCGGCGGGTGGGCCGCTAAGGTAGGGCGGCGGCTGGGCCGCGCAGTAGGGCGGCGGGGCCGCGAAGGAAAAGGGCGACTCGGAGGGTCGCTAAAAAAAAGGCGCGCGCCTCGGGCGCGCTTCGGTGGGCCCTAAAGAACAGTCCCTAGGATGGGACCTGCTCTGATTCCATGTGAAAGAAAGAACGAGAATGAAATGACTATGAACGAAGTCGGTACAAATAGGAAACCCTAATTGTGTTGTACCCCCTATGGGATACCCCACTATAGCCTACACAAATAAGTAAGCTATAATGTTCTGACAGCTGCGCCTTGGATCCCGTCAATTTTCTAAACTGGCCCAATTTTCTTCTGATTGCCCCTGTGTCTTGCAGACCATCACTTTCATGAACATGCTGGCGAAGCAAAACACCGAGCGCACTGACAACCGCCTCCCCGAGCCCGTCAATGGCCGCACCGTTACCTATTACACCACCGTCTCCTCTTAGAGCTTAGTTAGTCTATGAATGTAGATGGGTGTTGTGGGCTGGGTTATTTTATTCTCCGTTCACTGCCTTCATATGTTGGAGGTATGCTGGAGCTTGGACTGGCTGGGTTACATGTTCATGAGGAAATAAGGGCGCGTGTCTTTTGTAAAACCTATGCAAAACTTGAGTTTTGAGTTGAACTATGCGCAGTTGAACCTAGGTCGACCTAGGCTCGACAATATGGGCAGTTGTGACCCGAGTCGCTGCTCCTCAACTGACAAGAATCGAAGGACACACGAAAGTTCAACTATCAAAGTTGAACTTTCCCGAGTCGCGGTCAACCTACGTAGGTTACCCTGTTTTTCCCGCGTTTGTGACGACGCCGGAACCCTTTGTGTTAAGCCGTTTGTGCGCGCGAACTGTGCTGCGACCGTCGCCTTATTCGCAAGTACCTCGTGCATTGTCATGAGGACACACGAGTGAATCTAATTGCACGCATGGTTTGAGCTGAAAGTTCAATTCAGGTTTAGTGTACTACTTCATCTACAATGTTGTACTAGGACACACGAAACGCAAGCAAAACAATTAGCGAAATTTGCAAAACGGGTTACCAGCAAAAGTTCAACCAATTTTCCCAACTTCTACAGCAAAAGACACGCGCCCTAATAATGAAATTCTCCTTTCCAAACTGGTTCAGAGCTATGTGATCGAGATGTGAGTAAAACATGACAGCCTTCCATTGTGACGGTTTCACCAATCCGACAGTGCGTGGTCCGATTCGGTGAAATGGTCCTCGAGTTCGTGTACCCATCTCCACGTGCGCAACTGCTTGTTGGATATGCACTGTGCAGCGGACAACTGGTGCTGTCCCAAACCCTCTTGCGGAGCAGCAGGAAAATTGTCTGGATCGGTTAACTGGTTCAGCAGGAGAGTTGTGCTATTTGCGAGCACTTGCGAACTCACATCGCGAAAGTCGCAAAACCTGGCAGCGCGCGCTGGTGGACTGCCGAATGACAGGCGTGCCTGTGAGGACAAACACACTCGTGGACTCTGTTCCTGGTAACTCAGTGTTGGCCAAATCATACAGCAGTGCTCGCATGCACGCACCAACAACAACATACATCAGCTAACCCACCAACCCATCGACGTCAAAACATCCATCCGTCATCGTTTGACGTCCGTCACGGACGTCCGTCGAATGACGGATGGACGTCTGATCCATGTGGTAGGACACTTCGGATACGCCCTAAGGGGGAATCAAGGTAGAAGATTGCTTCGTTTTCTTCCGAGGGGCAGATCTGCGCTGTCTGGCGCTCACCTCTTAGATGCTGGGTTTTCACCCATTTCTGTTCGCTTAGAATGCCTTCGCTCCTCCATCGCCCCCTCCTCGTCCACAGCTCCCTCCCTGGCTTCCGCCCGGTGACAATGGCGGCGCTACCCAGGGGTCTGAAACGAGTCGCGGTCATCGGGGCTGGCCCCGCAGGTCTCGCGTCCGCCAAATACCTCCTCGAGGCAGGCCTTCAACCCACTCTGTTTGAGAAGGCCGGTTCTATCGGCGGACTGTGGAGGCAGGGCATTCCAAGCGAGGGTGGCGAGGCAATTGAAGAAGAATCTTGTTCGAAACCAGCCGCCAGGGCATCAGATGGAGCGCCTGCGTGCTGGGCAGGCATGATGACAAACCTATCGCGCTTCACCTGCAGTTTCTCCGACCATCCGTGGGCCGACGATGCGCCGCTCTTCCCGTCGCAAGCTCAAGTGCTCGCCTACTTGAAGTCCTACGCCCACCGGTTCCTCATTCCGCCGGAATCAAACTCATTAGCAGCCTCAAGCTCGCTGCGCCTGAACGCGCGTGTCTCCCGCGTCGCGTTGCTGGACGACGGAAAGTGGAGTGTCCAGGTGGATCAAGACGGCCGGCAGCAAAACCCAGAGGTGTTCGATTCCCTGGTAGTCGCGTCGGGGTTCTTCGAAAAGGCGCACATCCCTAACATGCCAGGGGCTGATGCAGCAGCAGCAGCGGGAGTCCTGATCCACAGCGCCGACTACAGGAGTAGCGGGGAAGAAGGTTGTCGTCGTCGGTGCTTCCTTCAGCGGCGTCGACATCGCTGCTGACGTGGCATCGAAAACTTCTGAGGTCATCCACGTCATCACCAAGCCCTTCTGGCTGCTGCCACGCTTCCTTCCAGCCGACCCCTCGGACCCAGCCTCGCCCTTCCTACCGCTCGACTTGTGCTTCTATCGACGGGCCTCGCGACCTTCGCCGTCTCTCGTCACGTTGCGCAGTGAGGAGGCGCGGTGTGCTGCCAACAAGTACATGCGCGCTCTGTGCGGTGATCAGGTAAGGCGCAGGCCGCAATGGGACGGGAATGGGTGGGACCCTGCTTCTTTCTTATGTGTATTCCTCAGTCCACCCGACTAGCGGTGTTTTTGCTCGAAGTGATCTTTTGGAAAGGGCCAATGGTTGCTGCAAGCACACTCTGCGCGCCATCCGTTCACGTGCCCATCCAATGAACCCATGCCTCTTGTATTTCTAACAGAACTCTTTCCCCGTCTTGTCTCTTCTTGCAGGGTAAGCTCCTGTGCCCGGAGCTGGGCGTGAGTAGCAGCGACAGCGAGCACCCGTTCGTTGCCATCGCAGACAGGTACGGGCCGATGGTGCAGCAGGGGCTCATCCGCGTGCTGCCCGGCAGAGTGCAGGGCGTGTCGCTGCACCCGCATTCCCACAGCACAGCTGCACAGGCCTCTGTGACTCTCCAAGGCACGGATGAGCGCATCGACGGTGTGGATGCAGTCATCTGCTGCACTGGTTACAGCCCCGCTCTGCGCTTCCTCCCAAATGATCTGAAACAGCAGATCGGCTTCGACTCGTCGGACCTCTTCTCGCCGCTGCTGCTGCACCGCTGCACCTTCCACCCGTCGCTCCCCAGCGCCGCCATGGTGGGCATGTACCGCGGGCCCTACTTTGGCGCCATGGAGCTCCAGGCTCGCTGGGCCGCAGCCACGCTGTCCGGCGCCCTCCCGCCCGTTCCAACCAGCACCCTACAGGAGGGCATCGAGGAGGCGAGGGAAGTGCGGGAGCAGCAGCCGAGACCGCAGTTCCCTGTGTGGGACTATGTGGGCATGTGCAACTCGCTCTCTGAGGCGCTCGGGTGCGCGCTGCCCACAGACCCCGAGTGGATGAGAGCACACGACATGGTCGTACCCGCACACTACTGCACCCTCACCAGTGCACCGTCTGTCGCTGCCGCTGAGGTTGCCATGGCGCAGTTGACGCGTGCTTGTGGCGAGCTGGAGGGTGGGAGCGCAGTGGCAGGCGCGGTGTTCCGGGGCCTGGCGGGGACGTGGCGGTTGGAGCGCGAGATTCGGAGTGTGCATGAGGGCCTGCCGTCGGGCACCATGCAAGGGACAGCCACGTTTACTTTGCGGCCGGGGGGAGGAGAGTACCTGTACCGTGAGGAGGGGGAGTTTGTGATGGCAGGCAGCGCAGGGGGCAAGGGGAACAAGGTGTGGCGCGAGTATGTGTGGGTGTGCGAGGGGCCCGAGGATGGAATCGCCGTCCACTTTGCCGACAAGTCGCAGCGCACCTACCTCTTCCACCACCTGAGCTTCTTTCCGGACCCTTCTGGGTCAGGTTCTGCTTCTGACAGGAATGAGGACCTTGAGAGTGCTGATTTCGTGGAGAAGGCGCTGCCCCGGGCGTGGCGTGCGGTGGGGGAGCACCTGTGTGTGACGGACCTGTACAAAGTGGCGTACCGGTTTGCCTTCCAAGGCGTTCACCTGGAGAGGTTCAGCATTGAGTACCTTGTGCGCGGGCCCCACAAGGACTACGTCTCCTCTGCGCTGTTCACTCGCCCTGCCTAAACAGTTGTCATGCACTCTGACACCACTGGTATCACGACCATACCTTGTGTGGCAGCAACGGGGCAGCGGCAGTGCCTGGGGCAGCAGCAGTGCCTGGTGCAGCAGCAGTGCCTGGTGCAGCAGCAGTGCCTGGTGCAGCAGCAGTGCCTGGTGCAGCAGCAGTGCCTGGTGCAGCAGCAGTGCCTGGTGCAGCAGCAGTGCCTGGTGCAGCAGCAGTGCCTGGTGCAGCAGCAGTGCCTGGTGCAGCAGGAGCAGGGTTGGCCACCACCGCAGCAGGAGCTGGTGCTCCGCCAGTGGGCCTGGGCCTACAGCAGTGCCAGGTTCGGCAGCAGTGCCTGGTTCGGCAGCAGTGCCTGGTTCGGCAGCAGGAGCAGCGGCATCATTAGGGGCAGCAGCCGGAGGAGTGGCAGCAGAAGGGGCAGCAGCAGAAGGGGTGGCAGCACAGGAGGCTACAAGCGCAGAAGGAGAAGCAGGAGGGGCGGTGGGAGGAGGAGCATCAGAGCAGCTGGCATGGGCAGAGGCGGGAGAGACGATGAGCAGCTCGATTGCGGAACTCAACTCACACAGCCCCACAGGACAGCATACCCCTGCAGGACAACACACCCCCCAACAAGAGCATTCATTCCTTCTGAAAGTACGATATGAGCGACGCCTCTGAAAGTGTTGTGCCCCTCGCACCATGGAGGCGAATAAGGTCTCTGAAAGGGCTTGCCAGGAGTCGGTTCGTCCAGGGATATTTCAGTTTTTTACAAACAAATTATAGAAAAGCTTGTTCAAACAATCCCCAAAGAGCAGTAGAAGATTAATGGAATCAAAGCTACCTACTGTTTACTATAATCTGAATAATTTCTGACCACTAAAGTACATGACTATCAATTGGATACTCTATTTACTCAAGTCACGGTGTCCCCTTCCACCTTATAGTTGGCTCGAGCTAAAACACGGTTCAAACTCTCTGGGATCTGGATCTTATGCTTACAACCCCTGATGGTGACCTCTGTGAGGCGGTTAAAGCCCGCCAGGTACTCTGGCAGCGAGGTCATCTTCTCACAGTGGATCAGCCGCAGCTTCCTGATGCGATGAAAACACGCAAAGTTCCCGGGCAGACATGGAAACCTTGAGTCGTGAATCTCCAAGGTCCTCAGCTTTGGCGGGCAGGTGATATTTTCAGTGCACCCCCTCTGTCCCATGTGGGACAGTCTTAGAAAGCGCAGAGAAGTGCAGGCAGAGAGGCACTTCAAGGTCCTGGAACCTACGGAAAGCTGGTCGAGAATGAGGATCTCAAGCCTGGGCATTGGTGGGATCGGGTGTTTGCTGCATGGCCGGTGCACCTGCAGAAAAGTCAGGTTCGGGTGCGCAGTCAGCTGAATCTCGAAACCAGGCTCGGCCCTCTCTAGCATATGCCTCAGGTTCGGCAGAGTCCCAACCTGAGCAGTGGAGTGTATGGCTTGGAAGACCCTAAGGTACGGAAAGAGGCACTGCGAGTCCGGGACTGGTGGGCAGCGGACGTTCACCAGCTTGAGCTGTGTGATTGTAGAGGAGGACCAGGGGGATAGGCTCTGCTCGTTATAAGAACGTCCATGGAGAGTCAACGACTCTAGAGCAGGAGGGAGAAACGGTTTAAGAGCCCGGGCTTGTCCCTGACCTTGTTGACCCTGCTCACCTCCCTGTCCCTGCTGCTCCTGCTGCTCCTCCTCCTCCTGCTGCTGCTGCTGCTGCTGCTGCCGCTGCTGCTGCTGGCGTTCCCTAAACCTCCCCCCGACTACCTCAGAAATGCACAGGTCCTTGAGGGAAGTCAGATGCCACAGTCCCACCCCGGGCCTGCAGCTCAGGCTCGGAGCAGCCAGGGGCATGTGCAGCCGCGTCAGGCTTGGCAGGTGCCTGAGGGATGGCGGAGGGGCCAGCCATTGGTCCGACGTGAGAGTCAACGAAGTCAACTGCTTAAACCCCGCGAACCGCGGCTCGTCCAGAGTCTCACCCTCCTCGTTGCCCACGTTCGCCACGTCAGCAGTTGCCGTTGTACCAGCCCCAGCAGAAGCAGCCTCGTTAAAGCCCATCACTCTCAACGCGGTTCGCCGCTCCAGCTGCACGCGTCTAGCGCGGCTCTCCTGCCCGCGCGCTGCTGCCCTGCTGCTGCACAGGTCCGTCTCCAGTTCCTCCAGCCGTCTCAGCGCCCATATCGAGTCCGGAAGCACTCTAATAAATAAATAGCTGTGTGTAATATCGGGTACAAATGACAGGCTGCCATCGAAATTGCGTGAGCCGACCCGGAGGTTGAGAGACAGCTTTCGAAGCGAATGTTCCAAGCCGGAAAACAGGTCCGGAGAGAGGTTCGGTGCCCGAGCCTGCGGGTGGACCTCGGAGCCATACCTGGGCTCGCGATGGTAACATATGCGAAGCTCTTGTAACACACGCAGTTGCGAAAACGGAGCGGCGGAGGCGAAAAAGTACTCGTTGGCGCAAGTCACGTGAAGATGAAGCGAACAGAGGTAAGGGAAGGTGGAAGCGAAGGAGGAGGATGAGAATGAGGCGGAGAGGGGATGATGCAGAGGAAGGGAGAGATGGGATAGCCGCTGCCGCTGATGCTTCGAGCCTGGTAGCGTTTCAGTGATTAGGGGTGTCGAGCCTCCGGGACCTGCTGTGTCTGTCGAGCCAACGGAGGAAGAGATCGCAGTTACCAGATCGGGCAAGTTGTCACGCACGACGAATCGAAGCATGTCCGCTTGCACGTGGAACGACCGGAGGCGCGGGCAGGAATCAAGAATATTAACGAGGCCTTGGGTCAGGATTGCGTTGAATGCGTTAAGATGGGATTGGAAGGAAAAATTTTGGGGAAATCGGATCTGGATCCGGCAAGAGCGGAGCGAGCGACAAGTGGCGACCGCGGATAGCGCTTCACACAAACCTTCCTCTCGGAACGCCGAAACACGCGGGCCAGGAAACTTGTTGATAAAAATTGGAATATTGACGGACGTCAGGTTCGGAAACCGTCTAATCAAGGCGCCAATCTGCTTTCCATCGGGAGAAACAATCGCAGAGTCAAGCTGGCGAAAATTCTGCGACAAATTGAGATCAGACACAAGCGCCGGGGTGAACCAGGGGTTTTTTCTCATGAAGCGTACGTGCTCTGGCATGCACAACTGCGGGTCATCTAGAATCCATAGCTTCTCTATTCCCGGATGCCACCGTGAAACGAAACTGCAGTTGCTGACGTCACGGAAACAAGGCTCCCAACGCGCGGTCCGCAAGTCGTAAACAACTGAAAAGTCGCGGGTTCGGCTCTCGAAGACGTCGCGCCACTCCTTGCAGGCCGTGCTAGCTAGGTGCGCGTGTTCGGGTCGCTGCAGCAGTCTAAAAACGTTCTCGAGAACATCGGCGAAAAGGGTTATTGATTTCGCAGGTCTAGTCGCTAATTGGGTACGATCGCAGCTGCTTTCAGGAAACGAGTACGGGGAGGTTGGGGAAAGGGGCCGCAGCAATTCCGTTTCGACATCAGGTGAATCTGCTGTTGTGTGCTGCTTCTCTTGCTTCTCTTGCTGCTCCTGCTGCTCCTGCTGCTCCTGCTGCTGCTCCAGCTGCTCCTGCTGCTGCTCCTGCTGCTCCTGCTGCTCCTGCTGCTGCTCCTGCTGCTCCTGCTGCTCCTGCTGCTGCTCCTGCTGCTGCTGATGATGATGACGATGATGATTCTCGGTGGAAGCAGAAGGCCATTGCTCCAAAAGGAATGTGCGAATGCTTGGAAACGAGGCCGATCTAATCAGTCGAGGTACTCCTGCCGTATCTGTTTCTACATTCGTTTCTGTTCCGAATGCGGATGTTGTTTCTAAGATGGTCTCCGCTGATAGTAAGGTGACCGGCTCAGGGACTTCTGCTGCTGCAGTTGCTGCTGCGGCTGGTGGATAAGCACCCTGTTCGAAGGCGCCCCCGGGCGGAACCCTAGACGTAGCCATTGCCGTTTTTTGCAAAGTTCCGCGCGTTGTTTTTTGTAGCGCACAGATTGAGTGAGAAAATGGAGGGAAATGGCCACGACATGAACCCGTTCCCTGCGTAACGGTTCCTCTGGTTGTCAGGCAGGATAAGTCAACTTTTGGGGACGCTGAAATCTGGCAGGTCAAACTCGTGACGATGCAACAAGGCGAATTGGAGGGAACAATTTGAAATCGGCTGTGAGTTGACGGAATTTGTAGACCAAGCGGTTCGGCGAAATTGAGTTGCGTTGCGTGTGGTGCAAGCCCGGTTACAGAAGCCCACAGAAGCCCCAGTTTTTACTGGGCGTCGCGTGTGGTGCAGGCCCGGCGAAATTGGGTTGCGTGCTCGAGCGGCGAAGACTGGCGAGCGCTTCACAATCAACCTGCAAGGTTGAGGGTTTTGCGACAGTATTCGACATAGGGAAAATATGCCACCAGTATGGAACATGGGACTCGATAACGTTTCTGGGTTAAAAATAAAGCGTACAGTCACAAAGTGTTCCAACGTGTTTGGTAATTGGCTCGTTCAGTCACTAAGAAGTGGACAGCATCAAGTTCGACAATCGATCGTGCAAAATAGATCTGCTACCGCACTGAAACCCTGCAATAACTCTCCTGAACTTTCAAAGTCCATCAATAACCGCCCCTAGAGCAAAATCAATCACCAAAAAGGATACGAGTGCCCGCGTCCTAACAGTAGGCATAAATTCAGAGAATTGTAAGGAAATTGCCTTTTTCCTTGTCAGGGTTGACTGCTACGCGTACAACCCCAACACTTTCGGACTTCACACGTTCGGTTGACAACCACGATTTCGAGGCTGCCTCGCGGCGCATTTGGTTTTCCCTTCGCCAAACTAGCTAGGTTAGTGGTAGTCACTATATTATCACGTGCCTTCTGCTAGAAAGGCATAGTGCCAGCGTAGCGGAAACGTGTTTGTAGAAAAGAACAAGATAGAAATCTTGCATTGATCATTGAAAAGTAAAAGGATGACACAATGATTACTCAATGATGTGACACAGCAGGGTATATATGCATCCAGCTACCCCTCCAGAATGACCCATTCACACCAATAATGGTGTACCAGTAATTGTACCCTCTACCCCCCAATAATACTAGACTCCAATAATTGTGGCCCTACAATAATTGTGACAATTATTGTAGGACCTGGAGGCTTATAACGAGTACTACACTAAAACCAAACAGCACACTGGTATACAGTATTCGTTATACTGTATTCGGATTTCCAACACTCCCCCTTGCTGTAGGTTTTAGTGAAACCGTTTTGGAGGATGGGGTGGTCGAGGTGGTATACCACCACAAGGTAGGGGTGCGCCCAAACCAAGTTAGGGTTTGGTGTTGGCCAAGCTGCTTGTCACTGTAGCACCTTTCCCCTCCGAACCTTTGGGCCTTCCAAACTCCAACCAAACCACATGCCGTCACGTTTTCCATTCCCTCCTTCCAATCTCGACATTCAAGATCGAGATCTAGAGAGTAGTGGCTGCTGCTGACGAAACCGTAGCAGCTCCACGGTGAAATCTCCTCAAAACCATGGCGTAGTCCGCGTATCGTCATGGCGGAATGCCCTTAGCGCACGCCGATTTCCGAAACCGTAGACTTTATGATACGCGATTGGCACTGCTACTGACTTCATCGCACACTTGGTGTCCGTCGACGTGAAACCGCCGCGGATCCGCGCCTGCAACGACTGTGGAGGACGCGAATTGGTAGTGGATAACGCGTGGCGTGTGGCTGGCACGGAACTACGTTGGCGGGCGCACACTTCGCGCGATAGAAGCGACACCTTGCGTTCGTCAGCGGCTGACGATCTGCTGCGCGCCTACTGCATCATCGTAAGCCTTTCTCCCCATGCTTTGGCAATCTTGCCAAGTTTGCTCAAACTTCACCCATGTTGCCCTGTGATGCTCCCCATACACTCCAGCAGACACACGGTAGCAGCCAGAGTTGCCGAACTCCATCAGCTGGAGAGCTGCGCATGCCGACGAACTCCAAGTATCCCTGAAATCTGCACTCCATATGTGCAGAAATGTCCACTCCATGTGTGCAGTGCACACCAAGTATGCCGAGATGTGCATACCAGGTATGGAGAACCGTCCACACCAGGTATGCAGTAATGCGTGTTCCAATGTATGTTCTCCATCATTCCCTCAGGTGGTGCCGTTGATCAGCAGCAACCAGTCGCACGATACCGCTGCAACACGACGTATGACGACCGGCTGCATCCTTTCTGCCTACTCCCCCTGCTTATTGGCAACCTTGGTGAGTAGGTCTTCCACTTATGCTCCTTGACTCCATGTCCCACTCCTGGGCCACCAGATACACTCCACACCCCACCTCCCCCTCACCCATGTGCTTGTAGTCATCCGCGAACACAGCCACAAGCACACGAGTGAGTGTGGAGTTAGGTGATGCCATGGTGTGCAGGCCCGGTCGAGGTGGCTGCACAGGTGAGTACAACACCATAATCCTTGACTTGATTGCCTTGACCAGCCAGCAGAGTGCAGGTAAGATGCTTCTTTCTTGACTCGTTCACCGCATCTCCAACGTTGACATTTTCCACGTCTTCCGAAATGGAGACACCTGCTGCAGGTAAGTCATCTGCAACTCCGCTTCCTTGGGTTGCAGCAACTTCATCAGCTCCAGGTAAGTCCTGTTTTACAGGGTCAGCTCCATCGACTCCCAAATCCATCGCGAACCGTTTTTCTTCTCCCCCTGAAGTCCACACCGCAACGTGGGGTGAGACTTCATGTGTGGTATCATCATGTGCCCGCTTCCGCACGATGCAGGCTTTGTGTGCCATGCGGTACTGAACGGATGCATGTGCAGAGCGGACACTCAACTGCACTCCAGGTGTGCAGGAACGTGTACCCTCTTCACAATCATGCTTCTTTGATGACGCGCCATCATGGGAATGTCCAGTATCATGGGCGGATGTAAGTGCATGCTCATACTGCACCACGAGCACTCCATCCACGTTCTTGCCAACTCCAATCCGCACGTACTCCTCTCCATCTTTCATGGTGACTTCTACGTCTCCATAAGCAATCGTATTGATGTGTGCTCCCTTTTTCAGCAGCTGACAATAGGAGAGCAGGTTGCTCTTCAGGCCAGGTACGTAGAGGACGTCAGTGTACCGGACTGTTGTCCCATCAGGTGCCGTTGCTCTGATCGTTCCCGTCATAGTGCTGCTCAGCTCGCTCCCATTAGCGAGCTCCACACAAACAGGTTCATCCAGCTCCCTTAACTCTTCAAACCAGCGCTTGTCCGGGGTCATGTGCTGGCTGCATCCACTATCCAGCATCCAAGATGACGCTTTAGCTGGTGGTAAGGTAGCTTGTGACGATCCCACCGTTGCAATGCACGTAACAGTACGTTGCTTGTCTTCCCCGGCTGTCCCTTGCTGTGTTGATGCTTCGTCGTCACGCTTGGGGCTGCGACTCCTTCGTGGGGAGGACGAACGACTATCGCTGGTGTGCAGTTTTGCCTTTCTGGTATGCGGTTCCCACCCTGGTGGTGTCCAGCCAGGGGGTGCCTTAGTACACTTGAAGAAGGGGTGGCCGACCTCCTTGCAGTACCAACACAGAAGAGGTGAGCGATCCGCACTTCCTTCCTTGCCATGCGTTTTCTCCCCACTGGACCCCTCCTTCCCGGTTTTGCCCTTAGCAGTTGGAGAAGGTGAGTGGTCTCCACGTGCTTGTCCAACCATACGAGGTGGACGCCGGTCACGGTTATTCTTCGTGATGAGGTCGTGGTATCTCTGCTCCTGAATCATCATCCGCTGCAAGGTGAAGCTGTCCGTCACGTTGTGTAGCATTGCCGAGTGCCTCATCTCCTCCCAATGCGCCGGTAGTCCGGTGAGCAGATTTAAGGTAAATGTGTCCTCATCCACCATCTTCCCCGCGAGTGCTAACTTGTCCCGGATTGCCGTTGCGCGGTTCACGTACTCCTCCACCCTTTCCGCATTCCCCATTTTCAGGTTGTCCAGCTCCTTCATGAGAGATACCTTCGCCACCGAATCTTTGGCCTGGTAAGTGTCCATCAAATACTCCCATGCTTCATAAGCCGGGCTGTAGGATTCCTGGAACATGTCTAGCTGTAGTTGAATCGTGGCGCTCACGCTGTGCAATAGGACCCAAAAGGCGAGTGCCGCACGTTGTGAGTAATCCGCCTGTAGCATTTCCAGCCGCCCCATAGCGTCGTCAATGTCACCGTCTCCCATGGTAACCGGATACTGCAGGGTCACAAAGAACTCCCACAGATTCGTGACGCGGGCGTTCATACGAAACCGTAGTGCCCATTCGCGGAAATTTGAGCCGTCAAACGGAGTGGTGGTGAATGCCTTGTCCACCGTTGCTCCCACCATTTTGCGTGACAGTCTTTCCTTGTCTTCTTCCGTGTATTCACGTGGAGCGGGGTCGAAGAGAGTAGGCATGGTTGACGGTCGAGGTAGCTGTACCGTGCGCTGCATGTTTCCATTCTGTCCACCAAGTTGACGTTCCATCACTTCCACTTGATCCCGTCGCATGACACCGCTTGACTGCATTCCGTATCCCATCCGCCCCATGCTGTCCACACTGTGTGCGCCGATCGGTGGACGTGGTGCACGCGGAGGTACGGCATAGCCGCCATGAAGGTGAGACCTGGCCATGGGAGGAACTCCAATGGGATGGGAATTAGTCGCAAGTCGTCGTAGTGGGGGAGCACCAATAGTGTAGGAGGCAAAACCCACACCTTCCACGCCCACGTCACCATTTCCGTCACCCTGTTGCCCAATCTGTCCAATTCTCATTCCACCAATCACTGCACTCCCATACTCATCATTCCTCCCCCGTGCTTCCCTTTGCATGGATGATTGAGGTGCGGGATTGGCCTTCTCCTCTCCTTGGACGGATGCATCCCTCCCTTGGGATGACTGTCCTCCTTGAGGTATGCCCATTTCCCCTTCACCATCAATTCCTGCATGAACATTTGCACGAGTTTGGTTAGTACGCGGAGTGCTTGAATGAGAGTGTCCACGGGTGGACGGATTGCTAGACTCGTGAGAGAACGCTGTCCTTGGCTGGATTGTCATTCCAAACTTGTCCCTTAACGAAGCTTGGAGTGCTGGTGGTGCCTTTGCAATCATGCTTTCCAGGTGCTCATGCTGAGTCATGATGGCTTCTTCAAAAGCCGCATATCCAGGATCCACTTCGCCATCGAAGTGCGCCATGACCTTGACAAAACCGTCCACCAAGTGTGCGGTAGACGCGCGGTTGCAACCAGCAGCGAACACCAGGTGTACGAACGCGTAGACCGGGTGTGCGGTACTCTGACTATATGCAGGTACCTATCCAAAGTGAATGCCAGTAATCCTGAACCAGTTTTGGCAGCATGCCCCCTAGAGTAGCTCTGATACCATGCTAGAAAGGCATAGTGCCAGCGTAGCGGAAACGTGTTTGTAGAAAAGAACAAGATAGAAATCTTGCATTGATCATTGAAAAGTAAAAGGATGACACAATGATTACTCAATGATGTGACACAGCAGGGTATATATGCATCCAGCTACCCCTCCAGAATGACCCATTCACACCAATAATGGTGTACCAATAATTGTACCCTCTAACCCCCAATAATACTAGACTCCAATAATTGTGGCCCTACAATAATTGTGACAATTATTGTAGGACCTGGAGGCTTATAACGAGTACTACACTAAAACCAAACAGCACACTGGTATACAGTATTCGTTATACTGTATTCGGATTTCCAACACCTTCATTCTACATCATCAGTTCATTCAGTCGCAGCTTCGATATTCGTTTTCCGCGCAACGCTGATTTACAACCCATAAGACCAGGGGTCATAGCTACTTTCCTAGTTCACCCCGCTTTTCAAGGGTAGTTTAGTAGCACGGGTTCGCTGGTACAATGGACGGCACGACGGTTGGTTGCAGTGTTTGTTAACCCAAACCTGCCTGATTCTAATAGCTCTTGCTTTCCACTTGCATGAAGGCTACGAAAACCCCTCTGCCAACTAGACGAAATGCGCGACTCATGGACCAGAAGTGGTTAGTGAAGTGCGTTTATATCAAGGAGTTTCATCCATGTTTTTGGCCCACACTCGGTATTACCCAACAGGCTCTTGATATGGTCAAGTTGGCGTCCACCAACCGCTTGAACCATTGTCATGTATACATCAAATGAGTTCTTAGTCAATGATCGTTTCAATTGAATATATAATATCGCCTACGAATTGGGAGAGGAATAGCTAGAACATACAAGCTGAAATGTAACACCGAATCTCGTGCGACTCGGCTGAAATTTGGACTTGGGATTGCGTCCTGTCAGAATAATATATAAATCTATATATTGTTTTGTAACTGCCTGTAGTGTAGACTACTGTAGTTATACAATATTCTGTTTGGTGGTGCACCTTTCTTTTTGCCTATATGTACTGCTCGCTCTATAGTGAAACCCCTTCTTCTTCTCTTTTCAATTTTCTCGACTCTCCTAAACTTACTCGAACTCAACTAGCTATGGCTCCTTAGCCTAGCTAAGCTTTTGACACATCCAATTTCCAAAGATCGAGCTCATAATTTCAGACTTTGCTGGGTTCATATATTCACACACAAATCGTTAGTTACACGGATTTGTAGCGAGTGTAGAAAATTGTTCATTACATTCACTTGCACTCTTGCTATTTTTGTGAGTGCCCTGTCAACGGGATTAGTGTTTGGCCCCGTCCTCACTTGGGCGGAGCCAACCGCGGGACCGCGGGAGAACCGCGGGGCCGCGGGAGGACCGCGGGTGGGCCGCGGAACTGCGGGAGGACCGCGGGTACCGCGGAACCGCGGGAGGACCGCGGGAGGGCCGCGGAACCGCGGGAGGACCGCGGGTACCACGACACCGCGGGAGGACCGCGGGAGAGCCCGCGGGAGACCATGGGACTGCGGGGACCGCGGTGGCCGCGGTGGACGACCGGGGGCCAGGGGATACCCGGTCGACCAGGATACCCGGGCGACGTGTGCGAAGGTCGCCGGGAAGTGGTTTCAGCGAGGACGACGTCGGGGGTGGTATCCCGAGGTCGACGTGGCTGGTGGGCGCCGTCACGGGTGGAGTATCTGCGCTGGGCATGTGACGGGGAGTTGGGCGCCAACCAACTGCACGCACCTGCGAAGCAGGTGCACCGGTGTCCCGCGGATGCAGCGCTGTGCAGCCGACTTACTGCAGCGTTGGCACACCGCGGACTGGCAACGTTGGCAAGCCGCGACTCTGCTCTGCTGGAGCGCGGTCAACCAGGTCGTGCTGGCACACGGTCGACCGTGCTGCGCTGGCAGCCGACCAGCAACCTTGCTAGGTCTGATGTAGTCTGTGTTGCCAATGTTGATGCAATCATTCTGAACCTTTGTTGTGATGTTTTCCTAGTGGAACTCTTGCCAATTTTCCCCGTGAACTAGCAAGCAGTGTTAGCACTTGGAAACGACTAAGGAACGAACGAACGCTACGATCACTCTTACCCCGTGCCTAGCCCGTAGTCTAGCTCCCGTTGCACTACTTATCACCGCATGGTGCGGTGAGCGTAGAGCGACACCGCGACGAAACCTTCGATTTAGCTGACTTCTCACTCACCTAGCTGTTCGTAGACTGGCAGCTGTGTTGGACGCCATGGTGGACCCGTAGTAGAGGCGGGTGTCGTGGACACCTTGGAAACACGGCTGGAGGACGCGAGGAGACGTCATGCGGCGAACGAGTACGGGACTCTCCCGCTGACGGTCGTCGAGGCTGGCATCCGCGCCTTGTGGGCAGCGGAGCACCCCCCTTCTCGGCGTGCATCTCCTCGACCGGTGAACAATGCAGGCGGCGTCGACGCGGGAGCCAACGCCGCGGGTGACCAAGTCGGTAGCAGCGCGGGAGGCACGTCGAGGTAGCGAGGTGTGATTCGTGCCGATGAAGTCGGCGACGTTCAGGCGCGAGGGATGCAGTCGTCCGCGGCTGCAGGGGCCCCGCGAAACTACGTCCGAGGCAGACGGAGTGAATTGGCGCCAATGTCGGCGACACACGTGACCGCGGGAGGAATTGCGCCGAGCTACGGCTACTTCAAGTTCACGCCGAAGAGGATCTCGGACACCCCTCCGCTGGTCGGTCGTCCCGACATCCTCACGTGGAAGGAAGCCATCGAGCCCCAGCTGGAGATGGCCGGGCTGATAGGCTTCGCCCGCGGGACCGTGGCGACGTCGAAGGAGCACTACCCCGACCTGCGAGCGGAATTTCGCGCCGTGCATTTGCTGACCTTTACGGTCATTTCGCGGTGCTGCTCGCCGGGCGTACAAATCGCCCTGAAGTCGTGCAGGGAGTACCTCGACGCTGGCCACCAGGCGTGGCATTTCATTGAGTCAACTTACCAGGTCACCGACGACTTGTTCATCTCCCAGCTTGAGGGGCAGTTGACGCACCTGCGTATGGGTGACGAGGAGACCGCGACTGACTACTGCAATCGAGCTCGGCGAATCCTTGCCACCATTCGGATGGCTGGCGCGGAATACTCGACGGCTTCGTACGTCATGCACGTCATGCAAGGACTCCCGAGCAGCTACAATCTGCTGAAGCGGCTGTCGATGGCGCCGAGCACGCGGGCGACGATCAACGAGGACACACTGGCCTCGTACATCCTGCAGGATGAGGCGATGCAGGAGGCTGAGCGGTCCCAAGAGCTCCTCGCGCAAGTCCATTTCGCGGCCCCCGCGAAGCAAGCTGGTCGCCCGGGACAGCGCGGGCAGTCTGCTGGCAGTCACCGCGGTGGCGGGAAGCCGGCGAAGGACGCTGACAAGCAGAAGTCCGCCAAGGATGGCGGTCGTGGAGGAGGAGGTCGACGTCGGAAATGCTGGCTGTGCGGTGATCCCGATCACCTCTCCTTCGAGTGCCCCGACCGCATCGATTCCGACGACGACGACGCGAAGGGAGGCCGCGGAAGGTCTGGACCGCGTCGAGGAAATTAGCCGCGAAAAGAGAAGCAGTCGACGAAATCGACCTCGGGGAAGGACGCCGACTCTTCCGCGGGTGGCAAAGGGCGAGGCGACAAGGAGGCGTCGTGCTCGCTGGTCGGTATCGTGGAGCCGACTGTCTCGCTGGCGCCGGAAGCTAGCGAGGATTTCCAGGTGGTGGCAGCAGCTGTGCAGGCAAACCCCGCGGTGGTCCTGCTCGACAGCGGCTGCTCGCACCACCTGATGGGGACGAAGGCGGCCTTCGTCGAATTGGGGCCGAGCGGCGACGTGAAGCACGTGCGTGGCTTCAATGGGGCGCTGCAGGACGTTCGCGGTCGTGGCACGGTTGCGCTGCAAGGGGAGGCCGGGAAGCGAGTGCTCATCTCCGACGTTCTCTACGTCCCAGGCGTGCAGGCAAATCTGCTTTCGGCTTGTCAGCTGAAGGAGAGCGGGGTGACGCTGAAGGACGACGTCGATCGGATGTTGCTCGTCTCCGCGGCGGGCTGTGCAATGTCACGCGCGACCTGCGCCCACCCACAAACATAGGACAATGGGCTCAAAGAGGCCGCCGCCCGGATCCCGAACCCTCCGAGTCGCACAGGGAGATGCAGCTGCATGCGTACGCGCCTAGACCGGTCGAGGTCCTGCTCCCAAGTGCCTGGTGGGAAAAGCTGCTCGAAACAATCCTCCAAACAGCTGTCCTAATCCCTAAAAGCCTCAACCACCTCCGGACGCGGCGGCATAGTCCGGGCGAGGTACATCGGCCGCACTGAAACTGCAATGGCGAGGAGGTGTGAAGCCATCTGGGGGTGGTCGAGCAAGGGGAGCCATGGCAGTGGCGCCTGCAACTGTCGAAGCCGCTCCCGTAGCCGGACCACCTCCCAAACCTCCTCCCCAATAGGCACGCCCACCACAGTAAGACCCTCATCCACCCGCTGCATCCCCAATGGCACTGCCCGCTCCACCTCCCTGCCCTCGCACTCCCAAAACCGGCACTTCTGCGCCTGCACCTCCAGCCCCACCCACTCCAACCGCTCCTACAGCACCCCAAAAGCCTCCAGAATCCTAGTCGTTGGCCCCAAAATATAGGTATCGTTTGCATAGCTGAGGAAAAGCAGGTCCCCGAACTCCCTAGTAACCGGCTCCATCACCTGCTGCTGCGTGAACGCGAAAAGAAAAGGGCCGAGCGGGTCCCGTTGCCTCGATCCTCGTGCCGACTCGAGGCTCTGTACGAAAGGGCATGCTTGGAGGTAGAGGTCGCTAGGTGTCCCATAGATAACACGCAAGAATGGGATCATCCCTGAGAAAGGCGACTCCCGCAGCCCATCGAACATCGCATGACGGTGAAACGAATTGAAGGCGTTTGCGACGTCTATCTGTAGTGCACACCAGTCGGGGTGAGTGGCCAGCGCTGAATGGAAAGAATGGGTAAGAATCTCCGCCCCGACTCTGGTGCCCGCTCCCAACTGGTTGCACGGCAGGAAGTAGGAAACCATCGCAGGGCGGAGCGAAATGCAGAGAGCTCGAGCAAGGATACGAGGAAGCACCTCCCCGATCGCCACCGGCCGGACGTCGCCGATAAGCTTGGAAAGCCCCACTAGGTTGGATGCGGCGAGCCAAGGCCGAGCCCTCTCGGGGACCTGTCCCGCCACCCATTGGTTGAACACTTCCAACAGGTGGGAAAGGCAGGAAGGTTCAGTGAGGAAGGTGTCGCGCAGATGCTTTGTGACCCACCCCAATGGCCCTGCTGCTGAAGCTCGAGCGGCTGTATGGATAGCTCTCGCCAGGATGTCGGTCGTGAGTGAAGGCCGCTGAGCAGTATCGACGGTGAAATTGCGGACCCACTGTGGTACCTCGCTAGTGCTAGCCGGGTGCTTCTCTCGCAGCGACTGCACCATGGCCTCAGGCGGTCGAGCCAACTCCCTTGCTGTAAGGCAGGCCAATCCACGGCTCCACTCCCCCACTTTGCACCGAGATCGGCACCGTGACAGGCGGATGGCATCCGGGTCCTGGTCAGAGCAAGTGTAGGAAAGTGGGCGAACTGCTGGTCGCGCCGCCACCATGGCAGAGTCGAACAGCTCCCGCCGCCTCCCCTCCCAGAACGCACCCAGCCGCTCTGTGATCAGCGCCTTCTGACCTATGCATGGCTTGGGAGGCACGGCTAGGATGAGGCACGGAAACGCTAAGAGTAGGAGGGTAGCGGCTTCATCTCCCGGTTGGCTCTTCAAGCGCTTTAAGATGCAACAGAGCACGTCTAAGACTCCCGACCTGGCCCGCTGTGGGATCCGGCGCACTGTTCTCCCTCCAACTGCCTCCACATTGAAAAATGTTTCCCATTCCCAAGACGTAACCCCAGCCCACGCCTCGTCCCCAAACTCCCGCGGCGTCGGTCGCTCCTGCGTGTCGGTCTCTACAAGAGACGGAATCGAGCCGAGAGCATGTGCACGCCTCTCCGTCTCAGCTGCCCGGCATACCCTCATGTGGTTCGCGACGGCCCCTCGCATAGCGGAAGTGTGGAAACACGTGTCACACGGGAAACGGGGGCTCGGGGAAGGCGGCCTGGGAGGTTCTCCGTCCGCCTCTGACTCCTCCGCAGTCGCCATGGGGGTACCAAACTCCAAAAGTCGACACCACTCCTCCAACTGCTGCTCCTGGTCGTCCATCGATCCCCCCCCTGCTTGCTGCGCTCCTTGGGGTGCCCGGGGCACCCTCGGCTGCCCCCCTGGCTGCTGCGCTCCCTGGGGTGCCCCGGTCACCCCAAGCTGCCCCCCTGCCTGCTGCTCTCCCTGGGGTGCTCCGGGCACCCTCGGCTGCCCTCCTGCCTGCTGCACTCCCTGGGGTGCCCGAGGCACCCTCGGCTGCCCTCCTGCCTGCTGCACTCCCTGGGGTTCCCCGGGCACCATCTTCTGCCCTCCTGCCTGCTCCACTTCCTGGGGTGCTCCGATCACCCCTGGCTGCTCCTCTGCCTGCTGCTCGCCCTGGGGTGCTCCGGTCACCCCCGGCTGCTCCCCTGCCTGCTGCTCGCCTTGGGGTGTCGGGTCACCCCCAGCTGCCCCACTAGCTGCTGCTCTCCTTGGGGTGCTCCGGTCACCCCCGGCTGCCCCCCTGCCTGCTACTCTCCCTGGGGTGCTCCGGGCACCTTCGGCTGCCCTGCTGCCTGCTGCATTCCCTGGGGTGCCCCGGGTACCCTCGGCTGCCCTCCTGCTTGCTGCACTCCCTGGGGTGCCCCGGGCACCCTCGGCTGCCCTCCTGCTTGCTGCACTCCCTGGGGTGCCCCGGGCACCCCCGGCTGCCCTCCTGCATGCTGCACTCCCTGGGGTGCTCCGGGCACCCCCGGCTCCCCACCTGCCTGCTGCACTTCCTGGGGTGCCCCGGGCACCCTCAGCTGCCCTCCTGCCTGCTGCACTCCCTGGGGTGCCCCGGGCACCCTCAACTGCCCTCCTGCCTGCTGCACTCCCTGGGGTGCCCCGGGCACCCTTGGCTGCCCTCCTGCCTGCTGCACCCCCTGGGGTGCTCCAGGCACCCTCGGCTGCCCTCCTGCCTGCTGCACTCCCTGGGGTGCCCCGGGCGCCCTCGGCTGCCCTCCTGCCTGCTGCACTCCCTGGGGTGCTCCGGGCACCCCCGGCTGCCCTCCTGCCTGCTGCACCCCCTGGGGTGCCCCGGGCGCCCCTGCCCTCCTGCCTGCTGCACTCCCTGGGGTGCTCCGGGCACCCCCGGTTGCCCTTTAGCCTGCTGCACTTCCTGGGGTGCTCCGGGCACCCCCGGCTGCCCTCCTGTCTGCTGCACTCCCTGGGGTGCCCCGGGCACCCTCGGCTGCCCCCCTGCCTGCTGCACTCCCTGGGGTGCCCCGAGCACCCTCGGCTGCCCTCCTGCCTGCTGCGCTCCCTGGGGTGCTCCGGGCACCCCCGGCTGCCCCCCTGCCTGCTGCACTCCCTGGGGTGCTCCTATCGCCCCCGGCTGCCCCCCTGGCTGCTGCACTCTCTGGGGTGCCCCGGCCACCCCCGGCTGCCCCCCTGACTGCTGCTCTCCCTGGGGTGCTCGGGTCACCCCCGGCTGGCCCCCATCCTGCTGCCCTCCCTGTCGTCGCCCCCTTCGGCGCCGTGCCCGCGACCTTTCGGCTTGGCCTGTGCCGCCCGGGCTAGTGCCCCCCCCGCTGATTCTACACCTGCAACTCCTGCGACTCACTTATCAGCAACCCCTGTTGTACGCTTCCAGGCAAGGGCTGGTTCCCCTCATAGCACCCTTGCCGCCCTCCCTGCGACTGGGGTTGATTCCCTGTTTGACTCCCCTCCTGCATGCATACCGGCGGCTCCCATCGCGACTGCTCTTGCGGCTCCTCCATCTCCACCTCCAGCTCCTGCAGCTCCTGCTGCCCCCCAGCCTGCAGCTCTTGCTGCTCCCCAACCCCCTGCTCCACCTCCATCTCTGCCGCCAACGCCTGTTGCCCTCCCTGGGGTGTCTCAGTCACCCCCGGCTGCCCTCCTGCCTGCTGCTCTCCCTGGGGTGCTCCGGGCACCCTCAGCTGCCCCCCTGCCTGCCGCTCTCCCTGGGGTGCTCCGGGCACCCTCGGCTGCCCCCCTGCCTGCTGCTCTCCCTGGGGTGCTCCGGGCACCCTCAGCTGCCCCTTTGCCTGCTGCTCTCCATGGGGTGCCCCGGGCGCCCTCGACTGCCCCCCTGCCTGATGAGCTCCCTGGGGTGCCTCAGTCGCCCCCAGCTGCCCCTCCGCCTGCTGTGCGGCAGCCCCGCTTCCAATCCGCCCTTGCGATTTACAGGAACGTCGACTCCCGCCTCGGCCCCGTGCCCGGGTTCTGCTCGCTTGGCTTACAGCGTCCGGATTAGCGACTTCCTGCTGCTCCCGCGCCGGCAGCTCCCGCTGCCCCCCCCCCCGCCCCCCCCCCCCCCCCCCCGGCGGCTCCCGCCGCTCTCCTGCCGGCAGCTCCTGCTGCCTTCCCGCCGGCAGCTCCTGCTGCCCTCCTGTTGGCAGCTCCTGCCACTCTTCTCGTGGCATTTCCACGTCTCGTGGTAGCTCGGCCATTTCCACGTCTGCCGCTTGCTGCTCCCTCGCCGGCAGCTGCCCTTCCCTCGGCAGCTCCGGCTGCCCTTTCCTTGGCTGCTCCCCTCCACTCTGCAGCTCCTGCTGCCCTTTGATGCACAGCCCCTGCTGCCCTCCGTTCTGCAGCTGCTGCTGCCCTCTTCTCTTCAGCTCCTGCTGCCCCCCGGCATGTGACTCCACCTCCATCTCCGTCATTAACGCCTGCTGCCCCCCAGCCTGCAGCTCCTGCTGCCCCCCGGCATGTGACTCCACCTCCACCTCCGCCACCAACGCTTGCTGCCCCCCAACCTGCGGCTCCTGCTGCCCCCCAGCCTGCAGCTCCTGCTGCCCCCCAGCCTGCGGCTCCTGCTGCCCCCCAGCCTGCAGCTCCTGCTGGCCCCTAGCCTGCAGCTCCTGCTTCCCCCCAGCCTGCAGCTCCTGCTGCCCCCCAGTCTGCAGCTCCTGCTGCCCTCCAGCCTGTATCCACTGCTGCTCTCCGCTCTGCTTGGGCTGTTGCCCTCCGCTCGGCAGCTCCTGCTGCCCTCCGCTCTGCAACCCCTGCTGCCCCGTCCCCACCGGCGGCTGCCGGGCCCTTTCCCAGACCCCCTGCTGCTTGCCCACCGGCAGGTCCCGCCGGCCCTCCACTAGCGGCTCCTCCTGCCTGTCTTTCCCCGCTGCCCTCCGGCGCTTCCACTCCTATCGCCGTGCAAGACGTGGCACGACCAGAGGGATTGCGACGTCGGTCGAGCCCGCACTGTGCGGCGTTACCCACTCGGGTGGGCGCTTCTGCGAGTGTCACGCTGTTGCTGCAAGCGCCTACAGTGCTCTTCCCAAGCTGCCCTTGCTACCTCCGAAGCCTCCTTTGGAGCTATCGCCACCTCGTCAACCGCACCCTTGTCGCTTATCGCTCCCCCCACCTCTTTGTTGACGACCGCCGGTTCGGAGCCGTCACTCTGGCCACACCGGGTGTTGGAAGGGTCGTCGAGGGACTGCTCACATGTGAATGCTGAAATTGGACAGCCCGCTGCATAACGCGGTCTCTTGGGCGGTTTGCCAAATAGGCATAGAAGGTCTTCGTGGTAGAGGCGACGGATGCGTGGGCACCGAATCACACCCTCAGCCTCCCCCCGCCTTTTGTGACCAACTAATAGGTGGAGCGACCCACCAGCTGCTACTGTGCTTACCCCCCATTCGCCCCCAAAGGCCCCCGTCATGTCGCAGTGCAGGCCGTCCCCCACCCAGACCCCGGAATCCCCGGGGTCCAGGTCCTCCGGCATGGCTCCAAGCTCTGGCCAAGGCTCGTTCGCTTACTCTATGGTGCTCTTATGGCCAGAATTTTCCCTGCTATGGAGCGGATAACTATGCTATGGCGCGGTCTTCGTTGCTAAGGCGCGGTTCGCTACTTTGGCGCAGATTTCGCTGCTATGGCGCGGGTTCTGCTGCTATGGCGCAGATATCGCTGCTATGGCGCGGGTGTCGCTGCTATGGCGCGGATATCGCTGCCATGGCGCGGTTCTCGCCGCCGTGGAGCGGATTTCTCCGCTGTGGCGCAGATTTCGCTACTGTGGCGCGGATTTCATTGCTATGGCGCAGATTTCCCTGCACTGGCGCGGGTGTCGCTGCAGTGCCATAGATTTCGCTGCTATGGCGCGGATATCGCGGCTAGGGCGCGGATTTCGCTGCTGTTGCGCGGTTTTGGCGGCCAGTACGTATAAAGAGCCTGCTTTGACGCGAATTCTGCTGCCTAGCTGCGCGCCGGGCGGCCTAATTGCTGGCTTCACGGCTAGATCACGGGCTGGTCGGCTAGATCGCTGCTGAGCGGCTAAATCGGGGGCCTGGCGGCTAGATCGCGCGCTGGCGGCAAAATCGCGGGCTAGGCGGCTGGATCATCGACGCGGCTGCTAGATCGCGCACTACGGCTGCTAGATCGCGCACCAAGTCATTCTCATAAGTCACTCCTACAATCTATACAAATAAGATTCACTCAAGAAAGTACTTACCCTTCTCATTGCCTCTCCGAGCCCTCATCTCTCTAGTCTTATTTGTGCTCTGAACTCCACAACCATTCCACCTTACACAGTTTCACTTATGTCCCAAAGTTGTTTATTCACTTCCTCCTCTTTCAAGCACATTAAATTCTCATCTATTTGAACTAGAATTTATTAATGCATTCTTATGTTTTTCAAGTGTGCAATTATACTCCTTTGTCCTTATATCAATTATCTACACTATCGTAGTGTTGAGCATGGCGGATAGCGTACACATTGGCATGGCACACCAAGTGGGAGAACTCTTCGTGTTAGACGCTCTCCCAACTGTGGCACTGGCTCAAGTGGCTACCTGACAAATTAACTCTCAACGTGGCATAATCGGCTTGGCCACCTCAACCACACCAACATTCAAGCTATGGCAATGAAGGGGATTGTACACGGCTTGAATTTTGTGCGCTCGGATGGAGAAGTTAAAAAGTGTCTTGGTTGTTACGGCACGCAAGCCATTCCTACTTGTTAGAATTATATTGTTATAACTGCATGTAGTTGTAGCTGTAGTGTAGTTATCCTAATCATCTTGTTTGGTGGTGCACCTTCTTGTCATGCTTCTTGCCTATTTGTACCATTGGGTCTATAGTGACACTCCTCTCTCGACATGTTCCTCTCTAAGTCTCCTCCTACCCCAAACCCTAGTCTTAGCTTAATCTACTATGTTGACATGGTATCCGAGCTGTAAGCTCCTGGACCTACGTCTAAATGGGCCCACCCTTTCGTAGCAATGACGCCCCTGCTAGCGCACAAGTGCGAATACTGCAAAAGCTTCATGGTCGTTTCTGCCAGCTCACGGAATGGCAGCTCCTACGCTCGTCGCTCGCCCCGTCGCCCTGCCGCTGCAGTCGCCGCGGCGCCCCGCGTCCCGTCGCCGCGGCGCCTCGCGTCGGCGCCCCGCGTCCCGTCGCCTCGGCGCCCGCTTCCAGCGCGGACGCCTGCTCCCAACGTCGTTGCGAATGCCACCGCCAGGTGCAAGCGCCGACGCCAGCGCCAGGCGCCAGCGCGGACGCCAGCGCAGACGCCAACGCCCGACGCGGACGCCGGTGCCAGGCGCCAGCGCGGACGGCAGAAGCCAGCGCCAGCGGCAGCCCACGCCCCCCTCCCTTCCGTGGGGACCGCCGTGAGGGGGGAGTGAGGTTGCGGGGGGAGGGTGAGGGGAAAGGGGGAGAGTGTGAGGGAGTGACGAGAGAGATTTTGCCGAGCCAGCAGCCGCCCCTCCTCCTCTCTCTCTCACTGCCGCGCGTGCTGCCATGGGGGGGAGGGTGAGGCGGTGGCGGAATTTAGCCGGGCATCTGCTGCTGCCGCCAGCTGCTACTGTGGCACCTCCAACTGTCGCCCCTGTTGCCACCTGCCCTGTCTTCTGCTGCCTGCTGCTGGGGCCCGGTAGGTGCTGCCGTCGAGCCACTGCTGTCCTGCTGCACATTGCAGCCACGGAGCCTGCTCCTCAGGCGACCTGCCGCCCCTACACTTGCTCCTGCTGTTTCTATCTTGGCTGAGGGGTTGGTGCAGCTGAATCTGCCACCACTGCACTGGATGCAACTGCTCTTGCCTGCGATTGCTGTTTTCTCTGTCTGTGATGTACCCCTGCAGGTTGTGTCTTCCACTTGGCTATTCCTGCATGCAGTTATGGGGGGATGTCATAATTATATTGTTATAACTGCATGTAGTTCTAGCTGTAGTGTAATTATCCTAATCATCCTGTTTGGTGGTGCACCTTCTTGTCATGCTTCTTGCCTATTTGTACCTTTGAGTCTATAGTGAAACTCCTCTTTTGGCACACTCTCTCGACATGTTCCTCTCTAAGTCTCCTCCTACCCCAAACCCTAGTCTTAGCTTAATCTACTATGTTGACACTACGGAGTACCGCGCCGAATGGCTCCGAACCTCTCACACTTGTTCACACGGACTTGTGGTGTGCGCCACAAGGGCGGCGCGTGCTACATTCTCACGTTCCTCGACAAAGCAACACGAATGTGTTGGATACGGCTTCTCAAGCACAAGGGCGCCTCGTCAATCGTGCTCAAGCAATGAGTGGCGGATATGGAGGCAGAAAGCGGCCTCATGGCGGGGCACTTTCGATCGGATGGATGTGGCGAATACAACGCTCGGGAGCTGAGCGATTGGATGAAAGGGCGTGGGACCGCGCAGGAGTTCTTGATGTCATACTCGCCTCAACGAAATTGTTTCCTTGGCAACTTGGATTCACAACCGTTGCGTGACCAAGGCATTGCCCAACAAGACGCCTCTTGAGGCTTGGAGCGGTACGAAGCCGGACGCCTTCGATCTTCACATCTTCGGGTGCACGTGCTATTATCATTTACCAGATGTTACTAGGACCAAGCCTGAGGCCAAGATGCTGGTGGCGATGTACTTGGGTTCAATCGCGAACCACAAGGGGTGCTTGTGTGGGACTTGGAGTAAGGGAAACTCGTAGTGTCGTGCGACGTCGTGTTCTATACCGTGAACTTGCCCTCGGTCATCATTTTCCCCCCACCCTTGGATGTCGTGGATGAGGTGGATGAATCTCCTACTGCTCATCCTTTTAGTTTGAGTGAGGTTGAGAATGTAATAGGTGCGTGGAGTGAGTAGTGATTTGTCAAATGTTATATGGGTTACATTTATGTAGGCTACAGTGGGTTAGCCTTTAGGGGGTACAATACATTAGGGTTGCATACTTGTATCCCCAACTTTTCTCATTCAATCACTTCTCATTCTTGACATGGTATTAAGAGCTTAGGTTCTAGACCTAGGACTCACCTAAGGGCCCACCGTTAGAAGCGCCCTCGAGCGCCACATTGACCTAGCGCTTTCGAGTGCCTTCCTCCTAGTGCGCCCTCGTGCGCCTAGTCTCCTCCTGCTTCTCGTGCGCGGCTCGCTAGTGCCGCGCGCGACCTCTTTTTTTTTTTTTTTTTTTTTTTTTTTTTTCCGCGCGCGTCGACCCCTAGCAGCCAACGCGCGGCCGTTTCTGCGTGCGCGCCGCCCATTAGCCGCCCACGCTGCCACGCGTCGCCCGCTAGCAGCCCGTCGACCGGCCCTCCTTGCCGCGCGTAGCCCACTAGCGACCGGCAGCCCCGCCCGTAGGCCGTGCCGTCGCCCTCTAGGCCGCCCGCGCGCTAGTTAGGCCCACGCACGGCCACGTCCCGCCCGCTACAGCCGCCCGTGTGCATGCCCCCCCTCGCGCACCGCCACGTAGCCCAGCCCGAGCCGAACCGCGCCGCCCGAACCGAGCCGCGCCGCCCGAACCGAGCCGCGCCGCCCAAGCCGAGTCTCGCCGGCTCACTGTTCCTGCCGTGCTACTGCTTCAGCTGCCACTGTTACTGCTACTGCTACTACTGCTACTGTTCCTACTGCTGCTACTGCCACTATGGCTACTCCGTCTGTTCTGACCTTTGATGCTGAGGGCCGCCCGATTAAGTCTGAGGTTTGGTTAGATGACCTCCACCTGTTCCTCCAGATCACTGCCAAGGACGATGTCTCCCTTTATGACCACACCTCAGATGGCGCTCCCGCACCTGCCTCTACTGCTGACAGTACTACTCGCTCCCAGTGGCAGACACGTCCTAGCCCACGCTCGCCTAGCCGTTCGCAGGCACCTGCCGTTAGATGAGCGCGAGCACTTCGGCCAGCATAAGACCGCTAAGGAGCTGTACGATGCTGTAGTCGCGTGCTACTCCTCCCCTGCCACTGCTGCTATAGGCCGTCTCTCACTACCCTACCTTTTCCCCGACCTGTCCGCCTTTGCCACTGTAGCCGACCTCATCACCCACCTCCGTACCAGTGATCTCCGCTACCGTGCCGCGCTCCCGATGTACCTCACACTGTACCATCTGGTCACCCGCCGCCCTGACTCCCTTTGCACTGTCAGGGACCAGTTTCTCGCCCTCTCCCCCACTGACCTCACTGTCGACCTCCTCGAGAAGGAACTCCTAGTAGCTGAGAAGAGCATTGTAGCTATAGGTGCCTCTCGTGGCGAACCCCGCTCCCCCTTCTTTGAGGGGTGCTCCCCCTCCCCCTTCCTCCCCTCCATTGCATCTGCTGCTGCTGTCGACTACCTCGGAGCTGAGGGGGTTGGGGCTGCGTCTACTCCTAGTGGGAGGCGCAAGGCCGGCAGAGGCAAGGGGGGCAGGGGTGGAGGAGGTGGAGGCGGGGGCGGCGGCGGTGGAGGGGGTGGAGGGGGCGGGGGTGGTGGCGGAGGTGGAAGTGGCGCGAGTGGTGGGGGGGTCAGTGGCCGCACAGGGGGTGGTGGTGGCGGCGGTGGTGGGGGTGGTGGGGGCGGTGGTGGCAGTGGTGGCGGCTGTGGAGCTGGTGGAGGACGCGGTGGAGCGGTGCAGCGTGGCGGGTTCGGCGGCGGCCAGCGGCAGCAGCAGCAGCGTCCCAGCGAGCCTCAGTCGCCCCAGCAGCTCCGTGAGTGGTAATCTCAGCGTGGGGGATCTAAGGGTGGAGGTACCTGCCCATTCGTCATCCGCACAGGTGACCGCACTGGCCAGACGTGTGGGAGGTTTCACACGGCGCAGCACTGTTTCTTTCGCCTCGACGACGCCTGGTGCGAGCAGTTTCCTTTTACCGTCTGTTCCCCTACCGCACTGCTCCGCTCCCTCCCCCGCCTCTCTTCCTCACCCCAGGTGCCCCTTCGGTAGACCCCCTCCCTCCCCAGGGTCCTGCTCCCTAAGGTGTTTCCCAGGTAGACGCAGTCGAGCATGTCGAGGTAGCTGTTGACTCTGGTCCTGAGAGGGGTACTGAGCCTGGGGGTGCTGAGTCTGGGGGTGCTGAGACTGAGGGTGGTGAGACTGGGGGTGTTGAGACTGCAGGTGTTGATCCTGGAGGTGCTGAGACTGAGGGTGGTGAGCCTGGAGGTGCTGAGACTGAGGGTGCTGCGCCTAGGGGTGCTGAGCCTGGGGGTGCTGAGACTGGGGGTACTAAGCTTGCGGGTGCTGAGCCTGAGGGTACTGGGCCTGGTGGCGCTCCCTCTTCGCAGCAGCTGCGTGAGTGGTACTCTCAGAGTTGCGGCCTCCGGCGTGGGGCTACTGGAGCTGCGGGTACTGTGTTGCGGCCGGAGCCTCCCTCCCCTCAGCGGCTACGTGAGTGGTACGCTCGGCGCTGCAGCCTCCGCAGTGGAGCTCCTCGTTCTGAGGTGCTGCCTGCTGGAGACAGTGCTGCTACTGGAGGTGCTGTTGGTACTCCTGGAGGTCCTGCTGCTACTGGAGGTGCTGCTGGTGCTGCTGGAGGTCCTAAAGCTGTTGGAGGTGCTGCTAGTGCTGGTCCTACTGGAGGTGCTGCTGGTGCTGCTGGAGGTCCTGGAGCTGATGGCGGTGCTGCTGGTGCTACTGGAGGTACTGGAGCTGCTGGAGCTACTTGTGGTGCCCCTGGTCCTGAGACTGGTGGTACTGTAGGAGTTGGTGCTACTGGAGGTGCTGCTGGGGGTTCTGGTACTGTCGCTGCTGGTTCTAGGGGCACTTCGCGGCCACGGCCGTACTTCGTTCCGCTCCTTCAGCAGGTTCTTGTTCAGCCGCCTCCTCCTTGTCCTGCTCCCTCCTTAGAGTGTCCTCCACCTGTCCAGTCGCAGTCACAGTTACAGCCTGCCTCGCCACTTCCTGGTCCTTCTCCCTACACTGGTCCGACAGGCGGTCTTAAGGAGCGTCGTGCGTCTGATTCTCGTCCTGTGTCGCCTAAGTCTCGTTCTGCGTCACCTGTTCGTGCTACTCGCACTGGTCGTCGTGTTCCCGCCGTCAGCGTCCTCCTGCTGTCCCCGGCACTCATCGGATGTCGCTTTGTCTTTCCACTGCTCCACAGCGTGTCCCTCTGCCTTCTCCTCCTGCGTCCACCCTTCCTGCCCTGGCTGACCCAGAGTCTGAATCTCTACGTGCTGCTAGTCCTACTGTCACGCATCTCCTTGCCACAGTTGTCACTGACCCTTCCTTTGAGTCAGCTGCTGCGTCTGCCTTAGTTGCTGAGCTTGTCGACTTTGCTGCTCACTCTCGTCTAGACTACGCTGCGAGTCTTGTTGCTGAGTCTGAGTCTGTCTGTCCTCCGTCCGTCGGGGGTGAGTGTGCTCTTGGCACGGACGTCCTTGAGGACAAGCAGGAGGAGTTTGAGTGCTTTGCCGCCGCTGTACCTCATCTCGTGTCCATGCTGCTTGCACCTGAGGGAGTCCTGGATGCTCCAGACATCCCGACCCTGCGCTCTTACCCCGAGGCGATCGCGGGTGAGTACTCCTCTCAGTGATAGACAGCCATGGATGCAGAGATGGCATCCTGGAAGTCCACTGGCACTTACGTCGACGAGGTTCCCCCTCCTGGGGCGAACATCGTCAGTGGCATGTGGATTTTCAGGGTGCAGCGGCCGCCAGGTTCTCCGCCTGTCTTCAAGGCTCCGTACATTGCTCGAGGCTTCAGTCAGCGAGATGGAGTAGACTTCTTCCAGACCTTCTCCCCCACCCCGAAGATGACCACTCTTCGGGTGCTGCTGCACGTTGCCGCTCAGCGTGACTACGAGCTTCACTCTCTTGACTTCAGCACAGCTTTCTTGCAGGGTAGCCTGCACGAGGAGATCTGGCTGCGCCGCCCTCCTGGCTTCACTGGGTCGTTTCCTCCTAGTACCCAGTGGAGCCTCCGGCGGCCGGTCTACGGTCTCCTCCAGGTGCCGCATGAGTGGCACGACTCACTGAGGACTACACTTGCGGCTCTTGGGTTGTACTGTGATCTCTATATATATATGTACCTGCCAGTTTACTTTGCTAGGTTGAGATCACCTTGCTGTTTGTGCTGCATATATGCCTCTGCATGTGAACTGGCCCTGTGGCCCTTTGCTTGTTCTCAGAGTGTGTGGTGACGTTGTGATCCACCCTGAGCTTGCTTTGCCTCTCTTGACTGGTCTTGTGACCCTTTGTTCTCCCCCACTTTGCCTATGGGGGTGTGTCAAATGCTATATGGGTTACATTTATGTAAGCTACAGTGGGTTAGCCTTTAGGGGGTACTATACATTGAAGTTGCATACTTGTATCCCCAACTTTTCTCATTCAATCACTACTCATTCTTGACATGATTAAGGAAATGTATAGGAAGAGGGTCCTTCCCCAACTCCTCGCACTATCACTCCCACCCTCGCATCCATTCGCAGTCAGAGGACTCCTCATCCTAATCCCAAGTACACTAATTCTTCTCTCGTGGTGGAGGACAATGAGGTAGGGGGAGATGTTTTGTGCCTTGAGGCGCACATCGACACCCCATCTACCTACTAAGGTGCCATGAGCTTGTCGGAAGTGGTGGAATAGGAATGTACGCTTCACGAGGAGTATGATTTACTCATGGCTAATGATGTCTACGAGCTTGTCCCCAAGCTTCTCGACACTTATTTCCTTGCCGTTGGGGTGCTTGGACTTATGGTGTCCAACCCCATGGTCGGGCATGTGCGAGCATCACGTCGTCCCCTTCGCTATATCAAGGGAACCACTTGGATGGGGTTGTACTATGAGAAGGGACCTGTGGTGCTACAAGAATACATGGATGCGGATTGGTCGGGAGACCCATCCACAGACCAAAGCACCTCGGGCTACATCTTCATCGCCGTGGGTGGTGTACTAAGTTGGAAAAGTAAGTGCCAAAACTTAATCGCACTAAGCTCCACAGAAGCGAAATACGTGGCGCTCACTCGTGATGGCACGGAAGCTGTTTGGTTGAGGCACCTTCTTGCGAAGCTAGAAGGCCTTACTCCCATCTACGTGGATAACCAAGCCGTCATTGGCCTAGCCAAGAATTTCGCCCTCCATGGAAAGACCAAGCACATTCAAATCCGCCACCACTCCATTCGCAAGCTCGTTGAAAACAACGAGGTAGAGCTTCGGTACATCAAGACCAACTTGCAACCTGCAGACTTTCTTACCAAGTCCTTGCCTTGATATGGCCTTCATGCTTGTTGTACTAGGGTTGGCTTG
This sequence comes from Closterium sp. NIES-65, assembly GCA_948144175.1. NCBI lineage: Eukaryota > Viridiplantae > Streptophyta > Zygnematophyceae > Desmidiales > Closteriaceae > Closterium > Closterium sp. NIES-65. The sequence continues at coordinate 684,138 of CANXME010002377.1, read as the reverse complement.
CATGCCTAGGTGTGCATGGTATGCAAGGGGGAGTGGTGGAAGCGGGGAGAACTTGTCCCCCACATGAGGACATCCCTTGATTCGGAATAAGGGAAGGTTCCTTCTTGGAAAGAGGGATGACAGCGGATTGCTCGCGTCCCCTCAGCCGAAATTCCATCTGGTTGGGTCCGAATGTTTGTGAAGGCGGGGCTTGGCAGCCCTACGGGCATGCGGAGATAACTAGTGCAACGGGAGCTAGACTACGGGCTAGGCACGGGGCAAGAGTGATCGAAGCGTTCGTTCGTTCCTTAGTCGTTTTCAAGTGCTAACACTGCTTGCTAGTTCACGGGGAAAATTGGCAAGAGTTCCACTAGGAAAACATCACAACAAAAGTTCAGAATGATTGCATCAACATTGGCAACACAGACTACATCAGGCCTAGCAAGGCTGCTAGTCGGCTGCCAGCGCAGCACGGTCGACCGCGTGCCAGCACGACTTGGTCGACCGCGCTCCAGCAGAGCAGAGTCGTGGCTTGCCAACGTTGCCAGTCCGCGGTGTGCCAACACTGCAGTAAGTCGGCTGCACAGCGTTGCATCCGTGGGACACCGGTGCACCTGCTTCGTAGGTGCGTGCAGTTTGTTGGCGCCCAACTCCCCGTCACATGCCCAGCGCAGACACTCCACCCGTGACGGCGCCCACCAGCCACGTCGACCTCGGGATACCACCCCCGAGGTTGTCCTCGCTAAAACCACTTCCTGGCGACCTTCGCACACGTCGCCCGGGTATCCTGGTCGACCGGGTATCCCGTGGCCCCCGGTCGTCCACCGCAGCCACCGCGGTCCCCGCGGTCCCATGGTCTCCCGCGGGCTCTCCCGCGGTCCTCCCGCGGTGTCGTGGTACCCGCGGTCCTCCCGCGGTTCCGCGGCCCTTTCGCGGTCCTCCTGCGGTTCCGCGGTACCCGCGGTTCTCCCGCGGTCCCGCGGTCGGCTCCGCCCAAGCGAGGACGGGGCCAAACACTAATCCCATTGACACTCCCCTGCCGCATTCACGCTTGGGCCCCCCAGCCCACACGGCAGTACTTCTCGGAGAATAGCCCGTCGGCGTGCACACAACGCACAGCACGCCGGTCACCGCACCAGCCATGCAAAAGGGCATGGCACCTACTGCTGCACGTCGTTGTCACCGTCGCCCACATCGGTCAGGCGCACTTGGCCGATTGCAACGGAGCACCGGTTGAAGGCCGAGTAGTGCAGCGCCTTTGTCAGGAAGTCGGTCAGCTGCTCAGCGATCGGGATGTACTGCAGCGAAAATTTGCCGCGCTTCACCATGTGCTGCAGCCAGGCATGTCGCCGCTCCATGTGCTTGAGGTTGCCCGTCAACCCCATGCCCTCGGCGACCGTGATGGCCGACTTGTTGTCCACCCTGAGGACAGTCGGCTTCCCAGCGTCCAGCCGCTGGAACTTCGCGAGGAGGAAGCGTGCGGGGATAACTACTACAACGGAAGCTAAACTCCGCGTGAGGCACGGGTGCTCGTGTGATCTCTGCGTTCTCTGTTCCTTAGTCGTTTCCTTGTGCACACACTACTTGCTAGTTCACGGGGAAAGTTGGCAAGGGTTTCACTAGGAAAAGTTCATAACAATGGTACAATGAAGTTGGCAATATAAGACTACATCAGAGCTAGCACTCAGGTCGGCCAACTGCCAGCGCAGCTTGGTCGACCGCGTTCCAGCACGACTAGGTCGACCGCGCTCCAGCAGTGCAAGGTCGACGGCGTGCCAACGTCGCAGGTTGACGGCGTGCCAGCGTTGCTCACGCAGAACAGCAGCACACCCGCTTCGCAGGTGCGCACAGATGAGTGGCGTGCAGAGCCTCGTCACCTGCACAGCGCACACACCACGTCAACCTCGTGCTGACGACTGCTTCTGATCCGCCACGACGACCTCGTGATACCACCACCGCGGTCGGTCTCGCCAACTTCGCCTGGGCGACCGTCGCACTCCTCCGCAGTACTTCGTCACCCAGGTAACTTGGTCGACCGGGCAACCACGTCGACCAGCAGCTCCCGTACGTGCCCGTCGACCTCCCAAGTCGACGACCACCTCCACGTCAACCTCACCAGGTCGACCACGCCCCTGATCGACCAGCTCCAGGTCGATGTCACTCCTGGTCGACCAGCTCCTCGTCGACCAGCACTCCTGGTCGACCTGCTCCTCGTCGACCAACGCAGTTGTCAGCCGGCCACCCACGCCAGCCACCCGAAGTCGGCGCCATCCCAAAGTCGGCGCTCGTGCAGTGACCCCCGTGCAGGTCGACCTCCTCGTCGACCAGCTCGTCCACTGCTGCAGGTCGGCTGCTCCCCTCACACCCGACCACGAAGTCGGCTCCGCCCAAGCGAGGACGGGACCAACACACAACTCCCGTTGACACTCCCCTGCCGCGTTCACGCTTGGGCCCCCAGCCCACACGACAGTACTCCTCGGAGAATAGCTCGTCAACGTGCACCCGACACACAGCACGTCGTCCACCGCACCAGCCATGTTAGAGGGCATGGCACCTACTGCTGCACGTCGTCAACTTCGTCGCCCACGTCGGCCAAGCGCACCTGGCCGATAGCGACGGAGCACCGGTTGAAGGCCGGATAGTGCAGCGCCTTCGTCAGGAAGTCGGCCGGCTGCTCAGGTGTCGGGATGTACTGCAACGAGAACTTCCCGCGCTTCACCATGTGCTGCAGCCAGGCCTGTCGCCGCTCCATGTGCTTGATGTTGCCGGTCAACCCCATGCCCTCGGCGACTGTAATGGCCGACTTGTTGTCCACCCGAAGGATAGTCGGCTTCCCAGCATCCAGCTGCTGGAACTCTATGAGGAGGAAGCGAAGTCGGCGTCCCTCCTTCCCGACTTCCGTGGCCGCCACGTACTTCGACTCGGTCGACGACAACGTCGCGCACTTGATGCGCTGGCTCGACCAAGAGACCGCGGCCCCTCCGTAGACGATCACGTAGCCTCCCGTGCTCGTCCAGTTCTGCTTGTCGCCGGCGTCGTTGGCGTCCACGTAGCCGACCAGCTCCAGCGACTCAGGTCCACCGCCGAACTCCAGGGCGGTGTCACGCGTGTTGGCGAGGTAGGCAAGGCAGCGGTCGACCTTGCGCCAGTGCTGGTCGCTCCTCACCGTAAGGCCGCTCCCCAGCTTGCTGCAGGTGAAGGCAACGTCCGGCCTCGTCGTCGTCGCCGCGAACTGCAGCGAGCCGACCTTCTGCCGGTACTCCTCCTCCTGTCGCTGTTGTGCCTCCTCGTCGTCGAAGGTAAGCTTGGCATAGGCGCCGACCGAGACCGGCGTCTTCGGAGTCCGCCCGGTCTGCTCCTCGTTGATGAAGCGCCTACGCAGCTTGTCGGCGTAGCCCTGCTGGTGCAGCCACAGCTTCCCCGCCGACCTGTCGCGGACGATCTCCAGCCCAAGGTACTTCTGCACCGGCGAGATCTCACGCAGCTCGAAGGCGGACTCCAGCAGTGCCTTCAGCTCCTTCAGCATCTCGGTGCTGCTGCTGGCAGCGAGCAGGTCGTCGACGTAGACCAGCACCCAGCAGCCCACTCCGGCCTCTCCGACCTTGAAGTAAAGAGCCTCGTCGACCTGGCTCTTCTTCCACCCAGAGCCGACCAACACGTCATTGAGCGCCAAGTACCACAGCAACGGCGACTGCTTCAGCCCGTACAGGCTCTTCAGCAGCTTGCAGACCCGGCTGGTTCCATCGTTGATGTAGTCCGGCTGAGCCATGTAGAGCACCCTGTCGAGCTTGCTCTGCAGGAAGGTGTTCTTCATGTCGAGCTGCATTAGGTTGAGGTTGAGGACGGCGACGATGCTGAGGAAGATCCTCAGGGTGACGTAGATGCCCACCAGCGCGAACGTCTCGTCGTAGTCGGCGCCGTACACCTGCGTGAAGCCCTTCACGACCAGCCTCGCCTTCTCGCGCTCGACGGTATCATCGACGTGGTACTTCGTCGTCAGCACCCACCGGTTCTTCATAATGTTGACCCCCGGCGGGCGTTCAACCAGCTCCCAAGTCCCCATGTTGATGAGGCTGCGGATCTCCTCCTCCATGGCGGCCTTCACCGGCGGGCCCTTCCAGCTCACCAACGCCTCCTTCACCGTCATGGTCGAGATGTCCCAGCGGTGTTCGGGGTCGGCCAGCATGTCCGGGTCGAGCTCCGGAAAGTCCTCATCGTCCTCGGCGTCGTACAGCAGGTCGTCGTTGTCATCGACGTCGTAGACCGTGGTGAAGGCAGCGGGGACGAAGAAGTCCGGCGGCCTCCGAACTCTGTCCGATTTCCGGGTTTCCGGCCGAACCTCCACCACGTCACTCTTGGTGGACTCCCCGGCGTCACCGTCTTCGCTGCCCTCGTCATCCTGCTGCACCTCGGTCGACCTCCTGGTCAACCTCTCCCCTGTGGTCGGCTCCCCTGCCGACTGCCCGGTCGCCGACTGCTCCGTAGCCGGCTTCACGGATACCTGCTCCCCCGTCGGCTGCTGCTCCTCGACCCGCTCCTCCCCTGTCGTCGTCGACGACTTCAATCCCACGTCGACCTGCCGCTCGTCACGTCGGCCACCGGCGATGCTCTTGGCCGGCGCCGAAGGCGACGTCCCACTACTCCCCTCATCGCGGGAGGCCGACACCGAGGTCAGCCCACGCAGGTCGGCCACGGGGGGAGGGGCAGGGGTCGGAGGGGGAGGGGTAGGGGGGTGGACGTCATGGACATCCTCAGCAGCAAGCTCACCGACCTCGGCAAGCAGCGGCAGCGTCGCCGACGAGGTGTGAGAGGGCGGGGTGGACGACGAGCGGCCGGACACCGGCCTATGCTCCGACTTCCACTCGGCCAGCGACATTTCCTCGTAGAACACCACGTCCGACGTGGTGACCACCCGGTGGGCGTCGACGTCGAGGAGCTCCCAGCCCTTGCTCGCCGCCGACACGCCAAGGTGAAGGCCCCACCTGGCTTTCGGCTTCAACTTTCCACCACGCTGCTGCTCGGGAACAAGGAACTGCGCCATGCAGCCCCACACCTGCGCCAGCGACAAGTCGGGCCTCTGCCCGGTCAGCAGCTGGTACGGTGTCGTCCCGGACGGCAGCGGCGACCGCTCTTGGCAGTTGCGGACCCAGACGGCCTGCCGCAGAGCGAGGTGCCACCAGTGGTGCTGCACGCCCATGTGCAGTAGCATCGTCCGCACCGACTCCACCACCGTCCTCATTTCCCGCTCCGCCATGCCATTTTGCTGCGAGGTGTACGGGCAGGTCAGGTCGTGGACGATCCCCTTGTCGTCCACGAAGTCGGTGAACTTCTTCCCGAGGAACTCCCCTCCTCGGTCCAAGCGCAACTGCAGCACCGACTTCTTCGTCTGCCTCTCCACCAGCTCCAGCCACTTCTGGAATCCCAGCAGCACGTCCGACTTCTTGGCGACCGGCCGCACCCACATGAAGCGGGTCTTGCGGTCCTTCAGCAGCAGAAAGTACAGGCTACCATCCTTGGCAGCCACACGGAACGACCCGCACAGGTCGATGTGCACGACGGCCAGCACGTCGTCGGCGTCGGAGCCTTGGTCGGGGAAGGTATGCCGCGCCAGCTTCCCGCCGACGCACGAGACACATGGTGAGTTGGCGCCCGTCGCCGACTTGAGGTCCAGCCCAATGGCGACCTCGTGCTTCGCCGAGCTCCTGATGGTGTCCATGTCGACGTGCGCTAGCCTCGCGTGCATCCGGTCCGGCGTCGACTTCGTTTTCGATACGATCGCCCGCAGAGCCACAACCTCCGGCGTGGGCGACGTTGACGTCGTAGAGCAGGGACGCAGGTCGGTGCAGAGAACTCGCCCAGAGTACATCGCCCGACCGAGCACCTCCCCAACCGCCGAGACGAGCAGCGTGCCGTCCCCATCCTCCTGCAGCTTCACGCCGTGCTCCTTCAGCTGGCCGGCCGACAGCAGGTTGGCCCGCACACCCGGGACGTACAGCACGTCGGGGATGAGCACCTGCTTCCCGGCCTCCCCTTGCAGGGCAACGGTGCCACGGCCCTGGACGTCCTGCAGCGCCCCATTGAAGCCGCGCACGTGCTTGATGGAGCCGCTCGGCTGTAGGTCCGACGAAGACCTCCTTCGTCCCCATCAGGTGATGGGAGCAGCCGCTGTCGAGCAGGACCACCTCCGGGTTCGCCTGCACAGCTGCCGCCACCGCCTGGAAGTCCTCTCCGGCCTCCGAAGCCAGCGAGACGGTCAGCTCCACGACACCGACCAGCGAGCACGACGCCGTCTTGTCGTCCCGCGCCTTGCCGCCAGCAGAGGAGTCGGCGTCCTTCACCGAGGTCGACGTCGTCATTTGCTTCTCCTTACGCGGCTTGTTTCCTCCTCAACGTGGACGACGACTGCTCGACCTCCCGCGGCCGCCCTTGTCGTCGTCGTCGGAGTCACTGCGGTCGGGGCACTTGAAGGAGAGGTGGTCGGGGCTGTGGCAGATCCAGCACTCCCGACGTCGACCTCCTCCTCCTTGACCGCCGTCCTTGGTCGACTTCTTGTCGGCCTCCTTGACCAACTTCCAGCCACCGCTCCCGCCGCCTCCAGGCTGTCCGCGCTGACCCGGTCGACCACCTTGCTTCGCCGGGGCGACGAAGTTGGCCTGCGCCAGGACCTCCTGCGACCGCTCGGCCTCCTGCATCGCCTCGTCCTGCAGGATGTACGAGGTCAGGTTGTCCTCGTTGAGCGTCGTCCTCGTGCCCGGCGCCATAGACAGCCTTTTCAGGAGGTTGTAGTTGCTCGACAACCCCTGCATGGCGTGGGTGACGTACGACGTCGTCGAGTACTGCGCGCCGGCCATCCTGATGGTGGCAAGAATCCGCTTGGCCCGGTTGCAGTAGTCGGTCGCCGTCTCCTCGTCGCCCATACGCAGGTGCATCAGCTGCCCCTCCAGCTGGGAGATGAACAGGTCGTCGGTGACTTGGTACGTCGACTCAATAAAGTTCCACGCCTGGTGGCCGGCGTCAACGTGCTCCCGACACCACTTCAAGGCGATCTGCACGCCCAGCGAGCAGCACCGTGAGATGACCATGAAGGTCAACAGCTGCACGGCGCGAAACTTCGCACGCAGGTCGGGGTCGTCCGGCGTCTCCACGGAGCCTCGGGCGAAGTTGATCAGCCCAGCCGTCTCCAGTTGGGGCTCGATAGCTTCCTTCTAGGTGAGGATGTCCTGTCGACCAACGAGCGGCGGGGTGACCAAGATCCTGTCCGGCGAAAATTTGAAGTAGCCGTAACTTGGTGCTATCCCGGCCGCCATCACCTGGCTCGCCGACATCGGCGACAATCCGCTTCGTCGACCTCGGACGTCGCCCTGCGAGGCCCCTGCAGCCGCCGACGACGGCCTTCCTCGCGCCTGAACGCCGCCGACCTCGTCGGCGTGTATCACACCTCTCTGTCTCGACGTGCCTCCCGCACTGCTGCCGACTTGGCCACCTCCGGCGTTGACGCCCACGTTGACGCCGCCTTCGTTGGTCACCGGACGAGGAGACGCCGATCGAGAAGGGTGTAGTGTCGCCCACATAGTGCGAATGTCAGCCTCCACAACCGCCCAGGGAATCGTTCCATACTCCTGGGCACTATGACGTGTCCTCGCGTCCTCCAGCTGTGCTTCCAGGGTCTCCATCGCCTTGGCGTCACCTACGCGCAAGCTAGAGACTACACGGCTGCCGGCCTACGTCCACTTAGGTAAGTAGCCTCTACGTCGACCTGACTGAAAGGTAAGTCGTGTGCCGTCCACGCTCACTACACCATGCGAGGATAACTACTACAACGGGAGCTAGACTACGGGCGAGGCACGGGTGCTCGTGTGATCTCTGCGTTCTCTGTTCCTTAGTCGTTTCCTTGTGCACACACTACTTGCTAGTTCACGGGGAAAGTTGGCAAGGGTTTCACTAGGAAAAGTTTAGAACAATGGTACAATGAAGTTGGCAATACAAGACTACATCAGAGCCGCTCCACCAGCACCAACCACTTCTGGAACTCCAGCAGCACGTCCGACTTCTTGGCGACCGGCCGCACCCACACATAGCGGGTCTTGCGGTCCTTCAGCAGCAAGAAGTACAGGCTGCCGTCATTGGCAGCCACGCGAAATGGCCCGCACAAATCGATGTGCACGACAGCCAGGACGTCGTCTGCTTCGGAGCCGTGGTCGGGGAAGGTGTGTCGCGCCAGCTTCCCACCGACGCACGAAACACACGGTGAGTCGGCGCCAGACACCAACTTGAGGTCCAGCGAAGTGGCGACCTCGTGCTTCGCCGAGCTCCCTATCGTGTCCATGCCAACGTGCGCAAGCCTCGCGTGCAGCCTGTTCGGGGTTGCCTTCGTTGCCGAGACTATCGCCCGCAGAGCCACCTCCTCTTTCGCTGGCATCGTTGCCTGTACTGCGCATGGGCATAGGTCAGTGCAGAAGACCCGGCCAGTGTACGTCGCTCGAACCGGGGCGTGCAGTTCACCCCTCTGATAGTAGGGGGATGCGCACGTGGGGAGACGTGGGGGTGTCTCGGCGGTCGTTTTCGGCGGTGGCTTCGTCAGTAGGGGCATGCGCACGTAGGGCTAGCTGTGTCGCGCGGGGCTTGTCGGGAGGACGACTCTGTGTTTTCGGCGTATCTTTTAGGGTCACTGAAGGCGCTCATCGAGGTGGCGTTACAACGTGCGCAAGCCCGTGTCATCCTGCTCCGAGCGACATCTTCCATGGGGAAGATTGACGTAGATTTGGTGGACCGGGAGAGGGACGATGTCGATGCGGAAGGTGGGGCTCTCTGGGTGGAGGCCCCGTACATGGTGGATACGCTGTTGTGATTTGGGGGGGGGGGGGGGGGGATGGGGTGTGGGAGGGGAACCCTTGATGGGTGTCTTGACTGGGCGTTTTGATTGAGTATCTTGAGGGTGGGTCTTATGTGTGTTGCATTTGGGTTCAGTTTGGCAGTTTCACTTTCCTTCTCCCTTTCTTTCTTCTTTTCTTTTCTCCTTCATTAATGTTGCTGACGTGTTGTCATGACATCCGAAGTGGTACGAGTACCATACTGATATGTTCAGAATGACTTGGTCTTGAGAGCTTTACTCGAAAAATAGCATCAAGCTTGGTGTTGGGTGATGAGCCTTCCTCAAGCTTGTAGGTCGTGATGAACCAGGGTCCTCGCTAGCATCCGAGGTATGTGTGATGCATCAGACGGGTCCCCCGGGCAAAAAAAACCTTTGTCTGATTCTGACTGGCCCATCAGATCAAGCCAAAAAAATCCGTCTAGAAACTAAGACGAACAGACAAAAATGTCTGATGTCGAGGACCCTGTGATGAACCTTAAGTCGTATCCCCGGCTGGTGTCAAGATTGGTTAGTGGCATGACACCAACTCGGAAAACACATGGAGGAATAAACCTCCTGGTGTCAAGAGGGGATGGTTCTTGAAGTTGAACGGGCACGTCGCAACACCCGCATTGCAAAACTGACAAATCGCCTATCACCCAAACATCAGCAAGATTGCAGATCGCTCATACAAATGTTGGCAATCCATCGCATGTAGATCGCCCAATGTTGGCAACATTGATACCAAACTGGAGCCGCGCGCACGCGCGGCTCCACCTGGTGGCAAGCAAATTTCCCACTTGCCACCAACAGTATCTTGCCACCAGCCGAGGATACAATCTTGTACGTTAAGCACGTGTAAGGTTAACTACTCTTCACTTGATGCTTAACTTTGTAGACTAATGAAAGATAATATGTGAGCATAAGCTTATATTGAAAGAGGTATAGTACAAGCGTTATAGATCCATAAAGGATAAATAGGCATCCATTGAAGAAGTAACCATCATTAGTAGCCTTGGAAGAGAGTTGTATGAGAGTAGCATCTTTGGAGACAGTGAACTTGATTGTTAGCAAGGAGCCTTTGTAGTACAAGGGACTTGAGGAGCTTGAAGTACAAGCTTGGAAAGGAGCGTGATGAAGAAGCTTGAATGATATAAACGATGAGAAGGCAAATGAGCACCGATGAGTGCCGGCTGATAGGCAAATTTCTAAACGGCCTGGACCAGAGTATGGTGAAGGAGCTCCGCAGCAAGAAGTTCGAGATGGGCCGGGAGGCCTAGCTTCAGCAAGTTTACGAAGTGGCGTGTCGCTACGAGATGGGGCTGAAGCTGTACGAGCTGGAGCGAGCGGAGATGAGGGGAGGTGAGAGGCGATGAGGAGTATGGGTGGCTAACACAACACGAGAACGAGCGCGCTGGGAGGAACCGATGGGCGGAGAACGCCACAAGTGCCATCGGTGCGGCCAACCGGGGCATATTCAGCAGGACTGCGATCAGGCGCCGCGCTGCGACACGTGCGGGGAGCTGGGGCACCTACGGCGGGAGTGCCCGCGCACGCCGGTCTGCAAACACTGCGGGAAGAAAGGACACCGAGAGGCGGATTGTTACTCCAAGAAGCCACCAAAAGGGAGGAGTAAGACCAGGGGCGAGCTCGAGGAAGAGATGTGGAAGCTGCGGGCACAGCTGGAGGAACTGGGAGAGGAAGAGAAACCAGCGGAGGCATTTTATATTGGCGGAGACGAGGACGAGGAGGCCAGCAGTCAAGTCTCTTTCCAGCTGATGGTGAGGCCGGGAACGCGACAAGAGGCGGCGCGGCAACGGGGCGAAGGGATCTTGCGAGCTGGCATGCCTGAGAATCCGTGGGTAAAGGAGCAGAGATGCGCGGAGGACCCAGACTTTGAGGACTCGGCATACCAACCCCCTAAGGAGAGGATGGTATGCCAGTCTACGGTATTGGCGGCGGCCAAGGGATCTATAGCAGTGGGTGGCATCCCAGTGGACCTGGCTATCATCGACACAGGAGCGCATCACGTGCTCATTGGAAAGGGGCTCGCGGAGCAAATGCGGTTGCACGAGGATGGGCGTCTGCTGGAGCGAGGATTTTCGGTCATGACGGCAGAAGGTGGAGAACCAAAGTGGCTCCCGAGGACGCGACACAGGGTGGAAATAGTGTTGAATCCGGGGGAGAGGGATGAGTGCCAAGTGAAGCTGGACCGCGGGGTGACCGGATCGGAAGACTACGATTTGCTTGTGGGTATGAGGCTGCTATACGCCGTGGGCTCAACCATCTGCACGTGGCAGGAGAAGGTGGTATATCGCCCGCACTTCTGGGACCCTAAGGGACCGAGAGGGACACTGCCAGTCTGCTTCGTTTACTAGGAGCCGAAGGCCGCCTACCAAGCCCGCATGGTGGATCTAGAGGATCAGTTTGGGGAGATGAGCTGGTACGAGGCAGAGGCAGAGCTACAAGTGCGACGACAGCAGGAGGTTTGGGCAGAAAGGAAAGCGGTAATCCTTGGAGAGATACTGGACAAGCGCATCCTGCAGAAGCCGATCAGGATGCTGTAATTGTTAGGCGGGCTAGGCACCGGCCTGGCCGCAGCGCTGAAGGCGGGATGGCGGATCGAAAAATGGAGCTACGTGGAGGCCAACCCCAGAGTCCGCGAGATGGCACGGCACCATGTGGAGATGCTCAAGCGGACATACCCGGGGCAGATTCTGGACGGCGCTACAGAGAAAAACTGGGAAGACGCGGTGCACGATGTGCGAGAAATCGCCGAAGCACAGGTGGCTAAATGGGGAAGAGTGGGCGTGCTCATCACCAGGTGGGAGTGCCAAGGAGTATCGTGGGCGGGCCTGGGAGAGGGCATGGATGACGAAAGGACAGCGTTGTTCGAGCAACTGATCTGCATCATGAAACTGATGTATAAGAAGCACGGCGAGTACCTCTACCTACTGGAAAACCTGAATTTCGAGGCGGACCCGTAGGAGAAGGTGCGAGCGGCGCATGAACGGGTGATCACCGCGCTGGGGGCAGGAGTCGCACTCGATGCTGCCTAGGCAGGATCTCGAGGAAACCGCGATCGGCAATACTGGCAGAACGGTATCTCAGAAGCACGACTGAGGCTGGAGCTGTCGCGGCTGGAGAGGCCGGCAGGGCGACTGGTCAGGGATGTACTGGAGCCCAACTGGACCGAGGCGCCTGTGTTGTACTCGGATCACCCCGCGCAGTATCCCTGCAACGAGCCAGGAGAGCCAAGGCAGGCCTGGCCGACCCTGGTGGCGCACTACGGGTTGCACGCGTTCCGAATGAAAGCGGGCATACCAGGGTCGGGAATGGTGGAGGACCTGAGGACAAGGGAATGGGGAGAACCAACGGCGCTAGAGCGAGAGCTGGCTATGGACTTCCTGCCGGGGGCAACGGTGGTGCCAGGAATCCGAGAATGGGAACGACAGCGAGCCTTGGGGGAAGGAATGGACGTGCAAGCCATGGAGTGGCTGCTGCACACCATAGAGGTGCAACTGCTGTTGTGGGACATGGACACTAGGGTGGAAGAGAAAGAGTGGTGGGCGGAGGGAGGTGCAGAGAATAGCGAAGCCCAACTACAACTCAAGGCAGAGAAACGCAAGCTAGAGGCCTTGCTGGAGAGCAAGGAGGCTATCCGGAAGGGAGGGTGGCCCCCAGGGGAGAACCGGGAAGCAGTGCACAGCCGGATGGCAAAAAGAGGGTGTGCAAAGTCTTACATGGTACTGGAGGCACCAGCTCGAGAGACCCCTACAGAGCAAGCTGTCGCAGCAGCCGGACAAGAGGATAGGACGACACCAGTTCAGGAGGCACCTGCAGAGCAAGCTGTCGCAGGAGCCGGACAAAGGGAGAGGGCGACGCCAGCTCAGGAGGCCCCGGCAGAGCAAGCTGCCGCGGGAGCCGAGCAAGAGGAGGCAACATGGACGATCGGGGTGGGGCTGACTGTAGAGCAAGCCGAACGCATGAGAGAGATGCTGAAAAGGCACATGAAGGCCTTCGCTTATACGCTGAAGGAGCTGGGAAGGAGCAAGATTGGGGAGATGAAGATAGACCTGATCTCAGACCCGCCGACCTTCCAACGGAAGCGAAGGATAACCAGAGCGGACGAGGAACTTTGCAAGGAGAAGTGCAAGGAGCTGTTCGAGGCAGGACTGATTCGGTGGTCAACATCCGAGTATGCAGCAGCGACGGTGATCGCCGCGCGCAAAGATGCGGCGGGAGAAGTCTTGTCCAGGCGGATGTGCGGGAATTACCGAGACTTGAACAAGATAACCAAGGCCAACCGGTACCCCATGCCCACGCCGGAGGACATATTTGACAAGCTCGTGGGAGCAGTGGTGTTCACCACCTTGGATCTGCGACAAGGCTTCAACCAAATCCCGATCAGGGAAGAGGATCGCGCCAAGACAGCATTCCATGGAGTGGACGGGCTCTGGGAATGGAACGGGATGTCGTTCGGGATGCGGAACTCCTCAGCCTTCTTCCAGCAAGTGATGGATACGGTGCTGAGGGATGTGGACTGTGCAGCCTGCTACATTGATGATGTGATCATCTTCAGCAAGGACCCCGAGTCGCACGTGGCGGATGTGGAGAGGGTGCTGCGGGCAATCATGGAAGCAGGGCTGAGTTGCCACCCGGGCAAGTGCAAGTTTGGAGAGAGAACCGTGAAGTACCTGGGATTCGAGGTGGCAGATGGAACACTGTCAGTCCAAGTCGCAAAGGTGGCGGTCCTGGACAAGGTGGCGGTGCCAACGGACCGCAGCAGGCTAAGAGCAGTCCTGGGCTTCCTGAACTATTACAGGAAGTTCGTGCCCAACTTCAGCAAGAGGGCAAGCGTACTGAACCAGCTGCTGAAGGAGAGCACCGCATGGAAGTGGGGAGAGGAAGAAGACGCAGCCCTGAGGGAGCTGCTGGGGGCAGTAAAGACAGGCCCGGTGCTGATGCTTCCAGAGAAGGACAAGCCGTTCGTGCTCTATACAGACTGGAGCAGCCTGGGCATGGGGGCGGTGCTGTGCCAGGAGACGGACAGGGGAGAAAGAGTGGTGACGTTCTCCAGCAGGAGCTACAGCCCCACGAAGGCGAACTACATCTCCTACGAAGGGGAGGGGTTGGCGGCGGTATGGGCTGTGGAACACTTCCGAGTGTACCTACAAGGCAGCCCCTTTACCTTGGTGACTGATCACCTGCCCCTGACATGGCTGATGACAAACCAAACACTGACGGGGAGGAACGCTAGGTAGGCGATGAGGCTGCAAGAGTACGAGTTCAAGATAAGGCACCATCCGGGGAAGACTCTACAGCATGTAGACGGATTGTCGAGGAACCCTCCCCCACCGGAAGGGTGCTCGCCTGCGGCTTGCCTCGTGGCCCTGGCCAGCGGCATGCGGGAGACCGAAGAGAGGCGGCATCGAGGAAAGGGGGCCGAGGATGTGTGGGAAGACTCAGAAGTGCTGCGATGGGTGAAGGGAGAGACAGAAGCAGAGGAGGACGTGTAAGAAAGAGTGAGAGCGCGGGGCAGGCACTATCGATGGTACCAGCAGCAGCTGCAAGTGGAGTCCAGGGAAGGCTGGAAGATGGTGCCCGCGCCAGGGCTTCGGAAGGCTCTCATCGAGAAGGTGCATGCGGAACTGGGGCACTACGACCATGTGAGGACGGCCCAGCTGCTAACTACAGGGTGGTGGTGGGCCGGCCTGCAAAGGGATGTGAAGAGCGTCGTGGCAGAGTGCGAGCTGTGCAGCCGGAACAAGGCCACGCTGGAAAGGGAGCACCAGGAGCTGCATTCACTCCAGATCCGCGGATTGGGGTATCGGTGGTCGCTGGACCTCGCAGGAGAGTTGCCGCTGAGCCGCAAGAATAAGCGGTACGTGCTCGTCATGATCGAGCACGTGTCCAAGTGGGTGGAGGTGCGAGCGCTCAGCAGTAAGAGCGCAGAACTGATCGCCGAGGCGTTTACAGATCAGGTGCTGACGCAAAGGAGCATGAGGTGAGGTCCTGACCGATCAAGGGACAGAATTCAGGGGAGCATTTGATCAGCTACTGAAGCGAGTGGGGATAACGCACCGCCGGACCTCGAGGTATCATCCGCAGGCAGACGGACTGACAGAGCGCATGGTGCAGACTATCAAGAAGGGTCTGTGAGCCAACAGTGAGGAACACAAAAGGGATTGGTGTCAGAATATTATCTTATTGTTCTAGCCTGTAGTGGGGTGCTCTATAGTGAGTACAACCCTTCTAGGGTTTGCTATTTGTATCCTCATTCTTGCTAGTTCAATCCTTTTTCTTTCTTCAAACTTTGTCAATTGGGACCAAGAGCGGCACTGGGTCGTGGCAGGATACAGTTTCAGCCGGCATGCGGCTCTGAGGGACTACTCGCCGTACTACCTACTGTACGGGAAGGAGCCAGTGCTGCCGGTGAACGCCCCAAAGGTCCTGACCGGGATCGTGAAGGCAGGAGACCCCGAGAAGTGGGCAGCCCTGGCAGATTGCCGAGCAAGGTACCTGAAGAAGATTATGCCTGCGGCACTCGAGAACCTACACACGGCGCAGCTGCGAGACGCGAAGAGGTACCAACAGAGGCAGCTGCAGGTAGGGAGAGGAGGTAGCAAGGGGGTAGAGAGCGGAACCGAGATGTACATCTGGAAGGCCAAAAAGGACACCCTGGACGTGGGCCTCTCGGTGGAGCGGTGGTTGGTGAAAGAGGTGAGGCCGTCTGGTGTGCTGGTGATCGAGTCCGAGGAAGGCAAGAAGAGGGACGACCATATCACCAACGTGGCGCGGGCGATGGGGAGCAAGATGAGAGGAATTCCCGAAGGACCAGCAGCAGGAGCCGAGCAGGTCCCGGAAGGGGGCAAGTGGGTAGATCGCCCAGGAAGCATGAACCTGAGCAGGCACCCAAAAGAAGGAGGAGGAGAGTGGAAAACAGGGAAGGTAGAGGGAGCATGAGGTAGAGTAACTGCTGACTCAAAGCAGAAGAGACAAGAGGGGAGAGGGGCCCATGGCATCCGACAGCTGTCGCACGGAACGAGAAAGTACATATGTTTCTGTTCTGAGCGACATGAGTGTACTGGTTCGAAGCGAAACGGGGCAGCTAGTAGCAAAGGTGTATGGCGAGTGTACATGACAGTTGGAGTACCAGGACATGCTGACAGATGGAGCACTCCTGAGCGAGCACCACGGAATGCAAGCATGCCGCAAGTACAGTGATGGCAGCTGAGTTGGGGTTTCACGTGAAACAAGGATTGGGGGTGCGGTTGGCGAAGAGCAACTGTGGGGTGAGGTCCGTGAACGGCGGGGATCATTCTTGTACATAGGTGGGCTGTTGTTTGACGGTTGAGATGCCTGCGTGTTGGATGATCTGTTTGTTGCGTGCGTGCGATGTTGGCGTGTGTGTGCAGGTTCCAGCCTAACCCCTCGCCTGCAGCAAGAAGCCAGCAGCTAGCCAAGATTCACCCTGTACATAGGATGCTAGCTAGCTCTAGACTCCTTGCTTGTTTGTATGAAGTCTAGTGTAGTGGAATGCGTTCTGCTATCTTCCTAGCAGGAATCAGCCAGAATGAGAGAAACCTGTCGTTAGGTCAGTGGACTTTTTGAGTGGGTAGATCGGCCGGGAAGCATGAACCAAAACAGGCACCCGAAAGAAGGAGAAGGAGAGTAGAAAACAGGGAAGGTAGAGGGAGCATGAGGTAGAGTAACCGCTGACTCAAAGCAGAAGAGAGAAGAGGGGAGAGGGGCCCATGGCATCCGACAGTGTGTCGTGCCACTCACGTGGCGCCTGGCGGAGACCGTAGACCGACTGCCGGAGGTTCCACCGGGTACCAGGAGGGAACGACCCAGTGAAGCCAGGAGGGCGGCATAGCCAGATCTCCTCTTCTGCAAGAAAGCTGTGCTTAAGTCAAGAGAGTGAAGCTCGTAGTCACGCTGAGCGGCAACGTGCAGTACACCCAACCACCGCTATTTTCTTTCCGTCTATTTTCAACCCCACTTGCGCAAGTGGGTATGCACCCTTTCTTGAATCTTTGACCGAGGGCTATGTGGGCGCCAGAAATTTCACACTGATTTCACAGTGAGTTGGTTCCAGACCCCCAAAAAGGGTAGAAGTGGCACAAGGGTTCGCGACAGCAAAAGTGCCCCTTTTCAGATTTGCTTTCATGCGTTTCTTAACTTTAGAAATCGGGGTGCTTCGTAGCTCAAGTTCCCTAAGTGCCCAACTGAAATAGTCGAATGCGTGTAGGGCATCTTCGAAACGCGAGAACGGTGCAATGGTTCGGAGTTGAAAATAGCGGTGGCTAGGTGTAGCACCCAAAGAGTGGTCATCTTTGGGGTGGGGGAGAAGGTCTGGAAGAAGTCTACTCCCTCTCGCTGACTG
This sequence comes from Closterium sp. NIES-65, assembly GCA_948144175.1. Lineage (NCBI taxonomy): Eukaryota > Viridiplantae > Streptophyta > Zygnematophyceae > Desmidiales > Closteriaceae > Closterium > Closterium sp. NIES-65. Next base: position 666,919 of record CANXME010002377.1, on the reverse strand, counting down.
AAGCCTCGAGCAACGTAACGAGCCTTGAAGACAGGCGGAGTACCTGGCGGCCGCTTCACCCTGAAAATCCACATGCCACTGACGATGTTCGCCCCAGGAGGGGGAACCTCGTCAACCTAAGTGCCTGTGGAATTCCACGATGCCATCTCTGTGTCCATGGCTGACTGCCACAGAGAGGAGTACTCACCCGTGATCGCCTCTGCGTAAGAGCGCGGGGTCGAGATGTCTGGTGCATCCGGGTCTCCCTCAGGTGCAATCACCATGGACACGAGATGAGGTACAGCGGCGGCAAAGCACTCAAACTCCTCCTGCCTGTCCTCAAGGACGTCCGTGCCAAGAGCACACTCACCCCCGACGGACGGAGGACAGACAGACTCAGACTCAGCAACAAGACTCGCAGCGTAGTCTAGACGACAGTGAGCAGCAAAGTCGACAAGCTCAGCAACTAAGGCAGACGCAGCAGCTGTCTCAAAGGAAGGGTCAGTGACAGCAGTGGCCAGGAGACGCGTGACAATAGGACTAGCAGCACGAAGAGAGTCAGACTCCGGGTCAGCAAGGGCAGGAAGAGAGGATGCAGGAGGAGAAGGCAGCGGGACACGCTGGGGAGCAGTGGAAGGACGAAGCGCCATCTGGTGAGTGCCTGGGACAGCTGGAGGACGCTGACGTGGGACACGACGACCAGTGCGAGCAGCACGAAAAGGTGATGCAGACCGAGACTCGGGCGACACAGGACGAGACTCAGACTCATGATGCTCCGTAAGACCGCCTATCGGACCAGTGTAGGGAGAAGGACCAGGGAGTGGCGAGGCAGGCGGTAGCTGTGACAGAGACTGGACAGGCGGAGGACACTCTAAGGAGGGAGCAGGATAAGGAGGAGGCGGCTGACCAAGAACCTGCTGAAGGAGGGGAACGAAGTACAGCTGCGGCCGTGAAGTGCCCCCAGAACCAGCAGAGACAGCACCAGAACCTCCATCAACAGCTCCAACTCGCTCAGCACCACCAGCAGCTCCAGTTCCTCCGGCAGCACCAGCAGCACCAGCAGCACCTCCAGCAGGACCAGCACTAGCAGCACCTCTAGCAGCACCAGCACCTCCAGCAGCACCAGTACCTCCAGCAGCTCCAGTACCTCCAGCAGCACCAGCAGCACCTCCAACAGGGCCAGCTCCAGCAGCTCCAGTAGCACCCCCAGTCCCAGCAGCTCCAGTACCGCCAGTACGAGCACCTATAGGACCAATGGCTCCAACACCTCCAGCGCCAACCCGAGGGTCAGCATCAACACCCACTCCAGTAGGCTCGTCGCCCTTAGCTCCAGCTCCAGTAGCACCTCCAGCTCCCACAGTACCACGGCGGCGGCGACAGTACCGAGAGTACCACTCACGCAGCTGCTGGGAAGAGAGAACGCCCCCAGGCGCAGCACCCCCAGGCTCAGGACCTCCAGACTCAGCACCCCCAGGGACAACACCCCCAGTCTCAGCACCCCCAGGCTCAACACCCGCAGTCTCTGCACCCCAAGGCTCAGCACCCCCACTCGCAGTACCCCCAGACCCAGCACCACCAGGCTCAGCACGCTCAGGCTCAGCACGCTCAGTACCTCGCGCAGGACCAGAGTCGACAGCTACCTTGACAGGCTCGACCGGGTCTACCTGGAAAACACCTGGGGAGGCAGGGGGTCTACCAAAGCAGCACCTGGCGTGAGGAAGAGCGGGGCAGTGCGGTAGGGAAAGAGACGGTAAAAGGGGACCGATTCGTCAAACGTGACGTCCTGAGAGGGGAAGACACGGCGCGAGGTGGGGTGGTAAAACTGCCAGCCAGGCGCGTCAAGGACAAAGCCCAGGAAGACACAAGGAACGGCATGGGAGGAGAGCTTGTCGACGGACATATCGCGGACAAAGGCACAAGATCCCCAGACACAGAACACAGATGCATCGCCAACCGCTCCCGTCCAACGCAGTGTCGGCGAGGTCTCCGGAACGGAGACACGGGGCCAGAGGTTGAGCTGATGCGCGGCGTACCAAACCGCAAACGGCTACAGAAAATGGGGGGCAGCCGCATGGATCAAGGAGGTACGAGCGACCTCCATGACCAAGCCAATGCGGTGCTCAGCAACCCCATTCCGCTGAGGAGAGGCTGGACGCGTAAACGTCTGCTCAATGCCCTCCCCCTGATAGAAGGCCTCCAAGAGGCCGGAGGAAAACTCACCACCTCTGTCAGAGTGCAGTCGCTGGACGGGAAGGTCCGTGCGAAAGCGCCTCTCCAGCTGGAGACGAGTAGCGCGGATCCAAGGGATCAAGACAGCAGGGACCTCTCCCTTGGTGCGCAAGGGGAAGACCGTGGTGTAACGCGTGTAGTCGTCAAATACAAGTAGGAAGTAGCGTTCTCCGCCCTGTCCACGGACGCGGGCTGGGCCCCACATGTCCATGTGAAGGGTCTGCAGAGGAGCCTCCGTCGGGGGGAACTCAGAGGAGTGAGAAGTGGCACACTGCCGCCCCTTGACAGAGGGAAGGCAAGGAGGGGCAGGGGACGGTGGCAGGGGAGGCGGTGACCTGGGGAGACCAGAGACAAGGAAACGAGAGTGCATGCCACGAAGGCGCTGCATCGAAGGGTGCCCAAGGCGTTGGTGCCAAAGGACCGTTCGGTGCGACAGGGTGCGACACGAGCCGGGGGCGGACAACTGACTTGACGCCGACGCAGACGCCGCTACCTTAGGGGACTCAGTGGTCAGTGTGTAAAAGTCCGACCCCGGCTGCCGAGTGAAGGTAGCCAGGTGACGACCAGTCTGGGCACACGTGCAGTGTGTCACACGCTCGTAGGCAGGGGTGAACTGGTGAACACCCACATCCTAGAGCGCAGAACCCGCCACCAAGTTCGTAGAGAACGAGGTGAGGTAAAGGCCCGACAGTGTGCCGGACGGGACAGCAGGAGAAGGGAGGGCAGTGGTGGAGGTCGCAAGGACCGGACCCCCGGAGGGGTCAGCCAGGGAGATAGCAACCAGCCTAGGGAGCTGCTTGAGGGCAGTGCGGTCACGAAAGAAACAGCGGGAAGCACCTGAGTCCATTGTGAAGGTGTGCAGTGCCTCAGTAGGCGCAGTACCTGAAGGCGCAGACTCACAAGCACCCGAAGCAGCAGACACACCTGCACCTAGAGCAGCAGCCCCACCAGGACCAGGGGCAGCAGACGCACTAGCACCTAGAGCGGCAGCCTCACCGGCACCTGGAGCAGCAAACTGGATACCGGGGTCAGGCGGCACACACAGGTGACAGGCTCCCTCAGCACTAGTAGACAACGCATACATTGCAGTGAGAATAGCATCATAGTCAAGAGCAAAGATATATACCCTCTGCGTAAGCAGCTCCACCTAGTCGGGGAGCTCAGCGTCGTCGCCAAACTCTGTACGCCAAGCGTCGCTCAGACGGGCGAAGCAGCGGGACTCTGTGTGACCATGCGTCTCGCAAGGCTGACCAGTCCGGACACCCGTGCTAATAACGTACGGGCACCGATCACTACCCAGCAACCCTCTACTCTGAGCGTACCACTCACGAAGCTGCTGGGGCGAAAGAGTCTCTCGCGGATGACGCTGCTGCTGCACAGGGCCACTACAAGAAGCTCCCGAACTACCCACTCCAGGACGACTCCCGCTACTGCCACCCCGACAACCCCAACTGGCGTACCACTCATGAAGCTGCTGGGGCGTGAGGGACACACGCGAACAGCCCAAGAGCTGCATCTGGCCACGCCAGGAGCAGTAGTAGAAGCAGGAGCAGCAGGAGCAGCAGTAGCAGTAGCAGCAGGGGCAAGGCAGTGCTCACCAGTGGTGGGAGGGGCAGGCGCATGACGGAGGCGACTGCGGGGCCGCTACAGCGTCAAAGACAGGGCCGCGACGGTCGCTGCTGCAGTGGCGGCTGCTCCAGGGGCCAGGGGCAGCTCCTGCAGTGGCGGCTGCTCCAGTGGCCAGGGGCGGCCGCTCCAGGGACCAGGGGCGGCTGCAGGTGCGGTTGCTCCGGGGGCCAGGGGCGGCTGCTGCAGTGGCGGCTGCTCCAGGGGCAAGGGGCGGCTGCTGCGGGGGCGGCTGCTCCAGGGGCGTCTGCTCCAAGAGCCAGGGGCGGCTCCTGCAGTGGCGGCTGCTCCAGTGGCCAGGGGCGGCTGCTGCAAGGGCAGCCGCTTCAAGGGTCAGGGGCGGCTGCTGCAGGGGTGGTTGCTCCAGGGGCGCCTGCTCCAGGGGTGGCTGCTATAGGGGCGGCTGCTCCAGGGGCCCGGCGCGGGGTAGGGCAGGGCAATGCGGCGGGCAGGGGCGATGCGGCGAGCAGAGCGACGCGGGGGGCAGGGGCGACGCCGCGGGCAGGGGCGACGCGGCGAGCAGGGCGACGCGGCGGGCAGGGGCGACGCCGCGTCAGCAGCTGGGCGCGGTCGCGTCAGTAGCAGGGCGCGGCCGCGTCAGCAAGAGGGCACGGCCGTGTCAGCTGCAGGGCTGGCGGGGCCGCGTCATGGTAGGGCGGGGCCGCGACTGCGGCCTGACGGGGCCACGACTGCGGCCTGGCGGGGCCGCGACTGCGGCCTGACGGGGCTGCGACTGCGGCCTGACGGGGTCGCGTGCTGGTCTGACGGGCCTGCAGAGGCTGTGTGCGGTTGGCGAGGGCCTGCAGGGGCGGCGCGCAGTCGGGCAGAAGCTGCGCGCGGGCGGCGTGGTCCTGCAGGGGCAGCGCGCCGACCTGACGGGCCTGCAGGGGCGGCTCTCGGGCCTGACGGGCCTGCAGAGGCGGCTCAGGGGCCTGACGAGCCTGCAGAGGCGGCTCGGGGGCCTGACGGACCTGCAGAAGCGGCTCGAGGGCGCTACTAGCTTGCAGGGGCGGCGCACTGGCCTAGGGCAGCAGGAGGCAGCGCGAGGGCTGCAGGACGGCGCGCAGGCAGAACGAAGGGCGGGGCGCGTGACGGCGCACGAGCAGAGAAAGGCGCACGAGGGCGCACATAAGGTAGGGCGCACGAGGGCGCTTCTAGCGGAATAGTGGGCACGTAGGAGTAAGCGGTCCTAGGTGGCAACCTAGGCTCTGATACCATGTCAGAATGAACGAGTGATTGCACTAGGAAAGAGTTGGGCACAAATAGGAAACCATAAACTTACTGTACCCCATAGCAACTACCCCACTACAGCCTAAACAAACTGTAGTAGACGTAACATTTGACATTAGCAAGTTAGATGATTATCTTTTCCTAACAGTACCATCTGTTCGTCTGTTCTTGCATGCGTTAGAGAGGCCGCATCTGCTGAAGTTTATGTCCAATCGCAACCTCAACCTCAACTGTTACCCTTCGCAAATAGTTTGCCACCATCAAAAGAACGCGACGGGAGACGCCGTTCAAGGATGATACGAACGGCAGCCGCCTGCTGCCGCTCCTGGACGACATCCTTTTGTTGCTTCTCACCCATGCGACCCACCCCTGCGATCGCCGCAGCGTCGCTCTTTCCTTCTCCCGCCTCCACCGCCTCTTGCGCCGGACGCCGCACTCGCTCCGCCTCGACTTCGTCTCACCTTACAAGTATCCGAACGTGCGCAGATGGCTCGAATATTTCGACGATTTTTCGAGGGTACTTACACAGATAACTTAGCTGACCATGGAGGTTCTGTCGAGCCAGGGAAGTGCGCTGTTGGCGAGTATCAGTGTTGCCTGCCCTAAACAGGAAACATTGAAGATCATCGAGACATGAGGGTTGTTCAATATGAACAATGCTGCGTGGTTGAAGCTAGCAAATCAATACCCGTGAGTGTGCGGATAATCTCGTCCTTGCCCTTGACGCTTGACCCATGCCGTCCATTCAAGCAAAGGTCATTCCTTTCATCGCATGTTGAGACACACTCGCGTGGTCATTCAATAAACAGCGCATGGTCGAAGCTCGCAAAGGGATGCTTGTGGGCGTGCTGGTTCTCTCTTCCTCGTTGCTTTTGACGCTTGCCTCATCTAATGACCTCCTTGTCAAATGTTGCATATATGTTTTGTAGATTTCTAGCCTATAGTAGGGTTCACAGTAGGGGGTTACATGATTGTCTCGACACTTGACTTGTACCCCTTCCCTCCTCCTACTCACACATTCCGCTATGCATCACTCTTGAGATGGTATCAGAGCCGTGTGGTCGCGGAAGAAGCACTGAGATGTGCTAGAGTCCAACGTGAAGGACAGGGATGCCTCAGCCCGAGGTGCACCTGGTATGGTAGCTACACAAACACCTAGTGCAGCAACACAAGCACCTAGACTAAAAAGACAAAAATCTACACTACCAACGAACAAGGATACTCATCCATGAACACACGAGCAAACAGATCCATAAGCATTATAGTCAACATCGGCATACAGAGCATATTGACGAGCCTTATCCATAGACAGTTCAAATACAGGAATCTTATGGGCTAGGAGCTGTACCTATCGCGAGGCGCGTCCCGCATGACCTTGTCCCGTGAGGGCATCGAGGTGGCAGAAGCATCGCGTTGCAGAGTGGTCACCACGCTTGTAGATATGAGGATTGTCCGGACCCGTGAGGATCCAGTAGTCGTAGGGGCCGGAGTCGCGCCCAAGGGGGCGGGGGGCCTAGCTGAGAGAGCTGCTGCTGTGGCCAGTGCTCCCTGGTCCTCCATTTCCCCGCTGCTGCGGGGGCCCTCAGTGCTGCTGTGGACCCCACAGCTACGGGGGCCCCCATGGCTGAACCTGCTGCGGTACCTGCCACTGCCGCTGTCCCTGCTGCTGCTGTTGTCCCTGCTGTAGCTGCTGCTGCTGTGACTCTTGCTGCTGGGCTCTCGGACCACCACTCTTGAGACTCTTTTATATTGAGAGACACGAAAAAACAGAAGGTCATCCCTTTAATGGATAATCCATGGTCGAAGCTCGCAAAGGGATGACCTTATGCTTATTCTCTTTCTTCCTTCTTCCTTA